>CP126897.1:94045493-94645493 GCA_030440675.1 Furcifer pardalis
GGACTAATGGCCTTGGTGAAGTCCACAGGGAAGGGTGATGGTTCCTAAGTGGATTAAATCCCTCTTGACTCCATCTTGAGCGAGGACAGCAGCTTCATCAATACTGTCCTGGGGCTGAGGAAGGTTTTGCATGCCATAAGGGCTCAGGACTAGTAAGTGACTTGCAGAAGTGGATTGGTGGTATGGGTGTCATACTGCAATGTGGAAGGCAGATGAAAGGCCACAGTATTATACTGTATTCTCAGGACAGTCTTCATGGCTGATCGACAAGAGGATAGCCAATATTTGGAATTGGATACGGCACATGGTGGTGTGGTAGCAGTAGCAGCAGCAGCAGCAGCAGCAGCAGCAGCAGCAGCAGTAGTAAAGCTGTTAAGAGACACACAACATGAGGCTACAGTTCTCAATGGCAGTCTTTATTCATCGCAAAATGCAGTTGTGCCCTTAAAGTTGTGAAATCAAGGCATGGCATGAAAACATGGCCAATTCAGTGCCAGAGGTTGTACCAGCATCAACGCCAATTCCCTAGCCAAGTGGCTTCTGTGCCAAATGCCATAAACCACTGTCTCAGCAATGAGCAGGCCAGAAGATCAAAAGATTCCATGCTTCTCATTGTTTTCAACATGCCAAAGTTCTCTGATATTCTTTAACTCAAAGCAGGCTTTAACTAACTACTGTACTCACATCTTTACAAGCTGCTACAATGTTGGGATTTTCTAAATCAAAGTGATACACTGAACCAAATTAAGAGAAGGAAAATATTGCTGTCTGGGTTAAGTAAGCAGAGAATCACTATTGTGAATCCCGAACATACACTAGAGCTTTGATGGAGATTCCCCCTCCTTCTTTAATATATATAGGAAGCCTGTTTACATTTAATTTTACTGGAGTAGCAAAGCCTTCTGAATTGAAGGAAGTCATTACTGCACAAAATCTGAATGGAGAGCTTGCAATGGTTTGCTGTCAACCTCAAAACATGAAAATGGCCCTTTCAGAATGAAATGTTTATTTATTAAGGGGATTTCAATGCAAAGACTTAACTGTGGTGCTTTTTGAAGTCTAGTCATTTAGGTCCTCCTCCCAAACAGCTACTCTTTGGTATTAGCATTTATTTTAACTTTGAAGTCTAGTTTGATGGATAAAGTGCTGTCCAGCTTTAACTTATAGCCGTATGTTAGATCTGGCTCAAGTTGAGTTTTTCTTAAAATGTAGAAGAAATATGGTTAATAGCAGCTATGCTAGCATAATAGAGACAGCAAAGAGTTGCTGAATATTGTATTATTGTAGCAAGAAAGATTATTAAATGGATTCTGAAGGAAATGCTATTAGACTGATTTTGATGTTTTGATTTTTTTTTAATGTGTCTTGGGCTGAGAGCAAATAATAGTACAGGGGAGAGAGGTGGAACAAGAAATCTAGTGGAGAACAAAGATAAAACATGAAAACATAAGGCAGTGGGGAAACTGTACACCCCTGGTGTCTCAAAATATTTGCCCAAGTATAATTGAATTTTATATCACCCTACTTGGAGTTATATTCACACAAATATATCAAGACACAGCAGCTAGTGTTCAGCACTTGCAAAGAACGTATCATGCATCTTCTCTGGACCGTACATTATCCAGAATTCACTGTACTAAAATCTAGCTGACATGTAGGTTAATGAATGCATGCAAAACTGAAATAGATGTCCTTCTAGTTGGGTTGGGTTTTTTTTTTAAACACAATTTCCAGCATGGCGCAGCCAACATGGCTAACTGGCCATATAGGTTGGATGATGCTGAGAGTTATAGTCCAAGAAAGTAACTTTCCTAAGCATTTCACCTTCGCTCAAACCTATAATAATAATAATAATAATAATAATAATAATAATAATAATAATAATAATAATAATAATAATAATAATAATAATAATAATAATAATAATAATAATAATAATAATAATAATTTCATGTCAGAAATTATTCTGAGTTGAAAGTTTTTTTGCGGATGAAACTCTGCTCAGGAACACCCAAATGAGGCTCCTTTCATGTCCCCAAAAGCTAGGACAGAGACAGACGCTCTATCCATCATGCAGTACCCGGGTGTCAAACTGCCAACTTATCAGCCTTTCCACTAACAAGACACACTTCTTAACCACTGAGCCACAGCAGCCCCTGCTCAAACCAATAAGGAAATGGGAGTTGCTTCCTTGTCAGGTAGTACCTACTCATGTTGTTCTGAACTCATGCAAGTGCAAAATATGACAACTGCTTGCACAAGAAGTCCCCAGATACCACTTTGCTGAGTATGAGTATATAATGTATGAATTGTCACCACTGTGAATGCATGATGGTATTCACCCACTGATGATAGATTAACAATGTCCCATGAGTAGAAATCTTCCACCTGTGAGTATGGTGTTTACTCATATTGCAGCCATGCCATACTACTACAAAGGAGTGATTTCTACTCAGATGAATGTGTACAGGAGCATGCTGGTATATCAGGCAATCGGGATTTGTACCACCCCATCCTCACTTCTGGTGCCCTGGGGCACCAATAGCATTGTATTGGATCCCCTCCAAACCCTCCAATAGGCACCCCCACAACTCCCTGTCCAGCGCCTTCCCATGGTGCCCTGAACACCCCTGAATTTGTTAAGCGAGCTTTTGGTTGGTTTTGGTTGTTAAGCGAGGCGACCATTCAGAGAAAATTCTGCTCTTTAAGCAAGTTAGTCTCTAAGCGAGGCACTCTTTATGCAAGGTTTTACTGTATGTTGAAGACAGGGACAGAGGGAAAGAGAGAGTTATAACTCCTCCCCATCTGTTTCTGTCCCCATAAGGAGAGGGGTGGTCTGAGCAGAAAAAAAATTCTGTTACAGATAGAATTTCCCCATATATTTGAGAATTGTGAAAAATCAGGGTTCCCAGTTCTAGGGAGAGGCTTCAGGTTTGCGAGATTTTTCTTCTTCATGTGAAAATAACAACGGGTACAGAGCAGGGCTATAACTGTCTCACCCTGCTCTTCTTCTTCCTTATCCTATTTCAGATACAGTATTGGCGATTCTCATGACGATCACAAGATAATTAGCATTTTGCCCCCAAAATGCTGGATACTCATTTTACTGACCTTGGAAGGATGGAAGGTTGAGTCATCCTTGTGTCCCTACAGGACTGAACTCACAACATCAGCAGTTTTGGCTGCAGTACAGCAGTTTAACCACTGTGACACAAGGAAAGCATAATAAGGCTCCAGTTTGTACAGACTTGAGTTTCATTATACAACTTCTCACCATGGGCTTTATTAGTAACATGCCTGGGCTATATGTTAACTTGAAACATCAGCCATGTTTCAAGTTAAGTTGTCTCTTCTATCTTTGTTGAGGTTTTTCACTGGTCAGGGGACCAACACATCAGTTCCTTCCAAGATTACCATTTTTTGCCTTTCTCCAGGAGAAGCAGAACTGGAATACCTTATGTAAACTGACCAAATGTATGAAAATGTGCTTACTTTGGATATTTTACACTGGCCATAGAATTTGTTTTTCAGCATCTGAGGAGGGAAAAGAGCAAATTAATACAATTAACTTTTCAGCATTCAAGGAATGAAAGCATTATTATTAGTACATTGCAATAACAGTGAATCAGAAACTGGCAAATGGAATTAAGAACAGTACTTGTCCTTCTTTACATTTCTAAGATGAAGGATAGAATAAACAATGTCACAATGACCTAATTCTGGATGGAGAAATTGAATTAGAACCCTTTCTTGTACACAATGCTAAAATGTTTTTCAAAAACAAAGAAAAAAGAAATCCATATGAGTATGTCAAAAGACATTTTCATTACAGCTATTTTCACATCAAGTTCTTGTGAATGTGTTTGCCACCCGCAAGAAACAACCACAGCGCCAAACCAACTTTCCCAAGAAAATGTCTAAGATTTCATTTTCTTAATCCCAGGAAGGAAAGGCCATGTTAAAGTATTTTTCTGAATATGTTTCATTTCTCTCTCTGTGTGTGCTCCAATGTGTTGGTGTTAGAAGTGACTGGGCGCAACCTGGTTCACCCTCAAGAAGATGCATATCTCTGCATGAAGAACAGCAAAGAGAAGATCTTCTTGGGTTTTCTAGACTGTCTTTTACCTTCTTCGGCTTTCACTGATCTTCCTTCAACCTTAGATTGGTATTCTTAGGTCCATGATGGTGAACCTTGGCACGCCAGCTGTTCTTCGACTTCAGTTCCCAGAAGCCCAAATCTCTGTGAGGGTGTATGCACAGTAAACCCATTCTTGTGGATTCACAGAGACTTGGGCTTCTGGGAATTGAAGTCCAAGAATGGCTGGAGTGCCAAGGTTCACCATCACTATCTTAGGGTAGCTGGTGTCACTTTCTCCTTTCCAGGCTTTTTCTCTTGACTTTCCAAGATCTCTTGCTTCTGTTCTATTGAGATGAAAGGGGGGACATGGCTTCTGATATCTGCAGTCCTAGGATTTCCATCACCTTTTCTGACATGTGTACTTTTCTAATATGCATAAGCTTGCTTATTTTCCTGGGGAAAGGTGTTGATTTGATTCTTTTACAAAGCATTTATTCGGTTGTCTGTTTGAGAAGTTCCTGGAGATGTCTGGTCACAGCAAAGAAGGAAAAGGGCTTGGGAAAGGAGGTGCCAAGTGTCACCATAAAGTCCTGAGAAATAACATCCAGGGGATTACTAAGATGGCTATTTGCCACTTGGCCTGGTGTGGAGGCCTGGTTGCATCTATGAGAAGACTCTTGGTTTGTGAAAGGTCTTCCTTGAGAAAGTAATCCATGATGCCATGACTTACACCAAGCTTACCAAAAGGAAGACTGTGACCACCATGGACATGGTCTATGCCTTGAAGTGCCAAGGTTGCACCCTCTATGGCAGGGGTTTGCAAACTTTTCATGTCATAGGCTGGTCACGTGGTTGAGGAGGCCAGTCATGTAGTTCCTCCAGCCAGAAGTGGAAGTAAAACGCACCCACGCATGTGCAAACGCTACCGTAAAACATGTCCGTGGCTGTCATAAACATGTTTACGACAGTCACAGGTGCATTTATGGCACATGCACATGTGCAGGTGTGTTTTACTTCTGCTTCTGGTAGTAGCAAAGGTGGTGTGGGCTGAATGAAATGGTGCTGTGGGCTAGATCCAGCCCATGGGACGTAGTTTGGCCACCCCTGCTCTACAGTTTTGGGGTTTAAGCACTTATTTTACAAAGCAGGGCATATTGGCCTGCAATCTTTCTGAGTATCAAAGGGCTGAATCACAAATGAACATTATTCCTGTGCTGATGCATGCTCTCCAACAATGAGGAGTGCAAAATGGTGACCATACTGTCACATCTCACAAATTGGAAAGGTGGGAAGAAACTGAGCCCCAACTAGAAATGGGTGAGAAATTTATTTCGTTTACATTTTGTGTTTACATGATAGCCCTAATAAATGTTTCTGTCCTGGACCTACAGATGAGTTAGAACATATTTTGAACTTGAAAGTCATACTTAGCTGTGTCCTTCACATAATATGCATACATTTGACATAGTAAGTGCAAAAATATGTACATTTTGGGAAATGTGCACAAAAAGTACTTATATTAAAAAAAGTATTTCAAATGTGTACAAAATGCGTATATATTTAAAATGCACATAAAAACAATTTTCAGGCTGAGAAACACATTTTTTAAAAATTAATTTCAAAAGTTGATTATTATTTTTTGGTGGTGAGAGATGAGATGGAAATGGAATGGAATACACTTAGAAGTGGAAAAATGACAGTCCGAGTGAAACTGAGTTTGACAGATTCATTCACCCCTGCCCTCACCTCTGGAAAACTGTTGCAGAATTTCTTTTTCTCACTGAAGTTCGTTGAAATTGTTCCTCAGCAATTCTGCCTACAACCGAGTTTAGAGATCATTTTAAGGAAGGCCACTTGCACACCCTGCTGTACAAGTGTTCCTTCCTCCTTTTCTGCCAAGGTGTGGAAGTTGCAAAGGTACATTCCTTGATTTTCTGCACTGATATCTTGAGACAAAGCAAATAGCTTCAAATTCATCCAATCATGCATTTGCGAATTAGAGTAGAAAGTTAGGATAAGTGAAGGATCTGCTTTTGTGCTAATCTTCTTCAAGGCCTCCTTCAGTTTTTAGAATGACATTTTTGGAAAATCTACAAAATGAGTAAGAAACACCCTTAGTCAAATCAAAGGCCTGGATCCCTTTGGGTTACTATTCATACCCAGTTCCGTTTGTCCAAGATTGATATCTTTCCCAAATTAAGCAAAGTCGTATTCAGGATTTCCTTGTGCATGCAGTTGCCAATGTTTGTATGTATATGAATCCAGAACAAAAGTATCCTTGTGCAATTATAAGGGAGCATAACAATGCTATTGTGCAAGTGTGCAATTCTGGCACAATTGCTCAAAGTGGGGCTGTATGCTTGCACAATCCAACAGAGCAACACTGGAAGGGATTTAGAATCTGTCAGCAGTCAGTCAGATTTATTCTATTGATGGCAATGTTCAGAAATTGTGATACCACTAGAAATCTGAAAGTGACCCTCTGATTGCTTGTAAATTTGCTGCTTAACTCTAAGTCTACATTTAGATAGGTGCATGTGACATTATGAACTCTATTAATTTTCCCATTAGCTCATATCACCTTACCTGGGTGATCTCTGGCTGCAAGGAATGATGTCATTAGTTTTTTTAATTCAAATGTTAACGGAGAAGACAAGGAGGTGAGCCCATAAAGTCTGTAACCTATACAGGCATCTATAATGGAAGTAATATGTTATTAATGAATCCTTTGCTATCCGTAATTGTTTATTTTTTATTTAAAAAAAAACACAAAGTTGATATCTTAATAATAGGAACAGTGGTGAAATTAATAGTTCAAATAAAAATGTTTCATATTACAGGTACAGTACTTAAATTTATTATGGCATGATTTTTAGCCATTTCAGACTTTTTAATCTAATAATTAATGTAATGATTTTTAAATAACTTCCATCAAAATGATGAATATCAATGAGTTATTTTCATTAATGTCAAAATTAATGCATTAGCATTAATACCTATGTTTCCCAACTCTAGGGAAAGATTTTTGTGAGTTAAGTTTGTAATAATTGTAAGAGGGGATAACACAGCTACAGAAACTAACAGCAGCCTAATTTCAAAAGCTGGAGGGTGGTGGCTCCAATAGAGCAATGCTGGCGAATCTCCGAATAGGCTCAAGAACCTCAGGTAATGCCTATAAGGTAAAAGTCTCCCTTGTTTGAAAGGCAGTCATGTCTGACTCTAGGGGGCAGTAATCATTTCCAGTTACAGCTAAAGAGTAGACGTCTCTGTGGTCATGTGGCAGGCATGACTAATTGATGGAGCCCATGGAACACTGTTACCATTCCCACCAAAGCGTTACCTATTTATCTACTTGAAATGTCTTGCTTTCAAACTGCTAGAATTAGCAGAATTACCTTATACATAAAAGAGAACCCCAACTGTTTGTTCAAGAAAATTGTGTGTGTGTGTGTGTGTGTGTGTGTGTGTGTGTGTGTGTGTGTGTGTGTGTGTGTGTGTGTGTGTGTGTGTGTGTGTGTGTGTGTGTGTGTGTGTGTGTGTGTGTGTGTGTGTGTGTGTAGGAGGGATGCTCTGATCTGATTTGTAACCTTCAAAACAAAATTTGGCACTCTATTAAAATACTGCTACGGGCTTCTTTGCTTCACTTTTGGATAAATACTCTCACTAGGAAAGCTGAGCGCAGAAGAATAGATGCCTTTGAGATGTGGTGTTGGAGGAGAGTTTTGAGAGTCCCCTGGACAGCGAGAACAAATAGGTCAATCTTAGAAGAAATCAACCCTGACTGCTCCTTAGAAGGTCAAATAGTAAAGATGAGGCTGAAATACTTTGGACATCAAATGAGAAGAGAGGATTCACTTGAGAAAGCCTTGATGCTGGGAAGGGTGGAGGGCAAAAGAAGAAGGGGGCAGCCAAAAATGGGATGGCTGGATGGTATTGTAGACACAATGGGCACAGAGCTGAGCGAGTTGAGGAAGATGGTGGAGGACAGAAGTGCCTGGTGGACAGTGGTCCATGGGGTCGCAAAGGGTCGGAATCAACTGTGCGACTGAACAACAACAAAAATGCTTTGTTTTCTGAATAAATTCTGAAATCAAATCACCACCCTAGATTATATTTAAATGTGCCCAGTGTAGACAGAACTTCTACATCCTGCTTCTGAAAGATATTCAAGGCAACACACTCTCTATTATTGTGCAATTTTGTTTTACTTTACACAGGCCAGCATTCCCTCATAAAGCTCCAGTGTTGCTAATGGAGAGCTCTTTCTTTTTACCTTGCCTGAATACCTTAGAAGGCTCAGTTTATGGCTGCATTATATTTTCAGCGAATCTTGTGGTTACAAGCCAAGGGAGGCCTGGACGATATTTAGTGCTCTTGTCTGGATGCTGATAAGAGAGTCTGGATTGTCTAAACTCTTCAAGTGCTAAATGTCAGATTGGAATTTGGGTAACTGTGTCTCAACAATGTGTGCTATTTAAAAATGCCTACTTAGGTCCACTTAAGAGCCTCTTTAGATCTAATGCAGAGGTATCTGAAAAGAGGAGTTCGGTGCTTTTAAAAGAAACATCCTTTGCCATTGAATAATCTCCATATTTTTCAGACATTATTTCCTTTCGATTAGCTCTACTAGGCTGATCCCCTCCCTTCCAAAAAAGGTGCGGAAACTTCACAAGGTTCAGAGGAATCTTTCAAATGCTACCTCTATTTAAATTGCAATACAGCACAAAGCCGGGTTTTGTTCGGTGCTCTCCTTCTGAAATTGCAACTCTGGATTTCAAAGGCCCCAGGAAAACCCTTCAGGTCAGTTTAATACACCCAAAATCCAGAACTGTCACAACTGTTTGGATCATTTCAGTCCTGTTTTCCCTTGAGGTGTTTGGGGTTGTGAAGAACCAGGCATTGTTTCCATCCATGCTTATCTTAACAGGTCAGCTCAATGAAGGCCAGAGACAGACTGGCTGGCTGGCTGAAATCACAACTATTACTTATGTTCTTATTCCTGAAATACTATATTGATTAAAACACAGTTAGCTTGTGGGAGGCATCCTGTGTATGTCAATGCCGCTGTATGTAGGTTGGAGATATAGTGTGGTCCTATGTAAACTAATTTCAAAATTAAGTCCTGGATTTGATGGAGTTTACTCTCAAGTAACTTTATGTGGCAATGGTGTGGCTCTTCAGGTGTATTTTACCTCCTGGTTTTTGGCTGGCAGGTAAAGACTTTTCTCTTTGAGCAGATTTTGGCCATTGAATTTGCTGAGGCAAAATATTTAATGGGGACTGCATCTCTCCCTCTTTTTTAAATCCCTTCTGATGTGTTTTAAAACTATATGGAACTGTCTTAAGCTAACCGCCTTTTTTCAATTGCATTTTAATGCAATGGCCAGAATCCAATTGAGTATTTAGACCCGTGTAAGTGAAATGGCACCTTCTGGAGCAGTGAATAACTGCCAATTAATGAACCCCTGACTGAATTCTTAGTCATGCTTCATTTGTGTGACTTGGCAGCTAGGAATTTATTAATATTAATCACTGCAAGTTACACTGTTGCATTAAAATGGCACAAATATTAAATCTGGTAAATAAATAATTAAAACAGTGCCGCTAAAACCTTGTTGTGGTTTTAGCTGGATTTGTAATTATTTTTGTGGTTTTAGCTGGATTTGTAATTATTTTTAAGTCACTCTGGGTTCCCACATTCATAGAAATGTGGGATCTAAATGAGATCAGTCAAGGAACATATAAGGGAGTTCTTGCTGGCATGACCAATGGTGAAGAATTATGGGATTTGTTTTCTAGAGGATAGTCCTCTGTTCTGAACTCTCCTTTTAAGCAGTATGTGGTAACTCATTTGCATAGGACTGCAAATAGCCTGTTGTTGTTCAGTCGCACAGTTGAGTCACCCTTTGCGACCCCATGGACCACCACACACCAGGTTCCTCTGTCAGCTGCCATCCTCCACAGCCTGCCCAGATGTACGCCCACTGCGTCAACGATGCCTTCCAGCCACTTCATCCTCTGTTGCCCCCTTCTCCTTTTGCCTTTGATATTTCCTAGCATCAAGGCCTTCTCAAGTGAGTCCTCTCTTCTCATTTGGTGGCTAAAATACTTGAGCTTCAGCTTCAGCAATAGCCTAGCAGCCTAAAAATAGCCTGTGAGGACCATAAAGTGGCTGCTTAGGAGGAGCAAGTGAAGTTGTCTGCCAAAAGGGTAACTGGAGAGGTTGTCAACATATAACAATATCAGCACACACCAAGAAAAGCCCCTTCCCACATTGCCTGAACAGCCTTCAGAGCCTGACTTATAAATTGGAAAAGGAAGCTAAACTTTGAAACCTCCTACTGCAGGGAAAAAGAGAGAGCGTAGAATGATATCTTTGAAATTCAAAAGTGATGGATAGGCAAGTAATAGATGGAAATCTTCCTAGCTAGAAGGCATAAAATTATAGAGCCACTAAGTTGGAAGGGACCTATGAAGCCAGCAAGTGTTTTTATGCTACAGGCACAAGGTAGGTAAAGGTAAAGGTTGCCCTTGCTTGAAAGCCAGTCATATCTGACTCTAGGGTTCAGTGCTCATTTGTTTATTTATTTATTTTTATTTATTTAAATTTGTTTATCACCCTCCTCCCCGAAGGGACCCAGGGCGATTCACAACACATCAACAGCCAAAGAGCCAGTACTGTCTGCATTTGCCGAAGTTTCTGTGGACATGTGGCAGGCATGACCAGACATCGGAGTGAATGGAATGCTGTTAACCTTCCCAACACAGCAGTACCTATTTATCTACTTACAATTTCTTTTCTTTTCTTTTTTCTTTTGAACTGCCAGGTTAGCAGGAGCTACGACAAAGATGGGAGCTCACGCTGTCTTGCAGCAGTACTCAAGTCTTGAACTGCTGGCCTGCCAACCTTCTAGTCATCAAGTTCAGCATCTTAACCACTAAGCCAGAAGGTACTGGATGATTAATCCCTATGAAATTCATATGAATTTAGAGTGCCTCTATTGCATATAGCTCAGTACACAGCACTCCGCAAAATACCTTTCTTGTGCTATTCAGGATCAATGTTCTTTTATGTTCAACAGTGGAGCAGAGCATACCTAAATTTAGATACAAGGATAATGGAAAGGTATAGATACCTGTAGCAAAATTAGGTTACAATCACTCTCTGGTGTGTGCAGTGTAGGTCTTCTTCTTTTTTCTTTCTTTTTTTTTTGCAGAAGGTTTACTTGGAATTTAGGCGAACATTTGGATAGGAAGTTGAATGGCTTGAATTAAGACATCTTCTTGCCTGCATCTTTTGGACTGAGTTCAACATCTCCGCCTTTCACCATTTGCTGATTTGCTGCTCTTTGACAGGATTAATAGAGCAGCAAATAATGTCAACTATTTTCCTACCTTATTCATTAATATCAGAATTAATTAATCTCCTTGTGTTTGAAACATTGACAGTATTTCCGCTTTAAAAATGTCAGTCGCAGCAAAGATCAAATTCAGGTGGTGCCATGCTTCATCAAGAAAAGTTTTTTAGTGCAGATGGGAAGAAAGAGAGACAGCTCTCCATACACATTGGTAATGAGTTCAATCATAAATAAATATGACTATGGGAATAAGTAAGATACTATGAGTTGGTCCTCACAAGCGAAGGTTTTATCCCAGCTGTTATCACCCATATTTTCCAAGCAATATCTATATATTGCCAAAACCCAACCATGATTATGTTTGGGTGAAAAGTTTTTAACTGATGGGAAAAGGTGTCATTTTCTAGGATTTTCCCTTGTTTGGGAAATGGCAGTGAGCAGAAGAGGGTATCCGACATTGCCGCCCCTCTCCCTGTGCCCATACCAACATATTGTATTGTAATGTAATGTATTGTTTGTCAGCCGCCCTGAGTCGCCACGGCGAGTGGGCGGCAATATAAATTTGAACTAATAAATAAATAATAAATAAATAATACCCATTGGTGTCACCAACATTTAGGCTACCTATGCTAGGTAAAGCTTGGCAGCCTTTTTCTTGCTGGCAGAATGGACACGATATTGCACTGCAATATGGGGCCATTTTCTGAAATTTTGAGTTTGAATTACAGAAGCACAATATCATACATTCATAAAATGGAGCTTGTTTTTAAAGAATTGTAATTTGTCAGCTGACACCAATAGCAACAGTTAACCTTGCCAATGGTTTACAGTTGTATATTCCAACCCCCCCCCCCGCCCCACTGAAGAAACATCCATAAAATCAGCAGTCTTTAAACACATGTCAACTAGAATCCAGACCTTCTTTGACCCAGGTGCCAGATTCATTCAAAAGGGCCTCGTGTTGGCTTATTTATTGGAGTGAAATCACTCACTTTTATATATTACAGGCTAGCACAAGGCAACCATTAATTAATGGGGGTGTAATGGAAAGGAATGGACAATGATCAGGAGGTGAGTGAGACACCTCAGTGACATTCTGCAGTTGCTTTGGAGGAGATGTTTCTGTGTGTTGATATCCAAGGTTGGAACGTAGGCATTTGAGTTAATATGTTGGGGAGGGGGGAGAGGATGAGGAAGAATACAGTTTAAATTTTAATTTAACCTTAATCCAAAGTACCCATACTTAAAACTAACTTGAAACATAGAGGCCATTTCCATCCCAAAGACCTTTTCCAAACCATCAGGACGCAGTACTGGGACACAGCTATAGAAATCTCCTTGAGTACCCAGCTGATTGCTCATCTCTTCCCACCTGTGCTTTCCTCTTTAGCCTGGTTACACTGCATGCATAAGGACTGTGTACCAGATGGCAGCAGATGAAGACAGGGAAAGAACCCTTAGCCCCACAGCCAGTTAGATAGGCAAATCCATGTGTTGCCAACAAAGAAGTTGGAAAAAGGGTGTCAAAAGCTGCAACTGGGGTTGTCAGGCCAGTAACCCTAGCAGCACCAATCCCTAATATTTCAGGACCAGAATCTGAGACTATGGAACAGCCCTCATGAAAGCATAAGCTTGGGAACTGGTGCACATGTTTTGCCCCCCCCCCTCCGCCCAAAGGCGGCAACCACCCAGAGGCCTTGGTGTTCTGGGGAGGAACCTAAGCTCTATAAGAGCATGTCTTCTTCCCACCTCACCCTCTTTCTTCTGCTTTGTAATCTGGCAAAAGCATGTGCATCCGAGCTTCCTTGTGTCATGCACATGGAATAAATCTCCACGAAGAGAGAGCCTTGAACAATGGTGCCCAAGCATTGTGCTTCTTCTGTTCCGGGCATGGGTGTGGAAAAGACTTGGCTAACCCGGATCTGACTGATTTGGTGGCCAGGATAATGGCCCTCAAGCGGGCCGCTGCTCT
The DNA here is from genome assembly GCA_030440675.1 of Furcifer pardalis. Lineage (NCBI taxonomy): Eukaryota > Metazoa > Chordata > Lepidosauria > Squamata > Chamaeleonidae > Furcifer > Furcifer pardalis. The sequence goes on from CP126897.1 coordinate 94,058,902, forward strand.
AGGTCTGGCACCACTTCTACCAACCCCAGTGACAAGACGTCGGGGGACCCTGGCAGATGACACCCTGACCAAGAAAGAGATTGCCCAGGCCCTTCAGAAGTGTGTTGATGCCATGGAGGTGGCAACGGCATCTCAAGAAATGGACTCAACCTGCAGGGGTGCCTTCGACAGCATCCACACAGGATGTCGAAGTTCAAGAATCCGCCTAGTCGACTGGTGCTTCTGCGCCGACTGAACCTGACAGCACCGTGGTGGTGGTGACGTGTATGCCTGGAATACCTGGGCTGAGATTAGGTGAGTTAGTGGGATCTGGGAGTGCCCTTGGTGGTGGACCCCAGCGCCTCATTCTTCTCCTACTACACAGCTGCCTTTATGGCCTTGGCATTCGTCTAGCCCCATGCAGGTCACAAACCTCCCAGGTAGGCAGTCATCTGCAATGGCCCTATGGACGGCTCCTTATGCACCTCCTAGAGTTTATTTCCCTGCTGCCCTACAAAGTTTGGTGGCCACCGCCTAGGTTGGGTCCTTGTCATTGTCTACCATTGCAACAGTGCTTGCGTCCGTGTTGCCTTTCGGCAACCAGTCCCTACCATTGGATGACCATCTTCTCCTGGTGATGAGGGATAAAATTGTGTGAGGCAAATATGTCGATATATTTTCCCTGCTTAACAGGGATTCAGACAAGCCAGAGATGGAGATGGATGAGAAGGATAAGGAGTCTCCTTAGGAGAAAGAAGCCTCCTCAGACCTGGGCTAATTGGCTGCCTGTTTACCTGATTTATGCGGGGGTGGCAGTCTGTGCCAGGCAACAGCTCACATTACCATTAATTCAATACCTAGATATTATCTACCAAGCTTATGTAGACTTTCCAGGACAGGCACGGGTTCTTTATGATGAGAATTTCCGCATGTGTGCAGCCATTCAGCCAACCATACATTGGGATGAGCCGCACGCCCTGTTGTGGCTCCAGTTTATGACCCCTTCTCACCTAGTATCCGGTGACCATTACGATTGTGGACACCTGGTCAGCGTCCCTTGCTGGCACCTCCCACCCGCCAGTTGGCGGGCCAGGCAGTTCAACCCCGTTTGGTTTGTTGGGAGTTTGCGGGTCAGAGGCATTGTTCCAAGAAAGTGTGCAAATACCACATGAGTGCACTATGTGTGGAGGCAACCATCTGGCTGCCGCCTCCACAAAAAACAGTCCCCAGAGGCATAAGGGACATGATTCCTGGGTGGCAAAAAGAGTTAATCCTGAGCTGCCACAGTCTGCAAAAGGTGTCCAGCCCAATCAAGCGTGATACCTTTGCTTCCTGGCTTTCTGGTTACCCTGCCAAGGAGGCACACTATTTGCAGGAAGGTTTCACTTTTGGTTTTTGGATCCCTGCTTTGGGGGTCCATTTTCCACAAATGGCACCAAGCCTCCATTTGGTAATCAGATTTGAGCTGGTGGTCAGGCAAAGCATTGGTAGAGAGCTGCCTGAGGCATGGCTGGCTGGCCCATTTGACCGACCCCCCTACCAGAATTTGAAAGTGTCCCTTCTGGATTAGGTTCCCAAGAAGGGTCCCAGGGAATTTTGTTTGATTCACCATTTATTATACCCAACGGGCAGGTCGGTAAATGATTCAATACTACATGAATTATGAACTGACCAGGTGTCCTTTGATCAGACGGTCCAAATGGTCTGATCATGCAGCAAGGATGCCCTTATGGCTAAGTGTGACATTCAATCTACTTTCCGCTTCTTGCCTGTTTACCCAAAGGACTTTGAGCTCCTTGGCTTTGCCTTCGAGGGCCAATATTTTGTAGACAAGGTTATGCCTTTTGGCTGCTCTGTCTCTTGTGCAGCCTTTGAGCATTTCACCAATGCACAGGATCTAGCCATGTGATCCATTATTTGGACAGTTTCCCTTTTTTTGTGGCCCTGCCCAATCCACTAGATGTGCTGACCTCCTGCTCGAAAGCCAGTCGTTACCAACTCTAGGGTTCAGTGCTCATCTCTGTTTATAGCCAAAGAGCCAGTGGACTTGATCCACAAAAGCTCACATTAAAATACAGCAGTTAGTCTTTAAGGTACCACAACGTTTTTGTCTTTTTGTTCTGTTTACTCTCCGATATGCTTGCACAGAATAAAACTTTTTAAATGGTAGCTGTGTTAGTCTGGGCAGGGCAAGGAGGTGGGTGTGGCCACCCACTTTCTCTACCCTCCTGCCCGAAGGCCACCCAGTTTTGCCACCCCCTGCCCAAAGGCTACCCAATTTTGCTACCTCTCCCCTGCCGGGTGCGTGCGTGCGTGCGTGCGTGCGTGCGTGCGTGCGTGCGTGCGTGCAAACCTGTTGCTGCCCACCACTGAATAGGCCCAGTTTTGGAGTAAAATCTGACTGATGAGCTAAAATAGCACTGGCTTCCATCAATCTCCTTCCCTTCTTCCTGGAGGTGCACATTTGTGTTAAAGCTTTAAGTCCTCTCACCAGCTTGGAATGTGTGGGAAACATGACAAGTGTTTGCCCTGTGCAAGGTCTTCCTACATGGATAAATGATGGAAGTGGTGGCTGGTGATCCCAATCTCAGGGGTGTTGAGAATCCACACTGTATTTTGGTTTGCACCTTTCAGGAGTTATTCAAGGTGCTGAACCCTATTACAGAAATAGTTTCAGAAGAATGGATGGCTCCTGTAAAGCACAGGCTAAAATACCAGGTAGATTATTACACCCCTGAAATCAGAGTCATTAGCCATCATTGAGTGCAGACATAAAAGCTGCAAGCAATGACTCAGGTTCTCCAATGGTCTCCCTTTCTCCACCTATTCTCTTTCCATCCTCAATCTAGGAAATCAGTCTCCTTCCCTAAGAGATTCTGAAATTAAAGTGAGGGAAGGACTCTATTGGCGACAGTCTACTTAGAAATCAAATGAATGAGTCATGTGAAGTCTTTGCTGCTACACCAGCTGACACTCCAAACAGGTGCTGAATGGACAAGAACAGCAATTATCTGGAAATGTGAACAGCAATTTAACACCAAGCTAATTATTACCCATTTGCTCACTCCAATGCTGATGTATTCTATGTCTGAGCTCTCTCTTAACAACTAATCTGTTAACCCTTTCCAATCCCTGGCTTGTATGCAGAGAAGTGAGAGAATTGTGCTTGGCCCATTGATCCAAGCGGTTCAATCCAACACACATTTTGTGGACTAATACCTGGATCGTAACGTGGTTATCTTTTGAACTCTATATGTTTTTCTGAAGCTTGCAATACAATTTTTAGATCAAACATTGTTTGCAATACTATGTGCTTATGAGGAAATTGCTTACAAAATTAGTGTACAGTATTTGGAAAAACTGCATGCAAAAGAAGTACTTTAGTGAAAGTGCATGCAAAATTCTGTACTGTACTAGGAAAATCAGAAGATGAAAACAAGTGGAAATAAGGGATGCCTTTAAACAGTAGGACACAGTAATACAAATTGCATGAAAACTCCAAGTCCTAAATAAGGAAACAGTAAGCAGCGGGATAAACAAACAAACAAACAAAGTGGACCCCTCTTAATGCCAAACAACAATGATTACACCCTCAAAAAACAGTGAAGAATATTCATTAGATATTTAAAGATCCTGAACATGACACAGTAGGATGCCAAAGTATTTGCTCAAGACTGAAACTGTTAAAGATACCTTGCTGTTCAATATGCTATATAGCATGGGAGGGTCCAGGACTACTTAGACCAGGCATTTGCAACCCACGGCCCATGGGCCAGACCGGGCCATGATTCCAGTTCATCCAGCCCCTGACACCCTCACTGCTCCTGGAATCGGAAGTAAAATGCAACCCATGCATGCGCAGAATGCTGCTAAATGAATTCTGCACATGTGGCGCATTTTACTTCTGCTTCCGGGTGGGAGGAACCATGTGACCGGTCTGATCAGCTGCCCAGGAGGTGTGGTCAGGTCTGTGACATGAAAACATTGAGAAATGTTTACTTAGACACATGGGAGAGTCTAAGTCTAAGCAAGACAAAGGGAGCGGAGTAAAATCCCCTTAAGCTTCCAAGGTTCAGATGTATGGTGAGCCAGGAATATAGAATTTATTCAACCTATACTGTTATAGCTGTATTCGTTGTTTGCATGTTTCTGTGTCCAAAGGATTTGAAGATCTTTAAAAACGGGAATGAGTTGGAAAAGAGATGTAAAAATGTCCGGTAAATTATTTCTTCTCCTCAATTTTATGTTGTCTTTTATTAGTTTTAAGAAATGTATATTTAAGAAGTTTGCAAGGCAACCAGCCATGTGCCCAGCTCCACACCACTTCTTGCCTACTAACAACCCCTTCCTCTAAATTTTCTTCTTAGACAGAGGTTCAAAATGTCAAGTTTATAGAAGAAGTGCCCCCCCAAGTGGTGAAAGGCATCTGCTTGTCATTGAACATGATTGATTCTTTCACAGTTGGTCCCTGGAAGATAAATGTAGGCTTATTTTGTAAGTTTGGTTGTCTAGGCTGGGCTTGGCTCTGAGGAATTCCCAGTATATGAAGAAGAGGAATTTATTTATTTATTTATTTATTTTGTTCAGATTTATATTGCTGCCCACTCGCCGAGGCGACTCAGGGCAGCTTACAGTCAAAACAGCAACAGTACAGTAAAAATCATAAAATACAACCTCACAAAACAACCAAAGCAGAACACAGATTAACTCCCCTCTGGCTGTTGTTGTGAGCCCAGAGGAGGGGGGTGAGGTCTTCAGCTGCCTGCCAGGCCATGGGATCTTCTCCCTCAGGCCGGTGTTGTGGGCCCGGAGGAGGGAGCGATGTTCTTCTCCTTCAGGTCGTTGTTGTGGGCCCAGAGGAGGGGGCGAGGTCCTCAGCCACCTGCCAGGCCATGGAATGGGTTAAGAGGAAGGAAATATGGACTCCTTCAAAATCTAGTTTCAGGGTAAAGCTATAAACCAAGAATTTAGACTAGTATCTGGTAGCAAATTATTCTCTTGAGCTGTTGCTAAATTGTCTTTCCCACTAGCCATAATCAGCAAAGTTGACTGAGCAAGATGATGGAAGACCAGAAGTACTGTATCTGGAAGGTCACATGTTCCTTTCCATCTTATCAACCACCACACATTATTTGCCACCTGTTCCCTATTATTAGCTACTTTTTCATATTAACTGGATATCTAAACATCAGAAGCATAAAGGAGAAGATCAATATCAGTGACTGGGCCTTTAGATGTTTGGAACCTTAGCTCCATTTTTGACTATAGGCTATGTTAGGTCAGGTTTCTGGGGGTTGAGGTCCAAAACATCTGAGAACCACTTGCCTATTTTATCCCCCATTTATTTCCAAGTACACTAGTACCCCGAATAATGTGAGTATCATATAGCGTGAAAACCGCGCAACGTGACAAGATTTTCGGAAAAATCTTGTATCGAATAACGCGATTTTCACATTATTCGGAACAAGCGTATGCGTGGGGGTGTATGTGGATTGGGTAGAATATCTACCCAATCCACACACACCTCAGCGCCTGCCCCCATGATGTTTGGAAAGGGTACGGGGATCCTTACCCTTTCGAAACTTCGGGAGAGGAGAACATCGTCTCCCCGGCTTGGGAAAGAGGCAGCTTGGCCGAAATTCCCTCCCCCTGTGCGGGGGTGAGGATTTCGACCAAGCCGCCTCTTTCCCGGGCACGCTATAGCAATGCGGATCGCACGTCAAGGCAATTGCCTTGACGTGGGATCCCCGTTTTGCTCGCCTAAACATGGGTCGGCTTTTTAAAAAGCCCCCGTGTTGGCATCTCCCACAGGCGCAGGCGCGCCTGTCAGATGGGGGCTGCAGAGGCTATGGGGAAGAGCTCCGTAGCCTCTGCAGCCCCCGTCTCACACGTGCACGCGCCCGTGCAAGAAGCCGACATGGGGGATTTCGAACTCCGCCCCCCCACCGCAGGGCAGCAAAAAGTCTCCCAAAGCGCCTAAACGGGCATCGCGCGCGTCAAGGCAAGGTATCAAAGCGGGGGTGCCTCCCCCCACTTTGATCCCTTACCTTAACGTGGGATCCCTGTTTTGCGCGCCTGGGCGAGGCGAGGGTTTTCTGAATTCTCCCCTCCCCCAGGGGAGGGGGGGAAATCGGAAATGCCGACAGGCGCCTTGCCATGGGAGTTTGGGCACCCCAAGTCCCATGGCACAGCGCCTGGGTGAGGCGAGGGTTTTCCGAATTCTCCCCTCCCCCGGGGGAGGGGGGGAATCGGAAATGCCAACAGGCATCTTGCCATGGGAGTTTGGGCACCCCAAGTCCCATGGCACAGCGCCTGGGCGAGGCGAGGCTGTTCCGAATTTCCCCCCTCCCCAGGGGAGGGGGGAAATCGGAAATGCAGACCCTTGCCCAGGTGCGTGAAATGGGGATCGCACGTCAAGGTAAGGGATCAAAGTGGGGTGGCACCCCCCGCTTTGATCTCTTGCCTTGACACTATACCCGTTTGGTAGAAGAGGCTCCCGCTGGCACGCCTTTTCGCGGGCGTGCGAGAGCCTCTTCTCAGGTTTTTTTTAGCATTGTTTGATCAATGTATCGAACAACGCGAAAAACCGAACAACGTCATGACTTGTGGAACCATGTCATCACGTTGTTCGGGGTATTACTGTATTGGAAAATGTCCATTCCCAAAACACTTAACTTTCTGGTCCCCCTTTAAATAAATGCCTTGTACAAAAAGAGAATGACAACAATAATTTGCGATAACCCAATAGCGCACATAACTCAATGAAACATTCAAAAGGAAGGCTTATCATGACCTTCTATCAGATTCTGCTCAAAAGAAAGTGGCAAGCATGGATGTTTTACAGTTCTCCTTTTCAATGAATTAAGACCATTAAAAGTTTCTGTGACGTTTGCATGTAGACCTGGGATGCTGGAGCATGATTACTGATGTGTAATTTTAAATTCAGTGCAATGGGCCTCAACAGATCTCCTGGGTTTGCTGGTTTCTTCTTTACCACAGTGGAAATGATATCTGCGTCTGGCTTTTTGTCCAAGCAAACAAACTTTAGCATATTGGTTGAAAAGTTGTGTAAGAGTTTCTGACACTCTCAGAACCTATTAAATCAGACTCAAGCTTCAAAGCAAATGCTTTGTTGACACCTTCATAAATGAGCACACAAAAAGCTGACACTTATCTGGAGTGTCTATAAATACTCTTTTAAATCTTTTGGGCTGTGCTCATGGAAAGAGAAAGTTTAATTCTAACCATTTGGGCTTGAATAGAGACTTTTTGTGTCCCACTTAATTCACGCAGCAGTGCTACAGTGACTGTATTATCACTAGTTACTGCTGTCATGAGCTGAGGAACTCAACCTCCCCTATGTCATTAGGAAGATCCTAAATAGGCTGAGGGTTAGAGTCCCTAAATATAAGACCAACATACTCAAGTGGGGGCTGCTGCCGGACAACAACACACTGTGTGAATGTAGAGAGATACAAAATCCAGTTCATTTACTGGTCTGCTGATTACTGCTAGAAACATGCACCAACAAAGACTTGAGTTTGGCCAATGACAAAACCAAGAAAGAGGCTTCCTTTTGGCAGCCAGAGTTTCATTGGGACACAAAAGAAGAAGACTGTCATTCATACACGTTCGAGCTTTCTCTCAATTGTCACAGGCTATTTTTCTTTCATTTCATTTGACTTAACCGTTAGAAAAAGCTTCTTGTCTTGTCTTTGGCCTATAGTTGTTTAAATCCTGTTGCCAGCATGGGGACAACGGGCAGGGTATTTCGACTTGTAGCATCTAGTTTTAGAATTTGTTTTCATTGGAAAAGCAACAGAGTCCAAGCTTTGCCATGATTGAAGCCAGATGTCCAGAATACATCCCTCAGCTCAGCCCTTTTTATTAACGACATACGTAACCACTCCTTTTTGTTGTTCAGTCGCACAGTAAATTCTGACCCTTTGCGACTCCATGGACCATTGTCCACCAGGCACTTCTGTCCTCCACCATCCTCCTCAACTCGCTCAGTTCTGTGCCCATTGTCTCTACAATACCATCTAACCATCTCATTTTTGGCCGCCCCCTTCTTTTTTTGCCCTCCACCTTTCCCAGCATCAAGGCCTTCTCAATCGAATCCTCTCTTCTCATTTGATGTCCAAAGTACCTTAGCTTCATCTTTACAATTTGACTTTCCAAGGAGCATTCTGGGTTGATTTCTTCTAAGATTGACCTATTTGTTCTCCTTGCTGTCTCCTCCAACACCACATCTCAAAGGCATCTATTCTTCTGCGCTCAGCTTTCCTAATGGTCCAGCTCTCACATCCATACATTGCCACAGGGAATACCATTGCTTTGACAATACCTTAGCAAGTCATTTATTGCAGGGCATCGTCCATGGTAAGCTGGTGGCCTCCCCTGTTTCCTGTTCGGAGGTAAGTGTCATTTGAAGCTGTCTTCGCCAAGTATAGTAGAATCAGAGATATCTGGTCTGCACTGAGAAACATAATTAGAGCAGGCAGAGTCAGGTTAGACCATCAAAACATTGTCTGCTGTCTTTTAAATCCTTAAAATATTTAAAATCCTCCCTCAAATACAATTGGATATGATCATTGTTTCTTTTGGAGAGCATTGATCATATTTTCAGCCAGGAATAGTCTAGAATGAAACTGAAATGTTTGCAGCTGGGGGGGGGGGAGTGAAGTGAGTTTGAAAATAAGGATTTGAAAAATGCCCCCTTAGAAGTACCTTCTTCTGTGCATATGATAGAAATACAGAGTACTACATAGTAAAACAGAAGAAAGTGAATTTAAAATTATCTTCAAAATTTTAGAACACAAGCTGTTATCCTCCCAAAAATGTACATTTGCTCTGTGACAAAAATGCATGCCACCATTTGAATGAAAACTGGATCCCAATTACTTCACAATTTTGTTTTAAATTATTCTTTCTTTCTTTCTTTCTTTCTTTCTTTCTTTCTTTCTTTCTTTCTTTCTTTCTTTCTTTCTTTCTTTCTTTCTTTCTTTCTTTCTTTCTTTCTTTCTTTCTTTCTTTCTTTCTTTCTCTGGCAGTTCAACTCCTCCTTTGAAACATAAACCACAGCTATTTCTGATTAGATGGCTCCTATTTTCAGTGGGGATAAATGTTCTCTTTCATAATTACTAGATGTACAGATTTCCTGCTGCATTAACTAAAACGACTGAAAAAATGACAAAAAAGCCCTCACTGTAATCACAGACTTGTTAGGTACGAATCAAGACATGTTGTGATGTCATATCAGGTGTGTGATAATTCTCTTGTGAAAGAGCACTACAATTACCTGAGTTGTTTGTATTTGCAGAGTATGTTAATTGCTTAGTGCATAAACACAACGAACAATTCTACTTTTTTTTTTTTTTTGCTGCTTCATACATTCCTACACGATTTTTCACTGGCACATAAGAGATTTGGTATATACCTCCTGTCTCCTTGGCCATAAAGAAGAAAACAATGACAGGATTCTGTACCAAATCCATGTGGTGGTCATAGTAAAGTATGCATTTTGAAAATGTATAACTGGGAGGACATGGGGGAGAGAGAAGGGGGTGGAAAGTCGGCAGGTCAGCAGTTCAAGACCTGAATGCTGCACGACAGAGTGAGCTCCGGTCATCTATCCCAGCTCCTGCCAACCTAGCAGTTCGAAAGCAAGAAATTGCAAGTAAATATATAGGTACCACTTGGGGGAGGGGGAGGTAACAGCATTCCATGCACTTTGGCATCTAGTCATGGCTGCCACATAACCATGGAAATGTCTGCAAATGCAGACAGCACTGGCTCTTTGGCTGTAAACGGAGATGAGCATCACCACATAGAGTTGGATATGTGCAAGGGAGAGCTTTACCCTTACCCAGGAGGCTACCTAAAAGAACATACAGAGAATGTGGGCTTAAAAGCCCATACATAGAGTATGGAGGAGGAAGTGCTCACAGAATATCCCACTAGTGTTTCTGTGATAATCTGGCAGTAAGGAACTCCCTGCTCCACCAGCAGGTACATCAAGCAGACTTGTATCTGAATCTTATGGATGAGACACGTGCCTCTAGCCTTGGTTCATTTCCCTGGTAGCCCTGAGACCTGTAGGCTTTTTGCTTGTCCCTTTCTTGACTCTCCTTCTTAACATGTGAACCCACTCTGAGAAACTAACCTTTGCCACTGTGGTCCAGAGATGGACCAATCCAGTTTATGGAAAATCTTTTTGGTTACCCTGCCCTGACAATCCTTGAAACTGCCAAAATGAAGGCATCATTGTGGTGAGATCATTCTGCAGTACCTTTTACCTGACCTAGTGTGGGAAAGAGTAGCTGGCATCACAAGGTTGCCATTACCAGGGTAAACCTGATTGTGTTTCAAGAATACCACAATCTTTGAGGAGGCTCTTTCTGTGTATCCTACTGTCACTATGAGATCTTTACAGTAAGCTCAGGATAATTGCCACAGGGAATAAACAGCAGGACAGGCTGGTGCCTCTTCTAGTATTGCATAAGACACCCTTATTAAGCTCATGTAGGAGGAATCTCTAATAGTCTATGACCAATAAAACTAAGAATAGAATTAAGTAGCTAGGATGTGTTGGCACCTGAATTAACCAGCAATGCTGACCTCTCAACTGACACATGGACGGTCTTGCCAGCACCAACCCTTAGATGTAAAACTCTGGGGGATACCAAACACTCCACCCTGCATCCCTTACAGCAGGGGTGCCCAAACTTTTTGGGCCATGGGCCTGCCTTATGGTTCAGTGGGCTGGTCATGTGGTTCAGTGGCCCGGTAATGTGATTCCTCCCACCGGAAGTGGAAGTAAAATGCACGTTGCAATCTGTTTTGCTACAGAATTTTTAAGCTGCCATTTTCTCTGCTTAAACTAGGGGTGACCAAACTACAGCCCACAGGCCAAATCCGGCCCCAATGCCAATTCATCCACCCCGCGCCGCCCTCGTCACTCCCAGGAGCAGCATGGTTTACTTCCACTTCCGGGAGCGACAGGGCGGCACAGGCTGGATGAATTGGTGTCAGGGGGTGGATTTGACCTGCGGGTCATAGTTTGGGCACCCCTACCTTACAGGGTTTTCCATTGAGTATCAGATACTGTATCTGCCAAATTTCATTTTCAAGGCTCAGCCCCAGAGGGTGAACAGACAACCAAAAGCCTTACGAATGCACTTTAAACGTATGCAATTAACATAACGATGTCATGCGTTAAGCTGCCCGGACATAGAAAGAAGGCATCCCTCACTGTACAGAGGCAACTGTGTGCCACAAAGGCAAGCTGCACCCAAGAGAGACAGACAAGAAAGCAAAGCCAAATCAGCCACAGCCCAAATCCAAATCAACCCCAGACCAGATCTCTGAAGAGTTGCCAGTAGAGGCAAGAGATGACTTTGCCCTAGAGTTAGCCCAAAATCCAGGTGTGGCAACAAATGATATGCCTAGTCTTGGCACCACGGATCTGCCATACGTTCACTTATTTTACTGCAGGTATAAAAGACTTGAAAGGATACACTGTGTTGACAGCAGCACCATAAATGTGGTGTTGAAGTCTTGCTTTAGTAATTGTTAGTTTTCCCAGCAATAAAAATGTTTTGTAGGATCTAAAAAAACAATAACAACCTTGCAGCTACTTACTCATTGTTGCACATAGCAACAAAAGCAAAGTCATGATTCCATGATCTACTTCATTTACACATATTCAATGGAATTTGGTCATCCAAACCATAGGTACAGTAGAATATATGCTGCAGTTGGGCATTATTTCTATGTGAGGCAGGAGACGGGTTTTTGCATTTGTATGTGTTCACATGCATGCATATCTGCACATGTATTTCCAGCCCTGAAAACCAACTCTCTACATGAAGAAAATAGCTTCTAGACCAGCTGTTTCCCCTGAAGTGCTGAGTAAGGTAAAGGTATCCCTTGCTCGAAAGCCAGCCGTATCTGACTCCAGGGGCAGCGCTCATCTCTGTTTACAGCCAAAGAGCCAGCGCTGTCTGTGTCTGCAGATGTTTCTGTGGTCATGTGGCAGGCATGACGAGATGCCAGAGTGCACAGAATGCTGTTTCCTTTCCCACAAAAGCGGTACCTATTTATCTACTTGTAATTTCTTGCTTTCAAACTGCTAGTTTGGCAGGAGATGGGCCCGATGATGGGAACTCACTCTGTCGCTCAGCACTTGGGTCTTGAACTGCTGAAATGTTAGGTACAGTGATACAAAAATGCAATCCTCCACTTTCATTCTCAAGCACCACTGCCAAGGGGAAAACTTTATCATGTGATTCTACTGTGTGTTCAAATTGGCTCCTAACCTAAAAGATGAATTCCGGGATATAGACCACAGAAGCTTCTTGCCTAGAAGCTGTAAGCAAGGCAGAATGGGGAAAGGGCAATTCAAGTTTCTTTCCGCCTCCTGAAAAATCTCTTCTTTGGCAAAGAGAAGGTTTGACTTTTCAGTTTCCTTAAAATCTAAGACAAGCACCTGGCAGCCATCAGTGCTAGTTATGAAAGAGATACAGCCATTTTCACCTCAGAGGGACAGGGATGTGGGATTATAACAAACAGAAACCAAACAGTAGCAGTAGCTGAATTCCTAATGATTGACTCCACATGTATTTCCTCTGCTGCTACACGCTACCATGAGTAATTGTGCCCCTCTGTAGTCCATATTGTTTATCAGAGTGATTTTCATAGGTTTTTTTTCATTGTAGCTCCACAGTTTAGGTGCTTCAAGACTGATAAAAAATAGAGTATATAACATTTTCCAGAAAGCATTTAAAAGTTGGAGCGATTAGTATAAACTATTTCAGAGGTTGTTGGCAGAAGTCATATTAACAAATCCAGAATTTCAGTCAAAGCTGAAGGAGTTTGTAAAGGACAAGCTGTAAATATGCATTGGCAAAACTAAAACTTTCATATATAGCTGTAACTTCTGAGAAGCCATTTGTCCCTGCTGAGATCTCAATGTTTGGGGGCAGAATAGATTACGGTATGTGATCGTATGGGTAAGGCTGATCATGTGCTCTTTCCCACATGATTGTTGGCTTCCTTAGTGCTTGCAAGCAGAAGGCTGGAAGCAGCTATAATATAATGACTGAAATCCTGTTTATACCTGGAGATGGGTGATGACTTCATTAGCATGGGTTATTGCTGGTAATTAAAAACTTCCTACTTTCCCCCCACAGCATTTCCAGCTCCCAAGTAATCCATTTCATTGCATGGAAGCCATGGTGCAGAAGAAGGAAGTCTTTAAATGATGTTGCTAGCAGAGAAGTGTTGGGAATGAAAGACTTCCTCCTTTCATACCAGGGTTGTTATGGCTTCCACACTATAATAGGAATTATCTGGGAGTCAGAAAACCCATGAAAGAAAGGAATGAAGTTTCAAAATCCCCAAAATCATTCTTTCTGGTGACAACATCACTCTTTCACAGGCCTAAGTTAAGCAGCAGGAATTCAGCCTATTAATGTACATTTCCCCCTGGAATAATATGCAAATCAGAAACACTTATACTTCAGATGGAACCCTCTTCTAAATTTTATGATTCAAGTCACACCTAAACATATGCTAGGATCAGTAGTGGGCTGTCAAAAATTTTACTACCCCACCGTGGGTGGAGCTGACATTGTGGGCGGAGCCAACATCATGACATCATGACATTGTGAGCAGAGCCAATGTAAAATAAAATAAAATAAAATAAAATAATAAATAAATAAATAAAAATACACATTAAAATAAACACACATAAATACATATATATTAAAATAAATACATATACTGTACACATAATACATACTGGTAAATACATTAAATACACATTTAAATAAACTACATAAAACACACACATATCAACCCACCCACTCACCCCAAACACAAACCCATCACTTACCTTACCCTGGGGTCGGGGAGCAGCAGGCAGGCAGGCACAGCGGCGGTGCTGCAGCACTGCAGCACGGCAGCCTGGCGGCGTGGCCTAGCCTGGCCTGGCCCAGCAGCGCTGAGCAGCCTAGCCCAGCAGCACGGCCTGGCTCAGTGGTGTGCCGAGGAGAGGCTGCCGCCACCGCTCCTCCAGGTGCTGCACCGTTTCTGGGCAGCCCAAATGATTGTCCATATGTACGCATCAGTCAAAACTTCATTTGATGCATGCACACTTCTATTTTTTAGTGTGCATGCATCAAATAGAGTTTTGACGCATGCACAGTTCCGGGCAGCCATTTTGGGCTGCCCGGAACTGTCATCCGGAGGGCATCCAGAGAGGCAACCCAACCGGTCGCCCGGGGGTTCACTACCCCCTCGGTGATCCCCCCCAGATGGCTGCTACCGGTTCAGGCGAACCGGTCCAAACTGGGAGCAGCCCACCACTGGCTAGGATGCTAGGTGCTCTTTTTTCATGCTGTTATAAATCATTATGCTTGTTTGCTTTTGTATGACATTTTGGTAATTCTAGTTACAGTACTTAAGTGATGGAAATTTGGGCTACTAATACTGTATGTGAAATCCTATAATGAAGAACTCACTCCTCAGTAGTAGATCACATACTTTCTTTGTGGTGAAAATCCCAGGCATAATTCTTGGCATTTTTGGTTGTACAGTAAAACCTCACATAAAGAGTCCCTCGCTTAGAGACTAACTCGCTTAAAGAACATAATTTTCTCTGAATGGTCACCTCACTTAACAACTAAAACTAACCAAAAACTCACTTAACAACTAAATCAAGGTTCGCAATCTCCCCCACCAGAAGTTACCATTGGTCACTTACAATGGTGTTCACTTAAAGAGCAAACTCACTTAAAGAGCAATCCCATGGAACACATTATGCTCTTTAAGTGAGGTACCACTGTACTTTTATAAAAACATTTTGCTAAGCTCTATCCCAATGTTTACCAACTTTTGGTTTTGGAACTTCAGTTCCCAGAAGCCTAAGCCAATTCCCCAAAGCACTGATCCCCCTGGGAATACCAACCACAGCAGCAGGTCAGTTGGAAATTCACCATAGCACAACTCAAACATCTGTTCCAAAGAAAGGTGTAAAGGGTAAAGGTCAATGTCTCCCTTGCTCAAAAGCCAATCATTTCTGACTCTCCATTTTCAGCCAAAGAGCTAGTGCTGTCTGCATCTGCAGATGTTTCTGTAGCCATGTGGCAGGAATGACTAGATACCATGGTCATCTCCTTTTTGCACCATAGTTCACAGATTCTGTCATGGCCATTCCTTCATTTACAGTGTTGACTTTGTAGTTCACACAACTCTCCCACTAATAGGTTGCAGTAAAACGAAGGCATCTCCTGTGTAGAACTTTACATATGAACTGGTCAGCAATGGGGAACTAGCATATGACATCTGACTGCATGCAGAGTTTTACTTGACATTCTGAATCAGAAAAGAACTGTCAGGAAAAAAACAACTTATCAAATCTCAGTGTATTACATACAGGATGCATTTCTACGCCAAATCAGATGATCACAAAGTTTAATGACATAGCTTCTTGAACTCAGCACAGTACTTTTCAAGGAGTCTAGTTCATTTGCCATGACATTTCTGGCTGCTCATCATGCCCCGCTCTTGCTATTTGTTAGCTGATATGA
Source organism: Furcifer pardalis (assembly GCA_030440675.1). Taxonomy (NCBI): domain Eukaryota; kingdom Metazoa; phylum Chordata; class Lepidosauria; order Squamata; family Chamaeleonidae; genus Furcifer; species Furcifer pardalis. The sequence goes on from CP126897.1 coordinate 94,074,474, forward strand.
AACAGCAAAAACAAAATGTCATAGGGGCTTTTTTTAGCATGAAAAACAAATGCTTACTTAATTTGTGAAAATCTAGCAGATTTGGCTTTCTCCTTCATTCATATTTTTAAAACCTCATAATACTTCCCATGCAAAATATGGAGATGTTTGGCAAAAGACTCTACAGTCAACACTCGCATAAAGAGCGGCTCGCTTAAAGAGTAACTCACTTAAAGAGCAGAATTTTCTCTGAATGTTCACTTTGCTTAACAAATAAAACCAACCAAAAACTCTCTTAACAAATAAATCAGGGTTTGCAATCCCCCCCACTATTGGTCACTTACAATGGTGTTTCACTTAAAGAGCAAACTCACTTAAAGAGCAATCCTGTGCTCTTTAAGCGAGGTACAACTGTATTTGCAAAACCCTTTAAGAAAAATAGAAACATTTTTTATTCATTTCCAAATTTAAAAGATACAGCCAGTCCCATGAACAGAATCACATACTTTCCTGATACTACATGGTTGCTAAAGATGGGGAGCCAATCATTAAGAAAAAGGATGGCATCAATTTTTTTTAATGATCAGTTAGGGATCATTAAATCATCCCTAACATGATTGAATGGTAATTGAATACTCAAAATCCTATGCTCAGGTAAACAAATCTCTCTATTCTTCTGATTTATACTTGTTAAATTTTCAAACATTGATAAACCTACATTTTATCAAAATGAACTTGAAACAAATTTTCCACTCACCTGTAGACACAATCCGCTTTTAAGCATTTAGTAAACCCTATAATCAAATTATGTGTAGAAGTGTGGTTATTTTAATTGTGCCCTAATGTATATGAACTTCTAATTCTCCCTACCATGGAGACGTTCTGTCTACTTTTTCTCCCTCACAAAATTATTTGTAGCCAAAAATCCTACAAGGCTGAAATTTTGATTCTTGCCATGGACGCTAGTGGAGACAAGATGGTCCCCCTGCAGCCTAATCTTATGTCTGGCACCCTATTATCTGTCCAGGAGCAAGTAGTTTAGATTATGCACCTTGGCAGCAAACATTCATAAACCAGGCCTAATAACTCCATGGAAGGAATAGGAAGCAGCTTAAAAGTACTTTTAACTTTGAAGCTGAAGGGCGCTCAGTGCTGTCCCAGAATCATTTCCCAAGATCTTTTGATTTTTCACTGCCATTAATTTTATCTCCCCTCCACTTTGTAGAAGGGAATTAGCTATCCCAGTAAACCTGGGAATGTTTTGTTTTCCCTTCCCTTGAGTGTTTGGAGCATTCCCAATCTGCTCTGACTCACTCAAGCAGACCCATTTCTTTGCAAGCTAAATTTTACACAGAGATCTCTCTGACAACTAGCCCTTGATGTCCTATTCTGAGTTTGACACCAAATGACTTAGGCTTAAATGTCGCCAGGAAAACCATAGAAGGCCCTGCCTGTTCCTTCTTTGCATGGTAGTAACAAGCAGAAAATGCAGAGGATGCCTAGCAAAGCCTCAACCACTATCCAGCTCCCTCCACCTCCAACATTTTCAGCAAGACTTTGCTCAAGGCATAGATTTAGCTTTCCAAATATTCCTCTAAGGCAGGGATGGGTGACTTCAGAGAACGTTTCCCTTTCCCTAGACTCGACACAGGCTACAAGAGACACCAAAATGTCAGGGGAAGCTACTCATGGCTTCCAGAATTGTATTTCTGAGAGTGGCTCTCAGAGGCTCTTGATTTTACAGGGAAAATGCTGCTCCTGGAACATGAAATGAAAATCCTCCTTTCTCTTTTTCAGCTGGGGGCATTGTATTGGGGGCAGTTTACTGACTCCCAGTTCAGTGGTGGGCAGTAAAAAATTTAACTACCAGATGGGGGCGCAGCCTACACAATGGGCAGAGCCTACGTCATGGGCAATCTAGTCATGCCTGTCATATGGTCATGTATACATCTGCAAACACAGGCAGCACTGGCTCTTTGGCTGTAAATGGAGATGAGCACTGCACCCTAGAGTCATATATGACTGGCTTTTGAGCAAGGGAGACCTTGAAACACTTGCAGGGACAAAACCTGACATCAGATTTGAATACCAATCAAGGATCTTCTGTTATTAGGTAAAGGTTGCCCTTGCTCGAAAGCCAGTCATTACCAACTCTAGGGTTCAGTGCTCATCTCTTTTTATAGCCAAAGAGCCAGTGGACTTGATCCACAAAAGCTCACATTAAAACACATCAGTTAGTCTTTAAGGTGCCACAATGTTTTTGTCTTTTTGTTTTGTTTACTCTCTGATATGCTTGCACAGAATAAAACTTTTAAAATGGTAGCTGTGTTTGTGTTTCAAGGATATCAGAATAAACAAAACAACATCTGTTTTTTCTCCTCCTCCTCCACATTCGGGCTGATGCCAAAGAAGAAGAGTGCCTGGACCACAGGGGTGGTGGCGCGGCCATGCTGGGCCCAAACACGCTTTCTCCTCCTCCTCCCAGCCTGGTGCGCACGCAGCATCGCATGCAGCATGGTGCGTAGCGGGAGTGGGACCCCGGGGAGATGGCCACACCAAGGCCAGGCCGCAGCCTCCGGGCCATTGACTCCACTCACCATCCGGACTTCGAAGTGGAGGAGGAGGTGGGCAGCGAGGTGCAGGGAGGTGGGTGGGACAAGACGGTGGGTGGGGCCACCAATATTACTACCACCCCACCCGAAAGGCCCCCAATTTTGCCAACTCCCTGCTTGAAGGCCACCCAATGTTACCCCCACCCCCACCCAGAGAGGGGTATGGACTGGTTACTGCCCTCCACTGATCCAGTTCTTCAGTTGTGGGGCACTACCTCTCTGTCCTTACATCTTGTTAGTCATGTTTCCTTCTAATGTTGTGAACGTGTCATTTTACAGAGATTTTGGGATTGGTTGGTATTCAGTTGATATTACCTTCTTATGTTACATCCTAAGTGTGAATATGTAGCGCACCAGTGTGAACGTCCTCAGATTTTGGAGTGCTTTCAGTGAACTACAAATGCTTTGGTGTACAACATTATCAAACAATTCTTTCTGGTTGAGGTATTCTTTTTATTCAGCAATACCAGATGAAAGGTTAACCACTTTTTAAGTAGATTCGCAGACGATTATGCCAGAGAACCTCTTGAGATGGCTAGTAAAGAACCCAGAGAGGCAAGATTATAAGAATAGTACATTCAAAATTTTATTGCACAAGCTTAATTGAAATGAGTCAGAGCTTTGCAAGAACTTAACATTGTTCTTATGCTTCTCATAGAAAATAAGGGCACTAAGCAGCTCCTCCCTATTTCATCTGTGCTGACACTGGGGAATGCCCATGAATGGGGAATAGTCAGTGTTCAAATTGAACTCAGGTTTGATTACTGGGTGGCCTGTCTGCTAATTTAGTGAAGTAGCAGTCAATGAATGAAAGAGTAGATCAGGGATTCTCAACCTGCACCCCGTGGGCCAGATGCGGCTAATGGCAGCATTTCATGTGCCCCCCCTCCACCACACCAGGAAGTGCCATGTGGTGGAGGAAGGGCAAAATGGTCATCTGGCCCCCAAAGCTGTCTGAGGAAGCATGACCCAGTCGTCAGCTTTAAAAGGTTGAGAACTCCTGGAGTAGATGAATGAATGAACTGCATTGCAGAACATTGTAATTGCATTTAAGTACTTCTCAACATAATATAAAAGCAATGCCTCCACCCAATAATTAGACTTGTCAGGTACAAATTTTAGTCAAAGCTTGAATCAGATCCATGCTGAAACTTGTTGATTTACCTAGAAGCTCACAAGGGTTAAATCAGAAGACAAAATGTACTGGGAACATGAGTTTTACATATCACAGAAATGGTATGGGAAAACCTTCTATTTCTTATTACTTCTGTTACTATAATAGAGTAGACCATACTTACAGCGACTCAATGCTGAGTGTCAATTAGTGGTTAACTAACCTGACAACCCTAAGGACTAACAGCCTTGGGTGCTGAAGTCCACAGAGAAGGGTGGTCCCCTAGTAGATTAAGTCCCACTTGAATCTATCTTGATGGAGGGCTAATGAGGACTTTGCATGCCATGAGGGCTCAGGACCAGAAAGTGAATCACAGAACTGGATCAGTGGTATGGGTGTCATGCTGCGATGTGGAAAGCAGATGAAAGATCACTGCATTATATTCACAGGACAGTCTTCATGGTTGATTGCCATGAGGATAGCCAATATTCTGATTCGGATACAGCAGAACTAGAATAATAATATATTAATTGCTCTCTACACAAAAGGGACTTCAGTGGCTCAAGTGGTTAAGATGTTTACTGGAAGGTGACAGGTCAGCAGTTCAAGACCTGAGTACTGCACAACAGAATGAGCTCTCATCTCTGTCATAGCTCCTGCCAACCTAGCAGTTCAAAAGCAAGAAATTGCAAGTAGGTAAATAGGGACCACTTTGGTGGGGAAGTAAACAGCATTCCATGCACTCCAGTGTCTAGGCATGACTGCCACATGTCCACGGAAACATATGCAAATGCGGACAGCACTGGTTCTTTGGCTATGAAACAGAGATGAGCACTGAACCATAGAGTTGGATACAACTGGCTTTCAAGCAAGGGTGACCTTTACCTATACCTTACACAAAAATTGTGCTGGGATATATGTACACAGTAATGCATTCCATTTCGAACAATGATTTTCCGATTTCATCTGTTTAGACTGGAATGTCAGCCTATTCTGCATTTTCCCCAAGAAGTGAATATGTTGCCTTGCACAGAACTATCATGTTAAGCTGCAGCACATTAGATCAAGGACAGGCAATTTGTGGCTCTCCGGATGCTGTTGGGATGCATCTCCTAGCATTCCTCACCATTGGCCACGATGGCAAGAGCTGATGGAAACTGCAGTGCAATGACATCTGGATGACCACACTCTACCTAATCCACCTTGACATGCATAATTGAGGACTCAAGTTCGAATCGACACACACAAAGCATATGAAGAGTCATGACAGATTAGATGAAAGGTCTACATCAAGGGTGCCCAAACTATGGCCCAGGGCCTGAATCCGGCCCCCAATGCCAATTCATCCGCCCTACAAAGCCCTTGCCGCTCCCTGAAGCTGAAGTAAAACACACCCATATGAGTACATTTTGCTTCCAAGAGCAATGAGGGCTTCGCAGGCCGGATGACTTGGTGTCAGGGCCAGATCCAGCCCCTGGGCCATAGTGACCAACCCCCTAAACCACGTGACCAGCCTGCAGCCCAAAAAGTTTGGGCACCCCTGGCCTACATAATCTACCATTTAAGCCACACAGTAACCAATCAACAGCCCATGGGAAGTCCACAGGCAGGACATGAAACCAGGAGCAACAGTGAACTGGTCTTATCCAGGAACTTGAGCTCCAAATTAGATTTGAACAAGCTCCAAAGTGTCTAACTGAATCGGCTTGACACAGACTGATTTGTATGAGGTCAGAATCAAATTGGAATGGCCAGATTCAGATATGAGTAAAAGAGAGTGAGTGAACACTCTCCTCCTTAGAGTCTGTCTGGTCAACAAATGCCAAGTAGATCAGCAGAAATTAAAAGTTATGCCTGTTTTTAGTTTCCCAATGCAAGTCAATGGGAAGCTTACAAATAGAAGCACAAACAGATTTGGATGAAACACAAATTAGTCCAGATGAGGCAGGTCTCGTTTCAGACACTAAAAAGTGGCCTTTAGATTGGATTGGGAGAGACATCGTTAGCCACTGATGTGAGAGTGAATATACTGTATATTTATTTTTAGAAGTAGCCACATTACCATAATTTCCACAAATTTATACAATCTCATTATAAAACCATATCATTCTATTTTGGGGAATCAAATTTCATTAGTTTAGCCATGCCATGCCAGTTTAATAATGTTTCTTGTCATTAACATTTAAATGAAATAGGTAATTTTAATTGAGGGAAAGGAGAAAAGTTGAGGGAAAAGAGGGGGGAGGGAATCCTAATGGGAAAACCACTTTAGTTATTCAAATCTTTCATTTCCCCCACAATTTTGTTTGACATTCTTTCTCACAGCCACTCCTTTCTCTTTACAGATTACATCCAGACTTGATTTTAGGAATAAGGGACCACACATTAAATAGGATGATATCACAGCTTCATGTATCCTATTTTGATGAAATAAGTGAAGGAAAATGGAAATACAGTAAAACCTCACATAAAGAGACCTCACTTAGAGACTAACTTGCTTAAAGAGCAGAATTTTCTCTGAATGGTCACCTCGCTTAACAACTAAAACCAACCAAAAACTCGCTTAACATCTAAACTGCGGTTCGCAATCCCCTTCCCCCCGCCAGAAGTCACAATGGGTCACTTACAATGGTGTTTTGCTTAAAGAGCAAACTCGCTTAAAGAGCAATCCTGTGGAACACATTATGCTTTTTAAGCAAAGTACCACTGTACTGTATTTCAGAGCAGTGACATCTCAACAAACATATCTTGCAAAGGCTTCTCCTCCTCTTCCTCCTCTGTGTCTAGGCTAGATGCGAAAGTGCCAAAATGAAGGCACCTTTTGGTGAGTTCATTCTGCAGTTCCTTTCATGTGACGTAGTGTGAGAAAGATTAACCGGCAACACAAGCTTGCTGTTACCAGGGGACACCCAATTGTCGTTCAAAAATACTACAATCTTTGAGGAGGCTCTTTCTTTATACCCCCTGGCCTGCACGCGCACGCACACACATACACAGACACTGTATTTACCAGCTATACGTGTTTTGTGGACTGCCCAGACGCAATACTATAGCACAGTGGTGGCGAACCTATGGAATGCATGCCAGATATTGCACTTGGAGTGCTCTCTGTGGACACCCATGTGGTTGCCCCAGCACAGAGTTTGCCTTGCCCCTCTGCCCAGCAGCCCAATGGGAGAGTTTCCTCCCTCCTTTGTTGCTGTGTTGGCACTCTGCAATAAACAAGTGGGTTTTGGGTTGCAGTTTGGGTACTTGGTCTCTAAAAGGTTCGCCATCTCTGCTGTAACACCCATATGGGCGTGTTTTACTTCCACTTCCGGGAGCAATGAGGGAAGTACGTGCCAAATGAATAGCAGTAAACCCATTTGTGTGGATTCACAGGGGGCTTGGGCTTTTGGGAACTGAAGTCCAAGAACATCTGGAGTGCCAAGGTTCACCATCATGGTACTGTACTAGAATGTCAAACTAGGACTCCAAAGACCTGGATTTACAATCCCTGCTCAGCTAGAAAAATAAATAAATGGTACATCACAATGGTAAACATCTCAAACATCTCACATTCCTCAAAAGTCAGAAGTGAGTTAGGGATACATAACAACAATAGACAAATCCTGCTTCTACAGAACTGCATCTTTCTTTCAGAGCTGTGAGATCTCACTACACATGCCACCTCCCTTGTTATTTGCCACACACCCACTGTATTCTTTCTCTTATTTTCACCTTCTGATTTTTGCCGTAGCATTGTTAAACTCTATTGAACTGTTCTTTTTCAGCAATGGTTATCTAAATCCAGTGATATGTCCCAGCTAGAGTTTGTCCCACTGAATCAATGGAAAATTGGTATATACCAATACAGTACTTGCATAATTTATATTGGCTCATTCGGTGCACTCTAGTTATTATTATTTTTATTAATTCAATTTATATGCCGCCCTACTTGGTGAAAACCAACTCAGGGCGGCTCACAACATACAATCGAATACAATATAACAGTTCAATAATAAAATATTATAGTATCATAAAATACAGTACAACAAAATAAATATAAACACAATATAATCAGAATACAACCCATAAACAATACTCAGTACAGAAGAGACCATAAACAATATATTCACAATACAATCAATACCCAAAACAAAAACTATACAGTAATCGTTTTGACAATGTACAATACAAAATACCATTCCAATGTTAATCTACATCCTCTCTACCACAACCGCAATTAAGTCCTGGTGCAGCTGCGGCGAAATCCTACCCCCTATCCCCAGGTGGTCTCTGGGTGGTGGCAGGGCAAAATCCTGTCATCCCAGGCTGCCTTTTCAAATGCTGGCCAGGGGCGGAGACCCAGGAGATGGAGGAGCTCCCAGCGCAGCTGTTGAGGTGGCCTCCCACCCCATCCCCAGGTGTGGATTATGCCCAATGCAGGGAGGGCAGGCCCAAGACCAGCTAAGCGGTGGTGTTTTGGGGCCTCCCCGTCATGGATATGGCCAAGGCCCAGAGGTGGCGATGACAACCACCAGCTCGGTCCAGGGAGCTCCAGTGGTGAGCGGTGGCAGGCAGTGACTCCTGCCTCGCCTTTGTAGGCGGCTGGGGTGCAGGTGTTGCTTATCCTTCCGGCATGGCCCAGGGAGCTCAAATGGTTTGCGCGCAGCGACTCCGGCCTTGCCTTTGTAGGAGTCCGGGGTACAGGTGTTGTTTGTCCCACTGGTCTAGCCTGAGGAGCTCTAGCGGTGAACAGCTAAGAGCGAGAGGAGCAAGGAGGCGGCATCCACGGTGGCACTTTTGTAGCCGGTCTGAGGGTCGCTCAGGTGTTCCGGCTCCTCTCAGCCCGACCTGCCGAGAACGAGAGGAGCAAGGAGGCGGTATCCACGGCGGCACTTTTGTAGTGTCCTTAGATCACTGTCTTTTCCAAGGTGTTAACTTTTCTGCCAGGGAGGGTAAGTATGTGAAAGGGACAAATGAGGAAATACATAAAGTCAAAAATATCATTTTTTTACAAATGAAATAATATGGACAAAGACTGATTTAATTTCACTGAAAGAAACATTTACCTGGAAGACAGGAAATGGTTTTAGGGAAGGGTTACCTTATAAGTGCTGGAGGCCTTCTTGGGGTAAAATTTTCTTACCGCTGAAAGAACAAAGTTTTACAGACTGATGGGTGTGTTTTAAAAATAGGCCTCTGCAATTACTTTAGTAACCATGTGTTGCTAACTATGAACACAAAGTCCTAGCTCTTCCCCTTTCCATTTTCAGTAAGTTGAATGATTCCACAACTTTCTCCCATAAGAAGTTGAGAGCTTTATAGGAATCAGGGAATATTTCTTCTTAGTCCCTGAAACTTAAATCAAAACAGTAAGGAAGAAAAGTAAAACCAGACAAGACCATACTCCTTCTCTGAGGGACAGTCTCAAATTTCATAAACAATTCAATAGGTGAACATTTCCAAATCCCCCACAGCTTTCAGCCAGTGATGGGATGTAACAGGTTCCCACCAGTTCTCCAGAACCGGTAGTAACTTTCCCCAGTGTCCCGGAGAACCGGTAGCAGCTTTTTTGGGGGAACCACCTTCGGGGCTTACCTTTTCACTGGTTCCCCCGTGCCAAGCACTTGGTGTGCATGCACGCCTACAGTGCCTGGCACGTATGCACGGCCTCCTTGCTGTCCTCCCAAGCAGGGAGGAGGAAGAGAAGCTGCTAGCCTGAAGCTCCCTATAGCCTGCTCCCCAGGGTAAGTGACTTACCTTTGGATGTGGTGTGTCTGTGTGTATTTTAATGTGTATTTAATACATTTACCTATATTGACGTACTACCACAGTTCCTAAAAAGGCCTGGCGGCCTGGCTTGGGCTTTTTAAGCAAAGGGGGTGTGTGTCTGTGTGCTTATTTTTATTTTATTTTTTTATTATTTTGTATGTTTGTATTTTTTTAAATTTGGCCTCGCCCACAACATCATGTCATGATGTTAGCTCTGCCCACACTGTGATGACAACACGGTGGGGTAGTAAAATTTTTGACATCCCACCACTGCTTTCAGCCTATATCCCTTATATTATATGAATGAGAGAGAATACTAGACTAGAATGTTTATTCCTGCCACTTTTCTATGGACAAGCAGGGCTCTCTGTATATATTTATGTCTTTTAAAGAATCTCTGACCCACTTACTTGCACTGGAAGGAAAGATTCTACTTGTAAAATATGCCTTTGTCTGGTTTTTGGTGATCCCATCCCCCACTGGCCTACTAGACGTTAGAATACAGTATGACTTCCATCATCTCTGTGAATCAACCATGTAAACTAGCAATTAATTGGAGCTGAACCAGACCATCTAACATCTCTCTCTCTCTTTTTGCAATGACAACAACGACTTGGGAATGTTCAGACATGCAATTCCACGTTTGAATACATCACCCGATCTTTTTGCAGTTGTAAAACAGTTTTGAAATGTGGGGTGATCACAATGTGTACCAATGTATTCACAAGTACGGCCTTCATATACAGTATTTATTTATAGACCTTTCTCCTCATGTGAGATTCAATGAGGCACACATTTTTTTTTAAAAAAATTAAATACACAATTAGTTGTAGTTATATGTATCACTTTTAAAAGATCTATTCCATTCTTCACCAAATTTGATTGTGAGATTGTTTACAAGTATATACTGTCTTAACAAAACAACCGCCATCAGTCTATGGTAACCAAATAAGTGTTACATTTTTGGACTAGAATCCAAAAATCTGGACGTTTGGGGAGGTATCGTCCTAAAAAGGTTACCTTTGTACATTCTGCTATTAAACATTGTACATTCAAAATTCTTGTTTTACTCATTCTCTAGATCCACGCTTAGTAGACACCCTGGACCAAGAGGACTGGATAAACTCTACAGTGCAAGCCATTTCATGGAAATGAAGAATGCTTTGGTAGATCCAACCCCAGTTCCTCCCAGATAATAGGTTACACTAGGAGTGCTGAAACCAGGTTCAGTGAGCTGGTCATGTGGTTCCTCCCACTGGAAGCGGAAGTAAAATGCGCCTTGCAATCTGTTTTGCAACAGGACGAGATAGATTTTTGGGCTGCCATTTTCTCTTCTTAAACCTGGGGTGTCCAAACTACGGCCCATGGGCCAGATCCAGCCCCTGACACCAATTCATCTGCCCCATGCCTTCCTTGCCACTCCTGGAAGCGGGAGAAAAACATGCCCATATGGGTGCATTTTACCTCCATTTCCAGGTGCGGCAAGGGTGGTGTTGGCTAGATGAATTGGTGTCAAGGGCTGGATCTGGCCTGTGGGACATAGTTTGGGCACCCCTGGGTTACACTTTGCTGTTGGCATTTGCTGATGTATGTTTCTCTGCACGTTTTCAGCTCAGCTAATGAGAAGACTTTTCACAAAGGAACAGTGTGGGTTGATTTGCGGAAAGGAAGGCTTCCCACACAGCTAATTATGTGTAATCTCAGGGGCACAACTGCCTGTTTCTAAGGCTCGGTTATAACCCACTCAAGAAATGTTTTCAGCCTCAGTTTTTTCGGCTGTTGAACCTCTAAGCTGGAGGTTGCTTTTCTGGCTCTTCTGTTTTCCAAACTCATTCAACTCACATTTGCTCTTCCTTATATTTAGCTCTTTCCCCCCCCCATGGTGCCAAAATGGCCTGCTTTTCTCCAGCACAATGTTTATCTTTGTTTTGTTGTTTTTTTAATGCCTGCTCTTAGCTCAGCCACAAACGAAACAAAGCCACAGCCTGCTAGCTTTCTCAAGATAGACTCACTCTTGGAATATTTCAGAATATGACTTATCTCTTTGATAAAACAAAGATACACTTGAGAGGTTGGAAACTTTGTATCCTTCTTCTGCTTCCAGAGGTTGCTCTCTGACATGCTGGGAATGTTCAAGTGAAATGCAGTTGTTGCACAACTGTGCATTAATTGCTAATTTGGTACATACTGTAGCGCTGTTCTGATTATTTTTATTTTAAAACAGGGATTCTCAATCTGTAGTCCATGGGCCAGAAGCGGTCCATGGCACCATTTCATGTTGGGGCCCCACTGCCTCCACCGCACCCGGAAGTGCGATGTGGTGGAGGAAGGGCAAAATAGCCGTCCAGCCCCCGAATCTTTCTGAGGGTGTGTGATCCGGGCCCCAGCTTTAAAAGGTTGAGAACTCCTGTTTTAAAACAATTCATTCTGAGGTTAAATACTAATACTGTAGTTCTCATGTCATATCCCTTTTCTGCTCACTACATTTTTGGAAAGCCAAGCCTTGTTTGATTAGAGCCTTTATTATATTCTCTTCTGAGTTTGGAGTGAGATTAGTTTCCATAAACATGCGCTCCAGAACTAATTTCAACCAGCCAAAGGAGACTTACATGGGTGGTGTTAAAAAAAAGTTTGGCAAATGCATGGGAACAGGAAGCCCATGCAGTATTGTACTTATAGTACAGTCAAGCCTCACATAAAGAGTGTTTTGCTTAAAGAGTAACTCACTTAAAGAGCAGGATTTTCTCTGAATGGTCACTTCGGTTAACAAATAAAACTAACCAAAAACTCGCTTAACAAATAAATCGGGGTTCACACACACACACACACACACACACACACAATTGGTCACTTACAATGGTGTTTTGCTTCAAGAGCAAACTCGCTTAAAGAGCAATCCTGTGGAACGGATTATGCTCTTTCAGTGAGGTACAACTGCAGTGGGTTCATTTTGGCAGGTTCACATCTGGCCTAGACATGGAAGAAGTAGTAGTACTGGGTAGATGTTCTCTTATGCAAATAACACTTACATACACAAATGCTAGGAAACTACACACATTTAACACTTCACTTACAATATATATACATGCTAGGTTGTGTAATATTTGCAAATATTAACACATTGGAGTCAAAGTGCCTGATGCCCAAGGTGGCAATTTCATAGCAAGTGTGAGAAAATGTCCCATACACAGTGCTGTCCACCCAGCAGTACTAAATCAGTCAGCTAGTCATTCACTGCCATCTCATCACTTCTCAAATTTGCTGCCTGAGGTAACCACCTTATCTTGCCTAAAGGTAGGGCCAGCTCTGCCTGTTAAGCAGGATTTTCTAAACAATTAACCAGATTGCTTAAGGCCTCCTGTAAACTGGGTAGGGAAGGGGGATGTTTTGTGAATTTGAAAAAAAAATTAAATCTTGGAATTGTAGTGCAACAGAAGTGATGATTAATATATCTTTTCTTTTAATGTGCAGGTTTAAAAACATGTAAATTGCATGAGCTGGGAGTGCAAATAGTGTATGCTAATTATTGTCTAGGCATGGAGGTGGAATTAACCTTTTCTTTTCCTGCTTGCTCATCTAAGGCAAATTCCTACTTGAAACTGGTATTGTCGGATGTGGGGGGAGAGAATGGGATGCCCCTTCTACACTTGGATGTAAAAACTGGGCACCAAAGAAAGCTAGCAGGAAAAACAAGCAAACATAGTTTTGGGTAACTTTATGGATGCCAGTGATCATCAAAAAGAAGTGACCATTAGAGACTGTATCATAGGAAAACTGGACTCGCCAAAAAGGCAATAATATCAGGAAAGGTTGTAGTAAGAATAGCAGAAGACCAAATATAAGATACACAGAAACAATGAAGGAAGCCATAGTCTTGAGTTTGCAAGTCCTGAGCAGAGCTACTAATGAAAAGACCTTTTGGAGAGTGTTAGTTCATTGGGTCACAATTAGTCAGATCCTGCCATCCAGTAACAAAGCCCCGGTTGCCCCCTCCTACTCACAAGAGGCCACTACTTAAGTCCATCACCTTCAATTTTATATAGTGATTCCTGGGAATTGTCTTACTAATGATCAAATTAACTTTTGTAAAATTAGGAAATCAACCACAATCAGGCGTACCCTTGTAACGGCAACCTTGTGTTGCTGACTAATCTTTCTCATGCTAGGTCAGGTGAAAGGAACTGCAGAATGAGTTAAAATATACCCCTAAAATATACCTTCATTTTGGCAGTTTCACCTCTGGCCTAGACGCAGAAGAAGAGAAAGAAGAAGAATAGTGGAGTTTGTATACTTACAACAGAACATAACACACTTCCAGAGGGAGCATTCTCTACCCCAAGTTCAAGTATCCCATTCTATAATGGGGGAGTTCCAGTTTCTGTTTTTTGTATCTACTTGTTGGAAAATATTGTCCCATATCAGTTTCACATAGCAATCTACCATGAAAAGTAGCTAAACACAACCAAGAAAATCCATAATTCTTTTGTACGCTGGAAATGTTTGGAGTTTTTTAAAATGCAGAATCCCAAATCCAGCATTCTCAGAGGGATGTTTCCTAATCAATTTGTTTTCTAATTACAGTGGTATCTCAAGTTATGAATTTAATGCATGCACTCAAACCTCGCATAACGAGTGTTTCGCTTAGTGAAAAACTTGCATAACAAACAAGTTTTTTGCTAAGTGGTCTGACTCGCATAACGAAAATTTTCGTTATGCGAGTCGGACTTTCCCTATGGAAAAACTCGCATAACAAGTGTTTCTATGGGGAAAACTTGCATAGCGAATTTTTTCGCTATGCGAGTTTTCCCCCTTGAAATGCTCGTTATGCAAGTTTTTTCATAGGAATTTTGTTTGTTTCACATAGCGAGCAACCTCGCATAGCAAGGAACCTTGGATAACGAATTAAATTCATTATGTAAGGTATTACTGTATTATGAAAAATTCATAAAGCAAATTTCCCATAGGAATTCATTGAAAACCAAAATTCGTAAAACGAAATGTGGTTTCCCATTGGAATGCATTGAAAACCAATTAATCAGTTCTGAAAAAATTAGTAAAGCAAGGCATTATTTTCTTTAATATCACAAATATTTTGTAACACAAGGGGTTCGTAACTCGAGGTACCACTGTATATGTATCACTAAAGCAAACCTCACTCTGATATTTGATCTGAAGACAGAACTGATACAAGAACACAAGCGTGTTCATACTTTCACTGTGAAAGGTCTGATGGAGTGCAGTAGCATCAGCGTGTAAAGTTTTTGCATAGGTGCTCCCTAAATGCAGCTATTTAAAAAAATCTTCCAGTGTTGGCAGGCAAACCACATAGTCAGTGCCAGGAAAACAAATTAATGCAGTCAGCCTTAAATTTGCCTCAGACGGTTTTTGGGTTTTTGCATTATTAAATAAAGCTAAGAGGGTATTGTGGCTAGACTCCTCCTTCTACTTTTCTCTGGTAATTGGACTAAAAGCAGAGATTTGCAGATTGGTATCATACATAATGGTGTAGTAGCTGATATAAAGTTGTGATTTTTTTAAAAGAATCACTTCACTTATAAAAGCTCTTATAGCCTTGGGATAGTACTATGAAAGACAAAAAAAGAAAACATACTCCAAACAATCACATAATAACAGGTTATTGTGTAATAATGTAGCGTAAAGCCACCAGACAAGGGTGGATCCTCCTTCTCAGCACAATCCAGCTCATTAATGAGCCTAAGGTAAAAAACGTATTAGCTAGAGTAGAGTGTGCAAGGAAATGTTACAAATGTTTGCTAAAATCTATGCAAGGATTTACTATTATTGGCAGGTTAACTTTAAGATCATTGTCTGATAGGTATTTTTGCAGCCGTGTTTGCCTTAGGAAAAGTCTTGTTCTCATTGAGCATGGATGAGTCAACTAAACACATTCCAACACATTCTTCATGTTTTTTCCTGGACACTCCAATCTTCGGACTTTGCTCATGTTTCACCTCCTAGGTGATAAAGTTTCCATGGACTGCCATAGAGATCCATACCATCTTGCGAAGGACCAAAAAGAAGCACTTTAAGTGTGTGGTAGAGCCCACTTCCTCACAAGATACAGGATTGGCTGCTTGGACTAAACAGCACTGCCCTCCTACTAGTCTTGAAAAGTAATACTTATAGTATTACAATTCCCACAATGGCGATGCTGTCTCAATAGTTCTGGGAATTATCAAAAACAACTTTCCCATGCTCTTTCCAGAACACCTTATTGCTGTTTCCCATTGCCTCCATATTTATCTCCTGGAGGGGTTGCCTTACTGGACTGAAAGAAAGGGCATCCCTGGTCATGAAAATGTGGCATTCACTATGACAACAACTCTATTCATTGATTTGTTATGTTTTTATCCCACCTTTCGTCCAATGAGCTCAAGGTAGCAAACATGGCTCTTCTGGTTCCTTATAGTCAAAACAATGTTGTGAGTATCTAAGCCTCAGAAAACATGTCTGACTCCAGGTAATCAACTTAACTTCAAGACTAAGTCGGGTTTTGAATCCATGTCTCTTCTATTCTAGTCTAAGATTCCAACCACATTTGCTTCTGTCCACTTAGGGGGGCCATGTTTACAAGTGGTTTTTAATCCAAGACACTGGAGACAACCAAACATGGAGGCCAGATGTGTTCCTTTTTCCAGAGCAAATGGTTCCCTTAAGAATACTATTGCTGCAAGAAGCTTTTTCCTACTGACTTAGCTAAATCAGCTTGATGAAGAAAACCCCAAAATCCCTGCCAGCATTTAATGGCAATCCCTTCTTACCACTGTGGTCTTGAACAGATGCTATGATTGTCTAAGGCAAGAACCAAATGTTCTTTGTGTCAGGTTTGGGTCAGCAATGAGGATTCTCCTTTTCTCCCCCAGAAAACAAAAACATGAAACAGGACTGAGGCTGAATATCAAAAAGAGAGCATGTTTTGATTGAAATGAAATGTGCAGCACAACACCAATCAAATGAAATCTACCTGATAAATCTCCTAGCACAAGCTAGTAGTTTATTTGCACAGCTGAAACTAGTACAACAACAACTACCCCTAACTCCACCATGGCCACCGCCCCCAATAACCCTAACCCTAATCCTAACCCTAACCCTTACCCTAACACCAGCAGAAGATGCAAACCAAACCCTAACCCTAACCCTAAACCTAACCCTAACACTAACCATAGCACAAGCTGCAAAGCAAACCCTAACCCTAACGTTAACCCTCACACTAACACTAACACTAACACTAACCATAGCACAAGCTGCAAAGCAAACCCTAACCCTAACCCCTGCCCCCACCCCTAACACTAACCATAGCACAAGCTGCAAAGCAAACCCTAACCCTAATGTTAACCCTAACCCTAACCATAACCCTAACCCTAACCCCTGCCCCTAACACTAACCATAGCACAAGCTGCAAACCTAACCCTAACCCTAACCCTAACCCTAACCCTAACCCTAACCCTAACCCTAACCCTAACCCTAACCCTAACCCTAACCCTAACCCTAACCCTGAATGCAAACCAAACCCTAACCCCACTGGTGGGATGTCAAAAATTTTACTACCCCACCATAATGTCATAACAGAGTGAGCGGAGCCTCTTGATTCATGTACATATTTCTCATGAGGCCTATAAGGTGTTCCAGTATTCCCATCTCTTTAATTACTTGCCACATTTTGTTGTGGTCGACACAGTCAAAAGCCTTAGTGTAATCAATGAAACAGAAGTAGACTTGTTTCTGATATTCCTTTGTTTTTTCCATGATCCATCTTATGTTGGCGATGTGATCTCTAGTCCCCCTGCCTCCTCTGAAACCCGCCTGCACTTCTGGTAATTCTCTCTCCACATACTGTTGCAGTCTATCCTGTATCCATAGCAAGTGTAAAGCCTGTTGTTGGCCTTTAATCTGAGCTAAAATCAGTCATCTGACTTAAAATTTCTTTTGCAGATTAACATAATGTGCTTGTTAAATGGGGAAAGAATCAGATTCAGTCTGCTGCGTTTTTCATAGTTCATTTCTAAGGAAAGGGAGCATGACATAACATCATGTCACGAATGTTTGGGACTTTCATTGATAATTTTTCTGTCCTGTCCACCAGAATATGATGCATGCCTGAAGAAGTAATCTTGAACCATGAAAGCTCAGGCAATGTTCAATTTTTAAAGTGGTTCAAAAAAAGGTATCGCCTCCTTCCTGCATTTGTTTTGTACAGTACAGTATATGGAACACACGGCTATCTTTGTTTGATAATGCAGAAGAGTTCATTTAAGAACTCCTGCTTTGCACAAAAAAAGAAGTACTGTTTGGTTATAATTACTGTGTACCAAAATATACTGTATTTTAAGACTATCATTTCCAATTTTGTAACCTATTTATTATTTATTAAGCCATTTTTTAACTTCCCATGATCCCTTGCAAAATATAAACCTTCAAATTATTGTATAATGACCCTAGGTGCATGAAAGTTTTCTCTTCCTGGCTCTACATGTGGCTCTGCTTAGTCAACTAGGCATAGAAAGGTAAATTGTACAACACTTTAAAAAAGGAGAACATGCCTCCCCGAAGAAGAGGACACGGTTGTGAAAGTTACATTTGCTAATTTAAATGTATGGATACAAAAATAAAGAGATAAAAAGAAAATGCAGGGGATCTGAATATGCTTTGCTCAGCCCTGCAGTCACTCTAGAAATAACTCTGATTTGGTACTTTTTTAGATATTGGTGTGAAGGTAGTCAGTAAAATGAGTACCCAGGATATTGGGGGCAAAAGGATAATTACATGTAAACCACCCAGAGAGTGCACTAAGGATAATGGGGCAGTATATAAGTGCGATTACTTTGCTTTTTGCTTCAGTGTGTTCATAGGTTTTGTTTCAGCCACAAAGAATGCATTGGTGCAGGGAGAAGAGGGTAGCCATTTTAGATATGAATTGTTAAACTGGCAATTTCATTTCAGGGTTTTTTCCCCTGAGCAAAGATTGTGGGAAGGGAACAGCAATAAGTATGGTTTCTGGTTTACTAAATTTATACAATGCTCAACAGGCCATTAATTATTTAGGAACTTAGATTTAAAGGAATAGCACAGGGGTGCCCAAACTACGTCCCATGGGCTGGATCCGGCCTGCACTGGCAAATCATCCACCATGTACTGCCTGCACTGCTTCCAGAAGCGGAAGTAAAATGTGCCCACGCATGCGCAAAATGCTGCCACAAATGACCCGCAGTTGTCGTAAATGTGTTTATCCAACTCTAGGGTTCAGTGCTCATCTCTGTTTCATAGCCAAAGAGCCAGCGCTGTCTGCTTCTGCAGATGCTTCTATGGTCATGTGGCAGGCATAACTAGACACTGGAGTGCATGGAATACTGTTTACCTTCCCACCGAATTGGTCCCTATTTATCTACTTGCAATTTCTTGCTTTTAAACTGCTAAGTTGGCAGGAGCTGGGACAAAGACGGGAGCACATTTACTGCAGTGTTTTGTGCATGTGCAGGTGTGTTTTACTTCCATTTCCGGTGGGAGGAATCAAGTGATCAGCCTGTTCAACCACATGACTGGTCCAAGGCCTGAAAAGTTTGGGCACCCTTGAAGTAGAGTTAACAACTCTCTCTCTCTCACACACACACACACAATTTCCTATTTCCCCCCTTTTTTTCCTCCCCTCTCTTGCTTCACAGCCTGACATGCTAAAATGAAGCAGGTGAAACTTTTCCTATGATTTCACTTTCCACCCCAGGAAAAGAGCTCCCTGTTAAATATCCAGGTGTCAATCTGCAGTAAAAAAAAATTCAGGACAAGAGCAGAATCAGAAGAAATACTGTTTTCTCCATATATAAGAAAGAGGAGGATTTGTACATAAGTAAATGGTGCTCCTCCAATGAGTGTCTGTATGAGTTTAACTCATTAAATAAAATGAGAACAGCAGCCGGTTGTACTGTTTTGTTCTCCTGGATCCAGGCATAAAAGGAGGAAGCTGGTTCCAGCGATTAAAGAAAACTTGTCAAATTCCTAATTCTCTTCAGTTTAGACTGTCTTGAGTCTTGCTATAGTGAGAAATTTTTAAACACTACAAAATGATTCCATTTACCACACACACACAGCTGGTTTTTTATTCTTATTAATATACTTAACTGGTACAAGTTCTTTGGTATGACAGCAAACACCAAATGTTGTGAGTTCGATCCTAACCAGGGATCAAGGTTGACTCAGTCTTCCATCCCTCTGAGATTGGTAAAATGAATACCTAGCATGTTGGGGTCAAAATTCTAATTAACATGTGAACCACCCAGAGAGTCCACTAAGCGCTATGGGGTTGTATATAAGTGTAATTGCTATTGCTATTATAACTGTAAGGATGGCATGGGAACCATTTTCAGACTGCAGGGAATCCTGCAAAGTTTATGAAACAAATGCATGCACACAGAAGAATACAGCAGTTCAAGAATCGGTGCAAAATAAATTATGCTTGTTGGCTGTTTTAAAATAACCCTCATTTCAGCAAGATAAGGCATGCCTCAGCTCTGCGTCATGTATCTCTTGGTCTTTGAATCAATTTCTAACCTAGCAAAACAATGCTAATGTGGTAATTTTTACTCATCAAGGCATACCCTGAGACACCTTAAACAGTGACCTAAAGAGACCTAGAAACCAAACCATTAAATTCATTACAAGCAAGTACCATGAAGGCATTGTATTCGACATGTTTCTGCATATACTGTCTGGGCTTCTGGTTTTCCCCTCTGAGATTATCATTCCAGGCACTAGATAAGAAACAGGAAGAAAGAAGAAAACCACTTAAGACTAAATGATGCTTTGTTTGCCCGGAGCTCTAACACACTTCAATGCAACAGACACACATGTAACAGTGAGCAAGCATGTATTTCAGAGAAATATTGGTAATTAGAGATTAGAGAAAGGGCAATATGAGTAAATGACTAGAAATCAAATCTGAATATTACCTATCAGAAATATGTTCCATTACATTAGTGTGTTAAGTTAGAGCAGAACTTAGAAGTAATGACGCTATGAGTAACTCAAGATGTTTGAGACAACAACATGGGTGTCTCCAGAGCCATAGGAGTCAATACGTACACTCCAAGTCCTAAACATGGTATTTCTGTAACTGTCCAATGCTAAAACCTACAGTTAAGTCAACAATAGATAGGCATCATTCTTTAGATTTTCCACAAATTCTCTTGGGCAGCAATGTTGCCAACCGTGTAACTTTTTAAAAAAGCAAGGTACAGCTAGTAACATCATTAAAATGTCACTATAAGGCAGGAATGCCCAATCTATGGCCAACAGGCCGGATCCAGTCCCCAGGTCAAATTCATCTACACCACCCCCTGGGGCCAAGTTGCTGCCAGAAGGAGGGCCTTCTCCGTGGCCGCCCCGGCCCTTTGGAACCTCCTGCCAACTGAGTTACGTCTACAGACAGAGCTCCTGCCCTTTCGGAAGGGCCTAAAAACCTGGCTGGCAGGGCAGGTGTGGGGCTCCAGTAATATGGGGTCCCATGTTGGGTGGTTGATCTGATGGGACAGCCACCCCTCCCTTGTTCTTTTAAACTTTTTAAACCTTTTAAAAACTTTTAACTTTTTAAATCTTTTAGATTTTTGTAAATTCATAGTTTAATTCTTTTTAAATTGATTTTTAAATGATTTTGAACCTTAAGGTTTTAATTTATGAATTTGTAGGGGGATTGTTTAATTGTTTTGTATTGTGTATAGTCTCTCCCCCTTTCTGTAAGCCGCCTAGAGTCAGGTTCGCCTGATTGGGGCGGGATAATAAATCTAAATAAATAAATAAATAAAACACTGAAAGTGTCCCGACATCACTGGAAGTGCAGAAACCGCCACATTTTCACACCAAAAGACTGTGAAAATGCAGCAAAAAATTCAAAAATGCCGCAAAAAATGTTTCTCCATTGCTCCCTCCTCCAAGGAAAGTGGCAGAGGCAGGGAAAATGCCCAGAAACAGGGTGCAAATGTACATGCCGCCACCACCAGTGGTGGGAAGGACCATGTGACTGGTCCCTCAGCTGACTGAGCGAGCATGGTCAGGCCCCTAGCAGAACAAGGTAGGGACCCCCTGCTATAAGGTGTTATAATAAAAATGGCTATCATCTAGTACAGGCTTTTAGGGGAAAAACTATACCAGGAGCAGCTGACTCCTTTAAGGACTCTAGCAGCAACCCATGGATACCTCATGGTAACATTACACAGAAGTTTTATTCAGGTAGGCTTAAAGGATGTGGAGCCCAAATGAATATGTTCGGACTGCTCTTACCATCTGAGAAATTCTGGGGTTCTAGCTGATGTGAGAAGGATACTCAGAAAGAGCAGCCTCTATCTCTTCAGACGATGGAGTTTACGTGATTAATGTGGCAATGGGTGGAGTGGGGCAAACACCCTCCTCTCATTGCATGTGGATTCCTTACACTTTCAAACATATCTAAACATGACTAAAGGGCCCATCATATAGGTGACAAAAAGTTGCCCAAATAGCCTATAAAACTCTGCCTAAAGACAATTAGATTTGCCTGATGTCACCTTGGCCAACCCTCACTGCAGCCTCTGAACTCAAGCCTTCAGTAATGAGGAAAAAGCAGAAAGACAACCTTTCCAGGTTAATCCTTGCCACTGGGCAAGTCAAACCTAATAAACGTCATTTTGGCCAGTGCTCTCCCAAGCTGCCTACACTAATATTAACCCGTCAACTTTGTTTTTAACCTGGACTCTTCCTATTTGATATTGTGCCACTGATCTGTGGCCCTTCTATTAGCCTTGAGGTCTTGGAGACCTGCTCTCTGAGCTACAGCATTTACGCTGGGAAAGCATTGGTTTGAGATCTCTTGACAGCTCCAGCTCCAGGGGTGTAAAGATGAGGTGAATTGTGGAGACAAATTCATTATGTGGCAAAGTTAGTGTGACAAAAGACTCTCGGAGTGAGAGAAAGGGCTCAGAACAGGCATGACAGGAAAAAAACCTATCGTATATACTCGAGTATAAGCCGATTTTATTAGCACCAAATATGTGCTGAAAAAAAGCAGACTCAGCTTATACTAGAGTCATCTGCAAATTTGAGACCCTCTGATGCTATGATTTATAGAGCTGACGAGCACTAGCAGAATGTGAGTATCTCTTTGAATGTTAAACACCTCATGACCACTGAACATAGATAAATGTCCTGGTGAGGAAGGAGTTAGATCTGGATCATGGCTGCAGCCATGATCTTATTTTTTTCTGCCAGCAATGGATTTTCTTGTAGAAGTGTTCCGGGTGGTCGAAGAGCTGGCCTTGATCACTTCTAGAGCAGGCAAAACACCCTCTCCTCCTGCCCCGGTATCCGCGGCACTTATTGGGCTCTCCTGTTAATGCTGGTCATATGAGGCTAGTTTATTTTGATTATTGAAACTCACTAGCAGCTGCTGCATTTCCCACCCTAGGCTTATACTCAAATCAATCAGTTTTCTTGGTTTCTCAGGTAAAATTAGGTACTTTGGCGTATATTTGGATCGGCTTATACTCAGTAATGGGTTGTTATTGGTTCAGACCGGTTCGCCCAAACCAGGAGCACCCATCACGAGGAGGTTGCCAGGTGGTGGTGGTGGTAAAACCCCAGGCAACCGGTTTGCTTGCCTCGCCGGTCCCCCTCTGGAAGTGTATTTCTGGGCAGCCAAAATGGCTGCCCGGAACTGCGCATGCATCAAACCTCTATTTGACACATGCGCAGTAAAAAAAACTGTGCATGTATCAAATGGAGGTTTGACGTATGCGCAGTTCCAGGCAGCCATTTTGGCTGCCTGGAAAGGAAGGGTGCATGGAGCACCTCTACAAGGGGTGGTGGCTGCCTTTCCCCACCACGCCGTGCCACCAGGGCACCACGCCGCAGTGGCGGTTTGCCGCAGCGGCGGTTTGCTGACGCGCTGACGCACCACAGCAATTCCTGCCTGCCTCCTGCCTGCCTCCTGCCTCCCTATGTAAGTGATGGGTTTGTGTTTGGGGTGGGTAGGTGGGTTGATTTGTGTTTGGGGTATTTTTATTGAATTGTTATTGAATTTTTTTCTATTTTATTTGGCTCCACCCACAATGTCATGACATCATGATGTTGGCTTCACCTACGACATCATGGTGGGGTAGTAAAAAATTTGACAACCCACCACTGCTT
Organism: Furcifer pardalis; assembly: GCA_030440675.1. Lineage (NCBI taxonomy): Eukaryota > Metazoa > Chordata > Lepidosauria > Squamata > Chamaeleonidae > Furcifer > Furcifer pardalis. The sequence continues at coordinate 94,098,105 of CP126897.1, forward strand.
ATACTCGAGGTACGGTAATTGTATGCCTAGCCTTGTGGCTTGTTGTGAAAGTGGAAGAAGAGGTTGAGAGGAGACAGTTCCAGAAAAGGTCTCTTAGGATTAAGCTGGACATGGCTGCAGACTCAGAGATGCATGATCATTAATAATTATGCAGTGTCAAATGGATTCCAACTTCTGGTGAACTTTCTCAAGGTTTTCTAGACACAGAGTACTCAGAAGTGGTTTACTGTTTCCTCCTTCTGAGGGCCCAAAGTGGCCAAGTAACTGGCTCTGAAGTTAGAACTGACATATCCACAGGGGCTTTACTTCTTAATAGGTTTCTTAGGGCCCATGCTGAACCAACGACCCTTGCTGGGGAGATTCCATATTCAGGAAAGAAATGTTTTCTCAGCAAATATTTTGCCATCTAGCTTTCAAAGCTGTGGCCCAATAGTTGTTATTCTGGGGTTACTGTAAAACTGAGTCTCTATTAGAGCTTGGCAGAATTTTTAAAAGGAAGTTGTCTTGCCATTCAATGGATGGCTGTCACTCATTATCACTGCACGAGAGCAGCAGAGCAATTCCGCGTTCTACAAGGCAATTCTAAAAATAGGTGCAGTCCAAACCAAAAATTATAACTTTAAAACTAGGCTTTGGATTAGCACTACATTTGGCACAGCAGAAGTAAACAGTCTGATGTTGCTCTGTGCCACATTTGGTGTTGTCTGGTCAAATAGTTTTAAAGTTATGATTTTTTAAGTATAGGGATATTTTACCCTCCCTCTGTGCAGGCAAGAGTGAACTTTTTTGACAGCAGATAAACTGCTAAAATAAATATATTTTCAAACATCTAAAATAACAATACAGTAATTACCCTAGCCCCCTCTTTTTTTCAGTTGCAGCAAATCCATCCAATAGTTGTAGAACTATTTCAAAGTTAAAACATTCCTTTTAATAACAAAATCAATCATTTCTAAACTCTGGAGCATGCTCAGTAAAAGCTTTTTATGCTTTTAAAGGTCCGGGGACTGTTTAACAGTTTGCAAAGACTACCCTCCCTAAACAGGCAGAAATTTAACCAGAGCAGCTTTTCTTTTAACTAGCAGGAAGGCTGGCTCTTTCTCCTGTCTCCTCTGGTTTGCTTTTCACTTTAAAAAAAATCCTTCATTTCTTTCAATAAAAAAATTCCCCCTTTCCTATCTTTGCTTCTCACCCTCTGATGATCATATATTTCTGGACTGTATGGATATCAATGCCATTTTAACATTTAAGAATTAATGATTCCATATTTCTCCAACTGGTGATCATTATTCATCTTTAGTAGCTAGGCCACTGCAGTGCTACTAGTAAACATCAAATAATACTAACAGAAACTAGGTCTGTCAGATGGCTTGGGAAACTTTGACTTCCAGAAGCCCTAGCCAGAGTGGCTTACGGTAAAGGATTATGAGTGTAGTACTTCAAATTAACTAGAGGACCACTTCACATCTTTGCTTTATATCAGGGATGCCCAAATTTTTTGGCCTGTGGGCTGGTCATGTGGTTTCTTCCGCTGGAAGCAGAAGTAAAACATGCATGTACGGGTGCAGAAGGCTGCCATTAATGACCTGCAGCTGTTGTAAACATGTTTACGACAGCTGTGGGTCATTTACGGTAGCATTATGCGCATGCATGGGCGCGTTCTGTGCACATGAATGTGCATTTTACTTCCATTTCTGGGAGCGGTGAGATCAGCATGGGCTGGATCCTACCCACGGGCTGTAGTTTGGGCACCCCTGCTTTAGATGCTCACTTATCCCAGGATGAAAGAGAGAGGGATAATTAGGTGGACAGGATACTTCATAGGCAATGTCAATAAATGATAGGCTCCTGGAAAGATTTCCTACTGCATTACAAAGGGGCAAAACCTGTTTGCCAAGAACTTATCAGTGAGAGAAAAGGGTAAGGACTTTTTCCACACATTATGACTTTTGGAAACAAATAATAAAAGGTTGATATCCACAAAATCCAGATAATCCACAGCTCCTGCCAAACTAACAGTTTGAAAGCAAGAAATTGCAGGTAGATAAATAGGTACCACTTTTGTGGAAAAGGTAATAGTGTTCCATGCATTCTGGTGTCTAGTCATGCCTGCCACATGACCACAGAAATAGTTGCACATACAGATAGCAATGGCTCTTTAGCTGTAAACAGAAATGAATGCTTTACACCGCCCAGAGTCGCATGTCGATTGGGGCGACTATTTTGTTGTTCAGTCTCGCACAGTCGAGTCCGACCCTTTGCAACCCCATGGACCACTGTCCGCCAGGCACCTCTGTCCTCCACCATCCCCCTCAACTTGCTCAGCTTTGTGCCCATTGTGTCTACAATACCATCTAGCCATCTCATTTATGGCTGCCCCCTTCTTCTTTTGCCCTCCACCCTTCCCAGCATCAAGGGTTTCTCAAGCGAATCCTCTCTTTTCATTTGATGTCCAAAGTACTTTCGCTTCATCTTTACTATTTGACCTTCTAAGGAGCAGTCAGGGTTAATTTCTTCTTAGATTGACCTATTTGTTCTCCTCGCTGTCCAGGGGACTCTCAAAACTCTCCTCCAACACCACATCTCAAAGGCATGCTCAGCTTTCCTAATGGTCCAGCTCTCACAACCATACATTGCCATCGGAAATACCATTGCTTTGACTACACGAATTTTTGTTTGTAATGTGATGTCTCTACTTTTCACTATGCTCCCCAGGTTTCTCATCGTTTGCCTCCCAAGAATCAGTCGCCTTTTTATTTCATGGCTGCAATCACCATCTGCAGGGGCGACTATACAAATAAAATAAAATAAAATAAATAAACACGGAACCCTAGAGTAGGACACAACTGGTTTTTTTAAAATAAGGAAGAACTTTACCTCTGCCTGTCCACATAATGCAAAAAGAGAAGTGTGTTTTGTTATTCATTATTTCAACATATACCATCATTCCCCCCCTAAATAAAATACTAAGAAATTTCCAAAACAAGAAAAATAAGACAGCATCATTAGCCTGCAATAAGACTACATGAAACAAGACTAATAAACTCTGTATGACCCAGAACAGAGCACAAAACCTTCCATTCACTTCCAGGCACAACTCAATGTACTGGTTCTTTCTTCTAAGCATTTTATCTTGTTCTTAATCCAAGTAATATCCCTTAGTCACCTAGATCAGTAAAATCGAAGCAGTGTCAATGTCCACCTTTACAGCTTAAAATCCCTGATACAGGAGGAAAAGGAGATGAAGAGGAAAACTAGGAAACTCATGATTTTCTTTGTTTCCTCCTCCGACTCCATCATGTCTAGGCCAGATGTGAAATTGGCCATTAAAGTAGACTGAAACTGCTGTAATCAGTGGTGGGCATCAGCAGGTTCACCCATACAAGTTTTGAAATAAAGTATAGTAGTCCTGTTTCAGGTCCAACACAGGGTTTTCCCCCTGGCCACATCCACTATACCATGCCCACAGTGTGGTAGTAAATTTGTTTGGAGCCCACTGTGTAATGTAGCTATGATGAAACACCAAGAACAACCAGCTCAAAAGATGATAGTGAACAACATATCTCATCACTCCTAAGAGCAGCCAGCCAGTCCCCAGGAATAAGAAAGTAATATGGAAGGATCAACTTTGTCTCCTTGGATTCTATTTAATACTAACAAAAACATTACATGAAGTGTAACTATTCCTGTAACGTGTTTTGCAGTTCGTCTCATTCTTTTTCACTTAAGAAAGAAAGAACAAAAAAAGGGGGGGAGGGGACTTTAAACTGATCATCATATTCAGCCTTAAATTATTATTATTTTGGATTTCTTAATGTCCACAAATGCTTCTGGCATAGCTTGTAAAGTTTGGTTTCAGGTAGAGGTGGTATAAAGGTATGATATTGGATTTTAGGTCCCAGAATTCAATATAGTGTGGATTTTGGGAATAGTTCCAAAAAAACTTTCCTCATCTATTCTTTTTGGGACGATACCTTATAGAATCCCACAGTCGGTATGACAACTGGAGGGGGGGAGGGATTGTGCAGATTGTAGTCACCTGATCAAGTAATTTTGCTAAACACTCATCTCTGCTGAATATTCATGTTTACGGCCACCCCCATGACCACATCTCAGTGATGATATTGTCGATTGTTTTGGAACATCTGGACGCTTGTCTAAAAACACTCAAGTAATGTCTACCAAAAAAGAAAGCATAACAGCTTCTTCCAGATATTATAGATTTCAACTCCTGTCATCTGTATAGTCCAAAACATCTGGAAGGTGCTAAACGACAGCATGTATCATTATTACAACAGTTCTCATATAACAGAATACTATACTGTGTCTCTGAGAAATGTTATTATTTACAGCAGCACTTTACCTTTTGACCTTTATGGTACTGTAATTCCATAATTACTCTTTTAAGGCCTTCTTTACTTCCTATCATCCAACATGTCTTCTTTTGTCACCATTTTCCTAATGGCATTAGGCAGTGCTTCACAGGGAAGTTTAGCAGAGAAGAAGCAGGATGAAACTTGTTTTTAGTCTGGCTTCTGGGTTAGTCTTTTACAAGATGTTACATTTCGAGACAAATTCTCTACATGACTATTCATATCATTAATTTAGATAAGCATTCTAAATATTTGTTGGCCTATTTATTTTGTATTTTTAAAGTCCTAGCTTAAGATAGGCTTGAATCCTATTGGTTATTTATACAATGCAAGTGTAATGGGTATCTGGCCGAACATCCGCTACAGTAATGGAGTAGAACGTACAGCCAGTGACTCAACTCTTGAGTGTTGGGTGGCGGTAAAAATCTGACTCCCTAAAGGGGCCAATGGCTATGGGCGGATAAGTTCCTTTAGGTGGGGTGATGGTCCCCTCAGTGGAGGAAATGTCGCTGGAAACCATCATATTGGGCCCAATGGTAAAATGAGCAGAGGAGGAACTCTGATTCCCAACAGTCATGGAGGTGGAAGAGGCTATGCCAGATGGACTAGCTGTCAAGGCGCACCATGTCAATATCCTCAAGGCTGAGGCAGTCCATTGAAGTCCTGAATTTAAATCCTGCATGTCTCATTTCATATTTGCCACAGGAGGTGGCTCAGTGATCATGGTGTGTGGGTCACTGCATGGCAAGCTGGGATCCACCTTAAACAAATTCACACCGATGGCAGCTGCCACTGACAAACAATGGGGGATTCTTACTAATTATGAATTACCACTTGTATTCATCATCATATACCAGCTGCATCAATCCATCTCAGTCAGAAGGTGAGGGTGGTAACTTTAATATCTTTTAAAAATGTATCTTAAAAATACCACCCTAAAAATAAACTTTAAAAATCGCAAACATAAAGCTTGGTGTGGACATTTCATGAGTATTCATCAAGGCAGGCCTCACAGAATAGGGGATGGATCAGAAGAAACATAACAGTTCCTAAAGTCATGACCAGTTCTATGGACCAGACGTCTTTATTTAAAACATGCTTTGGTATATGTCAGAGATGACGAACCTTGGCACTCCAGCTGTTCTTGGACTTCAATTCCCAGAAGCCCAAGTCTCTGTGAATCCACACAAATGGGTTTACTGGCACTCCAGCATAATAAACCCATTTGTGTGGATTCACAGAGACTTGGGCTTCTGGGAAATAAAGTCCAAGAACAGCTGGAGTGCCAAGGTTCGCCATCACGGGTATAGGTGGTAATGATTCATGAGAATGTCCTTGCCAATTTTTGTTAAAGTGTTTCCAATCATTCAGCATTCTCTCTCCTCAACCTGAATCAAGACATTAAACCAGCAGTGATACATGGCAAGCATTCAAGAACTTGAAAACATACACAGAGAGGATTGATCAATATATTGAATTGGTCATACAATAAAAGGCCAATTAGTGACCAATAGTAGCCAGCTGGATTAGAACTTCAGCTACAACTTACTTCAACAACCATTGAACTATGTTGGATCAAACCAGTGTAGAACAGGCTAGCTTAGGGGTGAAGGACAGATAGCCTTCTTCTCATAGGTCTACTATTCTTTTAAAAAAGGGAAATGGTCAAGGAATGACTGCTGCTGCTCCCTTCATGCTGCTCAGCATTTGCTCTCAGAGGGAAATGCCTCACTATGCCCTATGGTACGGCCGGCTCTTCCAACCTTCAGAGCTATTATCTACTGCCCAGGGAGAGTAACCACTTAAAAATGTTTGCCTGTATCCATCCAGATCCATCCTATTATGATTTTTCTCCATTGTTACAGCTGAATTGAACTAGGAATTATACACCACTGTGTCAATTTACAGCCAAGCAATCTTGGCTCTCTGATATGTTTTCTGCCTTCTAATCCAGGCCACTAGATACATTTGGCAATTAATATAATTGAGACAAGTCACTCCAGCTGTATCGTGTTACTTATTAACTCTACAGTTTCAGTTATCTGGAGAAGCCTGCCTGGATTGCTACCATCTCTCACTAATTCTCCCTGGGAATTTAAAGCTGCTGGCCTGGCCTAGATAATTGGCTCCATATCAAATGGTATTTTAAGACAGGAGACACAAAAGTCAAACTATTCTGGTCTGTATCACAAAAGCGCTTCTGGATCTAACCTCCCTGGAACAATTTTGCAATTGTGATATTACAAGTCTGGCAAAAATCACTTAGTGTTCTACCAGGCAATGATCCCTCAGGAGCCATTAAGTATTTGGCAAGAGGAAATCCATACTGGGTGATTGGTTTTATAATATTTATTGGAAACAAGGTTATTTCCTTCCTATTCATGAAAACCCTTGGATCTCACCCAGAGATTTATCCTAACACTATGCATTTTTTAACCACAATGACCCATGGATGCAACTTCCCAATTGTATCACGATAAGGTTCCCAAGCTTTTCCCCTCTGCCAGACCATGAAAAATTACTTTTATTTTCTTTATGACATTTCAGATGTGAGCTTCCCCTTCCAAACTTGGACTCCAAGCCTCCTTTGCTTCCAGGCATCATTCAGACATTTTAAAACCCTAACAGAGCACCAAAAACCTGGTCAGATACACATGGGTTCAAAGCTAGGCTACTAAAAATTAAAAGCTCTGGGTCTAGATGGCCAAACCTGCTTGTTTTGCCTACTGCCAATCTTTTAAATTATTTAAGTAACTTCTCTCCCCCCCAAAAAAATATATATAAAAAGACTGGATTTTCTTCCATAAAACCTTAGTCAGCTATTGCCCATCAGATGGATGTGCAGTTGTTGTTTATAGGCTCCCTTTTCCCCCCATGGAGGATTGAAAAAAGACTCACACCACAAATAGTTAAAACTATATAGTAATCAATGTGAAAACCCTTGTAAGAAATTACACTTTTAGAAAATGAAATGTCCATCAATAGTAAAACCATAACTAAAAATAAATTTTAAAACATTTTTTTTTAAATTAAAAATCTCTAAATTCAATAAATACAGCTTTTCTGAAAATCCCAATTATTGCATAGAGGCTGGCATTTATGTAATGATTAATTGTTAATTTAAAAAAAAAAAAGCTACCTGAGAAGGAGGGCTTTGCCTGACAACAGAAGGACCAGATGAAGAGGGCAACCCAACTACACCTAACACCACATTCCATACATTTTGTACTACAACTCCCATAACCTCTGGTCATTATGGTCAATGATCAAGGATTATAGTAGTGGAAGTGTAACTTATCCAGAAGGCACTATTCTATTCACGTTATATATTAATGAATTGCTGAAATTATTTGGCTAGTATCCTCTTCTGGTCTGGGCAGGTTATCCTGCTATAGTAAAAGAGTAGACCATACTGCCAGCAACTAAATGCTGATCGTCAGGCAGTGGTTAACTAACCTGACAACCCTGAAGTCTCACAGCCTTGGGCAGTGAAGTCCAAAGGGAAGAGTGATGGTCCACATGGGGATTAAATCCCACTTGAATCCATCTTGATGGAGGGCAGCAGCTTCATCAATACTAGCTTGGGGCTGAAGAGGATTTTGTGTGCCAAAAGGGTTCAGGACCAGAAAGTTACTTGCAGAACTGGATCAGTACAGGTGTCACTCTGTGATGCAAAAGAATGTAAGGCCACTGCATTATATTCTCAGAACAATCTTTGTGGCTGATCACCATAAGGATCTCCAATATTAGGAATCAGATATGGCACAATAGGAAGAAGATGTATCCTCTTGTGGAGCTTCATAGGAGTATCAGCACTAATGTCACCAGAAATAGCAGATTTCAACCTGTTAATAGCTCTCTCTTTTTTGGGGTGGTGGTGGTTAGGGCTTCAACTCACTGTGCACAAGTACCTGCACCCTGACATTGATAAAGGAACTTTTAATTGGTAGCACCTAATGAAGGCTGCTTGAAGTTTCTGAGCAAGAACCTTGTGTCTCCCTCAACATCTGAAGGGGTAAAAAAGGAAGTAAATAATAATAAGAAGGTGACATAGCTCCTACATTGGCGGAGTTCTGCAAGAGTTCACTGGCCACTAATGTGAAGTTTCAAGAGAGGATTTGAAAGTACTGTACTGTATCTGCTCATCAGCAAAGTACTACTGGATTGCTACCAAAGTAAGATTTTGAGGAAACTGTAGGGAGGTGCTGAAGTGGCTCAGTGGTTAAGAAGCTCGCCTTGTTAGCTGGAAAGACAGCAAGTAGGCAGTATGAGACCCGGGAACTGCATGGCGGTTTGAGCACCTATCTCTGTCCCAGTTCCTGCCAATCCAGCAGTTCGAAACCAAGAAATTGCAAGTAGATAAATAGGGGTCACTTGGGTGGGCAAAGGTCTTGGGGACATGAAAGAAGCTGCATTTGGGCGTCGCCTGAGAGGAGTTTCTCCAGCAAAAATCCTTTCAACCCAGAATAATTTCTGACATGAAATAATAATAATAATAATAATAATAATAATAATAATAATAATAATAATAATAATAATAATAATAATAATAATAATAATAGTTGTTGTTGTTGTTGTTATTGTTGTTATTGTTGTTATTGTTGAGGTTCCCACTGTGGTTGAACATGTGAGGAATTTTGAGGGAAAACAAAAGAATCTGGTGGACAAAGCTTGGCACCCAGATTTCTGCTTGTCGTTGATTAAAACATGCATAGATACCATCAAAACGATCAAAGCAAGAATGAAACAGGGTTTGCCCCCCAAGAGCTTGGAAAAGCTTGTGGCTTTTTGAAAGCCTTGTAGTCCAATGAAGTAATTTTTCTGGGCTCTGCATCCTAGTTTGTGGTTTCCCAGGAATATATCCAAGAAGGGAATCTACCAGGCCAGCTATTATTTTGATCACAATAGTTTCTCACTCAGCAACCCTCTGATGTGCCTTTTACTCTAGTATGCCTTTCAAAGACAAATCCGACAGCAAGAAATTTCATCTGCAGTGAAATCCCTGGCTTTTAGATGTACAAGGTATCTTTATGGGTTTGAACATGGTTCACGTGGTTCTTCCCACCGGAAGTGGAAGTAAAATGCACATGCACGTGTGCAGAACATGCCTGCGTGTGCAAAGAATGCTGCCATGAATGACCCACGTTTATGACAGCAGCAGGTCATTTACGGCAGCATTCTGCACATGTGTGGGTGTGTTCTGCACACATGCAGGTACGTTTTACTTCAGCTTCCAGGAGTGGATTGGGCAGCACAGGCCAGATTAATTGGCACGCAGATGCGGCCCATGGGCCGTAGTTTTGGCACCACTGTATTAGTCTCTAATGTGAAGCTGTAAATATTAATTTGCTGGAAAACTGTTTTATCTGGGTTCTCTTGGAAGCAGGGATTAAATTAGCCTTTAAATGGCTATTTCATGCATTCCAATGTAAGAATGTTTTATGGGAAGAAGGATCTAAACAGCTCCAAACTGGGCAGGAGTATTATACAATAAACACTATTCTAAGACTGCAGCAATTAGGCAGAATTTGTGAGATAAGGGCAGCTCCCTAGTTGGAGATTTTTTTCCCCCCTGAGAGAGAGGGGGCTGTTGTTGATAACATTAAAATTGCTGCTGCCCTCAAAAGAGGAAGATGGTGGGTTTTTGTAAAAGCTAGATTTTCCACTGAGTAGTAGCATGTGGGTTTTATGGAGCAGATTGTAACTCTTCTCGGCTGACATCATTTTCAGTTCTGTCATTGTCTAGGACAATTTTGGATTCCCAGCGCCAGAAATAAGTTCCCAAGACAAGATTCCCACTAAGACAGTGGTCTTAGTGATCACATAAATTATGCTGGGTTGAGTTTTGTGGTTTGGCAGAGTGACATCCTTTGTCTAGAGGAGCCAGTGGTTATTAAAAAGAACATGCCAAGGGAGAAAGCAGGACACTTACTGTTAAAATACACATGTCCCCCCCCCCCCCCCCCGAAAAACTATGCTCTGGTAACAGTTTGGTATAGTCTGTAGAGAATACAGTGGAGGCATTTTTCCTTGGTTTTAAAAAGTTTCCTGCTAAATTACTGGTCAAGATGAAGGCCAGGATTTCATTTGCTGAGCTTGGAGATTGGAAGGTCGTGGTTTGTTACCCAAGTGCTGCACGATGGATCTTGGGGACATGAAAGGAACCTCATTCAGGTGTCCCCTGAATGGAGTTTCTCCAGAAAAAAAAATCCTTTCAACCCAGAGTAATTTCTGACACAAAATTTATTTATTATTTGCCTTAAGGTAAAAAAAAAAAGGATCCACCTGAAAATGTTAAATTAAAATTTGGTTTTGGAAACGCACAAATTGTCTCCATGAGCAGCATTATCTGGGAGGAAGAAGTGCCAAGTATTAATGGAAGAGGCTGATGGACCTTACTCACAAATTGTTCAAATCTTATGTGCATATATTAATACAGTAGCCCCCACCCCCACGCAATATCCACAGAATTGGTATCAGCAGCTTCAATTAACTGCACCTTGAAAACAGTATATTGTATGATATTTTTAAAGAGGCATTTCCAAGCTGTAATTATAAGAACTGACCACCAGATGCCACTATATACAATGTAGTACACAGGGTTCTCTACTTTCTGCAGTTTCAGGTACTCATGGTACTCTTTGAAACATATTCCCCACAGAAATGGAAGGCCTACTCTATATGTCCATTCAAATATGGTTTAGGGTTAGCTGTCTCGCAGTTCTAAAGTGTGGATGTTGGATATGGAGTCATATCACTTTCCCCTTAGAAAACAATTTGCTCACTTTTCTGGAGAATATTTTCTTTGCTTGTTGTATGTGTGCTTTGCTTCTGTCACTTAAACTCTCAAAAAAATGAACAGCTTTTAAGTAAATAAACAGCCAGAGAGGTTTTGAAATGGAAAAAGAGAATTTTATCTAAGTTTTTCAATCATAGCATAACATAGCATTGCATGATATTACATGATCATGATGTGTGCACACGTGGTACTTGATTCCATGAGAATCAAGGACCATGATGAGCATTTTGATGAGACTTATATACTTTTCATGAACCATGCACATGTGTTCTTCAGTCTAAAGGGACCATCATGGACGGTAGGCGTTTCACACTTTATCTTGATGTTACATATTCAACTAGCATATTCTATGACATACATTTACCCTGTTCTCTTTGCTTGTCACATACATTCTAACATGTTCAGTAGTAAACATGTCTGCTTACTTCAGATAAGACCCTTTTGGGTGTGTTCCTCAGTAAGCTAGCTGTAAACAACTCTTAACTAGAGAGGGTTTCATAGTTCCAAGATGGCTCTGCTCATGCTACATTCTGATTCTAATTGGATACATTGCTTTGTAAAGGGAATATGGTTAAATCATTAATTTTAGCTAATTTTGTACTCACACTTCTCAAGGGAAAAAGATACTAGTCTTGTACAGAGACAATTTATACAAATTACAGAGATTGTGACAGAGGTGGGAAGGAAAGGCATTCATTGCTTTCTTATCAGGCATGGTAAGGAATCTCTCAGGGCTTGAAAATTCCTTTCAGAAGCATCTAGCTGGGTCAAAATAGCTTACATCAACGAGACTGAAGAATTTAGCAAGTATTTGTTGCATCCCTACATAATATAGCTTATTAGATAATGGTCTTATGGTTGCACTGTTGAAAATATTCTTCAGATAACTATTTATTGTGTATCCATTTCATTGATTTTGATAATTTTAAATGTCCAGCCAATTGCATTCAATGTGACTAATTCCCATGGCCAGCTTATCTGCATATAACACAGTAGAAGCAGCTCTTTATTATAAGAACTCTGTGACATAGTGGCCGAGAGGCATCTCTGTAAATAAATTGTTTCTGGTTTTATATGCAGCCATTAAATGAGCTCCGTGTTAAGTCACTACTCCCATAGCTTCAGGAATAGTCATACTCATGATAATGAAAAAGATGGTTCTATAATACATGAGACTTTTCTTTGGTTAGTTTTCTGACGACAACTTTGTAAAATTAAAAAAAAAATTCTTCACAAATCTGTTGGGAAAGAACTTCAGATTTTTTTAAAAAAAAGAATCTTTTGTGTCCTGAGCAAACCCAAGACTACCAAAATGAAGCCACCTTCTTGGCTTTGTTGTTGGCCAAACTTAAATCCTCATTAGTACATGTTTCTGGTAGTAACTGACAGACCAGTAAATAAGTCGGATTTTCTTCATAATCACACAGTGTGTTGCTATCTGCCAGCAGTCCCCACTTGAACATGTTGGTCGTGCATTTAGGGACTCTGACCCCCAGCCTGTTCAAGGTTCTCCAAGTGACATGGAGGAGGTTGAATTCCTCAGACATAACCTCCATTAATGTTATTCCTTATCAAGCGAACTTCTTCCTCCATCTTCTATTTTGGTTTTGCCCTTGCATCAGGGCCATAGCCGGGGTGGGCACTGCCCACCCTGAGTTAGCAGTTTGCCCACCCTCAAACCCCTGGCTGCTTATATATATGATATACATATATACAGTAAAAAAGCGGATTTACGAATGCCCCTACTTACAAATAATTGGAGTTATGGATTGGTTCTGCACTGAAATTCATGCCTCGAGTTACAAGCATGTCCCAATTTACGAATTAATCCTTTTTCTTCCGTGTTGCCTTGAGTGAAACAAAAAATGCCATTTCCTTCAGGTTGTGTAATCTGATTCCCCAGATTGCATTGCATCCTGGGAGGAGTATATTTTAGACACATTCAGCCTTTCTGAACCCTGTAGGTGGCAGTAGAGTGTTTGGAGTGATTTTTTTGTCTGGAGTTTCGGCACCAAAAAGGCTGCCTGTTGCTGTTTCTTGCTGGATTTTCTGAGTTTTCTGTCCATTTTCAAAGTTTCTTTGAGATAAGGAACAGCGTTTTTGCTTATGCATGCTTTCCTTTCAGTGCTGCTGTTGTTTTTTGTTGGTTTGATTGATTTTTGGAGGGGGGGACTTTTTCTTTTTCCCTATGGGGATGCCTGGAGTTACGAACAAATTGGAGTTATGAACAAGACCATGGAACTGATTTTATTTGTAACTTGAGGTTTTACTGTATGACATTGTTGCCCATCCTGAAAAAACATTCGCCCACCCACATCTAGAATTCTGGCTATGGCCCTGCCTTGCATACCCTCAAGAGTGTTTGTTCTTGCCATAAAGCTCTTCCTGGCAGACTTGAAGCTCATATTCATTCAGAGAATGTAAAGGGTCATTCTCTTGCTTAGTTCTCTCTGCTGCTACTTCTCTCCTTATTTTGCATGGAGCGATACCAACAAGAGGATATATTTTCTCAACTGGTGTAGGATTGAGACATTGTTTTTACTGGAGCAGCATACTCTGCTGCAGAGTTGCCGGCTAATCTTTCTCATGCTAGGTCAGGCCAAAGGAACTGGAGAATGGACTCACCAAAAGGTGCCTTTATTTTGGTAGTTTCACATCTGACCTAGACAAGGAAGAAATAGAGATGCTCAGGGCCAAAGTTAATATACACAGCATGGATGGTTGAGCTTCCTATTTATCAATTTCTTCTATGATATTATATTTTAAAAATATGAATATTGGGGACAAAGGCAAGCTGATAGATCCACCCATTTAGGCAGAAGGCATTTAATGCTTAGCATTTAAAAGTCTGGGCTTTTAATTCAGCCATGTGCTAAATTGGGGTTGGCATCTCTCCTTCTCTTCCCCAGAAACTCCTCATCTTTAAATTCTAAATGTTATGCATATATAATATGATCTTCTCTCTTTTTTTGGATGAGCTGTACCTGTTGTACTTGGCTATGGCAAATGGCTAAGAAGTTTTTCCAGCCAGTGGCTCAGGGATTGCGGTGGCTCAAGTGATTAAGACGCTGACTGGAAGGTTGGCAGGACAGCAGTTCGAGACCCAAGTACTGCATGACAGAATGAGCTCCTGTATCTGTCCCAGCTCCTGCCAACCTAACAGTTTGAAAACAAGAAATTGCAAATGGCTGCTTAGCTTGGCGTGCATGCATTTAAAGATATCGTTTAGTACATGTGCACGGAGTGCTGGAGGTGTGGATGCACACTGAGCTCTGGAGGTGTGTATGCATGCTGAGCACTATAGGCTTGCATGCACAGGTGGGAAAGTTGGCAGGAACACCACCAAAAAAGGTAAAAAATCTGCATGGTCACCCAAAAAATTGCCACTCCCCTGCATAGCCGCCCCCAAAAGTGGCCACACCCTGCACGGACCGGTGCGGACTGGTTCCTGCCCACCACTGCACTGAACCTTAGAGTTGGACATGATTGGCTTTTGAGCAAGGGCAACCTTTACCTTAACAAATTTTCTTCTTAAACTGGGTGGAAAGAATTTAATAGATTTAAAAAAAAAATCAAATGTGGAGGAAAGTATAACTGATAGATGTTTTCTCAGCCTCCAGCTTTGGGGGTGGCCTGTAGCTTTTGCTACTTACAGGACTGTAAAGGCTGATTCCCATGATGATCGCCAATGTTTGAAATCAGATACGGCACAAGAAGAAGAAGAAGGATTTTAAAGGAGAAAAGAAACAAATAGCTAGGATGGAAGAGAAATAGGATAACAAAGGCTTGGAAACTAAGAACCATCACACTAGGTTGCCATCTGCTGGTGTTCAAGAGAAAGGAGGGTGACTGTTACCTGATAATGTCTTAGAATAACTACAATGATTGCCAAGGTGATACCATAAGTGAATGCCACTACAGTGCCTATATAGAGCCTGTGTACAATAGGATACAGTATTTAGACTTATTTATCTCCCAAACCATTCCACAGTTGCCTTGGCTACCGATCCAGAAAGTGAATTATGACACATTGCAAGAAAACAGGCAGAACCACATCTGGAAATCACTTAATAGACTTTGAAGTAGGAAGATCAAAGAAACATCAAGTAAAATGGGGCTACTTATACAGAGGAAAAGGTTTATGTGAATGTTGAGAAATATAATCAACAAAGCATTTATGTGCAAGCAATTTATGCCCCTATTACATCTACAAAATAAGATCTAGTAAATGGCTGATATAATGCTATTGAAGTAGCCCCCTTCTGGTCATAATCAGTCTAATCATTTTAACAGTTTGATTTTTGTTTGTATTTTATCTATAAGTACAGTATTTCATATACAGTACTTCCATAACTTGAAATTATGCAACGTTCTGATGTAAATCAAGAAAGAAAGAACATGCCAGCAAGCCACCCACCCACCCCGATTCCATGTAAAATAATCAAATCTGCTTTGATCCCATGAAGAAAGCTCAGGCTAGACCCATGTGTGTGAATGTGTCAGTTTTATTTAGCCTGTGACTGAAAACTGTTAAACTGGCTCCTGAAATACCATATCTTTAAAACAAGGCCTATGTACAGGATTATGTGGGGGTACTTAAAACTAATAATATAGTGCAGGGTCATTTTTGTTCCGAGCAAGAGTAGTTGACATACAGTATATGATACAATGTGGTGTCATCCCAAAAGGCAATCTCTGGGTGGCAGTGCTGTGTTCCACCCAGTGTAGTTTACTATGATGTTGGGATCAGATACAAAAAATTAGTTAGTGTCTGTATGTAAGATATGTGGTTCATCCTGGACTAGTCTAAACTGATTAAACTGGGAGGTCTGCAGAGCCTTCTGTAAGTACCCAAAGCTCTTCCATGTCTTCTGTAAATATCCAAAGCTCTGTATAACATTCTATTTTAGTATGGTGATTGGGGGAAAGTAGCAAGAATTCCATAGTTTGTCATCAGTTTTCTTTGCCTCTTGGTTTCATGCAATTCGTTTTTTCCTTTGTTCAACCAGTGATGGTTCATGACCAGGGCAAGCTCCCCAAATCTTGCACTGATTACCAAAATATCTGGAGGATAATCATACATCCTTTTCTGCTTAAGGGTGCTGTTCTTTTAATTGTGAAGCTCCTTGTCTCATTTGTTTTGCCCCAATTTATAGATGAATACTTCTTTTTTTTTCTTTTTGCTAATGCTAATAAACTTGACATAGTTTATGGGCTTTGGCATGTCTTAAACTAGCCCTGGATAAGCAGAGGGACAGAAAGATCGACTGCTTGCGTTTACATTTATAGTCAAAGGAGCCAACATCCTGGTTTAAAAACTCTGAACTCCAAAACAAACAAATGAGTAGCAAAATCTCATAATTTAGTTCTTTTTTCCAGGGGAGCATGACTCTCTCATTACATATTTGTGAGTAAGCTCCATGGCGTTCAATGGTCCTTACATCTAACTACACAGTTCAACTTCTAACCTTTTGAACTTTGACAAAGTAACTTCAGCAGGTGAACCTGCATCTTAAGTTTGCTATTAGAAATGCAATCTGCCCTGCAAAGCAGTCTTCGGTTTAGACAGCTTGTATTAACCCCATCAAAGAATAGGTGAGAATGATTCATAAACTGACCTGTCCCTAATCAGAGTAACATTTGAAAGTCTTTATTCACTTGCCAGAGAGACTTCAGTTTCCCACCATTACTCCTCTTGCTCTTGGGAGAGGAGAAAAAAATCTCAGAGACAAAATCCCCTGCAGGGTTAGGTGTATTGTAAAAAGGCAGGAAATGTCTTGTGTGTCATTATTTGTTTGTTTGTTTTACTCCCAGTGAATGGAACATGCTCAGGTTCTTTGTCTTATTGGCCAATATAGGATGTTTGGTTAGAATGTGATGCTAGGGCAGTGATGGCTAATCTTGGCTCTCCAGCTGTTCTTGAACTTAAGTTACCAGAAGCCCAAATCACCACTCCTGCTGATCAGGGCTCTGGGATTTGAAGTTCAAGAACAGCTGGAGTAGCAAGGTTAGGCATCACTGTGCTAAGGAATTGCAGCATTTGTTTTTCAGGCAGTGTAACGGTTTAGGTTGACCAATTAGGGCATTTCTGGCCCTTTCTGAGCCCAGCTTTGGAAGATAAGGAGTTTCTGTTTGCTGGAGCTGGGAAGGTGTGCATTAAGGACAAGATTATCCAATGCAAGCCCTGCAGTTGCAAAGGCGAAAGTGGATTTGGGGTTTTTTGATTGTAGATGTGGGATGTCTCAAAGGGGAAGAAAAGGTGTAATTTAGTTTGTTGCATTACTGGCCAGGAATGGGGAAAGAGGTTTTTATGAGATATTCCATCCATTGCAAAATAACCAGTTTGACTTTAGCTACTGTGAACACTTTGAGTGGAATGGCAGTCTGCCTCAGGCAGCAAAGCATCTTGAGTCAGCCATGATTCCTTATATAGCCCTTCCACCATGCCCCAAATCATTTCTTGTTCTAGAGGATTTCCTGATATTGATTTCTTTCCCACCCCTTAATGCTGTCATATCGCCTGGTAGGATAATAACAATCTTGCATGCTACTAGTGCTGGGCTAAGTGGGAGGGACTTTTACCAGCTATTTGACTGTCTGTCTTTTGCCACTAACCAATCTGTAAAGTTCTTCCCATTTCTGGGATTCAAAGTTAAACCCTGCCATTCTCTTTTTGTTTACTCATTTTGCTTCCTTTGTTTGGTCTCTCTCTGTCTTGATTTTTCACAAAGTTGCATGACTTTTGGCAGGGCTTATTACTTGTCCCAGGGGATTTTAGGATAGTTGTCTAACTTGCTATTGTCTCTCCTCCTTGCACAGAAGGTCCCTAGGGCAATATTGCTAAAAATGGAAAGCAAGATTACTAGCATGGCAGTAACGATATTCTGAAAGGAAAACTCTTTCAACCTGAGGACCAAATTTAATTTCAGAGAAATTTGTGGGCCAACATTCCAGAACAAGGTGGGGCTGAAAGCAAACAGCTGGGCACAAATATACCAGCTTGTTGTAGCTTAAAGCAATTATTACCACTTTAGGAGATATATTTATTATTTTGGAAGGGAAAACAAAACCTACTCAAAGACTTAAAAGTAAAATAAAGCTTCCCATGGTAGGGTAAAACCTATTATAGTTTCTAGCAAACTAATCTAGATGCAAGGCCTACTCAACACTTTGTCTAATAAAATACGAAACACAATCATTTCTAAAAGTAGCTTTTCCAAGCTACCAGAATACAGTATCTTCAAAGTCCAAAGATACCCAGAAAATTTGCAAAGTATGAAAGCCAGAATATTTCTAAGTATTCAGCCTTCAAATCCAGACTAAGCCAGAGGACTAGCCTGCCTCCCTTCTGATAAATTTCAAAAAGTCGGCCCGGCCAGCGTCATCTTCTTCAGAAGTCCATTGTTGTTCCGTAGATCAAAGGCTCTTGCTGAATCCAAAATATTCCCCTGAAGATCTCTCTAACTGGGCTAAAATTGTTCCTTTTATGTGGCCGCTAGGGGTGCTCGTCCTGGTGACGTAATGCTTCACTAGAATTTTCAATGCAAAGTGGTATGGAAAAGCTGCCGTGATTGACTGAACCACAGTGACACGATCTGGTGAGCTTATTCTCATAATTAAAGCTTCCAAATCTATGAAATGGGTTATGTGCTATCAAGTTGGAACATGTTAGAGGGACTCTAACATGGCTTTCAAGGTAAGTGAAGTACAGTTGTACCTCGCTTAAAGAGCATAATGCATTCCACGGGATTGCTCTTTAAGCGAGTTTGCTCTTTAAGTGAAACACCATTGTAAATGACCAATTGTGGGGGGGGGGGGAATTGCGAACCTCGATTTATTTGTTAAGTGAGTTTTTGGTTGGTTTTATTTGTTAAGTGAATCGAACATTCAGATAAAATTCTGCTCTTTAAGTGAGTTACTCTTTAAGCGAGGCGCTCTTTATGCAAGGTTTGACAGTATTTAAAGAGTGGTTTTACCAGTTCCACACCCACAGTGAGTTTCCAAGGTTGAGTGGGTATTTGAACCCAGGACCTCTAAATCCTAGTCTGTCACTCTATCCATTACACCACACTATAGGAGTATACAGAAAGAGCCTCCTCCATGAAGATTGTGGTGACTGCAACCTTTTGTTGCCATCTAAACTTTCTCGCACTAGGTCAGGCAAAAGGAACTGCAGAATGAACTCACCAAGAGGTGGCTTCATTTTGGCAATTTCACGTCTGGCCTAGACATGGAAGAAGAAAATGCTAGATACACCATATTTTAACTACTGAGCGCTGGTGGCTCAGTGGTTAAACTGCTGTCCTGCAACCAAAAGATCGTGAGTTCAATCCTGGCCAGGACTCAAGGTTGACCCAGTCTTCCATCCTTCCGAGGTTGGTAAAATGAGTACCCAGCTTGTTTGGGGCAAAATGCTAATTAACTTGTGATCTGTTCAGAGAGTGCACTAAGCACTATGGAGCGATATATAAATCTGATTGCTTTGCTTTATAATAGCTCAGTTCTGCTACTTATTTCAGTGTATGCTACCACTGAATATAAAAGAGTGTACAGTATTTTAAAGTCCTTCTCTTGAAAAGGCTTTAGTGAGTTGGCAGAAGATTAAAGACCATGCTAAAGAACTTTTGGCCTTCTATGTTGGAAGGAGATTTTAAATCCTACCCGCAAGACTCATTTGTCTGGCTACTACAGGCATGAAGTAGAGAACCAACATAATTGATGTATATTCAGGCTTCTTGACAGCATTCTTGAATTTTCTTGATAAAACACACACCTCTTTTAGTCCACCATATTTTAAACACAATGCTAATATACTGCATACGTAACAGAAGCACTCTACATATAAAAGAACTCAGATAGTGGTCTTTGAAATTCTAAATAAATCCTTGTGAGACTTTATTATACTAAATTGTTATAAATTTTTGGAGAGAGATGGGGCTTCTAAATCTGGTACTTGAGCAAAGTAAAGTAAAAAAATGATTGTTTTGGGAATTGCCCTGGGTCCCTTCGGGGAGGACGGCGATAAACAAATTTAAATAAATAAATAAATAAAGTACCATCCACTCTGAATGGTTCCAGAGTCCAAACATTAGTTAAAAGTTTTTTTTCCTTTAAACTTCTACTGTCTCCGTCTTTTATACAGGTGTTTGCGCCGTTTTGATTCACTCTGGAAAAAGAACAGGCCATAGAAAGTAGAGAAATTTTAGATTACACTTTTAAGAGAGGTTGAATCAAAGCTGGTTTTCCCACTCCTTTCTTGTTGTCAATGTCATCATCACAAATATTTAGTTTAATTGGTATTCCCCAACCTTTGGTTTTTGGATTTCAAATCCCAGAAGCTTAAGTCAGTACTGACTTAGGCGTCTGAGAATTGAGTCCCCCTGTGGGGTGTGGGTCCCATGTTGGGAACCACTGGTTTAAATCCAATATCATGCTGAAGGATGTTTAATGAACACTTACTAATTTCCTCTTTGTCACTCTAGGCCAGTGATGTCTAACCTTGGCAATCCAGGTGTTCTTGGACTTCAATTCCCAGAAGCCTAAGTCAGCATTCTTGCTGATCAGGACTTCTGGGAATTGAAGTCCAAGAACACCTAGAGTGCCAAGTTTAGCCATTACTGCACTGCGCTGTCTCAACCCAACATTATTTTTCCTTTTAATTTGCACAAACCAAAACTGGATACGAAACTAGCAAACAAAGCACTCCCCCTCCCTCCCCCTTCTCTCTCTCTCACAGAGCACATAATATTTAGGTTCATGCAACATATTCATTGACAGTTTCATATGCAAAATAAAATAAATTTTATATATACAGTGGTACCTTGCATTGTGAAATTAATGCATTCTCAGGGACATTTTGTATTACAAAAAAATTGTAAAACGAATTTCCCATAGGAATGCGTTGAAAACCAAAAATTTGTAATGCGAAATGCAGTTTCCCATAGGAATGCATTGAAAACTAATCAATCCATTCCAGGAAAAAATCCGCAATGTGAGGCATTATTTTCAATGGATTTTCATTCGTAATGTGAAAATTACGTTAAATGAAGAGTTTGTAATGCGAGGTACCACTGTATGCATTCTCCTCATATAGGACCACAAAACCCCTTGCCTTCTCATTGGGTAAGATAGAATAATGGTTCCTAGTGGCCAATATTTTTAACAACTATCAAAATGGGAGGTGTGTAAGGGAGCCTAGGTTGGCAGAGAGTCCCAAAACATGACAAAAATGGCATATCAAGCCCCCTAGAGAGCACATTCCACATTTTAAAAATATTTTTTTTGGGGGGGGGGGATGAAGGGCTTGTGGAGAGTGAGTGCTTTTGGGCCCAGGAAACCTTCATATTTCAGGGTTTTGCTTTACCCACCATTTTGTCCACTCCAATATTCCAACTGGATAAAAGGGGGGGGGGACTTTTTAATGAACATTTGGATTTGGTTACATTTCAATCATCTTCTCTCTCCTCTATCTTGGTTCTTTTTTCAGTACTCCTTGTAAAAATATCTGCCTATTGATCTCAACTGCTGTATCTACTTGATTTTTGGGTAATAATAATAATAATAATAATAATAATAATAATAATAATAATAATAATAATAATAATAATAATAATAATAATAACAACAACAACAACAACAACAACAACAACAACAACAACAACAACAACGGCGACGGCGACGGCGGCGGCGACAACGACAACAACAACAACAACAACAACAACAACAACAACAACAACAATAATAATAATAATAATAATAATAATAATAATAATAATAATAATAATAATAATAATAATAATAATAATAATAATAATAATAATAATAATAATAATAATAATAATAATCCCTGCAACTAATTCTTAGAGGGTGGAGGGGGTAAAGTAACCCAGGGAGGGAAAACAGAGCTAAAGCAGCATCTGCTGAGGAAAACAATAGTATTTAACAAAAGGGGGGGGGGGGAGATACAAGGCTAATTTCATTCTTTTTTTCCCTTTGAAATCTCAGTTTTGGCTTTGTTCCGATCAGTTAAGCCTTGAAGATCCTAAACAGAGCTCTTTGCAAGACACTTTGGCTCCTCAGATTGCTAATTAAAATAATTCCACCCAAAGCACAACTGGGGCCTTTCATTTGCTGCACGGTTAAGATAATTTTGCTAACTTTGTGTGTGTTGATATTGAGGGCAAGTTTGTGAGTGGTGTGAGGGAGTGATCCCTCATGAAAGGTCTCATGCTCTGGTTTGGAACCTGAGCTGATGAGCTAAAGAATGCCAGGCACAAATTCTGTTCAGGCACCAGACCAGGCACCACCCTACCCAGTTCTGACCTCAGAGAAGAACCAGAAGTAAATTAGAAACAGTATAGTGTGGAAATCAGATTTCTGGACTGAGACTCAAGAAATTTTGATTCAGGTCTCCATTAAACCATGAAAATCCTGGGGTAACTTTGATGTACTCATGGGCTGTAGGGACATGAAAGGAGCCTCATTCGGGCATCCCCTGCAAAAATCCTTTCAACCCAGAGTCATCTCTGACATGAAAATAAATGATCTTGTAGTAAAATGCAATAGAATAGGCCCATTGAATCAGTGGAGATTTGGTGAGTCAACATTTTTGTAGGTTCCATACAATTCAACCATTACTTGTGACTGACTTTAGTGTAGTAGAGTAGGCACATTGAATCAAATGTAATGTAGAGATGAGTTGACTCACCAAATAACCATTAATACAATGGCTCTATTCCATTATCTGCTACGGTAATGGAGTAGAGTCTACTCAGTAGACCCTACAGCCAGCAACTCAACGCCGAGTGTTGGGCAGTGGTAAATAACCTGACTCCCAACGGTCATGAAGGCGGAAGAGGTCATGCCAGATGGACTAGCTGTGAAAGCTCACCTTGTCCATATCCTCAAGGCTGTGACAGTCCATTGCAGTCCCAGTGTTAAATCCTGCATGTCTCATTTCATGTGTTTCACAGGAGATGGCTCCGTGATCATAGTGTGTGAGTCACTTCATGGCAAGCTGGGAACCACCTTAAACAAATTCACGCCAATTGCATTTTTCCTGCTTCATGAAAAAATGAATTCTCGGATACGAGTTGCAGCCAACAATTACACTAAGCAACAGGATTTTAGCCTGGCCTACCACATACCGTGTTTCCCCTGTTATAAGCCATGGCTTATATTTTTTTTCACCCCCAAAAACGGCCAGAAATGGCCCACTGGCTTATTTTCGGGGGGTGGCTTACCGTACTGCCTGCTCCGACACAGAGAATACACCCCCCAACTCTGCTTACCGTAACTTCCCTCTGCTTACCTATTTTCTCTCCCGACTAACAGCTGATCAGAGGCTTTTTTAAAAGTACGGTAGGGAAACAAGGGGGGAAAATTCAGCAGGATGTGATTGGATCTCTATGTCAGCTGACATAGAGATCCAATCACATCGCTGAATAGGGGAAACACGGTAACAGCCAAAACAAAAGCACGGGAGAAAGGTGGCGAAGGGATGCCCGTTGTCAGAGAGCCCCCGTACGGGACGCCAGCAGCGCCGCCAGCAGCGCCGCCAGCAGCAGGAGGGGCGTGGAAGCCCCGGGCACGTTGTTTCCCACGCAGCAGCACCACTCGGCAACGCTCCCCTCCACCCTCCCTCCTTCTCTCCCACCCACCACAATCCCCCCCTCCCCGCTCATCTGCCAGACTCGCCTCCCTGCCCGGCAGCAGCAGCGGAGCGGAGGCCAAGGATGGTGCCTCGCCGCCTTACCCGAGCGAGTGGGCGTTGCAAGCCCGGGCTGCCTTTCCACCACGACCCGTGCTTTTCTTTTGCCTCCACGGCCCGCCAGCGCCTGCAGCAGCAGCAGCAGCACTGCTTACCGTATTGCGACTCACGCCGTCGTCCCGTGTCCTGAGTCCACCGGCTAGCCAGCACCCGTGTGGCCGGAGCTTGACCGGCAAGCGCCGCCGCCACCGACCCGGCACCTCAACGCCATTGCAGACGGCGGGCACAGCGGCGGCGGCGACTGCGCGGGGAGGGGAGGAAGGAGGTGGCTTCCCACGCTCGGCCCCAGCTCGGCTTCCCGCCTCGGGCGCCGGTGGGTGCTCTCCGGCAGAAGCGCCCAGCGCCAGCAGCGCCCAGCGCCAGCAGCAGGAGAGGCCTCCATACGGGGGCTCTCTGACAACGGGCGTCCCTTCGCCACCTTTCTCCTGTGTTTCCCCTATTCAGCGATGTGATTGGATCTCTATGTCAGCTGACATAGAGATCCAATCACATCGCTGAATAGGGGAAACACGGGAGAAAGGTGGCGAAGGGACGCCCGTTGTCAGAGAGCCCCCGTACGGAGGCCTCTCCTGCTGCTGGCGCTGGGCGCTGCTGGCGCTGGGCACTTCTGCTGGAGAGCACACACCGGCGCCCGAGGCGGGAAGCCGAGCCGGGGCCGAGCGTGGGAAGCCGCCTCCTTCCTCCCCTCCCCGCGCAGTCGCCGCCGCGCCCGCCGTCTGCGATGGCGTTGAGGTGCCGGGTTGGTGGCGGCGCCGCTTGCCGGTCAAGCTCCGGCCACACGGGCGCTGGCTAGCCGGTGGACTCAGGACACGGGACGACGGCGCGAAGCGGGGGCCCCAATCCGGCCGCCTTCCCTTTCCCTCCCGGGCGGCTGGGCAGCAGAGGGGGCAGGCGCGGAGAGGCGCGGAGAGGCCAGCGGAGCCTCCAGAGGATGGGGCAGGCTTCCCGGCCTGGCGGGCCTGTGTGGTGGGCGCTGCTCAGCCAGGCGGCCGGACCGAGCAGGCGGCAGGGCGGGCGCGCAAATCGCGCGCAAAGGGAAGGTCGCCTCCTAACTTCGCCCCGTCTTTGCGGGGCTGGCGAGTGGCGAGGCGCGTTATTGCCTGTGGCTGTGGTTTTAAATGGCTTTTTTTAAAATGGTTTTTCGTAAACAGCCAGAAATGGCCTACGGGCTTATTTTCGGGTGGGGGCTTATATTTTTAGAGCCCCCCGAAAATCTGCATAGGGCTTATTTTCGGTGGTCTCTTATTATGGGGGAAACACGGTAGTCTTAAATCATATTGAGACTAGTGCTTAGCACACATTTTTCAACTCTTGAGTGTTAGTCTGGGCACAGTATACTGTACAGTATTTACATTTTGTGGATGCTAGATTTTCATGACCTTCTCCTGAGCATTTCTTTTAGCACTCCTGTCAGTGGCTGCTTTTTTTTACCAGTGCTCAAATGTATGATGTCCCAAGCACCACTGTACACTTGGGACACCTTATACAAGAGGTTTGCAGCCTTCAAAGGCTGTTTCCAGAGTAAACATCCAGTATGCTGAAGACGCTAACAAATTTCTTCAGTGCTGTATATCAGATATTTTCATTAAACACTTTCCCTGCTCCTCTACAAAGGTACAAGGATACTGTAATTAATCCCTCCTCCCTTGCCAATCGCTGTAGGGCTGGATAGGTAAGGAGAGAGGGGAAATATTTTTTTTTCTGTTTTCCCCTTTGCTCACCAACTGAAACAATAGCTGTCAGCCATGGTTTCAATTGATGAGCAAAGGGGAATATAGGACAAATTTTTTTCCCTACTTACCAACCCAGCACTATGATTGGCAAGAGAAGCAAGGAAAGTGTTTCATCTTCCTGTATGGTAAAATGGTCCAATAGTCACTTCACCTTACAAGCAAAGGGTCATTATAGGTGTTCAGATGGAAAGGGAGCATCCTAAATGCAATTTAACTCTTCCCCCATCCTCTAGTGATCTCTAGCGCACACCACCCCATAAGTGGCAATATGGACATGCTCAGAGTATGAGGATAAAGTGGGGAAACCTGACAACCATTGGAGAGGAGAGGAAGTACAAATGCATATACCTGTAAAAGATAAATAGATAATAAATGAATCAGTTAAGTGAAGGAATAACATTCAGTAGGCCAGAGTAGCTAGAAATATATTCTTTTTGTTGTTCTCACAGCATTTGCTAGAAAAGCTGGTGTTTTTCAACAACTGCCAGGTTCCCACCAAGCATACAAACATCCTGTTCCATTCTAATAACTAATCTGACCTGTACAGGTTTTGAGGAGTCCCCCCCCCCCAATTTTCTCAGAGAGTCCATTTATCCTATGTTCCAGCCAGCCTGTAAGAAACCTTAATCAAAGTAAAATCTTTTTATTTGATCCAGTTGCCAGTTTCTAACTGCCAGCTTCTGTTTGACTGTTTTACAAATAAATGTGTTCAGCTTATCCAGAGATCTAGTTGCTGCCAAACACGAACAGCAGAACTTGAAAATATACTGCCAAGGATACCTCAGCGTGAGCTAGCAACAGTCATTCTGGCACACCTCATAAATGTGACACTGTTTCAAAGTTCAACCCTCCCCCCCAAAAAAAGATGGAATTAAAAAACAACAACCCACTGAAGTCACACTGCTTATACTACTGCATTTACCCATCTCACCCCCACCCATCTTACCATTTTCTAAGCAAGGGCTTGGCATACACATCAGAATGACAAAAGTACCAGTTGTTGTATGTCTTAAAATTTGAAGAAATGTGTTTGATATTTGCAATATAACCTGGTTATTCATCACGTTGAATGCCATCTGTATTGTAAATTCTGTTCCTGTTTCCAGATGTTCAGAGCTTAGTGTATTTATTTGGTGTAAAAGGAACTTGCTCACTTGTCAGGTTGCTATTATCATGATCACTGCTCTACTTCTTCTTCTGTGTCTTCCACCATGAAGCCACCTTTGAGGAGTTCATTCTGTATTTCCATTTGCCTAATCTAGTGTGAGGAAAATTAGCCAGCACAAGGTGGCCGTTGCCTGGGGTACAGCCGACTGTGGTTCAAAAATACCTCAGTCTTCAAGGAGGCTCTTTCTGTGTACCCCATCATTGCTCTGAAACTATGCAAGTATTCTGGTTGCCTTAAACCCAGTGGTGGGCAGCAATATGTTCACACACACACCCGGGAGGCGGGTAGCAAAATTGGGTGGCCTCTGGGCAGGGAGGTAGCAAAATTGAGTGGCCTTCAGGCAGGGGGGAGTGAAATTGGGTAGACACGCCCACCTCCCTGCCCTGCCAGGTCAGGTTTTGTCCCTGCAAGTGGTTCAAGGTTTTCCTTGCTCAAAAGCCAGTCATATCCAACTCTAGGGTCCATTTACAGATAAAGAGCCAGTGCTGCCTGTGTTTGCAGATGTATACATGACCATATGGCAGGCATGACTAGATAGCCCACAAGAAGCTCGCCTTGTCAACTCGAAGGCCAGCAAGTCGGCAGTTCGAGAGCCGAGTACTACATGACAGATTGAGCGCCTGCACCTCCAGCAGCTCGCTCGCCCGGCTGCCCGTCGGGGGTTCTCCGACGCCCGCCCCTGGCGGGCGCCCTGCGTGCACGCGCACACTGCCCACCTCCTCCCGCCCAGCCAGCCGCCAGGGACTCCCCACCACGGCGCCACCCACCTCCGATGAGCGCTCCGTCGAGCGCCCCGCCAGGAAAAGGGCCGCCCTCCACCTGGGAAGTCCTGCTTCCTAAGCCAAAGAGGGAGGCCAAAGCGGTGGGGAGGGGACATTTTGCCGCCCCCTGAAAGCCGCTGCCCGGGGCATCCGCCCCCCCGCCCCCCCATGCTACGCCACTGGTTGGACTTGATGGCTTTATAAACCGCTTCAAACTCAATCACTCTATGATTCCATTATTCTTCCCTGAAATTTTCAAGTGGGGTATGCACACACACACCAGTTACAATCTATAAGCAGCCTTTGTACTGGTATAGGTGGTGCATAAATCCCATTCCTAAGGGAAATAACTCCAACTCAACTCAGAAATAAGCCGAAGAGGGTTTACTGGAAGACAGTTTGAAATCCCATATACACTTACTGGGGAGGCAGTGAGGTTTATTCTCCGGGAAGTGTGTGTGTATAGAATTGCAGCCTGCTTTCTAGTGAACTTACTTCCACATATCCATAATTCAGAATAGATTCATCCCCACTTTTCTTCTTTCATGTCCCGATCCAACCTTGGACTGCCAAAATGAAGCCCTTTCTTCACTTTGACATTGCCCAAACTCAAATCCTCGTTGCATGTCTCTGGCTGCAATCAATTCACCACTAAATGAGCCAGATTCTATGTCTCTCCAGTGGCATCACGTAGGGGAGCCCAGAGGGGCGCCCCACCCCAGGCAGCACTTTTTGGGCTATGGGTGTTCTTGCACTACAATTCCCAGAAGCCCTAGCAGGAGTGGTTGCCGGCGTCCACCCGGGGGCGGCAAATTTGGCTTAAGCCCCATGTGGCTGAAATCCACGCGAAGTTACTGTGTCTCTCCACATTCACATTCTGTGTTGTTGTCTGCCAGCAGTCCCCACTTGAACATGTTGGTCTTGCATTTAGGAATTTCAACCCTCAGCCTTTCAGGGTCTCCAAGTGACATAGGCGAGGTTGAGATCTTCAGCTATATCCTCTTTTAATGTTGTTCCTTGTCCAGTGAGCTCCTTCCTTCATCTTCTAATTTGGTTTTGCTATTGTGTACCCTCAAGAATGTTTGTTCTTGCCATAAATCTCTTACTGGATCTGAGTCAACATATTAGAAATGGGTTAAATTATATACCGTATTTAATTAGACAAGATGGCAGATCGCAATCTGATGTCACTCATGAATGTTTATACAGTGGTACCTCGCTTAAAGAGCATTAATTGCTCTTTAAGTGAAATACCATTGTAAGTGACCAATTGTGACTTGAGGGAGGGGGGGACTGTGAACCCTGATGTAGTTGTTAAGTGAGTTTTGGTTGGTTTTAGTTGTTAAGCGAGGCGACTATTCAGAGAAAATTCTGCTCTTTAAGTGAGTTAGTCTCTAAGTGAGGTGCTCTTTATGTGAGGTTTTACTGTATGCTATTGTGTCTATAAAGCCACATCAAATGTACCAGTCAAGAAAAATTACAACCAGTATGCAAAATGGGCTCATGTAATAATTTATTATTGATCAACCTCCTTCCCAGATCATTCTACAGGGTGCGGCAGCATAACTTCCTTTTTTAAAATGCGCGCAATTCAGTCGGCTGATGTCGTAGTGGAACGCTAGTGGTCTCATTCGAGAGGCAGGACTATAAAGTTTTGTCCCAACACAGTTCAGTCACCATCATGCATTGGAATAGTGTGGAGCATGCATTTGCCATTGAGGCCTACTTTTTGAACGGTTGTTCAGTGATCGCAACCCAGCATACAGCCTGCTATGCTGGAAAGAGTCATGACAAACACCAGAAATCGTTTACTCAGTGTATGGAGAATGGAGGACGTCACCTACTGGATTTGTTCTTCAAAACTGTGTAAAACAAAACTTTAGGTATGCGCCTACATTATAAAAAACAAATAAAAATTTTCTGATTCATACAATGGGTTTTATTAAGTTTTGAAAACAGGAAGTTATGCTGCCGCACCCTGTATTACCTTTTTGCCTAATGAGATAATGATGAAACTTCTTGAGTGTTTCCCCTGAACAATAGCCCTGAAGAATAACAAAAAGATGTTCACTGCAATCAGTCAATTTGTTATGACTTTTGAAATGGCCATTCCAGCACACAGCTTGTCTTTCCTTTATTTTGAATCCATAATGTAACTTTTCGCCTGGAAATATGTCAAAAGGAAGCAAGACGAAGAAGCAGGTCAAGTTAGAGTGTTCTGGGATGTAGCACTCCATAAAGCAAAGCCCCAGACTATAAAGATGGTGATATGATAACTGCAGAAACCTTCTTATCCCTTGTCATGGGTGAACAACCCCCCACCCAAGATCAAAAGATTGTCATCTACCAAATTTATCTAGGGGAAAAGTTGAACAGGGAGAGGGTGGGAGCAGATTGTGAAATTACAAATACTCCAAGTAATATAACATTCTTAGTCTTCTTCCTTGGTGTCTAGGCCAGACGTGAGACTGCCAAAATGTAGGCACCCTTTGGTGAGTTTATTCTGCAGTTCATTTCACCTGAAACCTTATTGCTAATGTTGTAATTATATGGGAAAAGTTTAAAATAAGGAAAGTTTAATTAATTATTGGAAAACTTGCAAAACTTGCAAAAGGATGAAAATGAGAAAATATATTATTACTAAAATAAACAATAAAGCAACTCTTTGTTCCCAAGAGGAGGCAGATTGCTAGAATCTAATTATGTAGTGCAATGTAATTTCTGGCTAAGCTAACTAAATCTCCTATGATTCCCTGGTCTCTTAATATATCGCACAGAAATAGGTCTGTAGTGTATTTGGTGCTGCATTATTGAGATCATTAGTCTGTTGGATTCTAAACAAAGCTGGCATTTAGATGCTAATCCAAATGTTGGCGGTCATTCAAAACTTATTCAACAATGGATCTCTCATCATATGAGAGAACTTTACAGCCACTGTCTCATTGATCCTCACAACAGCCTTATAAAGTAGGTCACAGTTATTCCAATTTTACAGACAGAGAAACTAAAGCAAAAGAATGGGGAACTCAAGCAAACAGAGCATGTATATTACCTTGTACACTGATGATATGGGCATTTCCCCCAAAGTCCAGATGACACAAGATTTAAATCAGTACTGGCGGTAACAAAGAGTAACAAGAACACCTGCTTTCCAGGGACGTTAAAAACCCACTTCCTATAGCAGTTTCCCCACCTCTATTTTGTATCAGGGTGTTCAGGTGGCAAGTTCTCAGGTTGGAAACTTTGTATGTTAGCACTAATCCACTAACAAATGCACAAAGCCAAAATCCAGCACAGAAAATGATTCTTTAAAGGATTTAAAGATTTCCTTGGCATTTTTGAAATGGTCCTTATGAAAAACAGCCCTGCCATCCCAAAGTAGATTAACAACAGTGAGCCTTCATGGAAAAAACTGCATATTGGAATCCTTCAATGCTATTTTGTAATCTTTTCAAACAATTCCCTTAGAAGATGGCGATTTCTTAAAGAGAATTGAAGTAGAGTTTTAGGAATAAATGTGGGCAGAAACCTTGGTAAAGTCTGTGTTCTTTCCAGGGCCAGGGAGAAAAGAGGGGAGTAACAAATTTTCTACCTAGTTGAGCCCAGTGAGAGAGAGATTTGCAGTATATTATCCCTCCATTTTTCTTGATCAGGTTCAACTACCTCACATATTACTTTGGCAACCATAATTATGCACATATGAATAAATTAGTTTTAGTTCCAAAACTCACAATTTCTGTTTTGTCTGATCTTAAATTCAGTTTGTCTTGAACCTTTAGAATTTCATAATCTTAAATCTGGCTCATCCCAATCTTGGAAAATTATTTTTAACAGGTTGTAAGTAAGTAATACCGATAACGTTTACCTCGGATAATGCTAAAATCGCATAATGTTAAATAATGGGGGGGGGGGAATTGCATCGAATAACGTTAAGATCCTATGGGATGCATCGGATAACAACCGCTAAAGCCTGTGCGGTTACAATGTATCTCTATGGAGCTTTAACGTTATCCAATCTATCCCATAGGATTTTAACATGCATCAGATAACACTAAAAATCGGATAACACCAAGACTTGTGGAACCAAGTTTTAGCGTTATCCGAGGTTTTACTGTAAATCTGAATGGATTTTTGTCAACAGTTCTCTTAAAATTCTGTATGAGATATTGCTTCATATACTCATCTCCATAGCAAATGTTCTTAATATAATGCAGTTTAAATGTTGTTTTTATAACACACACACTATTAACATATGCTTTCCCCAAATAACCTCAATCATGAGCCAATTTCTTCCTGGCATCCTTATATGGATCAGTGTCAGTTCCAAAGGATAGCTGAGCACAGGGGTGAGGTAGCCCACCTGGCTACAGGGACTCAGCCCGGGGTGCCCCCCCCCCTGAGTGCCAATCCAAAGCAAAGGTGCGAAAAGCTGTGTTGCCCGGCCGGAATGACTGAGCAAACGAGTGGGGCTCTGTGTTCATCTGCCTGCCTTCCTCCTCCTGTCACACAGATGGGGCTCACATTATCTTACTGAAATGCAGTTTATTTTAAATACATGGCAGGGGTTATTTATTTTGTATTTATTCCTGAACCGCTGTATTCTTCTGTGTGTGTCAGTGCATACTGAGATCAAAATATTGAGATCTAAAGTTTTCAAGATTCCTCACAGTTGTGGCGGGATAGGATAGGAAGATAGGATGTCTTCAAAGCACTGCAAGCTAGTAGCTGCAATTCAGATTTTTGAGTACGTTCATGAGGTGACTTGAGAAATTTTTAAAAATGGCTACCAGCCAGAAAAATGGGGAGTAAACCATTTCACCTCCACACTAAAAATGGCACTTAAGACAAAAATGTAAAAAAATTGGAGGAAGTTTCATTTCATTTCCTTTGTTGCCAACTCTCCCAAATTCAGGCTCACCATTTAGTCTTTCCAAAGTTCAACACAGCTGAAGGAGTATTTATCCCATACAAATCTTCTAGCTGGCTAACCTTATCTCTAAGAGACAAATGAATTGTAGATTTCCTGCATTGGCAGAAGGTTGTATTGGCAACACTCTCTTCTATCCTTTTACACCTAAATCTTGATATGTCTTTCAGTTATACATTTAAAGCCCCATTTAGTCTTTAGTTCCCGAATTCTGTCCAACACCTTAGTGCTTAACCCTTCAACAGGTCTTCTCCACATGGAGAACAGAGTTTCTTCAAGGGGAGTTCCCTACTCAGATATAAGCTCTCCATGCAAGCAAGAACCCAAATTTTCCAGGCTTCCTTCTTTTGTTGAAACTCCTCCTGTAAAAAAAATCCTCTCCTCTGTGGAATTTTTTTAAATAGTAACCTTGTTAGCTTGTTACAAGCATATCCCGCCCAGAGTTGGGTTACCTAATTGGGGCGGGATAACAAATTGGACAAATAAATAAATAAATATCAGAGAGTAAACAAAACAAAACAAAAAGGCAAAACTGTTGTGGCACTTTAAAGACTTCTTCTGCCGTATCCGAATATAGGTGACCATCATGCCAATCAGCCATGAAGATTGTCTTGAGAATATAATGCAGTGGCCTTTCATTTGCCTTCTACATTGCAGTGTGACACCCGTGACACTGATCCAGTTCTATGAGTCACTTTCTGGCCCTGAGCCCTTTTGGCATGCAAAGTCCTCATCAGCCCTAGGGCAATATTGATGAAGCTGCTGCCCTCCATCAAGATGGATTCAAGTGGGATTTAATCCACTTGGGGACCATCACCCTTCCCTGTGGACTTCGCCACCCAAGGACATTAGTCCTCAGGGTTGTCAGGTTAGTTAGCTGCGGCCTGACACTTGGTGTTGAGTCGCTGGCAGTATGGTCTACTCTATTGCCATAGCAGGATAACCTGACCAGACAGACCCTTTAAAGACTAACTGCTGTATTTTAATGTTAGCTTTTGTGAATTAAGTCCACTTCATCAGACATAAGAATGTGGTTTCATGGCATCAATTTACACAGTTCAGATATAGAATGGTTAGCATAATACATAAGTATAGAGTAAGAGATGACCGTGGAAGGAGAAGCTCTCCTGTTTGCATGCTGAAAAGAATCGAGTAAATATTGCTCAAATAGAGCTAAATGGATATGATTCTATGCAGCCACATTTTGGATTTCCACTGCAGCTTGGGAATGGGAACTCTGGAATGTAGTTTGCCACTGCAATCTTATTTCAAGGTAGAATAATGGAAACAGTGGTGTATCCCATTCTATACTGAGATCCAGCAAGCTTGTTTGGGTGATGGGAGGAGGGAGAGAGGAAAGCTCAGTAATCTTGAACAATCTTGGCAGTTCATTCCCAGGCTCTTAAATCATGGGGTTAGGGCCAGAGCGCTCCACCACCATCGTCCCTCCAGCAGCTAAAGATGAAAGTCAGACAAAATAATCCAAAGAAGTGCTTAACTGTGACTATTAAGTCCCGAGGGATTTAGCGGAGTTTACTTTCCTCAAACTGTTAGGAGGAACTTCGGCTGAAGTCCATTAAGCAAATTTTAAAAAGCAGAAGGAAAATAAACATTGGTTAATGGAGATAGGCATTTTACGAGGGAAAGGAAATAGTTACTCCATCTAACAAAGCTCCTGAACTGATATTTGGGTTTTAGGGGTCTCTGGATCTTATAAACGGAAGAGATTATTCTACCCCATTTTATCCCACTGATAATCATAAAAAGAAGTGAATAGATTCCACTACCACCCACAACACTGAGAAAGTTAGACAGAACCTGGAGTGGCAATACAATCTTTAATGTTTCAGCTTATAGTGTCTGACACACAGCTATTATTTGCTGCTTTTTTTTTTTTGAAGTTTTGAAGTACATTTTGAACAGAGACTGTTTCCAAAGAATTTTTAAAAAAGACTCATCTAAAAGGCTTGTGAAATTCCCTGATGATAAGAGCACTGAATGTCTTTGTTATTTTGAGAGAAAGAAAATCAACATGACCAAGTTGCTGGAGATGGAAAGCAAAGCTGGGCCTTCAGTTGCAAAGCTGTGCCTGTGCCCAAGAGTTGTAGCGGGTTCAGAAGAGTCTTTACAGCTTCCCTGGTCTTTGAAGTGGAGGACTAGGACTGCCAGTGCTTCCTGTGCAGAGGCTGAACTACACCTGAAGAAAAAGCATCACCCAAAAAGAGAGAGAAAAAAGATAGGCATTTACTGTATATAACTTTTGTATGTGGTTTCTAACACATTCCTCTTTAGTACTCTAAAGCCTCTAGTCTTGGCCCACATGAGGCCATGTTGGTTGCAGTTGAATAAAATCAATTTTGCACTGAAGGGTAAAAAGTCCCCCTCGCCCCACTCCCCATTCCTCTGTGTGTGCCAGAAATCAGGTCATGGTGCAAAACAAAGAGAACCTGGTCAAACCACTTTTGACCTATTGTGATTCATATGTCTGCTGGCGTCTCAACCTTGTTTATAAAAAGGGTTTTGTCTTGTAGCTCTTTTCTCTTTGCTATAAGGTAGAGAGCCAGTATGTTTACATACAATAAAGCCTTTTTTTCTCTCTCTCTCCTACTTTTAGTGCATGTGTTCCTTTTGGTACCCACAGCCACATGAGCTGCAATTTGCCCATTTTTGGCAATACAGGGTTGGTCCAATCATTATACAGTGAGACAACAGCTTCAGGTGGCTTCTGCTGCTGCTTTTTGTGTGTGTCTAAGTCAGCTGCTTCTCCTGATCCTTGTGGCCACTCCTCATGTTGGAGAGACAAAGCTTACTGGATCTTGTACAACATTCTGTAAATGGATCTGGTGGAGAAACCAGTCCCTTTGCTAGAACTAAACTTTCAGTTGCCAGTTTTTGTCAGCCTCTATACCTAGACTGGAGAGGCTACTACTGTACATAGACTGCAGAGGTCCTCATCTCAGATTGCAAAATGTCTGGGTGTTGTGCCTAGGGCACTAGGAAAAGTTTGATAGCAATCACTTTTCAGCCACTGAAGTTATTATGAGAGTCTTAATCTAGTTATCTTCAGTTAGCCTAATCTCCATTTAAGATATATTTTAAGTATTCTCATTTTAACTTCTGTTTTCTGTGCTGTACTATGCTTCTCTTGAATTGTAACATTTCATTCATTCATTCAATTTGTATAGCCGCCCCAATCAATGTGCGACTCTGGGCAGCGTACATAAAATCCCCAACGTTTAAACTATGAAAACCCTTAAAATTCCAAAAACACTGAAAAACTACCTCCCACCCACAAGATTTAAAAATCTAGTTTAAAACTATTAAAAGCATGAGTGATCCTGCTCTAAATG
Source organism: Furcifer pardalis (assembly GCA_030440675.1). NCBI lineage: Eukaryota > Metazoa > Chordata > Lepidosauria > Squamata > Chamaeleonidae > Furcifer > Furcifer pardalis. The sequence goes on from CP126897.1 coordinate 94,133,985, forward strand.
AGCCAGCGGGGGAAGGGGGTTTGATCCCTCTCCACCTCCCCACATCTGCCCTGCCAGCCAGGTTTTCAGCTCTTTCCCAAAGGGCAGCAGCTCTGTCTGGAGATGCAGTCCAACTTGCAGGAGGTTCCATAGTGCCGGAGCTGACTCAGAAAAGGCTCTTCTTCTAGTGCTAGAGAGGTGAGCCTCTCTAACAGTTGTTATTTTTAAAGATCCCCTCCAGTCTGCTCTAGTGGGACAGGCAGAAGTCCTTGGGGTGATGCAGTCTCTTAAGTATCCTGGCCCACCACCATGTAGGGCTTTAAAGGTAATTACAAGCACCTTGAATTGCACCCGGAGGCACACTGGCAGCTTGGAGGATATTAACAAGGTGCACTTTCACAGCCAGTCCATCTGGCATGGCCTCTTCTGCCTCCATGACCATTGGGAATCAGAATTCCTCCACTCATTTTGCTGTTGGGCCAATAGTATGGTTTCCAGTGGCATTTCCTCTACTGAGGGGACCATCATCCCACTTAAAGGAGCTCATCTGCCAGATAGCCGTTGGTCCCTTTTTGGAGTCAGGTTGTTTACCGCAGCCCAACACTCAGTGTTGAATTGCTGGCTGTATGATCTACTCCATTACCGTAGTGGGATGTCTAGCAAGACATGTATCATTTCCAGTAACCCAGTGAAATCAAAACTGAAGTTTTAAAATCATTCATGAGGAACATACTGGTAAGGCATGCAGGCTCTATAAACTAATTAATTTGTGAACTGCCCAGAGAATGCACTAAACACGATGGGGTGGTATATAAATGTAATTTCTATTGCTATTAAAGACCCAACAGCCAGAGTGATGGTAAAAATTTGGCATCACTATGTACCATAAGCATCCCTACAATATTTTCCTCAATCAAATGTTGGAAGGTCTAGACTTCTGTGATACCCCAACTTCCTAGAACTTCTGGAATGTGTAGGTTGTGCAGTGAGTGATGTATTTCAGGTAAAATGGCACGCTTGGATGTTTCAGCTTAGCTAATTTGAACTTCAGAAATTTTTGGCAGCACATATGGACAGCAGAAATGATGAGATCATTTCTACCCATATTTCAGAGGTGCCCAAAGTCTCCCGCTAAGCTATGAACCAATTACATATAAAGCACCATCCTGTTCCTACTCAAGTTAAAGGGGAGCTTGGCAAGTGATTTGCCAACGTTGTCACTTACACATCATGTCACTTCATGACAGTTGGGTCCCCCCCCCCCAATATATACACCCTCATTTTTAATGCCTTATAACTTGAACATAAGTAGACCCTTGGCAACACATCCTGAGCCCACAAACAACCATCATAGAGTCTTAACATTTTTTCCCATGCACACAATGCAAAAGCTAAAATCTTTCTGGATGTTTTTATGCTTTTTAAAAAGACAAATTAAACATAGATGTTTACCAGTTGATTGGAATTTTTTTTAAAAAAAATACTGTATTCAGTTTTAAAATGGCTTTACTTTTTTTCATATAGAGATTAAAATATCAGAATTACTGTTGTGGGAACCAAAAAAAGCACCAAGCAGGATACAAGCTGTTTTCTTAAAAAGCTATTAATGTGTATTGCCACAAACTTACAGTTTTTGTGTCATCTAAAATTGCCACTGGCCTTGGTGCCTGGGGTATTCCGGGAGCTGGAGTTTAAAAGTAGTAATTTTCCCATCTCTGCTCCTTAAAATACAGAAGCAGGGTCAACTGTTAGAATATTGCAGGCTATAGGCTGCATTTGGCACCATGAAACGCAGCTTCCCAGAACTGTGGTAGTTTTAGAATCTTCTACTGTATCTCTGGATGATTTTCCAGTTCAGCATAGAAAGAAGAGGTCTCTCAAGAGAAACACAAAAGCAAAGCCAATGACCTGAAGACTCAAAATACAAAATTATAAATAAACAAACTCAGTGATGGGCAGCAAAAAATTTCGCTACAACACCGTGGGCGGAGCCTACATCATGGGTAGAGCCTATATCATGGGCGAGCCTATGTCATGGGCAGAGCCTACGTCATGGGCAGAGCCTACGTCATGGGCGATCTAGTCATGCCTGCCATATGGCCATGTATACATCTGCAAACACAGGCAGCACTGGCTCTTTTGCTGTAAAATGGAGATGAGCACTGCACCCTAGAGTCGGATATGACTGGCTTTTGAGCAAGGGAGACATCAAACCACTTGCAGGGACAAAACCTGATGGGGCAAGGCAGGGAGGTGGGCATGGCCACCGAATTTCGCTAACCCCCCCTGCCTGAAGGCCACTCAATTTTGCCATCCCCCTGTCCAGAGGCCACCCAGTTTTGCTACCCCACCTCCTGGGTGTGTGTGAACCTGTTGCTGCCCACCACTGAATAAACTAGATTTACTGGTCCCCTCAATAGAGGAAATGCCACTGGAAACCATCCTATTGGGCCCGACGGCAAAATGAGCGGAGGAGGAACGCTGATTCCCAACAATCATGGAGGTGGAAGAGGCCATGCCAGATGGACTGACTGTCAAGTCGCACCTTGTCCATATCCTCAAGGTTGTGGCAGCCCATTGCAGTCCTAGTGTTAAATCCTGCATGTCTCATTTCATATTACCACAGGAGATGGCTCCGTGATCATAGTGTGTGGGTCACTTCATGGCAAGCTGGGATCCACCTTAAACAAATTCATGCCAATGACAATTTTCCTGCTTCAAGAAAAAATGCATTCTCAGATACGAATTTCAGCCAACGACAAATCCCAGTACTGTATATGTAGCCATGTTGGTAATGCTAAACTGGATAACTCAATGGTTCGGGTATTTGGCTGTGGAGCCAAAGGTTGGGAATTTGATTCCTCGCTGTGCCTCCTAGGAAAAAATCCTGCCTGTGTGACCTTGGACAAGCTGCACAGTCTCGGGATGTCCTCAGAAGAAGAGTATGGTAAACCACTTCTGTGTATTCACTACCTAGAAACCCTGGAAAGGATTCCCATAAGTTAGAATTGACTTGCTGGCATACAGTTATTATTTTATTTGGGAGACTTCCCATCTTTAATGGCCCCATGGTAGAAAAAGCAGCCTGGTTCTTTTCATGCTAGGGATACTTGTGTCTACTAAATTGGTAGAGAATTTCATAGTCTGTTTTTGATACAGACTTTTAAAAATTTGTAAATTTCTTCATAAATCCAGTAGAAGGAATTTACATTTAAAACAAATCAAATTGGGTGGGGGTGGGGTAGGAATGTAAAGGCTAATTCCACAATATGTCAGTCTGGGCAAGATAGAATGTACAGTATCTAGCTTTCTGAGTCAGTTTGTCAAACAAAATTGCCACCCCACAAAAATGTTCACATCTCTAATATGAGGAAAAGGCAATAATCACTTTTTATTGTCTAAGATTCTGTGATTTGTACAATTTGTCTCTGTACAAATTACTGATCTCCTTCCCCTGTGAAACAAAGCTGGCATAAGCATGCCAACCAAGCAGCTCAAAAGCAAGAAATTGCAAGTACAGTGGTACCTCGCTTAAAGAGCATAATGTGTTCCATGGGATTGCTCTTTAAGCGACTTTGTTCTTTAAGCGAAACACCATTGTAAGTGACCAGTTGTGACTGGGGGGGGGGGGGAGACTGCGAATCCCTATTTAGTTGTTAAGCAAGTTTTTGGTTGGTTTTAGTTGTTAAACGAGGTGACCATTCAGAGAGAATTCTGCTCTTTAAGTGAGGTAGTCTCTAAGCAAGGCATCTTAACATGAGGTTTTACTGTAGATAAATAGGCACCACTTTGGCAAGAAGGTAACGGTGTTCCATGCGCTCTGGTGTCTAGTCATGCCTACCACATGTCCATAGAAATGTCTGCAAACTCAGACACCACTGGCTCTTTGGCTATAAACAGAGATGAGCAACTGAGCCCTAGATTTGGATACTACTGGCTTTCGAGCAAGGGTGACCTTTACCTTATGTCAGGGATCAGCAAACTTGGCTCTCCAGATGTTCTTGGACTTCAATTCCCAGAAGTCCTGATCAGCAGGCATACTGACTTGGGCTTCTGGTAATTGAAGTCCAAGAACACCTGGAGAGCCAAGTTTGCAGATCCCTGCCTTATGTCAACACAATTTAGACCAGGGCTGAGAGAGTCATAAGTAGTTTCTACCCTTCCTAAGTGAGTAGTGGTTTTGACTCATCATGGCTCCATTTGCCTACTGGCAGTTCGGCTTTCATACATCTTGGCTAGATAGAATTGCATTCTGGGACTGCTACCACACACTTGGGGCCTAAGGAGTAACTGTTCAAGGTAACAGTTAAGATCTAGATATAAAATAAATAAGAGCATTTCATGTGACTATATAATCTTCTGAAAGCAAAGGGAGGTAATCAGTCCTGTTGAATAACCTGTTTATCTTTCTGAACCCCAGTGAAAATTTAAAGTTTTAAAGTTTTGGTTTTAGTCATGTTTTTCATCAGCAAATAGGGGCTCAGATCTCCAACATTGGCCATTTCTTATGCTTTTTTCCAAATCCAGGAAAAACTGCTCACAGATAGATTCTCTCAGCATAGTGTCAATGAAATGCAGCTGCAAAATTCTTCAAAGATTGCTGCTGGATTTATACAGAGCAAGGCCAAGGCTATTCGTAATTGTTTTACCATGATGGCCAAAGTTGGCAATAGGTCTATAGACTCTCTGAAATGTATTGTGTCAAACTCAGATTGTAATCAGCATAAACATCCACCGATTGCAATCTCCTTCCACCCAGGCTGGTCATCCTGTACTATGTGAACACATCACTATTACATTAGTCACACAAAACTTTATGATGTCATGATGTGGATCCCAAAAGACTGAATCATGATGCCTGAAGCTAGCTTCTTATCCATAATGATCTGAGTGCTCATAAGAAATGAGAGATCCAAACATCTGACATAGAGAATTGAATGCATTCCCCTATTAGACAAAAGATGCACAGTCCATGGCATTGCAAGCACTTTATCTCATACTTTCCTCTTAAAAGCTTTAGGCCCGAGACACAGGAGAGACATGGCAGAAAGTGTTACACTATGAAAAATGGAACAGCAATTATGCCCGGAATTTTTATTTTAACCACAAAAAGCCAAAGAAAAACCTTGAGGCTATATCCTATTGTTAGTTTCTACTAGAGTAGATTGATTAAATCAATGGGATATACTGTATCACGATATTCACTTATAAAGATCTCATTGATTCAGTTGGTCTCCCCTACATAAAAATTACAATTGAGTTTAGGGATTGAATCATTAGTTTATTATGTACTGTACTGTCAAGTCATAATCAACATAGAAACCCTGGCAGGGCTTACAATGTACAGTAAGTGAAATAAATTAAGGAGTGGTTTTACCAGCTCCACTAGCCGTTTCCCTGGTGTCTTTGTGGTTAAGACACTGAGCTGGAGACTGGAAAGTTGGGTTTCAATACCCAAGAGCTGCACTTGGGAACATGAAAGGAGCCTCATTCAGGCATCCCTGAGTGGAGTTTCTCCAGCAAAAATCCTTTCAATCCAGAGTAATCTCTCACACAAAATTATTATTATATTATTACCACCAGTTCCACTCCTCCGGTGACTTTCCATGGCCAAGCTGGGATTTGAACCCTGGTCTCCAGTGTCCTAGTTCATTATTCTATTTACTACACTACCTGGTTACTTAGTAAGCAATGGAATGGCCACAGTCTTAAGATCCACCATCCTGGCCTGTGACAATCTCATAAATATTATAAAACATTTGCTGTCACATTCACTTAGCTATCATTTCTGTCTGTCTATCTTTCTGAGATGAGAGATCACCGGGGAGTATTAAGGATTTCCAAGTAGAATTAGAAAAGTAAATCCATCTGAAGCCCTGAGAGCCACTGCCCATCAGAGTTCACCTTGTTGGGTTCTGGCCATGTATTCCTAGTGGTTTCAGCTTATAGCTCAAGTCCTGTAGCTCTCCAATTCACTTTCTGAAACCCCAGCCTGATTTGTCAGAAATCCACAATCTGGCACACAGAGCTCCGATCATCCCACCTAAACCCTCATAGAGCCAAAATGTTCTTAATGGGAAATGAATGAGAACTACGTCTGACCCGAAAAACAAGCATACAAAACAGAACAGGAATTCTGTCATCTGATTTTATCTGATTTTACATTTTTCCATAACTTTCCACACAGTCTCTAGTTACAAGATACAGCCTGGTACCCATGGGAATTCATAGGAAATCCATGGGAAAAGAGAAAGAAGGAAGAGAGAAAAGAAGGTGTGAGAGGTTGATATATGTTTTGTTTTTTAATTCATCAGCTGGAGTGCATGAAGAGTTACATTCAGCCATTATAAATAAACAGATGCACACAATTATTCCAGGAAAGAGATAGCCCACTCTGTTCATCTCGCTAGGTCCAGATTCATTTTTTTGGCCTTCTCATAATAAATAGTCTATTGGGCTAATTGTAAGAGGCAACTCCAAGTTTCAATACCCTTAGGTTTCGAGGCATTTCACATTGAAACAAACATGTTCCCTATGAAGGAAAACTACAAAGGGGAATGAGATTTTACTATCCGAATGGTGTGGATGGAGATTTGTACCAATTATTTCCTGAATGAATAAATTTGATTGTTAGTGGCACTAAAATAGACTCACTAAGTCAATGGGATTTACACAAGTATTGATTTGCTATTCAGGAGTTGAACAAAAAGATTTGCTTGGATTAGGAATAGCAATGGGGTGTAGACCATTGACTTTTGAGGAAGAAATGGTCTATCTGAAATTTATTTGTTATGTTCCAGAATAGAGCTTGAAAAAGTTATTTTTTTTAAACTATTAACTCCCAGAATACCTAAACTAGCCTACCCACAGCCATGCTAACTGGGACACAGTGGGAACTTCAGTTCAAAAAATAATGCTTCCAAACTATACCTCAGAATTCTGCAATATAATTTCTGTATAACTTGCATGTTTTAATGCTCAGCCTAAAACACTGATCACTTGAGTATCCAAAGGTCTTCCCATATAACTCCAAAACTGCTCATGTTGTAAATTTAATCCTGACCAGGCTCAAGGTTGACTAATCCTTCCATTTTTCCAAAGTCACTAAGATGAGTACCTAGCATGTTGGGGACAAAATGCTAATTATCTTGTGAACTGCATAAAGAGTGCACTAAGTGCTTTTGGGTGGAGTATAAATGTTATTGCTTATTGGTATTGTTACTGAAATCACCCACAGTTTGCACCTTGAGAGGCAGAGAGGGGCTTTTGTAGGATAATAAATGAATAGCAACCAGCACTTTGAACTGAATATGGTACCTGATCACCACCCGTGAAGCTGTTGTGATGAGAGTATTTTATGTTCCCTAAAATGGCAGTGATCAGGGTACCATAAGCAGTTACTCCAAGGAACAGGCTCTCATGGCCTGTTTGCTGAGATGCTATTGTGGAGGGTGTGGTGTGTGTGTGTGTGGAGAAGAAGATGTTTGTGGGTCAAACCCAAGTTTAAGGACAAGAAGAGGGGTAATTTTCAACCCTAGCAAGAGGTAATGTGGAACTTTTTCTTCCTGAAAAGTAACCACACATTAGCTTTTAAAAATAACATTCCAAGCTGTGAACAAGAAGCAGAGGAAGGGAGAGCTGCCTGGTCCTAGCCAGGAACATCAAGGCTTGTTGCAGAAAGGAAATTAAAAAGTCCATCAGAAGAGGAGGCCTAGAGGCCTTTCAGGGTAGAGCTGCTGTCACCAGCCTCGTAAGGCTGCACTTTTGAACTTGTGTTGTTAAGTCAGGCCCAGGGGAAGATGGAAAGAGGGATGGCTGGAGCTTTGAAGTTGCCAGGGCATAATAGCGAAGTGAGACTAGAGATTTCGATGACTCTCACAGTAACCCACTGTCTCCCGTCAACAGCAGAGTATTAATTCTGCCGCACATCTGAGGAGCGTGTGGGAGGAAAGAAGGGTCTTGTTGGGGGGGGGGGGGAGGACACAGGGAGGAGATCCTAGAAAATTGTTGAAAATTACAGTATTCATCTTTTGCTGACAGTATATCAAAGCCCAGTTCTGGCCTTTATGATATCTAAGTCCCTGCCGCTTCCACAGAGAAACAACATTCCTGTACAATAGAAACATTATTAGAGAGATCAGGGGGTGGAAGGAGGAGAGAGAGACTGACAAGAGGAGAATCATTTGAGGTATTAGGATTTTGACGTGGACCTTTTTTGAGGGTAATAGCTCCACCGCAGAGATGAACAAAGTGTCAGTGACAGTCTCCTGAGGAGACACTTTGAATCCATCTCTTATTTCAGTCTTCTAGGGGGGTGGAGGGAGAAAACAAAACAGCCGCTCGAAAAACTTCCCTCCCCTAGATAACTCAGCTGCTTTAATGGGTTACATGGTTGAAGGCTGTGTCATTGTCATTTTATGAGAAGGGGGGCGGGATGCAAAACAAATCATAATTGATAACACAGTACAAAGATTAGAACTCCGACTAGGAATCTGTGTTTCCTTTCAGTTTTGTTTTATTCACTCTCTAATTTTGCCCATTTGATGCATACATACTACTCAAAACAGTTTAAAACAGTTAAGACAAATGATACTATTAAATATGTGTAAATAAGAGTGTAATGCAGATAGGAATAACAGATAAAGCATGATGGTAACATCATCTGCTTGACGAGAGTTGGACAGAATTAAATTATCATTACTAACCGATTGCTACCAGAGATGTAGACCGATGAAGAATTAATTTTGGCCAACGACAAAACTAAGAAAGTTGCTTCATTTTTAGCAGTCCAAAGTTTGATCTGGACATGAAAGAAGATCATTACTAGCAAAAACTCTGCAGTTTTGGTGCGACCACGATGAAGCCCCTGTCCGTGGTTGCCATTAAATATGATTCTTCCCCAAAAAAGGCACATAGAAGTGATGTCCTGTTATCTTGGGGAATTAACAAGTTGGCATGATGGAGTTAGTTCCTCAATCCTCAGGGTATCTGGATCCAAATCATTAAGGCTTTAAACATAATAATCAACATTCAATCCAAAAGCAAATTCATAAGCAACTAGACCAGTGGCGTAGCGTGGGGGGGGCGGGGGGGGCGGATGCCCCGGGCAGCGGCTTTCAGGGGGCGGCAAAATGTCCTCACCACTTTGGCCTCCTCCCTCTGCCTGGGCTTAGGAAGGAAGCAGGACTTCCCAGGCGGAGGGCGGCCCTTTTGCTGGCGAGCGCTGCTCGCCTCCGTCCGCCTGGCTGGCCGTCGGGGGCTTTCCGCCGCCTGCCCCTGGCTCCGCCTCCGTTGCGAGTTCGATCCTGGTGGGATACCAGATTGCCTAATAGCCATTCATCCTTCCGAGGGCGGTTAAATGAGTACCCAAGCCAATGGGACGGAGGTGAGCAGCGCTCGCCAGCAAAAGGGTCGCCCTCCGCCTGGGAAGTCCTGCACGCGCGCGCGCGCGCGCTGCCCACCTCCTCCCCCCCAGCCACCCAGCCAGCTTGCTGTCAGACGGGACGCTCGTCGGGGGTGGGTGGCGCCGTAGCGGGGAGCCCCTGGCTGCTGGCTGGGTGGCTGGGCGGGAGGGAGGAGGTGGGCAGAGCGCGTGCAGGACTTCCCAGGTGGAGGGCGACCCTTTTTCTGGCGACCGAGGCCGGTTAAATGAGTACCCAAGCCAATGGGACGGAGGTGAGCAGCGCTCGCCAGCAAAAAGGGTCGCCCTCCACCTGGGAAGTCCTGCACGCGCGCTGCCCACCTCCTCCCTCCCGCCCAGCCACCCAGCCAGCAGCCAGGGGCTCCCCGCTACGGCGCCACCCACCCCCGACGAGCGCCCCGTCTGACGGCAAGCTGGCTGGGTGGCTGGGGGGGAGGAGGTGGGCAGCGCGCGCGCGCGCGTGCAGGACTTCCGAGGCGGAGGGCGACCCTTTTGCTGGCGAGCGCTGCTCGCCTCCGTCCCATTGGCTTGGGTACTCATTTAACCGCCCTCGGAAGGATGAATGGCTATTAGGCAATCTGGTATCCCACCAGGATCGAACTCGCAACGGAGGCAGAGCCAGGGGCAGGCGGCACGTCAGCAGGGGGGCCGCCTTCTGCCTGGGTCCGGGGGGGGGGGGAAAGCAGCGGCGAGCGGGGGGGGGAGCGAATTTGTTCTTCGCCCCCGGCGGCTGAACTCTGCGCGACGCCACTGAACTAGACTAGATTTAGATGAAGAAGGAGTGTAAATTGGTGGAAGAAACACTAATAAAGTAAGATATGTAGATGACACCATCTTACCGGCAGAAAGCAGTAATGATTTGAACTGACTTTTAGTGAAAGTGAAAGAAGAAAGTGCCAAAGTGAGACTTCAGTTGAACATTAAGTATACAACAATCTTGACTACAGAATAACTACACAACTTTAATGTTGACATGAAGAAACTGAAATAGTGAAAGGTTTTGTACACCTTGCTTTTGTCGTCAATCCAAATGGAGACCGCAGGCAAAAAATTGTCTGAGACTTGGAAGTAAAGCAATCAAGGAATTAGGAAGATCATCAAGTTTAAGTATGTGTCACTGGAGACCATGACCAAGATCTTTCATACTATTGCATTCTTGATTGTCATGTTTATATGAAAAAGCTGGATAGTAAAGAATGCTGACAAGAAAAAATATATTCTGGACTGCCAGAGACAAACAAGTGGGCCTAGAGCAAAATTAGCCTGAATTATCTATGGAGGCAAAAATGATGAAAATGAGGCTGTAATATTTTTGGTATATCGTGAGAAGACAAGATTTTCTGGAAAAGACAATAATGCTGGGAAAGATAATAGGCAGCAGGAAAAGAGGAAGATCAAACATGAGATGTATTTAATCTGTAAGGCAGGGGTGCCCAAACTACAGCCCAGGGGCCAGATCTGGCCTCCGATGCCAATTCATCTGGCCAACGAAGCCCTCATTGCTCCTGGAAGCAGAAGAAAAATGTGCCTGTATGGGTGCATTTTACTTCTGTTTCTGGTAGCGACGAGGGCTTTGTGGGCCGGATGAATTAGCATTGGGGGCTGGATCCAGCCCCTGGGCCATAGTGACCGCCCACTGAACCATGTGACTAGCCCACGGCCTGAAAAGTTTGGGCACTCCTGCTGTAAGGGAAGCCACATGTTTAGTTTACAAGAGTTAAATAGTGCTGTTTTGGAGATCCCTCATTCACAGGGTCACCATAAACCAGAGATGACTTAATGGCATGTAACAACAATAACAGTCGCATGAGTGAGCATCCACTAACATATGTGCTGTTATACAGTCAAACCTCGCATAATGAAAATATTTCATTCTGCGAGGCTGCTCGCTATGCGAGTTTTTCGCTATGCGAGTTTTTTTGCATAACAAAAATTCCTATGGAAAAACTCTCATACCGTATATGTTGGCGTACCAGACGACTGGGCATATGAGACGACCCCCCAACATTTCCACTCAAAATATAGAGTTTGTTATATACTCGCTGTATAAGACTACCCCCTCTTCCGCACACCTTCCACACACCAAATAAAACATAAAAGAACATCAGATTTGATTTCAACATGTTAATTTATATTCAAATGCTTATGACATGCAGAAAAACTGTCACAAGGCTGTATGTTATCAAACATGTACAGTAAACATAAAACAGTGCAAGTTTATTAAACGTAATTCACCAAAGACAATTCACTAAAGCTGAATGGAACAATAAACCTATGGGAGCTGCCATGCTGTTTGTTTTCTAATCTGTTAACCAAACTGGAACTGTCAATGATAGAAGGAAGGTAACAAATAGAGGGAGAGAGCAAGTGCCAGGCAAGTCCCTAGCAAGTTTGCTGGCGTGACAGTTTCCCTTTGAAAGCCTTCAAACTCCTGTTCGTCATCTGATATTAAAAGTTGTTATCCGATCCATCCCATAGGACCTTAATGTTATTCGATGCAATTCTCCTCCCCAGATTGCTTAACGTTATGCAACGTAAACGTTATCCGAGGTAAACGTTATCCGAGGTATTACTGTATTTTATTCAACTGAAGTGCACCCGGCGTACAAGACCCCCCCCCCACTTGGATGCATGTTTTTCAGAGGTAAAATGTCGTCTTATACCCCAGCATATACGGTAATTAAAGATTCTATGGAAAAACTCGCATAACAAAAAAAAATTGTTATGCAAGTTTTTCCCATAGAAATGTTCGTTATGTGAGTTTTTCCGTAGGGAAAGTCTGACTCACATAGTGAAAATTTTCGTTATGTAAGTCAGAACGCTTTTTGAAATGTCCGCTTGTTATGCAAGTTTTCCGCTAAGCGAGGCATTCGTTAAATGAGGTTTGACTGTACAGTAAAACACCGAATAACGATTGGATCAGATAAGGCTAAAATCACATAATGTTAAGTAATCGGGGAGGAGAATTGGATCAAATAACGTTAAGGTCCTATGGGATGGATCGGATAACAACCACTAAAGCCTGTGCGATTACAATGTATCTCTATGGAGCTTTAACGTTATCCGGTCCATCCCATAGGATTTTAACATGCATCGGATAACACTAAAAATCAGATAACACCAAGACTTGTGGAACCAAGTTTTAGCGTTATCCGGTGTTTTACTGTATTCTGAAATAACTGAAGCTTCTGAACATTCTTCAAAAGTAGCCCTGTGAAGAGCACATGAGAGAAATGAAGTGTCAAAAAAACCTCTGAGTCTTGTCTTTTTCAAAGATGTTTTAGATTTTGTCATAGTAAAGGAAAAAGGTCACCCTTGCTCAAAAGCCAGTCATATCCAACTCTAGGTTTGAGTGCTCATCTCTGTTTATAAGCAAAGAGCCAGCGCTGTCTGCATCTGCAGACGTTTCTGTGGACATGTGGCAGGCATGTCTTTGTCATAAACAGCCTTAAAGACATAAGACAGGAGCCCTGGGAACACAAACAGACAAACCACACTTGAAGGGAACAAAAGGGTGGAGTGGTTTTTTTAGCTTCCTACAAAGGAATTCTGCTAATGGTAGATGGTGGAAGAATACTGCCAATTCTGCAGGATTCTTGGTTGTCTCACATGTAACCCCAAGAGGGCAGGGTTTGAGTTGTTTTGTTTCCATTACAGCTCCCAGGATCCTACAAGTAGCAGATGTTAGCTATGGATTTCTGGGAGCCATGGTCCCAACAACCAAATATTTCCCTCTCTAGCCATAGAACTACAGTTTGCAGAGTTCAGTGAGGGAGACATGATCAACTCAGACCTTAAAGTAAAAATATTAGCGTAGTCTATACCAACCATTGGGAAAAGCCAGGTCTTTTTATGTGATTTGTTGATAATTAACTGGATTTTGTTTCTATTCTATATAGGTTTTTAGTTTATCTTGACCCAAATGCAACTTGATGCTAATATAGCAATAGCTGTATTTTATATTTTAATGTGAGTTTTCATGGAAAAAGTAGCAGTAGCAATTGCATTTATATACCGCCCCATAGAGATTAGTGCACTCTCTTGGCAGTTCACAAGTTAATTAGCATTTTGCCACCAACATGCTAGGTACTCATTTTATCGACTTCAGAAGGATGGAAGGCTAAGTCAACATTGTTTTCAGTAAGGATTGAACTCACACCATTTTTGGCTGCAGTACAGCAGTTTAACCAGTGACAGGATTCAGCAGGTTCGCACCAGGTCACCAGAACCGGTAGCAGAAATTCTAGCTGGCCCCACCCATCCAAGTTTTGAAATAAAGTTGTTCTAATTCGGGTGCAACGAAGGGCTTTCCGCCTGGCCATGCCCACCATACCATGCACACAGAGCAGGTAGTAAAAAAATAAATGAATCCCACCACTGAGTTTAACCACTGCACCACAAGGTGGCTTCATTTTGGCAGGTTCATATCTGGCCTAGACATAGAAGAAGAATAGCAGAATTTTATCTCCCCACTGGAGCAGGTTTCTGTGGTTCACAGGATGCTGCAGTACAAAAAGTAAATCCTTTTCCTTCCATCCTCCTGGCCATTTAAGTCTTGTGTTAGATCCCATCTTGATTCTTTTCTTGTATTCACATGGTTTAGTTATAAAGCTGAATACTAACATCTGCTAACCATCAGCTTGAGTTTGGTTTCAGTAGCAATATTTTTTTATTAGGATTGTCAAGCCTCTTGACCTTTTAAATGATGAAATGCAAGATTTGAACTCTTTTACAAAAAATTTTTTAGTGAGCCCTCAGTCCTATTGGGTTTATGCAATCCTGTGCTGAGACACATGAGGAGAGATTTTCCACAAGCATTTTCAGTAGCATTAAAATGTATTCTACCCTTTTAGTAATTTGTGTGTGTGATTGCTTTGAAAAAGGTTGAAAAATAAGTAAAGGTAAAGGTCACCCTTGCTCGAAAGCTAGTCATATCTGACTCTAGGGTTCAGTGCTCATCAGTTTCATAGTTGAAGAGCCAACACTGTCTGCTTCTGCAGATGTTTCCATGGTCGTGTGGCAGGCATGACCAGACACCGGAGCTCACCAAATGCTGTTTACCTTCCCACCGAAGTGGTCCCTATTTATCTACTTGCAATTTCTTGCTTTCGAACTGCTAGGTTGGCAGGAGGGTTGAAAAATATCCACCCGCTAAAATGTTTCTTTTAAAAATGTCTTCTCTTTAGTGATGCCAGCATGCAGACAGATGAATTATTGTCTGCTTAGCACTACAAGCATGTTCTTATTCACTATTGGAATACACAAGGGTACACAAGGGTACACTGAAAGAGACTAACTCGAAGATTGTGGTATTTTTAAATTGGGCATACCCTGGTAACAGCAACCTTGTGTTGCCGGCTAATCTTTTTCACACTAGGTTGGGTAAAAGGAACTGCTGAATAAACTCACCAAAAGGTGGCTGCATTTTGGCAATTTCACATCTGGTCTAGAGGCAGCAGAAGAACTATTGGGTTCACAATTTGTACAGATTGTTTCTTTGCCTGATTTAGGGAGCATGGCCCTCACTTCAAACTGGCTTTACATACCATCAGAAGCATATTTAAATTTAGATATAGCTTTAAATGTTTAAGTGGAGAAGCAGCAGCAAATATGGAATCAATGACAGTGACCAAGGTTTTAAGGGACAAATAATCTAGAATTTAGCTGAAAGTTATGAGAAGTAAACTTAAGAAGGTCCTTACCTTTCTCACCACTTGTTTTGCTGTGGTGACCTCATCATTGGCGAAAAAAGAGAGTATGCCAATAAGAATATGACCAGCTCTGATAAGAGTTCACTTTGCTCCCTGGATCGCACTACTCATGAACAAGGCAGCAAATTGTACTATGTGTCTTAAAATATCTGCATAACATAGTGGTTGCGGGGTGTGGGGGGAGGATGACCAGAATCTACTTATTTATTTATTTTATTTATTTATTCAGATTTATATTGCCGCCCACTCGCTGAAGCGACTCAGGGTGGCTTACAGTCAAAACAGCAACAGTACAATAAAAATTATAAAATATAACCTCACAAAACTACTTCCGGAAAATACTACTTTCAGCTTGGAAACAAAAAATAGAAAAAGTGTTGACGAAGCTCTTTTACATGCCTAAAGGATCCTAGGGCAGTGATGGCGAACCTTTTTGAGACCGAGTGCCCCAACAGAGGAAATGCTCTCATTGGGCTGCTGGGCAGAGGGCTGTGGCGAACTCTTGGCTGGGGGGAGGAGGAAGCACTCCCATTGAACTGCTGGGCAGAGGAGTAGGTGAACTCTGTGCTGGGGGAGAGAGGAAGTGCTCCTATTGGGCTGCTGGGCAGAGGAGTGGGACAAACTGTGTGCTGGGGAGATAGCTCACATAACCACAAAAAAGGCTGGGAGTGCCACATTTGGCACGTGTGCCATAGGTTTGCAACCACTGTCCTAGAGCATTCTCATAGGAAAGCTTTTGAAAACTTTGCTGTTAATTAATTCAGGTCCCTCCCCCCCCCCCCCCAGTTGTTTGTCAGTTTGGAACAGAATTGTCATTGAGTCTTGTCAGGTTTACCAGGGTATTCCAGGAAATGTAGTCAGGGTCAGTCAGAGGTCTAGAGTCCAGTACATCAAGTCAGGAAGCTAAAAGCATGGTGTTGGATCCACAAGGTTGACAAGTTGGTCCAACAAAGGGCCTGCCAGCACGCCTCTCTTCTTTTAAGAGGAATCAGACCCCACAGCTGAGGGTCTGTTCAGGAGACATGCTCAGGGCCTTCCTGCTTCTCAGCTGAATCTGATGTCTCAGTCATTCCTGTAATGAGTAGCCGTGCCAGCCTCCTCCCGAGTAGTCTGCCTGCTAGCGCCAGGCCCATCTGTCAAGTTCCGGCCCTCCAGATCTACTTGGCCCTGCTGGGCAGGCTCTGGGGTGCTGGTGCCAGATCCATCTCTCCCAACTCAGCTTCCTGATCTGAGCCGGGTGCAGCCTGGGGGACTGGGAAGGGGTCCCCCTCGGGCTCAGAGTCCAAGTTGGAGCGGGTAGCAGGCAACCAGGCCAGCTGGATGTCCTCCTCCACCTCCTCGCCCCCAGGCCCCCAGGCCACAACAGTTTAATTATTTGTTTTGAGCCATTTACTCTGTATAATGTTGTTTCACTCTCACTCATTTAATTCATTTAGACCTCATTGTCTTGCTTCCATCTTGAATGTTTTTCTTTCTTTCTGTTTTTTCCTCCTTTGGTTGTGTGGGCATGTACTGTATGCGCATTTGGGTTTTAACTTTTCACAATTCACTGCCCAGTTCACTAGTGAGTAGTTCTTCTTCTTTCATCTCCCGATCAAAACCTGTACTGCCAAAATGAAGCACTTTCTTGACTTTGTCGTTAGTTAAACTTACAGTAAGTCCTCATTGCTGCATGTTTCCGGCAGTAATTGGCAGACCAGTAAACGAGTTGAATTCTGGTAAGAATCAAACCAAAGGAAGTAGTGGGTAGTAGAATATTGCAATGAAATGAATCAATTGACTGACCAACCAAAAGAATGAACAAACAAACACTCTGCCCAATGTATAGCATGTTGCTGAGTTCAGACTGGTATGGAAGGCTCATGGGGCAGCCAGACAATGCAGTAGTAAGGACAGATCTCCAATATTATCTTGTTCCAGTAACAATGGCACTGAAGTGAGACCTCATACAGCTGACCCAGTAGTACTGTCTCCAGGTTTTATCCCTCACCACAAAAATAGGAAGCATTAAAGAAAGGGTGGGCATCTTGTGAAATCTGGGTGCCATCTATATAGGTTTTTAGTTTATCTTGATCTAACTGCAACAGCTCTGTACCCATTGCGTCTACAATACCATCTAGCCATCTCATTTTTTGGCCACCCCCTTCTTCATTACCCGGGGTGATATACAACACTAGCAAATTCTACTGGAAAGGCAATTCTGCCATTCTTTATTAAACCTCTCTGTGTTTGAGGAGATTCCAATACCTATGGGGCATAAGATACTGGGCTCCAAATGGATATTTAAGTTGAACATGGGGTCAAATAATAAGCCTATCTATAAAGCCAGATTAGTTCCTCAAGGATTTCACCAAACCCCTGACGACTACGACAAAGTTTTTGTGCCTACATTGCAAGCAAGCAAGGTGTGGTCTGTTTTAACTTAGGCAGCCAAGTATGACTATAGAGTAAGGCACATAGATATAGATTATACAAAATCTGGGAATACACCAAAATATGGGTTGCAATCCTGTTGCTCAGCATAAGGAAATCCATAACTTTCAGTACATTCCTAGCAGGCAAATAAGGATCCCTTTGCTGGCTTGGTATATGAATGCGTGCCCACAAGAACTATAGCAGGAACTTTTTATTGGGTGATTAGGAATGGACTGAAAATTACAAATTTGCTGATAATAGGCAACAGGATTTCAGCCATGGGGTCACGGGGAAGTAGACTTATTAGACCTAAGAAGGGCTAGATTCACTCCCAGACTCCAAAGTTCTTTGCTTCTGGATTTTTGTTTGCTCTTCTAATAAGTAAGTTCTTGAGATCTGTTGTTAGCCATGATCCTGGCTGCCAAAAGGTGGCTTTCTGGGGACTGATGTCAGGTTTCAATCTAGAGTGCATGTTAAATCCTGCTTTAGAAAATTCAACCTACATTTCCCAGTTTGTTAATAACTTGACCCCCTAAAGAGGTCCTGCTTTGTGTAGTTAAACTGTCTATTAACTCCCTCTTATACTGCTGGTTTTGGTATTTAATCTCTGGCAAGAATTTTACAAGGTCAAAGTCCCTTTCTTTGAGGAATTCCATGCAAGTAATAAAACAAGAGCTATCTGCCAACAGCTTTTTTTACAGGTATTTTGAGTTGAGAGAAAATATCTTTGTTGAAGAATGAAAGAGGTGAGAGCTGTATAAATAGAGCACAGTCAGGAGCAAAAGTAGATGCCCTGGGAAATCAGTCATTTGTCCCAATGGTGAACTGTGATCAGAGTTTTAGGATTTGTGAATTAAGATTATGCACCGTGGTCCAAATACTAGAATCTCTGTGCAACCAATCGATGCCAAAGAACTAGATTCAAATACTGCACAATACTTCATAATCAAAAACCCTGTAGGAACTATCTTCCTAATTTATATTAGTTTGTAGAAATGGAAGTGCTGGTAATCTGGTTCCATTTCTCCCCATCATGGTTAAATGCATGGATTTCTGTTTAAATTATAGCCTTCTTCTCCATGTATCCAGATATACGTATAACTTAATGTATACAGTAATACCTCATATAACATTAGTATCGAATAACACTAAAATCGCATAACATTAAGGAATCTGGGGGGAAGAATTGCATCAGATAACATTAAGATCCTATGGGATGCTTCAGATAACAACCGCTAAAGCCTGTGTGGTTACAATGTATCTCTATGGATCCCATAGGATTTTAACATGCATCAGATAACACTAAAAATCATATAACACCAAGACTTGTGGAACCAGGTTTTAGTGTTATATGAGGTTTTACTGTATATATGTTGTGCAAATCTGCACTTCTTTTGTCCTCATTTTTGGCAACACACATCCTCCTGTTTGATCTGTAAACAAATCTCTTCTCTATTTTAACCTCTTTTTAGGAGGATAGCCTTTTATCCTTTATTGGACTTGTTTGGATGATGCCTAAGTAGCCACCTTGCTGTCTGTAGGTAAGCAGCTAATACTCCTATACATTAAGATCCTTCAATCAGTATCTGATGTAGAAATGGAAATGCTTAAAGTTCTCCTTCCAGCCCCTCAGGCAGAGCGATAAGTAGGGAAGGGCTACTTTGGTTTTGAACCAAAGCATCAGAATGTAGAGACTACAAAAATGTGCTGCTGGTAGGACATAAATCCACCCATTCCATGTGCAGGTACCACTTCCAGCCATTCCTACCAGACAGAAGAAAGCACTAAACAGTATGCCGGCTTGAAACTAGTAAGGCTGTTAGTGTTCCTCCCCATTGGTTCCTCCACTTTCTTGCCATGTTTAATAATCTCACATCAGCAATAGGGTAATGAAGGCCAAGCTAACAAAACTGCTAGTTAAGTAACCAGCATAGTTAAATGATAGTAGATGGTGTGTGATACCTTCAGCTTTTCTGCCAGGAAATAAATGTAGCTCTAGATAAGGGAAGAGCAGCCCAGAAAGACCAGCTACCGGTGTATCCTTGCTCTAAGAAGGGAGACCATATAGATGTTTTTATAGTTAGGCCTGACCAGGTTATCCTGCTATGGTAATAGAGTAGACCATACCACCAGCGACTCAACGCCGAGTGTCAGGTGGTTGTTAACTAACCTAACAACCCTGAGGAATAACGGCCGTGGGTGATGAAGTCCACAGGAAAGGGTGATGGTCTCCGAGTGGATTAAATCCCACTTGAATCCAGCTTCATCAAGATTTTCCTGGGGCTAATGAGGACTTTGTGTCCAATCACCATGAGGGTCGCCAATATTTGGATTTGGATACAGCACAACAACAACAACAACAACAACAACAACAAGAAGAAGGCCTCCATATTCCTCTCTCGTGTACAGGACTGTTGCCTCTTTGCTTTACTGCTAATTTTAAAAGAGAGGGGCTAAATGTTTCTGACCTTCCCTCTTTTGCAGACACAGGAGAGACAATGGACCATATTTCTCTTCTTGGGGTTTTTTAAATGCTTTCTTCTGTTTTATCTGCAGCAAGATACCATCGGTGGCAAGTCAAGTGTTGGGAGATTTCTTTGACAGACTCCCCAAACATCCATTACCAATGGCCTTCTCTTGTTCTCCACTTCAAAGGAACTGCCTCTCCCTTACACTGTTTCCCCTCCCTGAGTGCTTTTGATTCTAGCCCTTAAGAGTAGCAGTGTGTATTTCTAGCTGGATTTAAGAAGACACTATTTCTGTAACTGAGTGCACAGGACTCAACTTGATGTGGAATCTGGGCTAATGGCCTGACAAACATAAACTCCAAGATGGGAAGGTCTTGTGGAATTTTGTGGGTTTTATAAATCCTTCAAATCATTATATTTTCATCTGCCAGGTTCACAAGAAGTAGTCTGAGTTCATGAACCTATTTTTCTCGTAAGTTGATACCCTGTTTTCTCCCCTGTGTGATTCATTCTATTAGTAAGAACATTTTTTCCAATGAAAGGAGAACTGTGTGCTATTTTATGTCCAGCACCAAAAAGAATAAACTTAAATTATGCCTGCCAGAATTAAATGGTTTCTATAAAGTGATCATTTATTTCAATATTTTTGTTTTTAAAATTGAGCTTCTTGAAGCAGATACACTCTAACGATTCTTTTTTTTTTTTTTTTACAGTGGGCCATCCCTGTAAAATAGTGCTTACAGTATTGCTAGACAATCTGTGCTCCCAATTTGCCTCTCTTTTGCTTTTGGAGACTGTTTCCTTTTAAAATATTTTGCGATTTGCTGTAGTTTCTATTCTATAAAAGCCGTATCCCTATAGTAGCTTCAATGGAGGGGTAAACAGAAAGAGCCTCCTCAAAGAGTATTTGTGAACCACAATCAGGTGTATTACAGGCAAGGTTAGTTTTGTGCCAGCTAATCTTTCTCAGATTAGGTCAGGCGAAAGGAAGTAATTCTCCAAAATGTGGCTTCTTTTTGGCAATTCAATGTCTAGCCTAGACACAGAAGAGGAAGCTTTTCTGGAAGATAAATGTCTGGCTCCATTCTCTAGAGCTTAGAAAAGTTAATAATTTGGAGCTGCAAATTCTAGAATCCACCACATCCAGTGGAAATTACATCCCAAAGAAGTACAGTTTCTGTTTGTCTGTCCCTGGTTCTTCCTATCACCCCAGATCCCTTGGATACCTTGCAGTCATTATTCAGCGAGGAGTCCTTGTATGAGTAGTAGATGTCTCTGTGACAACATTCTACACAATTTCTCTCCATAGTGATCTGTCCCTGGCAGTTCTTCTCCATGTTGGTCCAACATTTGTTTATTTTTATATATATATTTGTGAAAATCTTCCCATTTGCGAGGTGATCTTCCACAAGTTATTTGCAATCTCTCACATACCAACTCGTCGTTCTGGCACTCCATCTATTGTGACTTGTGCGTGCAACACGTCCAACCCACCTTAATTTGTTCGTCAGGTATTCTGTTACTACATCTTTTAGCAGTGATCTTCGCCTGATATCCTCATTTTTTTACTTTATTGCAAAGTGATCTCTCCATTGCTCATTGTGTTACTTGCAGCCATTTTTCTGTTAAAGCCCATGTTTCGCTGCCGTATGTAATTGCTACCAAGACCGTAGAATTGAACAAATTTGCCTTTGTTTCTGGTTCAGCTTTTGAGTTCAAGATGGCTGACACTTCTCTGAATTTACCCCACGCGGCTCTGTGTCTTCTACACGTTTCTTCTTTTAAGTCATTATTCATTCTGACTGCTTGACCCCAGATATGCCAACCATTATCTGCTCTGCATCCACCCAGCCATAATGGGGGACTAGCCATGCCTGCTGCTGGTAGAATTTAATGCAAACAAAGTATCTGAGTAAAAAAAGAAAGCTTATCTCCCCAAGCTGATCAGATAATAAATATAGCATGCCTCAAACCATGTTCTAGTCATGCTTGTTTCGAGAACCGAGGTCAGCTAGACACAAACACTACCTTCTTAAATAGCATTGGAATGTCTGGTGCTGCAGAATATCACTGACATGTTTCAAGCTAAGAAGGATCTGGCTGATAATTTTCATCTCTTAAACCCACTGGGAAAGCGGTAAGGATAAAGGAGCACATTCAACATGATCCTAAAGACCCCTCTCAGGAAGACCTGAGGTCATGTTCTTTCTACCGCTAGGCTTTGTTACGTGAAAGGCTAAGTCTTTAGACTCTGCGAAAACAGGTTGGAGAAGAACTAGAGGCATTTGGGTTAATGTACAAGAACAGGAGGGATTAAGAGGCCCAGTCAATTAAGGTGATCCCTTTAAGACTTTGCCCTTTCACCTTCCTGAGCTTGGCTTTAATTCCTCTTCAGACTGATGTGACTAAACTCATTCTAACCTGACAGCTGACACAGGTCAAAAAGTTAACTGTGCTGAAGCATTAAAAGACAAAATTCTCATGGTCCCATAAGAATCCCAAAGATAAGTTACAGTGTAAAAAAAAAATTACAGTAGCTACAAAAACATTTATTTCTTTATCTAAGCTCAGTACAGATACTTGTTGGCAAAGGGCCACTTTTGTTGCTGCTGATGCTATTACATGTTGTCAAATTGCTTCTAAATTTTGGCAACACTATGGATGAGTGACTTCTAAAATGCCCCATGGTTAACAACCCTCCTTATGTCTTGCAAATTGAAAGCTTTGGTTTCCTTTATGAAGTCAAACAGGCCACTACCTGCACAATTTGGCATACTGAGTAAGATCACTAATGTATCTGGTTCAGCAGTGCTGTACACGGCACAGTTGAGGAACTTCTGGTCAGCTGGTCAGATAGACCACTGGGCTGTTCTTCCATCCAGATACAAGCTTCTTCAGTTGCAAGACTATTTAATACCCAAAAAGGTTTTGCACTGAAATGACTTCTACTTAGTAAAGGTAAAGGTTTCCCTTTCTCAAAAGCCAGTCATATCCAACTCTGGGGTTCAGTGCTCATCTCTGTTTCAAAGCCCAAGAGCCAGCACTGTCTGCTTCAGCAGATGTTTCCATGATCATGTGGCAGGCACGACTAGACACCGGAGCGCACGGAATGCTGTTTACCTTCCCACAGAAGTGATCCCTATTTATCTACTTGCAATTTCTTGCTTTCAAACTGCTAGGTTGGCAGGAGCTGGGACAGAAATGGGAGCTCATTCCATCATGCAGCACTCGGGAATCGAACTGCTGCCCTTACGCCTTCCAGTCAGTGTCTTAAGCAGTTGGAAAAGTTTTACATGGAACATAAAAGTTTTGCATGGATTTACAAACCAGAAGGCTGTTGCATGGGACTAAAGCCATAGGTGGAACTGAACTATGTGTGGCATAGCTGAACACAGTTGTACTGGACCTTCTCCTGAACAAACAGAGTAGGTTTCAGTTGTGCTTTGTATACTTAGTAAGATTCATACCCGGCCCTACCAGTTAGCTATACTCCCACTCTGAGCCTTTTGCCCCAACGACTGGTACACTACATTCTAGTAGAGCAAAACAAAACCAAAAGTAGATCCTAGAAATCTGATGTCTTCTCACTCTAGAATGGCTGGTTGTGTGCTCTTTGACAGAATACAGCTTAATATTTTACTTTTTAAAGAGGCTTTTAAGGATATTCTCCCTACTGCCAATTAGTTAATTGTTTATAGTTGTTTTCCCTTGCCTTGGATACCGTCAGTTGTAAATGATCAGTTATTGCTGTTGTTCTTGTTGAATGTTATCATTGTTATGTTGCTTTAACTGTTGTACAGATGGGTGGTATATAAATTGAATGAATGAATGAATGAATGAAATCCCCCTTATTAGCCAGGAGAACACCTTCTTTTTCAAGCGATCTCAAGGTCTATCCAGCCCAATTTATAAATTAAGAACTAGATGGAGAAAGATCAGGAATCTAGAAGTTGCCCACCAATTGAACCAGGGGGAAATTAGTGTACCTCTATAAGTGCTCTCTCTTCAATTGTCCATTCACTATCTGTCCAACATCCACCCAGCTGGCTGCACAGGGGACCTGCAACTGAAACAGATGAAGAAACCTCAAGAGACAGGCAAGCATGGAAGTCACCTGCTTAAAGTCTGCCTTACTTGGCTGAAATGTTTCATAATTCTGTTTACATTATAAATTTTGGATCTGTAAAGGTAAAGGTAAAAGTCACCCATGCTTGAAAGCCAGTCGTATCCGACTCTAGGGTTCATGGTCTTTTATGGTGTGTGTTAGTGGTGCCCGTTACTGAACATGGAACATGAGGAGCGAACATGGAGCATGAGTCATAGATATTGCAGACATATGCCATCTCAAATACAGGTCAAAACAGCTGTAAGAACTGTAAACCAGTCTCAAGCCTTGAAAAGGTATGGCTCCATTCCACAAATCATTTTATTTCCAGTATTCTTAAAGGGCAGTAGAATGGCAGTGCAGGAACATTTTACTGCAAAAGCTTTGTGGAAAATGACTTTTTAAAAGATGTTAACTGAGGTTAAGTTTCCTGCGAAAACATTTTCTTAAACAAGATCCTTTTTATTTAAAAAAAAATGGTTTAGTTGGATTAACATAAATACTCTCTGTGTATGCCCCCCCCCCCTTTGATCTCTTTCATTTAACTGCTTCAAAGGCCTGTGGCTTGGTAAATTTACTCAGAATTTTGCTACTTACATGTAGGAACATTTTGGACTTCTGGCTTCTTTCCTGTTGTGTGCCAAATTGACCAGTTTTGAATTTTATTCTTCCTTATCTTCTGTGAAATCATGGAATAGTAGGATGCATTTTACTTAATCAAACATCTACAAAATTTGAAGCTTCTTTTAGCAAATCTAAGGGATAAACCATACATTTATCACATGTTTATATAATACAGTATGTCACTGCTAGTAGTGAAATATATCTGTTTGTGATACAGTATACCTTGCATATGTGATTGGTCAATAGAAGGTTAATATGGGCTTAATTTGCAACTCTGGTTGGTGAAGCATTTTGCATTTGTAGAAATCTTGTTGTGGGCAGGAAAATGGGTTAAGCATGTTAAGAACATACTTTTTCTTTAACATTTGTTTTAGTCAAAGATAATATATAAAAGCAAATGGGAAGAAGTCACAGTTTTGGCAAAAGAAAAGGGGGAAGGGAGGCCAAATATTATAGCACTATATATTTTACTACTGCCCACAGAATACCTCACCTAAGACAGTCAGTGGACACAGTGCCTGGGGTATTCTGAAAATAGAAGTCCCGAAAAGTAACTTTCGCCCCCTCCTCTGGGCCCACAACAACGGCCTGAGGAAGAAGATCCAAAGGCCTAACAGTGCCTGGGGACCTTGCCCACTCCTCTGGGCCCACAACAATGGCCTGACGGGAGTTAGTTTGTGTTCTGGTTTGGTTGTTTTATGTGGTTGTATTTTATAATTTTTATTGTACTGTTGTTGTTTTGACTGTAAGCCGCCCTGAGTCGCCTCGGCGAGTGGGCGGCAATATAAATCTAAATAAATAACTAAATAAAATAAATAAAATAAACTTTCAATTTTTCATATTAAACAACAAAATTCCTCATTATCATTCAAATTCATCATCATAATAGTATTTCTAAGATAAGACTTCTCATGTGGCCATGGTGTAGCTCTGTAGTGTTTCTGACTTCACTTGTCCATTCATATAATCTATCCAACTGGCTGCACAGGGGATATGGAATTGCAACAGATGAAGAAACCTCAAGAGACATTTCTCCAAACTAGCCATTTCTCTGTTCCCTAACTTGTTCAAACACTTTAAAACAGAACAGACAGACAGTTTTGTTGGCCACCTCTTGTATTCTAAAGATCAAGGTTTCTAGTGCACTACAAGTAAGCCAGTTTTTGTGTTCCCGTCTGGCCAGGTTATCCTGCTATGGTAATAGAGTAAACCTACTGCCAGCAACTCAGTGCCGATTGTCAGGTGGTGGTTAACTAACTTGACAACCCTAAGGACAAATGGCCTTGAGTGGCAAATTGTACAGGGAAGGGTGAGGTCCCCAAGTGCATTAAACACCACTTGAATCCATCTTGATGGAGGGCAGCAGCTTCATCAATAATGGCCTGGCTGGGGCTGATGAGGACCTTGTGTGCCAAAAGGGCTCAGGACCAGAAAGTGACTTGTAGAACTGGATCAGTGGTATGAGTGTCACGCTGCAATATGGAAGGCAAATGGAAGACCATTGCATTATATGCTCAGAATCATTTTCTTAGTTGATTGCCATGATGAAAACCAATGTTTGGAATTGTATATGGCAATTGAAGAAGAAGATTTTGTGTAATATCCTGTGAAGCTAAGATAGTTATCTCATTTGACATATCCCAATCTCTACTCTAAAAAAAACTCATAGAATTTCTATGACAGCCAGATCTACCTGGCAGGCAGCTGATCAGCCCATCTATGAAGTACAGTTTTAAGTAATGTGTTTTCACTTGCTCCATTTTCCACCATTTTCACTACTATGTGAATGCAGTAAAACCCTGGGTTACAACTGCCTCGGTTTAAGTTTGCTGTAGTTTACAATGGCAAAATCTATGGAAATGCCATCCCAGTGTACAAATTGTTGATATATATTTTTTATTACATCAATCAATTCAGGACCATTTTTTAATTTTTCAATCCATCCCTATGGATGTTTCGGTTTACAATTTTTTGGGGTTACAACGGATGCTGTTGGAATGGCCTCCGTTGTAACCCGGGGTTTTACTGCATATATAAATTAAGGAACTCTTTCAGCTTCAGAATTTAAAAGTGAAGCAGGGAGATCTATCTGTTTCCAAACTGATGAGAGGCAAATTGGGGAAGCCCAGAAAAGCACACAAACTGAAATAACTTATCCAAAGCACTTTTGGAGTTAAAATAGCAGAGAATTTGTTTGCTTTTAAAAAACTCATTTTGGAAAATGAAAGATATAATGTGAGAGAACTCAAAGCAGAAAGAAATTAACAGCTTCTTCTTCTTCCATGTCCAGATCAAATTTTGAACTGCCAAAAAACCCCCACAGTCTTGGCTTTGTTGTTGGCCAAAATTAAATCCTTATCAGCAGATTAACAGCTGAAACACTATTGAGAAATTCATGCTGTCCTTAGAATTGGCAGTGTGGGAGGGAATTCCTCTGCCCATGTGATCAGTGGCCATTTTAGAAAAGCAAAATAGACCACCCCACTTGCCTTTTCAGAAGGAATGTAGGATTGGAGGATTTTTTGTTCAGAGATTTCAGGTCCCAGTCCAATCAACTGTGGGTGTAAATTTGTATCATCATGTAGGCTTTGAGTGAGGAAGTTCACAGGAGATTAGGAATAGGTAGTGATATGGCTTCTAGGAAGGTAGTAATATGGCTTCTGGGGAAGGAAGGAAACAAGGAGCTTTGCTCACACACTGGAGGTCAAACATTAATTGATGACACTGAGTTTTACCTCCCATCCCAGATCATAGATCCTTATTTTCCCTGTTTTTATATTTTTCCACTATTCAGATACTGTATGTTTAAATATATTCAGATACAAATCAAAGCAGCGGGCCTACAAACTGAAACAAATAAGTTGTGATTTGTAAGACAAATATTTTGAACCAAACTACATCAGAAGGTATTTGCACACTGCCTAGTATAAATTCAGACCACTCCGCCTGAGGAAGTGAATTTTGATCTAGGAAAGCTCACACAAAAACTAATAGTTACCCTTCAAAATGCCACAATATTTTGTTCTTTAATGGGGGGGGGGGTTTCACCCTTCCTTTTTGCCAACATCCTAAAATGAAACTCTCTCTTGCTCCAATGCAACTAGGACTTGTTTCCTCACCTGAAGCCAAGAGAAGCATTACATTTCTTGGGAACTTTAGCCGCTACCCTTAAACTTGGCAACTCTACTGTCAGATAAAAACCCTTAGCAACTGGAAGGACAGCACTAAATGCAACTCATTAGGTTGGTATCTATAGTTACACACTATTGAGTCAAAAGTGTGTGTGTGTGAATACCTTTCCACCCTTAATGTTGTGGCATGGTTCCCCCTGGAGTTAACAAAAATGTACAAATGGCTGAACAGTGTACCTCCTTACTATAGAATAAACAAGAGATAGAATATCCAGTTATGTTGGCCAAAGTCCAAAGAACCGTGTGACTAGCTTCATGTTCAGCCTCAGAAAGCTTCTTAGAAGTCTCGTTGCTTTATAAGTGTAGCTTTTTTATGTCGCTTCCAAACCTTATTTTTAAACTCAAAAGAACTATGAGAAACGTTGCACTGAACTTGAACAAATGCCCCCTCAAATATATATATTGTGCGAGATGAGATACAAAAAAAACCTTGTTCCCATTGGAGTTTGTAGTAATAGGACTGGGTGAACACAGGTCACTTGGAGGAGAAGGGTGATATCCTAAACTCCAGCATGCCATTCCCAGTCTCCCACATTCATTTCAGGGGCTCACAAAACCATTGGGCTTATTATATATTTATATATAATCCCAGCTGGGATGTTTTCCACTCTGGGTGTTGTATAAACCAATCCTCCACAGCTGGATGTCAGCATTTATTTTTACATGTCATTTTCTTCCCAGAAAAAAACAAACAAACCACTTTTCAGGCTGCTTCTTCCTCTGTTTCTAGGCCAGATGTGAAACTGCTAAAATGAAGGCACCTTTTGTTGAGTTCATTCTGCAGTTCCTTTCACCTGACCTAGTGTGAGAAAGATTAGCTGGCAACACAAGATGGCTATTACCAAGGTACAGTACACCCGATTTGTGGTTCAAAAATACCACAGTCATCAAGGAAGCTCATTCTGTGTATTAAGAGGCAGATACGTACTTCGTTTTAAGGAACGTAAAGAAACAATCATTTACGGTTTTCAGTAATCCAGTGAAAACAAAACTGAAGGTCAAAAATCATTTGTGAGGAACACACTGAAAAGGCATGGAGAGTGCAACACTTTGTTTGAGGGAGCTTTTTTAAAAAAATACAATCTGGAAATTAGGCTTGTACAGACAAAAAACAATTGAGGCTTTTAACATAGTCGTTAATATCAAGAAATATCTTTCATAATTGGGAGGGGGAAATGCTGTATCTGTAAACAGAATGTAATCTGTTGAACACAATTGAAAATGGATCTAACTTGCACATGGACACAAAATGAAGCCTTCCCTTTCTACTGCATGCAGCTTTTCCCCTGAGGTCATGGGTTTGCGGTTTGTACTCAGTGGATGAAGAAGATGGAAAATAGTGCCTCATCAACTGCGAGTGTAAGTATAGTGCTTTAGTATAAAATGATGGAGGACATGAAAGGAAAAATCCTTTCAACCCAGAGTAACCTCTAACACGAGCAGTGTTTCCCAAACTTTAGAGCAGTGTTTCCCAAACTTGGGCAGCTCCCCCGGTGGCGTAGTTGTTAAGGCACTAGGCTTGGAGACTGGAAACACGGGTGTGCATGTTGGGGGACATGAAAGGAGCCACATTTCAGCGTCCCTTGCACCAATCCTTTCAATCCAGAGTAATCTCTGACACAAAAAAAGAATAAAACTATTCTTCCACAACAGTTCCAGGTAGAAGGAAGATAAGGAGAAGGCATCAGGTATTTAGGGCAAAGCCTAAGTCGGTACACAAATGTTTCTTTATTTATTACTTACATCAAATCTTTATATACTGCTGCCTGGAAAAAGCTCTCTTGCAATCTTCTTCTTCAAGTGCCATATCCATTCCGAATATTGGCTATCATCATGGCGACAGTCTTCCTGTTCTTAATTCCTCGAAGCAGTTCTTCTGAAGACATTCCACACCAGTCTCTCAGGTTCTTTAGCCACTTAGTCCATCTATGTCCATGGCCTCTCTTCCCAAGGCTCTTCCCTTGCATAACCAGTTGGAGTATTCTATACTTCATGCCGTTCCTCATGATATGCCCAAGATATTGGAGCTTTCTTTGTTTAATGGTCTTAAACAGTTCTTGTTCTTTATCCATCTGGCACAAAACTTCTACATTAGTCATAGTCAACCTGTAATCTACAATCTTGTAATCTACAAATATTAAAAGAACTAAAAACAAGGATAGTCAATAAAAGCCATATCTCAAAAGCACAAATCACAAACACTGCAACAGAAACGAGCAAAACAGAATCACAATGTGAAAAGGAAGTCAAGGGTCAGCAATAAAAAAACAAAACAGTAGCACAGCAATGAAGCAAAGAACTGAATGCCTGCTGTAAAGTGTGGTCTTAGGTGCTACAGAAAGCCCTGTGCTCATACAGGTTGTATGTGTCTAGACTCAGGTTTTGATCTTGCATCAAGAGCTGGGACAGACCCATTGTGATTGATTCTGCTCCTTTCACCCCGTGTTCATTTTACACAGAATTGTGGTCTGCAGAATGCTGAGAGATTACTCATAATGCTCTTCAGTGTATGTTTCAGCACCAGCAGTACTAAGCACATTGGTTAAGGAAGCAGACAGAAAGTTGAATTCACTGATACAGAAAGGCAGACACAGGCTGAGGAAACAACAGTTCAGATGTGGCTCTACCACTGGACAAAGAGAGAGAAACTAGCATTGGGAAATACGTAACTTACAAGAAAGTGCATTATTAGGAGGGGGGGGGAATTAAACTAGTATGCCCCAAACTCTATGTGCAAAAAATTAATACAGTGAACCCTCGCTTAACAAGCAGCTTGCTTAATACAAATTCACATAACAAAAAGAAATCCATAGAAAATAGTGGCTCGGTTTAAAAAAATCCCAGAATGGATCAATTGGTTCTCAATGCATTCCTATGGGAAATTGTGTTTCAGTTAACAATTTTTGGTTTTCAATGCATTCCTATGGAAAATTGCATTCAATGCATTCCTATGGGAAATTCACTTTACAAACTTTCATAGTACAAGCGGTCCCAGAGAACACATTAAATTTGTTACGCGAGGGTCCACTGTATAGTAAAACCCCTGTTTAACTGGTCTTAAACAGCCACAGTAGCTTAGTAGTTAAGATACCGAGCTTGACAACCAGAAGGTCAGCAGTTCGAGGCCTGAGTGTTGCGTGACAGATTGAGCTCCTATCATCTGTCCCAGCTCCTGCCAAACTAGCAATTCACTAGCAAGAAATTACAAGCAGATTAATGGGTATTACTTCGGCAGGAAAGGTTACAGCATTCCAAGTACTCTGGCATCTAGTCATACCTGCCACATGGCCATGGAAATGCCTGCAGACGCAGACAGCACTAGTTATTTGGCTGTAAATGGGTTTGCGTCAGTGTCATTGTTTTCCCATTCTCCTAAGGTAGAGCCATATGAACAGGCTGTTTAGAGCAGTAAAAGTAAATCTGGATTTCTGTCCAGAACCATTGACATCACTGCTTTCTTCAAAATAGCATCAGGTTAGACTGGAAGAAAGTGAGGTATATTTTCAGTGATCTCCACATGAAAATATTTTCTCAGCAGCGATGCCTCCATGTTCCTTCTTGTGTTTACTTGGAGTCTCCTCCTAGCAGTCACAGTTTTCTTTCGTTTCCTAGGAAGCTGAATCACTTCTTCCTGAAAATATTTTTGTAGCCCCTCATCATTGGGAATTCACAATTAAACGTGGCCAGTATTCCCTTTGGCTCGGTATCCCCACACCCTAACTTTACACAGGACAAGTAATGCCATAATAATTTAATGTGCTTACTGAGTCACCAGAGACTCTTTCTCAGCAGCAAGATGGGCATTCCTCCCCCACCCCCAGCTTGTAGTTCTGGCAGATTCTGGAATTATGAGACACATGAGCTGTTAATATAGTTCTTTTCCCAGCCTGCCTGCGGAGAAAGCATTTTGTGCCAAAGCAAATGGGACCAAAATGAAATTTTAAAGAGAAAAGAAATAAAAGTTTGTCAGAAATGCTTCCAGCTAGAAGTCATATCTTAAAGAATAGACTCCTTGTTTTGATGTAGGTATCTTCACTGGGACACATATTTCTGCTTTTAATTTCTACCAGCCTGTTTCTTTTCTGTCAACGTAGAGTGATGATAAGGTCTTTGGTATGCCATGCTAAGACTAAAAAAAAAAGACCTGACTTCAGCTGTTTGGTGCACAAAGCATCCATTGTTACAACATTGCCATGGCAATGAAGTTCAGGTCTACCTTGGCTTGTAGATCACACCCAAACCATTTCATACAGAATATGTTCACATAAAACACTATTTTGTCATGCCATAAGGATTTCTACAAGTACAAGAACTCTGGAGGATCAGACCCCTTTGAAACAATGATTTAAAAAAATTGAAACACTTTTATGCTTTTGTTGTTATAGTTCAGCTAGGAAGAGCCTAATACTAGTGCCTTCGCTCCTGATGGGAACAAGGTTGACTCAGCCTTCCATCTTCCTGAGATCAGTAAAATGAGTACCCAGAAGGTTGAGGTTGAAAATGCTAATTACATTGTGAACCGCCCAGAGAGTACTCTAAGTGCTATGGGGTTATATATAAGTATTGTTGCTATCACTATTGCCCATGGTCTCTCCCTCTCTTGTTTCAGGTAGGTTATTCATAATGTGAGGGAATTTTCTATCCCTTTTCTCGCAGGCTAGATATCCTGCTAGGGTAATAGAGTTTATTTAGACCATACTGCTAACAACTCAACGCTGAGTGCCAGGCGGCAGTTAATTAACCTGACAACCCTGAGGACTAACAATCTTGGGTGTTGAAGTCCACAGGGAAGGGTGATGGTCCCCAAGTGGATTCAATCCCACTTGAATCCATCTCGATAGAGGGCAGCAGCTTTATCAATACTGGCCTGGAGCTGAGGAGGACTCTGTGTGTCAAAAGGACCAGAAACTGACTCACAGAACTAGATCAGTGGTATGGGTGTCATGCTGCAATGAGGAAGGCACCTGAAAGGCCACTGCATTATATTCTCAGGACAGTCTTCATGGCTGATCGCCATGAGGATTGCCAAGATATGGATTCTGAAGAAGAAGGCACATTACCAGAGCTGGCCACTAGAGGCCACTGTTTACAATGTAATGTCTAGAAGGACCGGTTTGCATTTTAGGGCAACCATTTAGCACACCTGTAGAAGGACACAAACATCTCCACCTCCTACCCCGTCTATTATTTAAGTATGTTTGCTTAAACATGAGGTTTGCTGTTTTCCACAGTTTCAGGTATCCATGGAATATCTTGGAACACATTCCCCATAGAGGTGAAGTGGTGGTGATTTGTAAATCTTTTAATTTAGGTGAGGGAAAGGTTGCCCTTGCTCGAGAGCCAATCATATACAACTCTACGCCATGGTGAGCATAGTTACACAGACATAAATGTCCCCCTATCTCAGTTAAGCTCACTGCCAAATGCAACACCATTTTTACCATAAGGCAGACTGGCTATCTCAGGCAGTAAATGTTTGGAGCAATGAAAGGTCAGCAGATTATGAGTCCTACACTTTATATTTCTATTGCTGGCAGGGAAAGGTAATTATGAGATGTTATGTTTCTGCTGTGAAAATAATTTGGCCAGGTTTCAGTACTCTCTGGATGAGTTGGAGAAAAACATTTGCTGCTTTCACTGAAGCAGGAAAATGACTTAATACAGCCCTGGTGTAAGAAGAGGTGAGGACAGGAGTGTTAAAAAAAACCCAGGAGCATGGATGTTCACCACCACCACCACCACCCCATGTCCCTGACTCTCCTCCCTTTTATCCCCTCTGCCTTGGGGCATCTTCGCTCTGCTCCCTGATCTGATCCCCTTGGGTACAGTATCTTAAATTGGCAGCAAGTGATTCCTCCTTTGTTACATCTGTTACCAAACAAGAGACTAAGTCCTTTTACCGGAGGCCTCAAGGGCATCTGGTCATGTACTATGGAAGGGGCAAGGGCTGGTTTGACTCCTCTGAGCCCATCACACCTGGGCAGCTAAATCTGTCAAGGATTGTGGTCTGATGACCAAGGATTCTGATACAGAGCTGTTTTTTTGGGAACAGCTTGTATGGATCTTGGTATTCAGGGGTGATGTGGACCTCCTGGCATTTCTCTGTTCCCAAATTTGGCAGATTGTTTGGAATCAGGAATCGTTTATTAAACCTCGACCTATGATAGTAGCAGATTGGCATGCCTGGGAGAGATTATTCTGATAGAGAGCTATTTTTGTGTGAACAGCTTGTACGAATAAGTGGTTCTGTCCAAATTACTGTGAATATAGTTGCAGAGATCTGCAACACATAAAATAGCACATCTTGTCATATCACCTACCACACATTTCATCCTCTCACCCCAAGCAGAGGATCAATTCACAAGAGCCAAAAGCCAAAGTAGATGGTCACCCACATGCCATTTTCTCGCTGAAAGCCAGAATGCCTTGGAGGTAAAAGTAACACGTTCATGGCAAAAATGTTATATGGAGTCACTTGGAAATTAAACTATTGACAACAAGGACTCAGTATTTCCATTTGGGCACTCGTGCATGTGTGTGTGTGTGCGTGTGTGTGTGTGCGCGTGTACGTGTGTGTGTGTGAGTGAGAGAGAGAGAGAGATGTGGTCCTCCTGGCATTTCTCTGTCTCCAAATTTGGCAGATAGTTTGGAATTAGGAATCGTTTATTAAAGCTCTACCAATGATAGTAACGGGTTTCCATGCCATGGGGAAGATAGCAGACATCTTTGCCAAGAGCAGTTAATGGACCAAGGGAAGGGTAATTACATTAACATTCTGAATATATATCAAAATAAACATTACTAATTGCAGGAAATATGTTTAAATTATTCCACTTAATGTTTTGGGTTTTCTTTAGCAGTACATTAATTGCTGTAAAAGTGTACTATCTCATATTCTTTTCAGGGCAAAGGATAGGATGGCAAACCCTGGTTTTTGCCATTCCACCCAAGAATGTGCAAGGAGACATCCATTTCATATCTCAAGGAAACATCAATATCCTTGCATTTCTTGGACAGGTTGATAGTAATTAAGTCCAGCCTCTTTCAGCCACAGAGACATCTTCCAGCTAGGATTATTGTCAGTGTGTTTTTTAATGCTGGACCTTGGGTGCCTTAAGAACATCCAACTGTATAAAAACTGAATTAGTGTTAGTTTGGTATACTGTAGTGGTTAGGTTGTCAGACTAAGATGGAGGAGACCCAGGTTTAAACCCTCAATCAGGTTATTTGGTTTACCCATATGTCTATATCTTTGCCACTCCACTCAGCAAAACTAACTAAAGGAGGGGAGTGAGTTAAATCTAGACAAAGGGGGGAAATAATTAAACTACTGTTTCTTCTTTACTACCCCTAATCTGAAATTGAAATCAGTCTATTGGAAAGGAACTGGTTTTACTTCTGCTTCCAGGAGCGACAAGGGTGGTGCAGGTTGGATGAATTGGCATCGAGGGCCAGATCCGTCCCAGTAGGCCATAGTTTGTGCACATCTTACTTCTGCTTCTGGGAGCGATGAGGGTGGTGTGGGCCAGATGAATCTGTGTTAGGGGCAGGATCTGGCCCTCAGGCCATAGTTCCCCCCCCCCCTCTAAATGATGCCGAAAACCTGATTTTGTTACTCAGCAAATGTCTATGGAAAAAGCAGTTGGCCTTAATGAAAAAGCTGGTCAGTAAAACTATTAGCTTGTGCCACTGATTTTGGGGGGATTTAACAACAATATTCTGTGCCTGGCTGCCATCTACTGGCCTGTAAGAAATTTAATCAGCAATAGCAGTTGTCACAGAATACTGTATCTATATCAGGGGTTCTCAACCTTTTTAAGCCTGGGGCCGGATCACGCCTCCTTAGACTGTTTGCGAGCTGGACTGGCAAACACACACCCTGCCACCCTGACTCAAGCTTAATGAATACAGCAACTAAAACCCAGTCTTAAAAATTGCTAGTTACTGTTCTACTGGTCTTCTCAGCGGCCTCTTCACCTTAAGGCCAATAATCTCATCTTTGACCTTCCTCACACTTCTTCCTCATTCTCTTTGCACCATGTAGCCAAGGGTAGCAGACAGCATCTTTTCTGGGAACAGAACCATTCCCTCTGTCTGAAGCAGCAGAAAAAAAGAAACTCCAGGTCCCAGTCTCTGTGTTGTATTGAAAAACCAGCTATGCTTTACCTCTTTCTGTTTTACAGTCTCCTTGCATTTGAGGGGGTCTTTACAAGAACTGGAAGACCTAAGGCTTGCTTGTTTTCCCTCTCCATCCACATTACTTTTTCCTTTCATGCCATGTGCTTTAGCATCTAAGCCTAAGCCGAGAACGCCGCTGGGTGAAGACTCTGAGCGAATCTGACGGAACACTGGTTAGACCAGCCATTAAAGACTACCTAGTGATGATGAGGGCGGTGAAACGGCAATATTTCACCACCCTCATTGCCTCCGCTGATAATCGCCCAGCGACCCTGTTCCAGGTGACCAGGTCCCTCCTCGGTAGAGGGTGGTCAGGCCCTGGTTGGCAGGGATCTGCTGAGGCTTTTGCCGATTATCTGGAAGGGAAAGTCGCTCAGATCCGTTCAAAGCTTAAGCCCGGCGTGGAATGTATGGAACTGGGGTTGACCGAAGCACAGTCTAGCCATGTTATTTGGGATCGGTTCGATCCAGTTGGCCCTGAGGAAGTGGACAGGCTTCTTGGATCTGTCAGCGCCACAGCTTGTGTGCTGGACCCTTGCCCCGCCTGGTTGGTTAAAGCTTCAGGTGCAGTGGCGGGTGGCTGGGTCGAGGCAATTATTAATTCATCTCTCAAGGAGGGGTCTTTTCCAGTGCCTTTTAAATGTGCTTTGGTGCGCCCCCTCCTAAAAAAGCCATCCCTTGACCCTACGGTACTGTCAGTGGCGTCGCGCAGTCTTCAGCCGCCTGGGGCGAAAAGCAAACTGGCCGCCCCCCCAGCTCGCCGCTGCCGCCACCCCTCCCCCCTCCCAAGGCAGAAGGCGCCCCCCTGCTGACTAGCGGCGCGTGCGCGATCGCGCGCGCGCCACACACACTTCCGTCCGCTCGCCCGCCAGGCAGGGCCGTCCGCCACCACCCACCCCCGACGAGCGCACCTCCGGCAGATCGCTCGCCCGGCTGGCCGTCGGGGGCTCTCCGCGCGCTGCCTGCCGCTGGCAGCGGCTTTCAGGGGGCGGCAAATAATGTCCCCTCCCCACCCTTTTGCTGGCGAGCGTCCTGCGTGCGCTTCGCCGCTTGCAGGCGAGGAGGAGGAAAAGGGTTTTTTTTAAAGGCAGACAATTCAAGGAGGGACCCGCCCCGCCCGGCTGGCCGTCGGAGGCTCTCCTGGAGGGCGGCCCGCGTGCGCGCGCGCGCTGCCCACCTCCTCCTGCCCAGCCAGCCGCCAGGGGCTCCCCGCCACGGCGCCACCCACCCCAGACGAGCGCCCCGTCTCACGGCAAGTTGGGTGGGTGGCTGGGCGGGCAGAGGCGAGCAGCGTGCGCGCGCACGCGGGCCGCCCTCCAGGAGAGCCCCCGACGGCTAGCCGGGCCCCCTCCTTGAATTGTCCGCCTAAAAAAAAAACCTTTTTCTCCTCCTCGCCTGCAAGCGGCGAAGCGCACGCGGGGCGCTCGCCAGCAAAAGGGTGGGGGAGGGGACATTTTGCCGCCCCCTGAAAGCCGCTGCCCGGGGCATCCGCCCCCCCCCGCCCCCCCCACGCTACGCCACTGGGTACTGTCTAACTACCGTCCAGTGTCCAACCTGCCCTTCTTGGGTAAGGTCTTGGAAAAGGCTGTGGCGCGGCAGCTACAGGATGTCCTGGATGAAGCGGATTATCTGGACCCATTTCAGTCAGGATTCAGACCTGGATATGGTACGGAAACTGCACTAATCACATTGGTGGATGATCTCTGGAGAGAGCGGGATGGAGGTCATCCGTCCGTCCTAGCCCTTCTCGACCTCTCAGCGGCCTTCGATACCATCGATCATGGTATCCTTCTGGGGAGGCTCCAAGGATTGGGGATCTGGGGCACTGTGTTGTCCTGGTTTTCCTCATTTCTGAGGGACAGGACCCAGTCGGTGTGGCTGGAGAAGGAGAAGTCCAGCCCTAGGCCCCTTCAATATGGGGTGCCTCAGGGTTCGGTACTCTCTCCTCTCCTATTTAATATCTACATGAAGCTGCTGGGTGAGATCATCCGTTCCCACGGGGTGAGGTATCATCAATATGCAGATGATACCCAGCTATACATCTCGGCCCGTGGGGACCCAAGCGGTGCAGTGGAAGTCCTCTCCAGGTGTCTGGAGGCTGTGAGGGTCTGGATGGGGGACAACGGGCTACAACTGAATCCCGGTAAGACTGAGTGGCTATGGGTGAGGGGTCCTGTGTTATCACAGGAGTTGCCAACTTTGGTTCTGGATGGGGCAGTCTTGCCCCAGAAGGACCCGGTGCGTAATCTGGGGGTCCTCCTGGACTCACGACTACTGTTCAAAGAACAGGTGGCAGCCGTGGCTAGGAGGGCTTTTGCACAACTTCGTGTAATTCGCCAGTTACGCCCCCTCCTAGATCGGGACGCCTTGCTCATGGTCACACATGCCTTGGTCACCTCCAGACTTGATTACTGTAATGCGCTCTACATGGGGCTGCCCTTGGTGACCATTTGGAGGCTACAGCTGGTTCAGAACGCAGCAGCTCGGGTAGTGATGGGGTGCGGGCGTTATGCTCGGGCCTCACCACTGCTCCGGGAGCTGCACTGGCTGCCAGTATGCCTCCGGGTGCAATTCAAGGTGCTGGTCATTACCTTTAAAGCCCTATATGGTAGTGGGCCAGGATACCTAAGAGACCGCATCACCCTAAGAATGTCTGCCCGGCACACTAGGGCGGACCGGAGGGACTCTCTTGTGACTCCATCTGCTAGGGAGGCTCGTCTTACGAGCACTAGGAAGAGGGCCTTCTCCGTGTTCGCCCCGGCCCTTTGGAACCTCCTTCCAATAGAGCTGCGCCTGCAGACGGAGATCCTCCCATTTCAAAAGGGGTTAAAGACATGGCTGGCAGGTCAAGTGTGGGGACACAACAATGTAGGTTCCCATCCAGGATGGCTAATTTAAGGGTAGCCATCCCCACCACCACCTGGTATTTGTACCTGTCATCACTTGTTTTTATCGGTTTTTAACGTTTTATCGTTTAATGTTTTAAATTTTTGCTTCTGATGAACTTGTGAATTTTTAATGTTTTATGGGGTTGTGTGTTTATAGATTACCCATTGCGGTAATACATTTTGTAAGCCGCCCAGAGTCGGGTCTTCCCGAGTGGGGTGGGGTATCAAATTCGAACAAATAAATAAATAAATAAATAAAATAAACCAGGAGTTCTCAACCTTTTTAAGCCAGGTCATGCTCCCTCAGAGAGCTTCAGGGCCCAGATGGCTATTTCCCCCTTTTCCCACCCAATGGCACTTCCTGGTATGGTGGAGGTGATGGAAGGCTACATGAAATGGTGCTACGGGCCACATCTGCCCCATGTGCTACAGGTTGAGAATTCCTGCTTTAAACAGAGATTGTCTTGTTATAATTTCTATTGTTTTTAATTAAGCCATTGTTGGAGACTTTTTGGCTAAAGAGCAGCTTAGTGGTTAAGGCGCTGACCTTGGAGAACAGAAAGTTGGGTTTGATACCCAAGGGCTGCACTTGGGGACATGAAAGGAGCCTCATTCAGATGCTCCCTGAGCAGAGTTTCTCCAGCAAAAATCCTTTCAACCCAGAGTAATCTCTGAGACAGAATTATTATTACATTGGGGGGAAATGAGTAGAAAACCACATTCTGTCACTAGATGGCAGACTGGTCTCATTTATGCTTTGCTAAACATTTAAAAAGATTGTATTCTCCTCTCAGGACAAACTGGCTGAAATTTTCCAGCTTTCAAATCTTGAGGTTCAGGCAAGTGCAACATGGAGGGATTTCTTTCATTCTCTCCTTCAGGGGTCTGTGGTGGCTCAGTGGTTAAGAAGCTTGCCTTGTTAGCTGGAAGGCCAGCAAGTTGTCGGTTCGAGACCTAGGTACTGTACTGCATGAATGAGTGAGAGCCTGTATCTGTCCCAGCTCTTGGGGACATGAAAGGAGCCTCATTCGGGCGTCCCCTGAGCAGAGTTTCTCCAGCAAAAATCCTTTCAACCTAGAATAATTTCTGACATGAAATTATTATTATAGACCCAGTCCCCCACAAAGGCCATAGCATCTGGGAGGCAGAAAAGCAGATTGAGATCACAATACTTCCACCCCAGGTATGTCCTGATATGAATTTCTAATAGCCACAGAGAATGGAAGAAATATACAAGTACAAGATGAGCTCTCCCTTTAGGTTGCTTAAAATAACATCTCATTGGTAAGCATCCTTAGAAACTATACTGAAAATGGGAGGTACTTTAAAGGATTTCACAGCAAGGAATGAGAAGAATAGGTATAGTTTTTCACTTTAGGAAACTAAAAATAATTAGTCCTTGAGAAGGATTCAAAGTTTAAAGGTGATCCTCAATTCCTAAACCACCTAGTGTTATTAATTCAGTGATGGGATGTAACAGGTTCTCACCAGTTCGCCGGAATCGGTAGTAACTTTTCCCAATGTCCTGGAGAACTGGTAGCAGCTTTTGGGGGGAACCACCTTCGGGGCTTACCTTTACACTGGTTCCCCCACTGTGCATACACGCCAAGCACTTGGTGTGCATGAATCCCTACAGTGTTTGGTGCGTATGCACGGCCTTGCTGTCCTCCTTGCTGTCCTTGTGTTGTGGGTGGGTGGGTTGAAGTGTGTGTGTGTGTGTGCTTATTGTTGTTGTTGTTGTTGTTGTTGTCGTCGTCGTCGTCGTCGTCTTTGGCTCCACCTACAATGTCATGATGTCATGACATTGGCTCCGCCCACACTGTGATGACATCATGGTGGGGTAGTAAAATTTTTGACATCCCACCACTGGTTATTATAATGAATCCAAGTTTCTTCTTCTTCTTCTTCTTCTTCTTCTTCTTCTTCTTCTTCTTCTTCTTCTTCTTCTTCTTCTTCTTCTTCTTCTTCTTCTTCTTCTTCTTCCTCTTCCTCTTCCTCTTCCTCTTCCTCCTCCTCCCTTTATTGAATGCTTCGTAGACCCTTACTATGCCTGCTTCTATCAACAATTTTTTTCTGTCTTGAGCAATTATGTATGAGAAAGAGAAAAACACCCTGCTGGGAAGAATCCCGTTATTACATTATTCAGAGTAAATTCATCACAGAGGAAGTCATTTGCTTAATTTTCTGGGTGTTAGTCCATTTTCAAGGTTAGCAAATGCTTCTGTCACACGCCGTAAACCTATTTAAACTCGTTTTTCCACATAGCAGCACTCTCTGTTCTTCTAAACCATGGCCTCTCAGGGAAGTTGCATGGAAAAGTGGTTCTCGTGCATGTGATTTTCATCCAAACTGCCAATCAAACAACTGACAGACTGACCTTGGGGAAAAATGAATTATGTCAGGGAAGAGACAGGTGGAAATTGTTTGATACCTGTAGTTACAAAAAAGGGATGTCAATTTGAAAAAGCGATTAATTACTTTTGCAGGTTATACTGAACATATTTTCTATTTTTCAACCTTCTCTGCATCTAATTCCCCAGCATCAGCTATTATTGATCACAGTTTGGCTGTATTTGCATCTTGTCTTTTTTTTCTCCTTCCAGTGAGTTTTCATTCTCTTTGGTTTGTTCTCAAAAACAACACTGTGAGGATTGTCAGATTAAGAAATAGACTGACCCAAAGTCACTATGAGCCCCCAGGCTCCAGGGGCTAAGACGCTGACTGGAAGGCAGCAGACCAGCAGTTCGATGCCCGAATACTGTAAGACAAGAATGAGCTCCCGTCTCTGTCACAGCTCCTGCCAACCTAGCATTTGAAAGCAAGAAATTGCAAGTAGATAAATAGGGACCACTTTGATGGAAAGTAAACAGCGTTCTGTGCTCTCCGGTGTCTAGTCATGCCTGCCACATGACCATGGAAAAGTCTGCAGAAGCAGACAGCACTGGCTCTTCGGCTGTGAAACAGAGATGAGCACTGAACCCTAGAGTCAGATACAATTGGTTTTTGAGCAAGGGTGATCTGTACCAAAACACAAACACACACTCACCACACACCACCATAGCTTTGGATTAAACAGAAAAACCTTTTAAAACAAACAATGAAGGGATTTTCACAGGTAGCCATTGAGGAACAAAACAAGCCCCTTGCTAGGCCAAGCTTGCTTATCCCTGTTGTAATGCTACCAGTCTGAAAGCATTATGAATCTGTGGGTAACCAACCTGTTGAGCTCTGTTGGCAGGGAGTCACCAGCAGAGTGTTTTAAAAACTTCCTTATGTATCAGGTCCTGATCCCTTTGGTAGTTCAGGTGACTGAACTTTGTAAAGGAAGTAAAGGTAAAGGTCAACCTAGCGCAAAAGCCAGTCATATCTGACTCTAGGGTTCAGTGCTCATCTCCATTTAGAGCCAAAGAGCCACTGCTCTCTGCGTTTGCAGACGTTTCCATTCACATGTGGCAGGCATAACTAGACACTGGAGTGCATGGAATGCTGTTTACCTTCCCACCAAAGTGGTCCTTATTTATCAACTTGCAATTTCTTGCTTTCATACTGTTAGATTGGTAAGTACTGGGACAGATTGTAAAGGAAACAGACAGCTATATTTGATCTATGAGGAAGAATGTTAAATGCAGATCCCAATACAGGTACAGTAAAACCTCATATAACACTAAAACCTGGTTCCACAAGTCTTGGTGTTATATGATTTTTAGTGTTATCTGATGCATGTTAAAATCCTATGGGATCCATAGAGATACATTGTAACCACACAGGCTTTAGCGGTTGCTATCTGAAGCATCCCATAGGATCTTAATGTTATCTGATGCAATTCTTCCCCCCAGATTCCTTAATGTTATGCGATTTTAGTGTTATTCGATACTAATGTTATATGAGGTATTACTTGTACTGTACTTATGATTTTGTCCAGCTTGAAATGAGTTCTCACTGGAAGTAGCAGCAAGCCAGCATTGTTCTTTAGGACAGCATTAATACCTTGAGGAAAGAATGTAAATCGTCACTTATTTTGTTCTTTCAGATGAATAAAAAGTATACTTGTTTGTTTTCTTATTTTGTTTTGTTCCTGCTAGATAAGATTATCAGCATTTTTTTTAGTGTTTTTCATTTTGGAACCTTCTGTGTGAAAAATTCATAGTATCAACGTCTCTTAAACCTACACAAGTTGAGAAGATATACCCCCTTGTTGATATTGCTTCAACTAAGATCAGGAGAGAAGTAGCAGATACCTTCTGAACAGATATGAGCCTCAAGTCCACTGGCTCAGATCCCGGAAGAGTTTTATGGCAAGAACAAACATTCTTGAGAGTACACAAGAGCAAAACCAAATTAGAAGATGGAGGAAGGAGCTCACTGGGAAAGGAACATCATTAAAGGTGGATATAGCTGAAGATCTCAATCTCCCTGGAGGACCCTGAATAGGCTGAGGATGGAGTCCCTAAATGCAAGACCAACATGCTCAAGTGGGGACTGCTGGTGTCTGTGGAGAGACACAGAGTCCGGCTCATTTGCTGGTCTGCCAATTGCTGCCAGAGACGTGCACCGATGAAGACTTGTGTCTCAGCAACGACAAAGAGAAGAAAGTGGCTTCATTTTATCAGTCCAGGGTCTGATCAGGACAAGAAAGAAGAATCAATTTTTCTGCAAAATCTTGTATTTTGCACTAGAAAAATCACAGTATTTTGGGTCCAAAAATTGTAATGTGAACAAAACCTTTTGTAGTTTTTGCAACTTATTGAGGAGTGCATAAAGCCTATACCAGTGATATTGAACCTTTTAGAAACCGAGTGCCCAAACTGCAACCCAAAACCCACTTATTTATCATAAAGTGCCAACACAGCAACAGGGGAGGAAGGAAACACTCCCATTGGACTACTGGAGAGAGGGGTAGGGTGATCTCCATGCTGGGGCAGGGAGGAACTGTTCCCATTGGGCTGCTGGGGAGGAAGGCGGGGCAAACTGTGCTGTGGTGACCACATGTGTGCCCACAGAGAGGTCTCTGAGTGCCTCCTCTGGCACGTGTGCCATAGGTTCACCACCACTGGCCTATAGTTTCTTCCCTTTCCTTTTCTGATGCAATTGCTAATAAAAAAATACCTACTGGTCTTTTCACCTCATGCAGGGATAAAAAATGTCACAATAGCTGACAGTTTCTTTATTGGGATGTCTTAATGCATGAAGGCACAATTTTTCATTAAGGTCAAAAAGAAACTCATGGGTATTAGCTGCATCCCTAGAGGCCATGGGAAAATTCCTGTCAGAGCAGAGGTGAGATCCATTTGACCACATGTATGTCCAGTTCATGGGAATGTATCCATACCTGGTTAACATACATAATTTGCAAACTGTGCCTCACAAATTTGAACAGTTGTATAATTTAGGATGTTAAGTTCAGTTACTGTTTGGCTGCTGAGTTTCTTTTTCTTCAAGCCGAGAACAAAACTCAAAATGCTCTCCACAGAGTTTCAGTTCCTCTTCTTATTTCTTCTGACAGGTGAAGTATTCAAAGGGATAAAGGTTACATCAACTCTGTCCCTGTCCCTTGGAATAATTATGAAGCATTGCTGGCATTTTGGTGCCGTTATTACTATGTTGTGTTGGGATGATGTGTATGATTGTAAAATTGACCTGCTTGATTACTGTGGATAGAATCAGAGGCTTCCACGTTCACCAGAATATGTGTTCATCCAAACCTAGAAACTATCAATTTCATGCCAAAAGGCTCATGATTTTGGAAGTCTGGGCTGTCTTCTGGAATAAGATTTGTCTG
This sequence comes from Furcifer pardalis, assembly GCA_030440675.1. Classification (NCBI taxonomy): domain Eukaryota; kingdom Metazoa; phylum Chordata; class Lepidosauria; order Squamata; family Chamaeleonidae; genus Furcifer; species Furcifer pardalis. The sequence continues at coordinate 94,178,744 of CP126897.1, forward strand.
TGTCTGCTGTGATTTCTTTTTGTATGGAGAAGCAGAACATTTGGACTTGCGGTGCTGAGACTCTGTTGACTAGCAGTGGCCGCACTGTCTTTGGGATCCTGAGCATCTCATCCAAAAAATTAATTTTCCCAAGTTCTGTTGAACAACTCAAATTGGAATGACTCAACCAATCACTGTCCCTTCATCTTGAGGCCTTGCATAAATGATCACCATATAGTCCCATTCTGACATCTGAGGAAGTGGATGTTACCCACAAAAACTCACATTAAAATATAGCAGTTAGTCTTTATGGTGTCACAATGGTTTTATCTTTATTTGTTTTTACTTTTGTTTCTTGTCTCAAATTGGATTTCATCCCATAACAAAGAGTTACACAATCCCCATGTTTATAACCTTAGATCTGCCTCTGGATAGGAAACACCAAGGCACAAACCAGCACTCTGTAGACCAGGGATTCTCAACCTGCGGTCTGTGGGCTGGATGTGGCCCATAGCACCATTTCATGTGGCCCCCTATTGCCTCCACCACACCAGGAAGTGCCATGTTGTGTAGGAAGGGGGAAATGGCCATCTGTCCCCTATCTGAGGGAGCATGACCCGGCCCCTGGCTTAAAAAAGTTGAGAACTCGTGTCATAGACAGCTTGCAAGCTGTAACTTTGAGAAGAAGCTTCTGGTTTTCCTGTTCACAAGGAAGCAGAAAGGCTGGTTACAAACAGCAGTCTGTAGTGTGCCTTTGCTACAACTACATGGGGTCATGAACCAAAGATGCACATGTGTTTTTTACATGTGCTGACAATAACTGAGTGAGGATGTGGCAGAGTGTGGAGAGAGATTTTTCTAACTGTCTGAAGGAGAAGCAAGCTATGAGTCACATCTCAGGGATGAAACTCAAGTGGGACAGAATCAAAGTTAACTTTAGCACAACATGGGTGACGTCATGTTTGGGAGTTGCCAGTCTCAGAAGGAAGCTCCACTGGACAAACAAGAAAATGGGTTTCTGCTACCAAAGACTGGCAGGGAAAGGCATTAGTATACTGTAGTTTGCTCACCCTTGGGCTATAGGGACTGCGCTAGTTCAGGGGTTAAGATGCTTGCCTTGTTAGCTGGAAGGTCGGCAGTTCGAGACCCGAGCACTGCATGAGGGAATTAAGTGCCTATCGTCTCTGTCCCAGCTCCTGCAGACCTAGCAGTTTGAAAGCTAAGACATTGCAAGGAGATAAATCAGGACCACTTTGATGGGGGAAAGATCTTGGGGACATAGAAGGAGCTTCATGCAGGCGTCCCCTGAGCAGAGTTTTTCCTTTTTTTTTTTTTTTTGCTTTTGTTATTGTATATGCAATATTTTGATGAGATATTTTCTATTGTGATATTCTGCTTTTGTTATTGTATATTTTGTATGTTTGTTTGCCGCCCAGAGTCGCTTGGCAAGTAGGGCGGCATACAAGTCGAAAAATGAAATTAAATACTAACTTAACCATGGCTGGTTGATAATAACCCATGTAACTAACCAAGCAACCACTTGGAAGAATTACAAAGTTGTGGCCCAATATGCTCAGCAAGGGTTCTGTGTCACCAGCATTTAAAGCAGCCATGTTAGAGATAAGGGCTGACCCCTTCCCCTATTCCACACAGGAAAACTTAGGAAATGTCCTTTCTGGGCCACAAATCCGACAATTCCCAGTTACTATGGCCATACTGAGAAGGATTTTGATCATTATACCCCCCAAAAGAAAGGAGCTTTTTGATCTTCTGAAAATCAGATATTTATGCAGTTCAAAAGAAAGCCACACCTAGAGACACTAGCACTATTTAAGGGATTAGAACAGAACATGTGGCATTCCTTGCTCTTTCGTCCAGTAAAAAGGAGTAAGCTGGGAGTGCAGGTCCATGCCTACAAAATGATGACTTATTCTAATGTATGAACCGAGCCGTTGGGTTACTTGATCTTAAAACGGTAAAGGAGCTTTGGGACCGCAATTGTCATTCTAAAAATGTTTAACAGTAGGGGCAGCTATTAAAATAAGTGATAAACTATGAGTTTATTAAGTAAGAACAACAGTATGAGATTTATTAACAGACTATAGGGACAGTGCACCTACAGCTTTAGCTTCAACATCTGCTTTTATGCAGCCTCAACAGATGACACCTGGAAAAAAGTGACCTTTGACCAGTCCAATGATGCATGGCATCATTGTGTAAGACAGAAGTGACACTCTTACATCTCAAGCGTTTTTGTTATTTTCCAAAGCAGAACTCAGGACTTATCTCCACAGACTCAACTGGAGCAAGCTGGATTGGTTTAAATAGGATTGCTTGAGGTTGTGGACAGGTCTGGTAAACCATTTGGTGCAATCCTTGCACCCAAACAGCGCATATACCTCAGGTGATCCTGTTTGGGCCTTCTGCGAATATTCTGAAGTGGTTGTTTTTTAAAAGCAGATCAAACTGCAGGCTAAAAGCCCCTCTAATCATAAACACCAGATACTGAGTGCAAGTAACAGCAGTCAAACGTTCCTTATGGAGCCCAGCCATGATGGTCCTGTGACTTACTCAGCATTAAGTCACAGACATGAAGTGGAAGAGTTAAGCGGAATGGCAAGTTGGGCAAAAGGCTAAGAGAACACATGACTGCATGAGCACATGTCTGATCTCACTCATGTGCATCACTCTTGACTTTGCCACTGTTCCCACGCATCCACCACCTGCCCAACTAGTTGTGTTGCTCTGGAACTGTAGGGTATTTGCATACTTTCTGTTGAGTTGTGTAGTCATCCAGCTTCACCAACACAGCTGGTCACATGACCCTCTTAGAAGAAGAAAAAGAACCTCTCTAGGAAGACTAACTTGTTTGTTTGTTCTATATCAGCCAGTAAACACACCTCTTGTCTTCTTGCCTTTTTTTAGATGCTTAAACTTCATTCTGTTTTAAACATTTTATTTCTCTAGTCCAGGGGTTTTCAATCTTTTCGAGCAGAGGGCTGGGTCATGCTTCTTCAGACAGATTTGGGGGCCAGATGGCCATTTTGCCCTGCCTGTCACACATGGCGCTTCCGGGTGTGGTGGTGAAGTTGGGAGAGGGGCACATGAAATGGTGTCACGGGCCACATTTGACCCCCAGGTCATTGGTTGAGAAACCCTGCTCTAATCCATAGCTGGTTTTCCACTTGTGAGACACATGATCTCTGGCCCTCCCTACTTAGTGGAGAGCAAAAACATTATTTTACCATTTATTAGACTAAACAATTCCTTTTTTCACCACTAACAATACTAATACAATACTTCATCAAGGTCTGATTTCACCAAGACTTAATGATTGTCTGAGTCACCTCTGTGCAACATTAAAGAGATTTTAGGTCCAAATATGTGCCACCTATAATGTCTCTGGTACATAATGTCTCTGGTACATAATGTCTCTGGTACATATTCTGTCTTTGGTACATATTTAATTGCTTTGTTCTATATGAGCGGTCAGCAAATTTGGCTCTCCAGATGTTCTTGGACTTCAATTCTCAGAAGCCCTGATCTGGTAATTGAAATCCAAGAACATCTGGATCATTAAGTTTGCTGACCCATGTTCTATATTAATGTATTGTCTTGTTGTTCCCAACAAAATATTGGACTATACTTTCTAGTGTCTTCTAATGGCCAGTTCCAATAATGACATCTGCAAAAAACAACAACAAGCAAACAATTCTTCTCCTTGAATTTTTTGGAATAGTAGCCGTGTTAGTCTGTGGTTCAGGCATCTCAGAAAACAAAACAAAACAAAATAAACAAAACAAAATAAAATAAAAATAAAAAACACAGTAGCACTTTAAAGACTAACTGCTATATTTTCACTGTTAGCTTTCGTGGATCAAGTCCACTTCATCAGACAAGGAATGAAACTTACAGGCATATTCTTATATACCAAATTCAGCAGAAATCAAATACAGCCATCTGTTAGATACCTATCACAGGGGGCTAAATATTAGTGAAGGGTTTCTGGGACATTATCAAATTTGATGCAGAGATTGCTACATGATTTTATATTACAACTTTCCTGCCAATTCGCTTTAGTAAAACAGAAAGAACCCAGGTACAGGAGTTTGTTTTTTTCCCCCTGACATGCAGGTCACAAGTTGATCAGATACCATAGTGGGCTTACTCAGCAACCTTGAGATTGAAAGGGAGTCTTTTAGAGTTTATCTGAATAATCTATTATTCAGCCCCCTGAATAATCTATTGTTGCTAATGGCTGTCTGAAACTGCATTCTTGTGCTTGCTTGTCTGTCATCTTGCTTGACACCAACCCTTCTCCTGTAGACCTCCTGAATTTGGTATATACGAACATTCCTGTAAGTTTCATTCCTTGTCTGATGAAGTGGACTTGATCCACGAAAGCTAACAGTGAAAATATAGCAGTTAGTCTTTAAAGTGCTACTGTGTTTTTTATTTTTATTTTACTTTATTTTGTTTTGTTTTGTTTTCTGAGAATTCTTCTCCTGTCTCTTTGAATTGTTAAGTGAACAGCAATGAAGCTTGGAAGACTCCTGTCAAAATACTTCTGGAATGTTTTTAAATGCCCTTTAAAAGTATCATTTGAAAGCAACTATGTCTTACTCATTACACATAAAAGTATTCTTTCAACTATTAGAACTGATTTTAATGAAAAGTAACTAGTTATATGGAACTAAATTAATTGTAAGTGGTTACTTCCCAGCTGTCAATGTGGCACACATTAATGATGTTAGCAGGCATGGTCTATACTCAGTGTTTCTTACATGCTTTGCTGAATGTGTCAGTGGGGTGACTTCATAGACTCACAGATGGTACACTGAACCACTCCCTATATCTATGATTACAAGGTGGCCCCCCTAAAAAAAATTAGGCCTGCACATTTAAATATATATATATTACAGTTTCCAGGATCCTCCTTACAATAAGATCACAGGATACTCAGAAAATTAGAATTCAAAGAAATAATTTCAAGCATCATCTTTTTTGCAAAATGGATCCTGGGATGCTTATACAAGGTTTACATTTTTCCAGTGAATATAGATTTGAATTTAAATTAACAGAAGCTGAGATTTTTTAAAAAGAAAAACAATTGCCTGTAGACTCAATTTCTTTACTTAGATTATAACATCCCTAATTCAGATTTGTTTTCTTTGTTGTCCATAGCACTCTCAAAGTTCTCCTCCAGCACCACATCTCAAAGGTGTCTATTCTTCTATGCTATTTTTGAAGAGAGAGATTAAGGGCAAATTACACAATACGAAATGGTGTGATGTAAGTTTCTATTAATGCTTCCTTGCACACGCCTTGGTTGGCCCCTATACCAAAATTTGGGGCTTGCCTGCTAGCATTTCAACATCTTACATGGACCTGTTCCACAAGAGACCTTGTGATTCAGGTATGTAATGAAGCCCATCTTCAGCCTCAGCTCTTGCTTCACATGCACATCACTAGTGTGTCACAGTTAGCCAAGTGACTGTCATACACTGGCCTTTGCAAACAGGCTTCACTTCAAACAATGTCATGATGGCTTAGATGCGGAACAGGTTTGGTGAGCCTGAGTTTTCTCTTGGTTGAGGCTGACGCCAATAGAGCATGAAGTTTGTCTAGGCAGTGTTTGTCAACATAATTGTTTGTTTGTTTTGGCATGCCCATGCCTAGCCATGTTTTCTCCTATCTCAGATGTGTTGTGCTCTAAAACTATCCTGACATGCAAAATTTTAACAGATAACTGCTTCTTTCTGCATAGAGATGAATGCTCTGGGGAAGGTTTTACCAACTTCATTTTTTGCATGGCAGGTGGTTGGTATAGGAACGTGGCCCATAGACACAGTACAAAACTCAGAAGAATTATTTTTTAGAATACAGTACAACCATCAGAGTCCCCTATCTGCCCTCTAGAAATGTCGATCCCCAATTCATGTAGGAGTCTAGAAAGTAATTCTGATATTTGGTAAGAACAGGTCTAAAATAGCGAGCTAAACTCAGATATTAGGCACTATCCTTTTTTGTTGATAAAGCATCCCTTTCTTCTTTTGAGTAAAACATGGCATATATCAGTGATGGCAAACCTTTTAGAAACCAAGTACCCAAACTGCAACCCAAAACTCACTTATTTTTCTCAAAGTGGCAACACAGCAACAGGGGAGGAAGGAAACACTCCCATTGGACTGCTGGGCAAAGTGAACTCTGTGCTGGGGGGAGGGAGGAAGTGCTCCCATTCGGCTGCTGGGCAGAGGGGTGGGGCAAACTGTGCTGGAGTGACTGCACGGGTGCTCACAGAGAGGGTTCCGAGTGCTACCTCTGGCACGCATGCCATAGGTTCACCACCACTGGCATATATGGTTTTACTCTTCCCCACTTTGTTAGGTTGATCAAGTTGCAACTGTCCCAAGGTCATCCAGACAGCTTCATGACTCAATGGAGATTTGAACCAAGGTCTCCAACTAAGCCGGTAGAACAATTATCTCAGTTTCTTCTCTGCAACACCCTTAAAGCCTTACAGAAAGGGCTAATGGAATAATGTGCGAGGTATGCATGTTAGGAATGTATGCATAAAGGTATGTATTCATTGAAACTGGGATATACAATCTTCCCAGCATGTTGAAAAGCTCACTTAGGGAATCACACAGCACTCCCTGCTTCCTTCTTTAACATGTCTGTGGTCCTGAAGCTATAGCATATGTATAGAAATTATGGGAGAAGTGTGTGAGAGAGGCTGTACTCTGGTTTCTCTTCAGATTGCATAAATCTTTTGAGAGACAGAAAAACTGAACAAGTGAGAGAACCAGTGATGGGATGACCCCGATTCCATCAGCTTCCTTGGAACCAGTAGGAACAATCCGGGAGGGGAGTCAACTTTTGAGGCGTCCGGTTCTGGACGCCTCACCGAAAGAATTTTTTTTTTAAATTGGAGCCAAAATGGCTCCGATTTACTGCGCATGCGCAGAAACTCAATCTGACGCATTGCACATGCGTCAGATTGAGTTTCTGCACATGCGCAATAAAATTGGAGGGTGTGTGTGTTTATTTATTTATTTTATTTTTTATTTTAAGGCCTCGCCCACAACGTCATGATGTCAGCTCCGCCCATGACGTCATGATGTCATGACATTGGCCACGCCCATGACGTTGTGACGACGTTGTGACGTCATGGAGTGGTGGTAACAAATTTGTCATCCCATCACTGGAGAGAACTATCTCCCAACTTCTAGAGCTTTCTTGTTATTGAACTGTTTCTTCTTCTTCTATAGAGACTCTGATATTTTACACAAGAGTTGGATGCCTACTCATAGAAAAGAATATTAATTGCAGATGTCCTACATTGACAAAGGGCTGGACTAGATTACCTACCATATGATCCTAATACAGTACTAGTATGCCTTGCTACAATTCATTCCATTCTTTGGAATGCATTTCACTTATTTCCAGTTTATGCATAAAATTCCAGAATTCCAGAATATGTTTTCCTTTCCTGCCCCTGGACTAAAGTCATTGGGTTCAAGTATACCAAATGACAGATAACAGTAAGCCAGAACCTAGGATTGGAAAATGGTCATAAAGCGATTGGGTTTATCATCTGTGGAAATTACCTAGGTCTGAGAATAAATGTGCTGTTATGAGCTCATCACTGCCCTCGGTGAACCATAATGGAAAAGCTGGTGCTCGGAAGTATAAACTTCCTCAAGGAGAAAACCCAGACGCTTAGGGTTCAGTGGTAACTAAGCACAAGAGGTCACCAAGGACAACATGAATGGTACCAACCTTGCACTGTTGGAAGCAGCAGATCTTTAGAGATTCCTACAGGAGAGCAAAGTGGGAACAAACTGGGAGCACCCATCTATTCAGAAGTGCTAGGTCCGTGGTGATGAACCGATGGCATGGGAGCACTCAGAGCCCTGCTGACATGCGCACCATCACCCCGGCACAGAGTTCACCCTGCCCCTCTGCCCAGTAGCCCAATGGAAGCGCTTCCTCCCCCGAAGTTTGTCCCACCCCTCTGCCCAGCAGCCCAATGGGAGCATCTCCTCCCTCCCCCAGCACAGAGTTTGCCCTACCCCTCTGTTTGGGCACTCAGTCTGTAAAAGGTTTGCTATCACTGTGGTAGGTTCTTCAATTCACCAGCTCAGTTTCATTAATGGGAAACACTGGTTTTTAGATGTCAATCCCCACAATCCTACCAGTTGTAGTTCCCAAAAAGTTATGTGTCTCATCTTTGCTATATGCAGACTACTGGGTGGCACAAGACACTTTATTGCATGAGGCAAAGTAGCAAACAGCAGTCTGCCCTCACAAAGTTGAGGTACTTTAAACCAGACAAGTTATTTTGACATCTAAGATAGAGAAGTCTCACAACTACCTCTTTTTTTTCCTTCTTGGAAATAAAAAAAAACAGATATTTGAAATTAAAATATTTATTTATTTCTGCTTTTTTAAGTATGAAAGGCTAATATTGATGTTTTCAAATGCTACAACACAAACACATACATTTTTACAGGTTTTTGCATAATGTGTAACATCTGTTAGTGTAGTCTTGTTACTTGGGGTGAGATTTGTAGGTTTGAATATTTGGGACTATTTTTAGTGGACCCCTACCCCACCCATACTAATGTTCCTGTTACTTATTACTCACAAGAACAGATGAGTAACATGTTGCTTTTTTAAAGGAACAATTCCATGTTCTGGTAAAAATGTACTTCTTTGCTTCCTTGACATGATAGCCAAAATCTAGTGTCTGAGGTAACTGCCTGTGAGTAGTACGTATCTTCTTGTTAGATAAATAAGTTTTTAATTTTCCAAAGCAGAGAAGATAAGCTATCGCTACAATGAGGATGTTTATTTCATGCAGTAAAAAAAGCTAAAATGTGTTTTTTTAAAAATTTCCCTGACCAATCTCCTCCAAAAATATCAGATCAATTAAGAAATGGGGTGGGGGGAAGACTATGGCAGTCATGGTAGCTAAAAAAAAGGGCATTAAAATCAGTACTGTATCAATATACTTCGATTAAGTCACATCCCCACCACAAAAAATACGATTCCTCATCAAAAGGAGAAAGTGAAAATAATTAAAAATAATAATAACTGATGGGAGTTTGTATCTGGCTAGCTTCACCATTAGTTGTAAGAGCCCTGGTGGCAGTGGCTAAACTGCTGTACTGTAGCCAAAATGTTGTGAGTTCAATACTGACCGGACAGGTTTGAATCAGCCTATCCTTCTGAGGTCAATAAAATGAGTACCCAGCATGTTGGAGGCAAATGCTAATTAACTTGTGAACTGCCCAGAGCACACTAAGCACTATGGGGTGGAAAAAAGTATAATTGCTATAGTCAGAGCGAGGGCAATCTCTACAGGCAGATATGCAGGATGAGAGCCCCATAGCTGTTCTCCCTGAGGCTGTTGGAAGGTGGTGCTGTGTTTGACACATTATTTGTTTGTTTGTTTGTTTATATTATAGTACTTGTATGCTGCCTTTCTTCCCACAGAGGAGACAAAATGGCTTGCAGCTAAATTATGAAACAATAGTTTTAGGAGTTTAAAAATTCAATATAAATATTAATATTAAAAATACAGTATGCGTTTACCTCCCATTACAACCTCAGCTATTGGAAACAGGAGGGGCTGGAGACATTCAAATCAGGCTCTATTACAAACTGGAATTATTTCAGTTGAAACAATGGACCCTCCTAAGTGTTGCTGGGAAAGTGAGACACCCAAATTGTATGGCTGACTATGCAGTTGTTATAATACAGGGGTCGCCAACCTTTTAAAGTCAGGGGCCGGTTCACGCTCCCTCAGACAACTGAGGGGGCCGGACTGGTGCCCCCCCCCCCCATTTATGGCTGCCATAAACACGTTTACGGCTGTCATAAACCAGTCTGCGTCCAATTCTGGTGGCTGCAGCAGCTGGAGTGAGGCCACAAGCTGGATCTGGCTCACAGGCCATAGGTTGCCAATCTCTGTTATAATACAACACTCATTGTTTTGGCTACTTTGTTGTTTATATAGTAGTACTTCCTTCTCAAGCTGCATGGTGCCCATCTCTACCATTATGAGGCTCCTCATTGCTTCTTCAGCAATAAAGATTTATGGGGTTGGGGGTGCTAACCCAATGCCCAACCCTCCTCCTTTCTCATCCAGAAGGGCTGTTAAAAATAACACGTATCATTTTTACCCAAAATCTGGGATACACAGAAAGAGCCTCTTGAAGACTGTTATTTTTTAACAACAATCGGGTGTACCTTGGCGATGGCAACTTTGTGTTGCCATCTTTCTTTCACTAGGGAAGGCCAAAAGAACTGCAGATTGAACTGACCAGAAGCTGCCTTCATTTTGGCAGTTTCACGTCTGGTCTAGACATGGAAAAAGAAGAACCCAAACATTTTGCATGACTACAGATACACACGCACAAGCATACACAAAGACAGAAAAAATGTTCACAAGAAATATATGGATTTATTCCTTCAAATGGCTCCAGTCACATCAGAAGGAGAGCTGGACTGCAAGACATTAATAATTATATTGTGCATATAAAGATCCTTAAGTATAAACTTTAAAACAGATATACAGTAATACCTCATATAACATTAGTATCGAATAACACGAAAATCGCATAACATCAAGGAATCTGGGGGGAAGAATTGCATCAGATAACATTAAGATCCTATGGGATGCTTCAGATAACAACCGCGAAAGCCTGTGTGGTTATAATGTATCTCTATGGATCCCATAGAGGATCAGATAACACGAAAAATCATATAACACGAAGACTTGTGGAACCAGGTTTTAGCGTTATATGAGGTTTTACTGTATTATTTTATTTATTGTCTTATTTACAACATACATAGTATGCCACCTTACACAAATCTTAAACATTTAACAAAATATAGACCTGTTTCATAAAAGTTTACATATTCATCCCATGGGATGTACCAAAATCTGTTCTTGAAACAAGTTTTACTACCATCCAAAACATTATGTTTTAATTGTATTCAACATCTTCAAGAACAAAGGAAAGTGTTTTTCCATAGGAAAATAAAATTATCATTCATGACATTCAATCACATGTTTATTTTTTAAAAACATGTAGCCCTATAGTTATAAATTAACCGAACCTTCAGAACTGGAATTAATCCCCAAAGACTATATAGCATTTTAACAGAATTATATATTCCAAGTGGATCATGCTCACATTTGCTACTACTTGTGATCTACAAATGACTAATGTTAACATCCCAAAAGCTCATTCTGTGTCATCTCATAATTCCATATTTGCAAGACAACATTCTGGAAAACAGCACCCAATATGTCAGACTCCATCTAAAGCAGAGGTTATCAACCTTTTCAAGTCGGGGGCCAGGTCACGCTCCCTCAAACAGTTGAGGGGGTTGGACTGGTTGTACCCTTGCCGTTTATGGCTGCCATAAATGAGTCCACAGCTGTCATAAACGGGTTTGCGGTGGCCGTAAATGAGTCTGTAGCCAAATCCGGCAGTGGCTGGGATGATGGTGGGGGCTGGATTACTGGCACCACAGGCCAGATCCAGCCCATGGGATGTAGGTTGAAAACCCCTGATCTAAACGTAAGCATGCCAGTTATACATTATTTCTAAACAGCATTTTAACATGTACATCTAGAGTTGTAATTTTTTTTACAAGTTTGCAAGTGTTTTTTGTAACCGCCTGATCGATTGCTGCTGGACTCAGCCATCAATGAAAATCATTAATAAAACCCTCTTGTGGCATAGAGACTCCATCATTCACTTTTGGCCTATAGAACCTGGATTCGCAAGACCTTGGTAGAGTGTTCTTTTTGTGGTTGAGTGGAATGTAGAACCAAACCCTGAGGATACCTGTGTGTCTTTAGGATTTCTCAAGATCTGTAGCCACCTCCACCACCAAATAGCAGCACAAAGGAAAGGAAAGCCTGGGAAATACAGTGAAGAATCCAAGAAAAGTGAGAGATGGAGTTGAAGCACACTTTGGGAGCAATCAGCAAACCAAGTAGGTCCATGTGTATAGATGAGCAGTGATAGTCTTACTACACAGCTAAGGCCAGTACTGATGGTGAACATTGGTGCTCCAGGTGTTCTTCAACTTCAATCCCCAGAAGCCCTGATCAGCAGGAGTGCTGTCTCGGGCTTCTGGCGTGTGTGGTCTCCAAGCACATCTGGTAATTGAAATCCAAGAATACATGGAATGCCAAGGTTCGCCATCACTGGATTAGGGGGTCACTGAGTCGCCCCCTGGCCTGAACAATAATTAGGGAGTTGGGATGGGACAGAGGAGAATTTGCACCCCAACTCACAAAGTGAAAATCCAAAAACCTGCAGAGTGGTTGTGCTGGTAGCAATACATGGTTTTCGGTATCTGATTTAGTGTAAAAGCAGAACTGAATTAGAGAGTTCTGAGTAGGGAGGATTGTTTCAGTTTAGCTTAATTCAGATCCATTAATCAGCTCCCCCCTCCACCATTTTAATGCACATTCTGTGAATATATACACACATATATACACCAAGCAAACACTAAATGTTATTCAAATAATACATTGATATAAGACAGAAGCCATATACCACATGGAAAGAGGCTCCTTAGGATAAATATCCTTCTTAAAGTTAAAGGGTTCATTTTACAAATTTCTTCAAGTGATAAAAATAATTGCATCTTCTCCTTTAAAAAAAACATCCAAGAGAAATTACTGCCTCCTTTTCAGCACAAGGAACTCCCAGATGCATTAATAATTAAGTGGTCTTGGTCCTCAGACTATGTTAAAATAACCAGCTAATGCTCCAAGATCGATGTAGAGTGACCGTTGCCTCCTGAGCAGTTCCGATTCCTCAGTAATTGCAAGGCTTGAAGAATCTGAAGGAATAGAAGAGGGTCAATATATTGGGATACGTGACAGATGTTTTTAAAATGATATGTGGTGTCCAGAAACCCCTTCTTTCTGTTAGAACAAAAGGCTGTCTAATGAAATTGAATGAGGGTCTTGGCATCTGTCATGCAGTAATGCCAACCAGTAAGTGAGCTTGTCATTCACCCAATTGGTGTGCATCCACAGGGACCACGAAGGAGGAGGACAGGTTGTTTATTTGTAACTGTAGTTCTTCAAGTGGTCACCTGTGAATTCACATGTCCCGCCCACCTGCCCCTTAGTTTCATCACACTTGGTTAATTCTCTGTGTTGCATCATCAAAACTGAGGGATCACTGGGTAGGAATCACATGGAGGGTAGGTGGAGCCTGGGACTCCATCACAGCTCTGGGACATTTTAAGTTGTTTACACATGTGCAACATTTAAACCATTGGTGTGCATTCACAGAGACAATGAAGAAGACGTCTTTCTTCACATAGTGCATCAAGTATGATATTTGTGATTATAAACTGTGGTGAAAGTAGTCCATTTAACTGGCATTAAAGAGGAGGTCAAAAAATGAAGAAAAGCCTATAAATTTTGACTAGCACAGGTCATGAAGGTTATATACGCAGTCCTGAGGGCCAAATGCTAGAAAATGTCTGCTGGAAAAGACTCCTGGTGTCACAGCTTTGCTAATGCTATAAGCAATGGGTTTGCCAATGTAAGGAAGAGGATTTTGGAGCAGGGACCCAAAGTAGCTGGTGTCTACTGGTGAACCTCACCAAGATATAAAAGATTAGGCTGCAATTCTAACATATATATTGGAGAGAAAGCTCCATTTAATAAAGTGTGGGACTTGCTTCCAGCTTTGTATTGCACTAATAAACTTCTGCAACTAGTCATTCAAAAAGATTTTAGCCAAAAAAAATTGGTATATTTGCTGAATGCAAATATTCCTATATCTGTGGCTCACATTTTTAAAAAATTAAGTCAAATATTTAAAAGTGTATGTACAACACAGCATTGTTTTAATTCTGATTTCTGACTGTTGTTTTTCTGCAGAGTGTAACTCAAAATGTACCTTCAGGGAAGGGGGCAAAACTGAATAACAGAGATAAATTATTTCACAACTGTGGATGTTCCAACATATTACAAAGTGCTTCCTGCATGACTATCTGGATTTGTCCTGGAACTTATTTCACAGGGATTACTGAAACTAACTGGATTGCTTCCAAATACTTCATTGTGAGCCTTGACTGCTTTCGGCCCTATTAAACTCTGTCCTCTCTGCTGCAGCAGAAAGCCTTAAATGGGAAAGCTGTTTGGAAAACCCTTCAGTAGGGCTAGCAGTGGTGGAGAACCTATGCCAAAGGTGGACACAGAGCCCTTTTTGTTGGCATGCATGCCGCCCCTCTGGCCAGCAGGCCAATGGGAGCACTTCCTCCTTACCCTCAGCACAGAGTTTGCCCTTCCTCTGTCTGGGCATTTGGTCTCTAAAAGATTGGCCATCACTGGGCGGGAGGGATCTATTGCTCCTTTGGATGCTGATGGGTTGCAACCAGTGGTGGGCATCAGCAGGTTCGCACCAGTTCGCTAGAACTGGTAGCAGAAATTCTGACTGGGCCTGCCCATCCAAGTTTTGAAATAAAGTAGTCCTAATTTGGGTGCAACAGAGGGCTTTCCCCCTGGCTACACCCACCATACCACACCCACAGTGTGGTAGTAATTTTTTTTGGAGCCCACCACTGGTTGCAACCCCACCAAACTCTCACAGTTGACTAGGATGGCTAGGGCTTCTGGAACTGAGACCCAACCTATCCAGCAAGCCAAAGGTTTCCTATCTCTACTTGAGAGTTAAGACAGTAAGTGTTATACCATCAATGTTCTCAGGCAGTTCAAGTTCCTTCCGTGCCAGCAACCGTTTCCTTTCAAAGAGAGCCGAGTCCAGGCTCTGACACCGAGGCTGATCCTCTGGAGGAGGGTGCAAAGCCTCATGTTTGAGCAGTTCTGTTGCAGAGGGTCTCTGATTTGGATTCCGTTCCAGAGCAGTTTCAAGGAACCTTCTCATGCTAGTGCTGCAATCTTCCGAGATGTCTTCTAGTGGCGGAGCTTGCTTATGGATCTAAAGATAAAAAAAGATCAAAAGAACCAGCTTTGAATGTAACGTGGGCCAAAAGTGAGAGGAAGGGTTTGGAGGAGAGGAAGATTGTTTTTGTTTTGATTAAGTTACTGCCCTAGGAAGTTCCTTGCCCTGACTCATAGTTTGGAAGGCTGCCATTCTTATAGCTGCTCTGAAGGGTCACGGGACAACTGGAAGCTGAGCTACTTCTGCACTGAAATTATAAACCTGAAAATCAGCTTTCAAGTTCATCCAAAGGTCTGCAATGCTAGCTATGTAGTTTGGGGAAATGAAAATGCAGAAACAATTGCGATGGGTGGCATTTTGGAGAGGCAGAAGCTGCAACAGCAAGCAACAAACTCAATTCATTTGGGCAAATTTATCTTTTGTAGATGATCACCCATGTGGAACAGCCTCCACTGAAACTATTCTACATCTCAGCTTTACCATGCAGCTATTCAATCTGCTTTGGAGAATTTAAAAAAATCACCATAGGATTTTGCTTTGTTTTGTGTGAAGTCTTCTACTCATGTACACAATAAATTCTTGTGCAAAACCTGGAACAATTCTTTTTCCTATATAATCATGCTTTGGGGTGGTTCTTGCTTTATTACAAAAATGTACTAGCTCCGGTTTGCAAAACATAAGATCTTGGGACACCACAAGCATGCATTTGAGCTTGTGGGATCGAAATCCCTTCTTTAAAAGTTTCCTTTCTGACCATAAAGTTTTCTGCTTGCAGTCTCCATTTCCTTCTCTGTTCCTCTTTCCCAGAGATTAGCAATATTATTCTTTTGGGTTATAACGCACAGAATCCGCCACCAAGCAATGCTGACTAATAGATTCTGGCAGTTGTTGACACCATCATCATCATCACAACAATTGATACTGCCACAATTCCATGGAGGTTTAACCAGGTAGAAAAACAGGGAAAAGAAAAGGCGTGAGAGTAAGAATATTAAGATTTCTTGGTAGTGAGGAGGAGGAGGAGGACAAAGTACCTGAGAAGGAAAGGCAAGACTGAAGAGTAAGAAATGAAGTAGATAAAGCCAAAAACAGTAACAGGCAGTTCCACCTGACCCTAAAGGCTATGCTTACTATGTAGAGGTAGGATGGGTAGGCTGCACGAGGATATCGATTGACCCATGGTGGGATGCCCGTCTGCATGTGAATGATGGTTGCCCCCAGGCTATAGATGTCAGCTTTGGTTGTGTGTCCCCTGCAAAGGATCACTTCTGGGCTCATGTAAATCTGCAATGGGAATCCAGAGGGAAATAAGATTTCCACATAAAACCTACTCTTCTTACACCGTGAACATCTAAATTGCAACAACAGACCCCTGGCAACTAGGAGAGATAGGTTATTATGGGGTACAATTCACATAAATGAATGGGAAGAGTAGGCTTTCCACTAGCTTGTCACTCGCCCCAGTCACTAATAATAATAATAATAATAATAATAATAATAATAATAATAATAATAATAATAATAATAATAATAATAATAATAATAATAATAATAGTAGTTGTTGTTGTTGTTGTTGTTGTTGTTGTTGTTGTTGTTGTTGTTTCATGTCAGAAATTATTCTGAGTTGAAAGGATTTTTGCTGGAGAAACTCCGCTCAGGGAATGCCTGAATGAGTCTCCTTTCATGTTTCCAAGATCTTTTCCCACCAAAGTGGTCCCTAGTTATCTTTGTGCAATTTATTGCTTACAATCTGCTATGTTAACAGGAGGTGGGACAGAGACAGGTGCTCAATCTGGCATGTGGTTCCTGGGTCTTGAACTGCTGACTTGCCTGCCTTCTAGCTAACAAGGCAAGCTTCTTAACCACTAGGCCATCACAGCCACTGCTATTTATCTATCACTGTGATGCTTGGAAGAGGGAAAATCAGCCAAGTTTTCTTCCCATTCACCAGCTTGCTTACCTCTGTTCCTCTGAGTTCTTTGGGATAATAAATATCTTCCGTCATGTGAACACTTAGACCAAAATCCACCAGAACTGCTTTAGTTGACATGAAAACAATATTGCTTGCTATGAGAGGGGAAGCAGACAGGAAAGAAGGATTTAAATTCTGGAAGGAAAAGTGTCATCTACTTTAACATAAAAGCATGCCAGGGCATTGAAAAGTAAGCACAGGGTTGCAAAGAAATGGCCACAGAGCTCTTGAGAAATTTAGGCCACATCTGGGAGTTTACCCTCATGCAAATGACAGAAACATGAGAAAGGGGACCTAGAGTGGCTAGATACTCTCTTTACAGAGGATGGTCTTCTATTTAAATGTCACACAGAACAGTTCACTCTCTATTTTTGGTAATGTGTATCCTCTTTTTGGGGTGATATGTAAGGGGACACCCTTGGAAGAGTAGGTCCTACATTGTTCAGCCTGCTCTGTTCCCATCACCATGAAGGCCACTAGCTCTGTCCACTCATGCTATAGAGGAGTTCCCAACCGAAGGCCCATGGGCCGGATCTGGCCTATGGCACCATTTCATGTGGTTCCCCACCCCTCCAAGGGCACTCAAGAAACAAAATATAAATCGGAAAATAAATAATAAATAAATACAATTAAAATTTTGTTGTTGTTCAGTCGCACAGTCGACTCCGACCCTTCGCGACCCCATGGACCATTCCCTGCCAGGCACCTCTGTCCTCCACCATCCTCCTCAACCAACCTAGCTCTGTGCCCACTGCATCTACATTACCATCTAGCCATCTCATTTTTTGCCATCTCCTTCTTCTTTTGCCCTACACCTTTCCCAGCATCAAGGCTTTCTCAAGTGAATCCTCTCTTCTCATTTGATGTCCAAAGTACTCAAGCTTCATCTTTACTATATTACCTTCTAAGGAGCAGTCAGGGTTGATTTATTCTAAGATTGACCTATTTGTTCTCCTCACTGTCCAGGGGACTCTCAAAACTCTCCTCCATCACCATATTTCAAAGGCATCTACTCTTCTGTGCTCAGCTTTCCTAATGGTCCAGCTCTCACAACCATACATTACCACTGGGAATACCATTGCCTTGACTATGCGAATTTTTGTTTGCAAGGTAATGTCTCTACTTTTCACTATGTTTCCTAGGTTTCTCATAGCTTGCCTCCCAAGAATTATGCCCCCCACCCCTTTGAATCTATTGAGACAAAATGGCCACACCAATTGTGCGGGCAGGGCAAAATGGCCATCCAGCACTTGAAACTGACTGAAAGAGCATGACTTGGCCTCCAGCTTGAAAAGGTTGAGAACCCCTGCTATAGGATGTCTAGTAAGGTAGACTTACTCTCCTTAGCAGAGCTTACATCAAGAGGAGGTGGCTACAGAAAACATCAGATTCACATCCTCAAACAGACACCATCAATCTGCATATGTGAGGATTCAATAATAATAGATCAGAAAGCTTGGCCCTGTTCTAGACCTCATGCTGTTGTCATATGAAAATCTGGGTCAGCCCTGCTGGGATAAAACATACTCTTGACTTAAAATGCCAGTTCAAAGCAATACCGAATTAGTGGATATTGAGGTTCTAATAGAAAAACAAAGCCTGCATCTCTCTGCTAAAAAATTATGTTATAAATACTAAATAACTACTTAAATAACTAAATACTTTTAACAGCTAAGGTTTCTATTACAGTAAAACCTTGCATAAAGAGCACCTCGCTTAGGGAGTAATTCGCTTAAAGAGCAGAATTTTCTCTAAATGGTTGCTTCGCTTAACAACTAAAACCAACCAAAAACTCACTTAACAAGTAAATTGGGGTTCACAATTCCCCCTGCTAGAAGTCACAATTGGTCACTTACAATGGTGTTTCACTTAAAGAGCAAACTCGCTTAAAGAGCAATCCTGTGGAACGCATTATGCTCTTTAAGCGAGGTACAACTGTATTGTACTTTTCTTTCTGCCATGCTAAAGGAAGTATTACTCAAAGAATTCTGCATGTCTGTGCAACAGTTCAAAGAACAGGAGTGTATGGACAAATCATTTAAGTTAAACGAAACCATTATTTCAAATGCTTTGCCAAATTCCTGCTGCATAATTATGCTGCCATAAGGCAACAGCGTAACTTGCAGTGACAGATTGCTAGTATTCAGTGAATCCTTGCTTGAGTTACTCATTGTGAGCTAGTCATGTGGCTTGGTGTGTAACCAAGAATCCAAACAAGGACTTGTTAATTAGCAGCAATTTGCTGTCGTGAGTTACACCATTGTCCCTCCTACCAGAATAACTATTCAGCAAGATCTGTGCCTTTAGTTTCAAAAACAGACTCCCACATATTTAAATATGACAGAATAACATGACAGCTTTTCAGAACCAGCAATGTTGTAAACCCAAAAGACATAACCTGACATGTTGTTGGATTACAACTTCCATTATCCAAGCCCATTAATTGTTTTGGTAGGGGCTGATGGAAGTTGTAGTAGAACCTCAGCGAATCCCGTTGAGTTCTGGGGAACTTCCATCTGAGTCAAAACAACTAAGGCTCTAATAGTACCTTCTTAAAGATTTTGTCTGGCACATGTTTTCCTGAATTGCAGCCCAGGTAATCTGTTAACTCAGGCCACATGCCATGCATCTGTGGGAACAGGCTTTAGTCTATGAAACCTAAGCTGACTAAAACCTTTAAATCTTTACAAACTACTATCTTAGTATATGAGGTCAAAATAATCTTTTTCAATTTGGTACCCTCTAGATCAGCAATGGTGAACCTTGGCACTCCAGATGTTCTTGAAATTCAATTCTCAGAAGCCCTGATCAGCAGGAGTGCTGACTTGGGCTTCTGGTAATTGAAGTCCAAGAACACCTGGAGGGCCAAAGTTCACCATCACTGCTCTAAATATACTGAACTAAAACTCCATCCTGGTTGGGGAAGATGGAAATAATGGTCCAGTATACATGGAGGACAGCAGCTTTGAGAAGGACGCTCTAAATCAGTGGTTCCCAATATGGGGACCAGGCCCCACAGGGGGGATTCAATTCCCAGAAGCCTATTGGCTGATCAGTGCTTTGGGGATGTGAAGTACAAAAACCAAAGGTCGGGAAGCACTGCTCTAAATAGAACACTTTCAACACTGTACATTATCAATGATATAAGGACAGGATTAGCCCTTTAGAAGAATATGCCAACCTACGTTTTATGTCCTGATGTATCACTCTCTTTGAGTGAAGAAATTCAAGCCCTTTGAGGATGTGCTTTGTTACCCAGATGATCTCAAATTCTCTCATGGGTCCGCAGCTTTCCACCTTCTCTAAGACGGAGCCTCCTTCGCCTGCCTCCATGAAGAGGTGAATCGTCTCATCCCATAGAATGGCTCCATAAAGTTCTGCAATATTTTCATGGCGGAAGCAGGCCTGGATCTCAACATCCGATGGCTTAAACTGTTCCACTGGGACCTAGGGCACCAAAACAGAGGCACGTGTTGTCAAGTACTGCAGCTGGAATAGAAGTTATGATACGTGTAGAGCGGCATCTCCTCACTTGACTGTGCTCTTAAGGTAACAAGTTCATTGGATTGAATGAAAAATAAGTGCAAAGAAGGCTAGAAGGGAGGTATGGGAGAGAGGTGGTGGTTGCACAATGGTGGTGGCACTGCTGAAATGAAAAGGGGTAAGAAATTGCTAGAGTAGTGCAGATGTCTGGACAGTATATGGACAGTCTCCATGCAAGCAGAGGCTCCAAGGATCTCAAGCTACCATGCAACAGATTTTCAAGTGGTTTTGCATCCAGGAACTAAGCAGCTTCAAATCCAATTAGTTTAAACAATGTTGCTGTACCACATGCCTTCTGGCCACTCAATGCACCCCACCTTCAATGATCTTATGTATAATTTTTAATGTCTTAATGGATCCCTTGATGTACACCTTGTTCTTCTGTCCAAGAAACAACTAGTCATGTTCACATGGAGCTCCGTATACATACTGAAATTTGCTGTGCATATTGTGGAGGAAAATATTATATGCTATCAGTTATTTCCTTAGTGACTCTAACAGTGTTTGCAAAGTGTATTTGTTTAGTTAGTTAGATTTGTACCCTGCTCATATGGGTGAAACAGCCACTTTGGGTGTCTAAATACAAAGAAGATTTTAAAAAATATGAAAGAAAACAAGCTCAAAATTAAAGACAGCAATGACTATTGAAAGACGACTTAAGGTTTGGCATTGAGGGGGAGGTAACACATCCCTAAATGCTTCCCAAATTATTCTGACTTCACCGACTTGTGGAAAAGCTACATAGAAGAGGCTAAGTACACAGTTGATAGTACACAGTTGATAGCAAAGCATTCTACATTGAAAGGGCCACCCATAGAAGATATTCAAGGAGTAATTAACTATTGCTACTCTCCTGTGAATTTCCACGGCCAAGTAATGATTTGAACCCAGATCTTATATGCGTAAACTCCAGCATTTTATCTACTACACCACACTGGCTCTCTTTAAAGAAATGACATTTAGATTTTCCACCATGACAAAAGCAGTTCAAGATTACCTCCCTCATTACTATTCCATTAAGAAAAGCAGAAAGGAAATCAAATGAGCCACCATGACCCAACATATAATGAACACTCAGGAAGGCAATTCTAAAGTTAAAGGTTCTAGAAACTTACTAGTTTGCATGCCATTCGCTTCTTTGTTTCTGTGTCTTGTGCCAAGTAGACTTTCCCAAAAGCTCCCCGAGGTATAAAGTCAGTCCCAATATTTCTGTAAGTTAGTTTCCATGGAAACAGGAGGACATCTGAGTCAATCTGGTAGCGCCCATTTTTGGGAGTTATCTGTTATCAGAAAGAAGAAGTGAAATAACCTAAAGCAAGAATAATTTTAATCAACAGCCCAAACTGAGAAACAGACAGATCTGTTTACTGAACTTCAGTAAACTCAGAACACTTAATTTATTGGCTTGCTAGCTCCTAAAATAAGCCAGCCAGCATCGCTTTGAGATTCTGGGGGACACTATCAAAATAATAATAAAATTTCCATATTCTGAGATGTAGAGATATAAACCTGAAGGTAGGCAATCCTGTGATTGTTTGATGTTTTTAACTAGAGCCTCCATGACTGCTGGTGTGCTAGGTTGCATATCCCAACACTATATACTCTTACGGTGTTTTTAAAGGATTCCTATTCCCCCCTCATGACACTGTTCCCCCCATTTAATGTACAGTATTTTGAACAGTGGTTGCCTGGAATCAAACCTATAACTTTCTGAGTGTAAACCAGGGGTTCTCAACCTATGGGCCAGGGGAGGCCCATGACACCATTTAATGTGGCCCACCACCACCTCAGCCACACCCGGAAGTGCCATGTGTGACAGGCAGGGCAAATGGCCATCTGGCCCTTAAAGCTGTCTGAGGGAGCATGACCCAACCCTCGGCTTGAAAAGGTTGAGAACCCCATATGCTTTGCCCTAAAGTTGTGGGCCTTCCCTAAGTTTGGGAAGGTAACTTTTTGGACCACAACTCCTCAGATCTCTTAGTCAGGATGGCTAGTGGCCATGCTGGTAGCAAGGGATGTCTGAGAATCGTAGTTCAAAAAAGTAACTTTTCCAAATTGACATTTCTGTAAGAGAAGTATATCTTTGTTTTGATACTCTCTCTAAAAAAAAACCCAACAAGGAAGCTTTACAATCTAAGAAATGCTCCTTATACAAGTCAAATGGGAACAGCATGTGAAAAATTCAATGCGCCCTGGAAATATTTCCAATTCCAGGCAGTGGTTAGCCTCCCGTAAAGCATTAAGTTGCACTTGATTATCTGGTAATAAGAGCTCAGCTTTGTGTAATGAGTCCACCTTGTGGTTTGTGTGTTCATTCCTGAAACGTGCCAGCTGTTTGTTTCAGGAAGCTGAGGGTTCAGCAGGAGAGGCTGAGCAAAGTTATTGCCACATTTACCACCATCACAGGCTACACAGAGGATGCACAGTAGGATAAGGAGAACCACTTTTCTGAAATAGATTGTGCAAGTAAGGATGACCAAATGAGGTCCAATTACATCATCTGTCCTAAGATGGGTTTATATTGTATTTTGACATTGCCAGCTCCTTTGACTGCCCCATTTGCACACAGTAAAAAAGCAAAACTGGGTGGAATTATTTTGGGAGTAGAAGGAAAGGTATAGTGGATACTCCAATTAACATATTCTTCTTCTTGTGCAGTATCTTATTCCAAATACTGGCAATCACCATGGCGATCAGCCATAAAGATTGTCCTGGGACTAATATAATGCAGTGGTCTTCTGTTTAACTTCCGCATCATAGTGTGACACCCATATCACTGATCCAGTTCTGTGAGTCACTTTCTGGTCCTGAGCCCTTTTGACACCCAAAATCCTCCTTAGCCCACAGCTAGGACTGATGAAGCTGCTGCTCTCTGTCAAAATGGATTCAAGTGGGATTTAATCCATTTGTGGACCACCACCCTTCCCTGTGGACTTTTCCACTCAAGGCCGTTAGTCCTCAGGGTTGTCAGAATAGTTAACTGCTACCTGATGATCTGCGCTGAGTCACTGGCAGTAGGGTCTACTCTATTACCATGGCAGGATAACCCGGCCAGGCTGCTAAATTAGCATCAGATGCTATGTAGTGGACTGGATATCTTGCTGTGGAGCCAGAAGTTGAAAGTTCAAATTTCATACTGCATTTTCCAGAAGAACCAGCCTATGTGGCCTTGAGCAAGCTGCAAAGTCCCAGGGTGCCCCAGAAAAAGGGAATAGTAAATCACTCTCTACCCAGAAAACCCTGCAGTTTTGTTGCATACACAAAAGGCCTTTGGTCAAATCTCAGCATCTCTAGGAAGGGCTAAACTACTGCCAGTTGGTGTAAATAATATTCAGCAAGATGGACCAATGGTTACTCAGTCAAAAGCAGCGCTCTATGTGCCTACAGGAGAGATATAGGTCACTAGGACCATCCCATAACATGCAGTTCAGCCCTCAGCCAATCCTGGACTCCTAACAACATTACCTGTTAAGTGTTTACCTAAAACATTTCTGCATAATTGAAGAGACAATTGTATAAATTGATTCTTAGCTATGATAATGCCAGGAGGGTGATAACCCCATATAACATGAAAAAAGAATTAAGAGAAATCAGAACCACAACATGCTTCAGTACTTGTGACACAAATCTGTAAAACAAACAAATCTCAAGCTTGTGAAGCCTTGACCCACTAACATCCATCATAACCACCACAACCAAAAGAAATGGGTCACATAGTGCCACTCAGCTCAAAGTATCCTTAAGGAAGTCTAATTATAGTCTGGGGGTTATGACAAATTCAACAGTTAATTACAACTAAAGTAGGCCCATTGAATCAGTGCATGTTTGATGCGTCAAGTTCTATATAAATTTCACTGTTTTAATGGGCCTGCTCTACTTTGGACTAAACTACTGAACTCAACCAGTGGGCACTTAGAATTGGAAAATGTAGTACTAAATTGCTTTGCTAACACCATGGTTTGTGCTAAATTTGACCTGGCCTGATTTCTGAATGCATAAACATTCACTGCCTAAGCAAGATGTCCTGAATTGAAGGAGGTAGGTATTGACAGGCAGCTGTAAACAATACTTTCATGGCTGCTTGGAAGTTCCATGTTGGGGTTTGAGTCCCAAACCACTGGTAGCACAAACTATGGTTTCGTGTTATGTCTCAGCTAGTTGAAGCTTACACAGATGAAATCTCATGATGAATTTCCTCAGGTAAATCCAGTGATCAACAAAACTGCAGAAGGACAAACAGTGAGAAGAACTGTGGTCTACATGTCAGAGGTCACCATGACTCGGTTGTACCGAGTAGGGCGGTATACAAATCGAATAAATGAAATGAATGAAATTCAACTTCTCGCATTTTCAGTTACTGCTGAGAAAGATTCCAGACCAAAAACCTGGAAAATGCCACCTGCCAACACAAAAGGCCAATGGAGTAAGCCATCTTCCTGTGAAACCCCCCCCCCCCCAATAATAACAATAGCTGCATGCTGGTAAGTCAATTCTGATTATAGTGACCTCTTCCAGAATTTTGTAGGTAGAAAGTAATGAAAGTGATCAATCATTCCCTTCTTCTGAAGACATTCTAGAATTGTACAGCTTGCCCAAGGCTACATATGTTGGTTCTTTTCACAGGAGGTATGGTGTGAAATCGAACTCTCAACCTCTGACTCTGCAGCCAGATACTTAGGTCACTGAGCACATTCCTTATACACATAGAATTTTAAGCATGTAGGCCACATTTGAACATTACAGCTCCATATGGGCATCCAGGACTATCGCAGACAAACCAAAAGAGTTTTTAACTCTTCTCCATACAATAGTTTGGACTGGAGAGACCATCTCATCCAACTTTAGAATCAGTGTGGTCCATTTGGATGTACACCTTTAAGTTTGTATCTGTTGATTAATTTGTTAGCAAATCTCTTGATGTCCAGGAAGAGCATTTAAAAGGACGCAGGAATCAGCTTTTCCAGAAAGCAACGTACCATATTTAATATGACTCCTGATTCTTGTCTTCTATGCCTGCAAATTTGCTTTGCCATGTTGGACACTTGGTTTGCAAATGCAAGTAATTCTTCCACAGTGCCGTACTTGACAGATGATAACAGAGAGATGTCTCGCCTGGTGAACAGCACTGACTCTTCACGTTCCTCGTTATTGTTCTTTTCCGGACACAGAGTAAGGACACTGTCTTCATAACCTGCCAGGTCTTCACTGGGGTAAAGGTTTTCCATGATGTCAATCACTTCAGACATATTTAGGTCTGTCAGCAATAGATCAATATCCCCTTTATCGTCATTGTCTACGCTCATGTACTCCATCACGGTCTGCCCTCTTCCTCGGTCTATAACAAGACACAAACAACAGAAAAATAAAATAATGTTTCACAGTTGGCTAAAGAGGAACGCAGCAGATGTCAACACAGGAAGTATTCTTTACATGCAACTGGAAAATACTTATTTATCTATACCAGGGGTTCTCAACCTGTGGCCCGTGGGCCACATGCGGCCCATGACACCATTTCATGTGCCCCCCCCCCACCGCCTCCACCACACCTGGAAGTGCTATGTGGTAGAGGAAGGGCAAAATGGCTGACCGGTCCCTGAAGCTGTCTGAGGGAGCGTGACCCAGCCCCTGGCTTTAAAAGGTTGAGAACTCCTGGTCTATACCCTAATCTAGACACACATATCTATACAATGGAGGAGGCTGCAGAAAGTAGAGTGAGGCAGTTTACACACAGACAAAATATAACCATTCACTCATTTTCATGGGTCTGCTGTTACACTCTACACACCTAGGCACAAGCAGATTTACCATAATGAGAAGAACTTCCCAATTGAAGTACAGTGGACCCATGATTAACAAAAGGGTTGGTTAACACAAAAATTGCATAACAAAAGGAAATCCATAGAAAATAGTGGCTCAGCTTATGGAATTTTTTTTGGAATGGATTAATTGGTTTTCGATGCATTCCTATGGGAAGCCAAGTTTTGGTTAATGTATTTTGGTTTTCAATGCATTCCTATGGGAAATTCAGTTAAAGTAATTTTCACTGTAAGAAACGTCCCGGAGAACGCATTAATTACGTTAACCAAGGTTCCATTGTATAGGAAACCACATCAATCCTTAAATGAATGACACCCATATCCGCCAGCAGAGCTTGAATGAGTGGCACCATTGGCAGCTGTGCTAAAGAAGAGACTATAGACTGGATGTGGCAATGGGCCATTTGAAGTTTCCAGACCTGATTTTTTAAAAACTGCCTGTACAACCAATGGGGATGGGGAAACCCCATGCCATCATCTTTACTCTTGGGCAAAATTTTAAAAATGTCCCCTTATTTTGCCCCTCCTAGCCAGCTTCCTCACTGGCCATTTTGGAAGGTTGTAATTTAAAAAAAAAGGAACTCTCCCAAATTCTGACTCAGCCTTTTCTTTCTGTCTCTTAGTTGTCTGCACTCCTGTTTCAAAATGCTTTCAATTGCACGGAAGTTTTAAATACAGGAGCAGTCCACTGAAGAAGCACTTTCCCAGCAAAGGTTCTGTGGTTATGTGGCTGGCATGACTAGGCACCTGAGTATACGGAATGCTGTTACCTTCCTGCCATAGCAGTATCTATTTATCTACTTGCAATTTCTTGCCTTCAAACTGCTAGATTGGCAGGAGCTGGGACACAGGCTGCAGAGACACGTGTATCTTTAGCAGTGCACCACTTCAGGTACACTAATCAATGAGTACCCATGGTATTGCAGCTGCTACAATCCCTTTCTTTGGTCACTTTAGGCAATCTTTGCACATTTGGCAGGGGGATGATACTTACATATTGTTTACTTTGAAGGCTGAAAAAAATCTAAACAATAGAACCATCCTCTGAGGAGAAGGTACCTGGGAGGTCTTGTATCCTTGCTCATGCATCACAAGAAGTGAAACTAAAACACAAGGCAACAGCTCACAGTGAATTGTGTTCAAAAAGTATGTTCAAAGTCACACTCACCATACAGTCTTCTCCATGATGCCAATCAAAGAAGCAATGCAGTGAATTTAACTCTACAGGTCACCTTTACTTGAAAGCTAGTAATATCCAACTCTAGGGTTCAGTGCTCATCTCTGTTTATAGCCAAAGAGCCAGCGCTGCCTGTGTCTGCAGACATTTCTGTGAACACGTGGCAGGCATGACTGGACACCGGAGTGCACAAGACGCATTTTACCTTCCCACTGAAGTGGTACCTATTTATCTACTTGCAAAAATTCTTGCTTTTGAATTGCTAGGTTGGCAGGGCCTCAGACAGAGATGGAAGCTCACTCCATGATGCAACAATCAGGTCTCGAACTGCCGACCTTCTGGTCATTAATTTTAGCATCTTAATCACTAAGCCACCACAGTCCCTCTATACACTGTGCAAACTGAAATGTCTAAACTTTGTTTTCAGCAATGTATCATATGACATGGGGGGGGGGGGATACAGTACCGGCAGAAAGGCATATTACAGGAATCTACTCAAAATATTCCATAACTGTACAAGGATCACCATGACCTTTCTGTCTAGGCTAATGGCCTCTGTTTTGTTTTCTTCTTTCTGTTTCTATCAGATTCTTAGCACTATTTAAATTAGGGGATTAGGGAGGGAAAAGGGAATTTACAGGAATCCAAAACGGACATGTCAACTAAAAGCACTTTCCAGGCTTCAATCAGATTCAGAAGGAAACTTCCTATTCACCACAACCTCTTTAAAACCCCTGGAAAAACAAGGATTGCATTATTTTAGATAATCAGTTGGACTGGAAATCCCCTCCAACACTTACATCTCTCCACAGAAGACAGTGTCCACGTCGGTGAGGGCAGCTGGGTTTGAGCAATCCCTGGCTGCAGAAATACCACACCTAGTGTCCAAAGTTGTGTTTTTCAAAAGCCCAGTTTGACTCAGGCTGCCACTTCGTGCCAGCCCACAGAAGAAACACTGCTTTCCAGTTGGTTTTTGTCAAGTTTTATGATATAATTTCTTTAGAAAAGCAACAAAAAAAATAGGTGTGCTTTTCGATTGAACTACCCATAGTCATTGGTTTATTTGGGCACGGATTTCAGAGGAAGAAATTTAAAAATTCCCCTGAAAAGGAGAGTTCCTGCTGGAAAGATGACACACCCAGGACAAATTGAGACTTCCTTGCCTTCTGAAATTTATAGAATGTGATTAAAATCTTCAGGAAAGGGCTTTTGTTCCAGCCCATCACCATAGCAATTAGAATTTACCCTTGTACCTCTTTGTGGAAGACCAGGCTAGCCCTTCCAGAAGCAGGCAATGTCTTTTCTTTTTAGGCAAGCTTTCCCTCAGTGACTGGCTATCTAAGAGGGATTTTTAACATAGGGTTGTTTGTGCCTTTTCACACCCATTATTTTCCACCATAATGAAAAGATTATGCCTACTTTTCTTCCAGCTGAAGACAAGTGTCTCTTGCTTCAGCTGGCTTGCTTAACACACTCACATGTATCTCCATAGATGACAGGAATGACAAACTGGACAATGACACATATGGAGAGGAAGAAAATGTGTCACTCCTCCCTGAAGGCTTGGCAGGTGACACCTGATCCCCTGAAGCTGTCAGGCTATGTAACATGTGTGCGTGCCAAGCTATCATTGCTGGAGAAGATGGTTATCTCCATTCTACTCTTCACAAGGTTTTTGTACAGGACACGTAGACAACAGAATCTACACCAAAGGGACATATTTTTGGGTAAGAGTCGGAGAGTCACCTTAACAAAAACACTAGGGCCATCTGTGCCTGTGCTTCAGTGGACAGCAGAGCTCTGGAATTGTGCTAAAGCAAAATGAAGTAACAAAGCTGTTGGGAATAGTTGACAGAAATGGATACGAGTCCTTCAATTAAAATGGTTTGAGGCACACTGCTCTGTTGGTTTACATTATAGTTTCACCTGGTGAAATACATGCATACATTACATACATTAATGTATGTACAATACATGCATTATTGTTTATAAAGGAAGACGCCGCCGCGCG
This sequence comes from Furcifer pardalis, assembly GCA_030440675.1. NCBI lineage: Eukaryota > Metazoa > Chordata > Lepidosauria > Squamata > Chamaeleonidae > Furcifer > Furcifer pardalis. The sequence goes on from CP126897.1 coordinate 94,208,199, forward strand.
AGACGTCGCTGCTGCCGCGCCCCCCCGGCCCCCGTCACCGGCCGGGAGGAGGTTAAAAGGAGCCTCCCTGGACGAGGGAGGGCTTGAAGACGCCACCACGCGAGACGTCGCTGCTGCCGCGCCCCCCGGCCCCCGTCACCGGCCGGGAGGAGGTTAAAAGGAGCCTCCCTGGACGAGGGAGGGCTCGAAGACGCCGCCGCGTGAGACGTCGCTGCCGCCGCGCGCGCCCCCGGCCCCCGTCACCGGCCGGGAGGAGGTTAAAAGGAGCCTCCCTGGACGAGGGAGGGCTCGAAGACGCCGCCGCGCGAGACGCCGCCAATGTTTGTTGGACCTTGTTGGACTCTCCCTCGGCCAGCCGGCCTTGGAGGGAGAGAAACCTGGGGGCCTTGGGCGGCGATAGAGGATTTTGTAGGGGGGGGGGTCTTTGGTGGCATATTGTTTCTTTTGTATATTATGGAAGCCGCCTAGAGTCAGGTTCGCCTGAGCAAGGCGGGGTATAAATTTGAAGAATAAATAAAAAATAAATAAATTAAAATAACACTAGAAAGAAGAACATATTAGTGGATAAGAAAACTGAATGAATTAATCTCTGATAGTTCTATCTACATGTCACAGTTTCTCTATCTGATCAGCGTTGCAGTGATGTTGATTCAGTTGCCTTTGATCAGCATGTCTTGGTTAGACTGGCAGGGGATCCTGTGTTGAATAATATCCTTCCACCATTGTTTCTTATCACCTATTGGTCTCTTTTTTATTTATTTATTCAAATGTGTATACCTCCCTCTGCCGGGGCAACCCAGGGCGGCTTACATTATAAAAACCAAAGCCATTACCAAAACTTAGAATTTACAGTTATAAAAAATTTAAAATTTTAAAATATACAATAATCAATCAAAAATTAAAAGCTAAATCTTAAAACTAAAAGACTAAGGGAGAGATAGAGCTCAAACTAACCAGCGAGCTGGGGTCGTTGTACCATCAGGACCCCATATCTGCCCCAGCAGACATGTTTTTAAGATCTTCCTAAAGGACAGCAACTCCATCTGGAGACGTAGCCCAGTTGTCAGGAGGTTCCATAGGGCCAGAACAGACACAGAGAAGGCTCTTCTTCTAGTGCCAGAGAGAAGTGCCTCTCTGGCGGATGGAACAACTAGGGATCTTCTCCGGTCTGCTCTGGTGGGACGGACAGATGTTCATGGGGTGAGGCAGTCTCTTAAGTATCCTGGCTCACTACCATGTAGGGCTTTAAATTGCACCTTGAATTGCACCCGGAGACATACTGGCAGCCAGTGGAGTTCCCGAAGCAGCGGTGAGGCATGTGCATACCGCCCACACCCCATCACCACCCAGGGAGCTGCATTCTGGACCAGCTGAAGCATCCAAATGGTCATCAAGGGCAGCACCATGTAAAGCGCATTACAATAATCTAGTCTGGAGGTGACCAGAGCGTGTGTGATAATGAGCATCTCAAACCCACCCAGTATTCTCTGGAACAAAGACCAGAGAAGATAATATTATTTACACAACAATTCATTCCATAGTGATATAGTGATGAGTCAAGAGTTCCTAAATACTCTACGCACCTTTTTATCCACATGCATGCAGATTTACAATCTGTGCCATGTAGCGGTTCCAAAAATTAGAACCACAGATGTGTCTTACCCTGCTACTTCCAGAAGCCCTCTCCATTTAAAACTGTAGTCCAGGAACAGCTGTGCCCTCAGTTTAGGTAGCCTTTCTTCCAGGTGATTCATATTTAGTTGTGTGTCTGTCGACTAGGTTGGACTCCCAGAATGGAGGATTATAAAGTTTAATTAATTAAATAAATAAATAATGGGATCTGTAAATTTAAAAATCCTAACATTCCATCCCTGTGCAAAACCTCTAGCCACTCCCGTTTTGGTCCCCAAAGTTGCAAGAACTCACTGAACTTTTCTTTGCCAGGTAGGCAAAGGCTGCCGCAAAATAGGTAATCTCCAAGAAGCCACAGCCCAACTTTTACCCTAAAATGGTGACCACACAGTTCTTTACAACATAATGGGAAGGGAAGGTCACAGGTTCCATAAAGGCTGACCAATGGGCCATTAAGAGAGGTGTAAGCAAACATTACTTTATCTGGGACAGAAACACCCATCCGTACCATGTGTCCCCACTGAGCAGAAACGTGACCTCATTTGGAAGCAAGTGTTTTTCCATAACAGTTCTCCACTAACCTGATTCATCCAACACACTCCGATCATCAGATTAATAACACTACAGATGATTCAGGATTAGGGCATCCAGACAGACATGCTACTGGAGAGACTGAGATTGACAGCATATTTTTACCTACTCCACCCAAAATAGTAAGGCAATGGTTTTCAGAAGATGCCGACCCTTCTTTCCAGCTGGGGAATTGTACAACAGAAGTTCCCTTTTAAAAAGGTCAACTCTTTCCCCAGCTATTCTTGTAATGTCACTGTACTTTCAGAACGCATGAAGAGTTGTGCCAGATCAGACTACAGGCATAGTTCAGGACTATGTTCACAACATGGCCAACTAATTATCTTTGAGTAGCCGATCAACAAAATATCAGCATAAAAGCCTAATGTAGAAGTGTTGCTCCGGATGGCTAAATAACAAGAACTGTTTAAGACTATTAAGCAAAGAAAGCTCCAATACCTTGGCCATATCATGAGGAACAACATAAAGTATAGAATACTCCAACTCACTCTGCAAGTAAAGACCTCTGGGAAGAGAGGCCCTGGACGTAGATGTAGACCAGAGGTTTCCAACCTTTTTATGCTGTGGGCCTGACCACATCCCCTGGACCGTTGAGTGTGCCAGACCATGCTCCTGGAAGTGGGTGCATTTATGGCTGTTGCAAATGTGCCCACTTCCGCATTTACAACAACCATGGGGACATTTACACATGCATGGGTGCATTTTACAGCTGATGTAAATGTGTCTGCTTCCACTTCTGGGTGTGGCAGTGGGCCACTTGAAATGGTGCCATGGGTAGTGTCTGGCCTGTGGGCCATAGGTTGGAACCCCCTGACATAGACGGACTACATGGCTGAAGAACCTGGGAGGCTATTGTGGCATGTCCTCAGAAGAACTGTTCCGAAGGGTTAAGAACAGGCAGACTATTGCCATGATGATAGCCAATGTCCAGAACAGATGCAGCACCAGAAGAGGGAGGAGGAGGAGGAGGAGGAGAGTCCACATCTTGTTTTTCTCAGCAAATGATATACAGAGGAATTCCATCTCTTACAGTGGAAGTGTTTAGCCATTCTTATTGGTAGCCACTGGTAGCTTTGACTTCCATGAATTTATCTTGACTTGTCATAGATCTCAGAAAGCCGCTGAGATCCATTTAAACTATAGCTCAACAATGGAAAGGCCCACAGATGATGTAGGACTACATTTTCTGTCATTTAACACCTCTAAATATGCTGCCTAGGGCTGACAGCGACCCAGTAGCATCTTTAGGGACACAAGTTGCCCTATCTGTGATTTATTGTTTTAATTTGTTGCATTTATATCCCACCCATCTAGGATATTTTCCCACTCTGGCTGGCTAACATCACATTTTTAAAAAATATATATAAAATAAGAAGTTAAACAAAAATAATAAATGAACTGAATAGATTATAAATAACAACAAAACAAATATGATACCCCCAATTTAAAAACGATAACAACAAAAACACATATTGGCAAAGGAAAAGGTTAATCAAAATGAAGTTAACTTAAATGAAGATGCCAAAAAACAAACCTGGAAACTTCAGGACACAACAGCAGACACGCCTATGCTGAGCTTCCCTGACAGAGTAAAGACATTCAGGGTATACAGTTCATACACATCTTAGAGTCAAACTAGATATTAAAGCAAATATGTATTACCTGCAATTAACACATGTATATTCAAAGCAATTCACACACATGGGATGTCCTCAGAATGGCAAGTCTCAGACTTGCAAAGCAAGCATATGTTCACCTAGCCATTTACAAAACAAAGCATAACTGCATGCAAAGTATGAAGGTGAGAAAGCATGCTCTATGACAAAGGCCACATCAAATTCTGTGCAAAATGCAAACACTCCTTGCTTTGATTTGGCATGGTTTGGTATGATTTTCCAAAGAAGGAAGGAAGGAAGGAAGGAAAAGAAAGAAAGAAAGAAAGAAAGAAAGAAAGAAAGAAAGAAAGAAAGAAAGAAAGAAAGAAAGAAAGAAAGAAAGAAAGAAAGAAAGAGGTGCTACTACCAGGCATGCTTTCCCAAACAGCTGAGAATTCCCCTGCGAAATTTCCATAGGATGACTTCCAAAAATTGAGACGGGGATCTTTCATTTTCTGGTCGGTTCAAGAAAGCTGCTACCTGAAATTTCCTCTTCTCTCTTGGCAATGTCTCTCATACTACGGCTGACCAAATAATGACAAATGAAAGAAAAGTAGAAAAGGAGGAACTGTAACTTCTGCATACTATATTTACAGATTCGGCTGCAACTGAAGCATCTCTGTTGCACTTTGGTTTTTAAACCTCCACACAAAACACAAACATGTAAGCAATATAATAAGAACTTGAAAGAATTACCTTCTTAGACTAGGGCTCTCAGAATGCCCCAGCCAGCAGTCGTTACTGGCCACAATTTGCTTGAGAAATCTGGAATCTGTACTCCCCCAAATGGGTGGAGGTCTGAATACAGTGCATGTACAAATCCTCCCCTAAATATGCAAATAGAGCTGCCTGGGTACATCTTACATCAAATCTTTCCTCTAAAGCAAACTGTTTCCTTTTTTATTTGTGTCAGATGCACCACCAGCATATAATAACATACAGAGCTAAAATTAACACATCTAAAAACAAAATATAATTTAAAAGGACTAGATGACATCTGCCCAATATCAGGCCACATTAACAGCATTTCCTCTTGCCAACATCAGGTCCTCCTTAGTGCACATTGAGGCACATTGTGTGCACTGTATCATGTGGGAGATAGTTTGTCCTTCTCTGCATTCACACAGGCTGTCTATGTTCTCTATATTTGGCTCTTAAAGCACTCTTTGCCTGACACACAGGCTGTCATCTGCAGGAAAACCCCCACTTTCTCAGATTAGCCTTTGATCTTCCTACCCCTGCACACAGTCTATTTAAAGCAGGGGTGCTCAAACTACAGCCCACGGGCTGGATCTGGCCCCTGATGCCAATTCATCCAGCCCTCGACCTTTGCCACTCTTGGAAGCAGAAGTAAAACACGCTCATGCATGCACAAAACGCTGCCGTAAATGCACTTGTATCTGTTGTACATTTGTTTATGACAGCCACGGGTGCATTTACGTCAGTGTTCTGTGCATATGTGGGTGTGTTTTACTTCCATTTCTGGTGAGAGGAACCACATGATCGGCCCAATCAGCTGTCCGGGGGACATGGTCAGGCCCGCGGCCTGAAAAGTATGGGCAGCCCTGCTTTAAAGCTTTTCACACAGACCATGGTTGTTCTTGGTCATGAGGTAGAGAGTACTGTGGTTCTGCCTAGTTATCTGGTAGCTCCTTGCTCGCCTTCCATAGTTGTAAGGTGGTCTGTTGGGGCTGGTTGTTCGGAAGGGCAGAAGTTGGGAGGAAGCTATGCCTTGATTTTAGTCTCTGCTTTGGTGGTTGGTGCTCGAATTGCAGACATGCTTCTAAGGAACTTGCTTTGACCCACTCTTTCTGAGCAGCACTTTCTCGACAGAATTTTGATGGAGGCATACCAGTTAAGTAACGCACTTTTTGTATTGGGTTTGGTTTTAGGCATCCTGTGACCAAACTCGCTGTTTAGGGCCACATCCACCTGCCCTGCATAATTTGATCTGCACCACATTAGACTAGCATACTCTCCTGCAGAGTAACGTAAAACTAGTGCCAAAGTTCTTAACGTGTGTAGCTGGGCACCCCAACTAGTGCCTGTTATTTTCCTCAAAATATTGTTCCTGGCATAAACCTTCTGTTTGGTAATAAGGCAGTGAGTCTTGAAATTGAGAGTTCGATCCAGAGTAATTCCCAGGTATTTGGGGGTGATGCAATTTTCAAGTCTGGTGCCATTCCATGTCATCTGCAGGCTTCTTGATGCCTCATGGTTTTTCAAATTAAAAGCACAGAGTTGAGTTTTTAGGCAGTTTGGCTTCAGTTGGTTATCTATATAGCCATTAAATTCAAAGCTGCAGTCAGTTTTTTTCCCAACAGCCTCAAAGTTTGCGCACCGTGCAGCAATTGCCAGGTCATCAGCATTTATGTTTATTGCAGAGTTCCTGAAGTAGGCTTTCTTTAACTGAGGATATTCCTTCAATGACCGTTTGGGCCCTGAGAAGGGCCATTTGTTAAAATGTCTCTTTGTAGTCATTTCTACTTCTAGTGCTTCTAGGTTGAAAGAATTAGCTGGTGAAAAATCTCCATTGCCCGGGGGATGCCTGATCGCTGATTTCATGTCCCCCAGCAAACTGTTGACCATGGGCAACATACAACCGTCCATTAAAAAAAAAACAATCTATGACCCTAGCATGCTCCCCCTATCCATAAAATGGTCTCCTCTATAGTGTTTAACATTTATAAAGTGGTTCCTCCCCTCTAAAACCATTTTTTCAAAACTGGAGGAGGAGTTCCTTCCATTTCTGGTTTCATTTTTCACATTTTTTGACAATCTGTGAGGCCCTGGATAGGATTATGTCCTTGGATTTTATATAGCTAGACGATTGGGGGGGGGGGGTGTCAGAAAACTGACCTCCTTTCAGACCTACTGAAGTTGGGGTACAGCAGCTCTAAACGATATTATGTTGCATGGACCCCAGTTACCAAGGTGCCTCAATCAATAAGTTCTCTCTCCTGTACTTCCTTTTCCCATTTATTTTGCCTTGAATGATCAGCTGCAATGACCTGTAGTTTTGTTTCTTATTAAATAAAGGAAGTATTCCAACTTTCTGCATATGACGGGTTTTGCAATTTCTTGTGCACAAATTCTTAACACTCTATGGCAAATCCAGATTTCAAATACTTCTACATTTCCCTAGTCGTCTGTCTTAAATTCCACAAGCCAATGACATAACAGTAGAACCAAGAATACGCAACACCAAAAAAATATGTATACAATGGTTTTGTATGTTGTCAAACCAAATTTAGGTTTGGAAGTTACTCTATTCTGACTTTTATTGCTTTGATTAATAAACTTGGCCAACATAATTCATCCCTTTAGTCTGGATTATTAAAATGGTTGCAATTAATTCCCAATGAAATAAAAATGATGTAAATTTACTCTGATGCTTCAGATCCTATGCACTGCATCCTTTTTGGTGAGTGGAACCAAAACACCTTACTTTCAAGTGGAAGTGGTGGGGAAGATGTAACCCTCCAGATATTGCTGGACAGCAACTCACATCATCCCCAGCCAATATAACCCAACTGTGAAGGATGATAGAAACAGCAACCCAAGAACACTGAGGGGGACAGAATTTCCCCAACATTTTGTTAAAATATGATCTACTGATAACAATGCATTACATTTCCAAATAAGTTTTGATTTTCTAAAGCACTTTAAAAAAATGGAAATTGTGGGAAGAAATAATGCTAAGTCTTTCAAAAATGAATCCTTTGTTTTCAAGCTTAATAAACCTTAACAGCCATTGTGATTGAAAACCAAATACTGTACCGGTATTCCCAGCTGTTCCTTGTTGACAGAGAAATTATGAAAAAATAGCAAAAAGTCTTATGTATGTATATATTAAGTTCATATTTTCATGGGCTATTGTCCATTTCATGACATACTATGCCAGTGATAGCGAACCTCTTAGAGACCAACTGCCTGAACTGCAACCCAAAACCACTTATTTATTGCAAAGTGCCAACACAACAACAGGGGAGGAAGAAATGCTCCCATTGTGCTGCTGGGCCGAAGGGTGGGATGAACTCTGTGATGGGGCGGGAGGAAGTGCTCCCATTGGGCTGCTGGGCAGAGAGGCGAGGTGAACTCTGTGCCGGGGAGAGGGAGGAAGCGCTCCTTTTGGGCTGCTGGGCAGAAGGGTGGGATGAACTCTGCGCTGGGGGAGGAAGGAAGTGCTCCCATTGGGCTGCTGGGCAGAGGCGGTATGAACTCTGTGCTGGGGAGGGAGGGAGCGCTCTTATTGGGCTGCTGGGCAGAAGGGCAGGGTAAACTCTGTGCTGGGGATACTGCCCATCTGCCCATAGAGAGGGCTCCAAGTGCTACCTCTGCCACACATGCCATAGATTCACCACCACTGTACTATGCATTCTTAACTCCACAAGTTGATGTTAAAAATAAAAACAAAATTAAAAGCAAGACTGATATAAAACATTATCACTCTTTACACAAGAACATTTAAGGACTTAAATCCAACTATTATTCCCAGTTAAAAGAAATCAGTTAGATCAATGGTAATTTGATAAGTCAACATTAATGTAAATTTTATTGATTCAATGGGTCTACTTTAGTCTAACACTGGATTTCAACCTGTATTTATACTGCATACAGTAATACCTCATATAACATTAGTATCGAATAACACGAAAATCGCATAACATTAAGGAATCTGGGGGGAAGAATTGCATCAGATAACATTAAGATCCTATGGGATGCTTCAGATAACAACCGCTAAAGCCTGTGTGGTTACAATGTATCTCTATGGATCCCATAGAGGATCAGATAACACTAAAAATCATATAACACCAAGACTTGTGGAACCAGGTTTTAGTGTTATATGAGGTTTTACTGTATTACAGTATCCAAAGCAGTTCATATAAACTACAGTACACGTACTGTACTTAGAACAAAACCAGCAAACAGATTTGTTACTGTTATTTCCCATATAACAGGGATAGCCCTTGAGAGACGGTGGCTTACAAAGGCCATCTAGTGAACAAGTTTAGAATGAAAATTTTCCAGGTTCACACATATGAAAATATACTGTATGCCAGTTGCCTTAAGTTTGTGTCATGCTACCTAAAGCTGGGATGGGCAAAATCTCAGACACAGAGACCCCTAAACTCATTTTTGCAGCCCAATGAAATGCACTTCCAAAAAAGTCCCTGCAATATATATATATGATATTTTCTTTTCTTGGAAGCTTCCACAACCATAGGTTTTGCAAACAAAGATGGCATAGCTCCTCCCCAACACCAGATATGGATTTCTAGTAACATCTTGACTCCTGATTTTTGCTCCCTCTCAAAGGATGGATCTGAGGGATAGAAACCTAGCCTGCAGACTCTCTAAAGTTGCCCACCCCTCATCTAAGGGGAACATCTGGTAACTGGCAAAGTGGAAAACAGGGATATTAGCAAAGCCAGTCTGCACGCTACTCATTATGATAAGATTCACATTACCAGTTGATTGAAGAAAACATAGTTTGAAGGCTACACTCTAAACAAGTCTTTTAGAAGTGCCTTTCTTGTGTCTACATAGTCAAGTCCAGGATTGCAACCTAAGGCTGCACACCTAAAATCCATACTGAATTCAGTGAGACTGCCTTTGTAGAAGACTGCAGTATGAGCTATTGTTGGGCTTGCATCTAAGAGACCTTGAGTGCCATGTGGTGAAGTGCCATGTGGTGGAGGAAGGGCAAAATGGCCAGCTGTTTGAGGGAGCATGACCCAACCCCTGGCTTTAAAAGGTTGAGAACTCCTGATTTAGAGGACTGCAGTGGCTCAAATGTTTAAGACACTGACTGGGAGGCGGAAGGTCAGCAGTTCAAAACCCAAGTACTGCATGACGGAATGAGTGCCCGTCTCTGTCCCAGCTCCTAGCGGTTCGAAAGCAAGAAATTACAAGTAGATAAATAGGTAACACTTCAGTCGGAAGGTAAACAGCATTCCATGCACTTCAGTGTCTAGGCATGACTGCCACATGTCCACAGAAACATCTGCAATTGCAGACAGCGCTGGCTCTTCAACTATAAACAGAGATGAGCACTGAACCCTGGAGTCATATACAACTGGCTTTAGAGCAAGGATGACCTTTACCTTTACTAACCATTTGCAAACCTAGAGAACCAAACTTCATGGTATAAATCTAAATACCAATCAGGGATTATCTGTTATCACCAGTTGCAAAAAAGCACACTGATATGTAAATGTATCTGTTATACTAACTAACCATTGTGTACCTCTGTTCCTTCGATGACACAAAGTCTCACTCATGTCTGATAAAACAGACTTGATCCATGAAAGCTAACATTAAAATATAGTACTGTACAGCAGTTAGTCTTTAAGGTGACATAGCATCTTTTGTCTTCTTGTTTTGTTTACTCTCTGTTAAGAAAGAGATGCTCTCTTTATTTTTTTTTTCACCTCCATGCTTTCAGCTCCTTTCAAACTTTAATTGAGGGGGCCCCAAACTATGGCCTGGGGGCCGGATGTGGTCTCTGATGCCAATTCATCCGGCCCACAAAGCCCTCATCGTTCCTGGAAGCGGAAGTAAAACACGACCATACGGGCACATTTTCTTTCCACTTCCAGGAATGATGAGGGCTTTGTGGGCCACATCCGGCCCCCAGACCTTAGTGACTGGCTCCCTGAACCAGGTGATCGGCACGTGGCCCAAAAGGTTTGAGCACCCTGCTTTAATTCAACAACTCTGATCGCTATACAGAAAGGATGCACACTAAACATTGTGGCATTACACTGGCTGATATGTTTGGGATTAACTTTGGCTAAACCAGACTCAGCTTCCCATCCACATATAGGGGCAGCCCTCTCCCCATCCTGAGGAGGAGGAGGGGGAAAAAGCACTTTCCAAAGGAAGATGTCCATTCAGCAGGATCTTCTATCCCGACATACGCTGGAGGTGCAGGCCAGGTCGCAGCCTTCTAAAACAGGTCATTAGTATTGTCTCTACCAAACAAAACTGCGAGGGATAAACTGGCGTGCAGGGAGAAGATGACAGGTCGAGGCTATTGAGGCTGCCCTCCCCAAGCGTTTCGTTCCCTATGCGGAGGATGAGATGCTTGCTTACTTACTTTCTCTCTTCTTTCCTTTCCCTGGAAGGATCGAGGCCGTGGTTCCCACCCTGCCGGGCCTGAGGTCCAGCGAAGTGCGCGTCACCTGTCACTCCAAGCAGGTGAGAGAGAGCCGGGCAGGTAAAAGCAAGGGCTCCAGGTGAGAGAGAGCCGGGCAGGTAAAACCAAGGGTTCCACCAGGTGAGAGAGAGCCGGGCAGGTAAAACCATGGGCTCTAGGTGAGAGAGAGCCGAGCAGGTAAAAACAAGGACTCCAGCCAGAGCCAGCCAGGTAAGCAAGCGAGGTAACTCTGGCTGGTTGCAGCCCACAGAGTTGCCGAACGAGGAGCCGGGAGGCGTCCCAGCTTGGGAATGAGCCGCCTGAAGCCGAGACCCAGTGCGTAGCCACCGAGAGACTGACGCACGACTCCGCCGGATGGATCCTCCCTGATTCACGGGTTGACGCCTGCCTTGACTGCCGCTTTCGATTTCGCTTCTCCCCCCCCCCCCCTTCACCTCCTGCCTGCCACTGGCCAGGGGAGGCCCCGCTCGTTAGGAAATCCCTTCCTCCTCTGCTCCCTGAAGTTGCGCTTTTACTGCCTGGTCCCCCTTTTTCCTTCTCCCCCCCTCTGGTTCTCCGAAGAGTTCGAAAAGCTTCCTCGGTTTCTGGATTTGGAGCGAGTCCCACTCCCAGAGCCGGCTTCGTTTAATTTTATTTTGAAACTTGGGCTTGCTTTTCCACCCCTCCTGCTTGCCCGGCAATAGTTCCCCGGTGCGTTTCCTGCAGCTTAAATGTAGATGTATTTTTCATCGCATTTTTGAGAAGGATATCAGAGAGTAAACAAAACAAAAAGACAAAAAATGTCATGGCACTAAAACTGCTGTATTTTAATGTTGACTTTCGTGGATCAAGTCCACTTCGTCAGACATAAAGGAATGTGTTATTTTAGTTTGATTTAATTCATCCTTGGTACGTTTTTAACTCGTTATGTGTTTTATTATTTGAGCCCACCAGGTGGGGTGGGGTGGGTGGGTGGAGAACTAAGAATCAAATAACAAGGTGGTAAAAAACAACAACAACCTAAACAAACAAATGAGGCAGTCAAAACAAACAAAGAAAATAATCACAAAACAGTAGCTTGCCAGGAACTAAGTTGTAAAAGAAACTCACATCAAATCTACAAGGTTTTGTTTATCAACAAGTTCTTCATCCTTGCTATTTGAAGTAGGGTTCCAACTTAGAAAAATTACTTTCTTGGACTATTTATAGAAGGCCCAACCATTGTAATCCAAATAAACAACTTCTGGAATGTAGGAGAACCAGTTGCCTGTTAAATTACTTAACTCTGACCTGCTTGTCCAACTAGTGAGGAAACTTATGCAAAAGCAGATGTGTTGTGAATGACCTTGACACGCTGCATCTGTTAACCCATGTTGATATATTTAAAATATTAGACCCCCTTGATGTTAGAATGATGTTAGAAAATTATTCTTTCAACTACAATACCCATGATCTTGTAGTGCCCATGCTGGCTGGGTAATTCTGAGAGTTGGAGTAAGGGGAGATTTTACCTGAGCCATGGTTTCACCACAAAATGGTTTCTGTTCTGGGTCTTGTCCTGATGGGAGTTCATGAAATGTGTCAAAACTACATCTTGGCTGAAATCCTGTTGCACAAATGGTGATAAGTTTTAGATGTGAATTGCCATAAGTTAAGAATTCTCTGTAGGCAATTATCTGTGGCACACCTAGGTCACACAGTTTAGTATGCAACATAATGTCCACAGAAATTTCTTAACTTGCAGCACTTCACTTACAAATTTACGTTGTTTGTGCTACGGAGCAGCTTGAGAAAGAGTTTTAGACATACAGTAATACCTCATATAACAGTATCGAATAACACGAAAATCGCATAACATTAAGGAATCTCGGGGGAAGAATTGCATCGGATAACATTAAGATCCTATGGGAAGCTTCAGATAACAACCGCTAAAGCCTGTGTGGTTACAATGTATCTCTATGGCTCCCATAGGATTTTAACATACATCGGATAACACTAAAAATCATATAACATCAAGACTTGTGGAACCAGGTTTTAGTGTTATATGAGGTTTGACTGTATACTTATTTGTATCCCCCTCCCCCCAATAAACAACAGTGACAACAATGAGATCATCCCTGTGTACTGTTTTGCAGTCCAAAATATAAGAGAAAGGAAAAACGGTAAGGAGAAGAGTACAATTTGGGGACAGGTCTTGCAGTTACTTTAAATCAAGATGACCATTTGGGATGGATCAGGTGATAGAATGGCTCCCACTAAATGGCTACTGAAGATGAGCCAAAAGAAGTTGGTCTTTCACAATAAATAGCTAAGGTCCCTCTCTCAGTACCAGCCTGCTCATGTTTCACTAACTGCTCCTTTTACTTTCTTTGGAAAACACCCCTCACTTTATCCTCCTAATAATCCATGTGCAGAGAAGCTGAGATAGAATGATTTACCTTAGTGGTTACGTAGACGCTTCCCCAGAGTTTCAGTTCGGTGTATTGACTTCTGAATATAAATATATGTATGGTTGGGTTATCAGAGGTACTCATGAATCATAGTCCTATGCATAGCTACTCAGAAGGAAGCCAACTGAATAATATGGGACTTACTCCTGAGAAAATGTGTATAGTAGCTTTCCCAGAATTATACCCTCCATGTAGCTTGGACCTACAAGTCTCCTCATTCCAAGACGTAACGTAAAAATTCAAACCCAAGCATTTTCTAGTTTTCACCCAACACGAACCATTCACAGCTTATTTTCCACAAAAAGTTCTACTGAGGGAGCCTCTTCTAGCCACTGACGAAAGAGGTAGAATGCAGGAAATGAAGGGAGAATTTGTGAAAACAGCTATGGAGCTTTTCCCATCAGGAAAAAAGCTGATGAGAAAATTAATCTCTTTCAACACCCTCCTTTAGGAACTACACCTGAAAACTAATTTCAGTGCTGGTTTCAGAAAAATCTTCCCTCCAAGGCAAGACATGCATTCTGTCTTTGTCACTGAACTAATCCGTGACATTTTTATCACCTTTTTGTGGCTGTTGAATGTTAGCTTTATTATATGGTATTAGAACTTCACACAGTATGTTACTTATATTGTACACCATCCTGACATTTCGTATAACAGGAGAGTATAAAATTTAGTTATTGGTCCAGTACTAAATTTCATTATTCAAAAGGTCATAATGTAAAATAAACGTGCTCTCTTCCATTCCTAGCAAAGTCTTCTAAACAGGGCTATTCTCTCTCCCAAAAAGCATCTCATTTTATCTCTCTCCCCATTCTACCATTGTCATTAGAGCAGACCTACCTTCACATTCAAGTGGATCATCTCTCAGAGTCTCACTCTCTCAGCTGGTTTGTTCCACAAGAGATGTATGTAAAGGAACTAGGAAAACTAAAATGAGCCAAAGTAATATATCAGATATGGAGCAGTGGTTCTTGAGAACACATGAGGACGAAAGGTGAGGAATGGCCATTCAGGTATCCTGAAAGTGGATCTGACTAAGCTCACTTCAAGGAACTCCTCTTCGTTCACAGCTCATGTGGCAGCTAGAGCTTGAAGTGTGATTATTTTCCAAAACTTACTGGAGTTGTTAGCACTCTCCAGTTCATCATTAAATCTAATTGCACCCTTGCTCTCATTGGCCAACCTCACAGGAAGAAGAGGTGGCTTTTTCTCAGGTTGCTTGCCTTTGGTGGATTTAGAAAGGAGTGCCATGCAATTCCATGGGGAAAGTATGCAGTTACTCCAGACAAGAAGGGCCAATGGAAAATTTTGCCAAACCATGGCATGTGTGTGGAAGGAATCAATTGTGTAGTTTCCCCTGGCCTGCTGCTTTGTGTCTCTTGGCTCACCTTGAGAACATGATGGGGAGATGGTAAAACTGTAATATACACTGACACCTGTCACTGTTTGTCACCCATTTTGACTGATTACATTGCAGGATGTATCATTGCCATCATTCTAAAAAACCGATAAGATTCTATCTAAAGAGTTTTATCCATCTCATGCCTTCCAGATGGATTGTTGTGTTATTATATGCTATCGAGTTGTTTCTGGCTTATAGCAACCCTATGAATTTGTGCTTTTCAAAATATTCAGTAATTTATAGTTGTTGGACTTGACTATGTGACTGAACAACAACAACAACAGCTCTTGGAAACAAACACCTGTGGCTTCATTTATCCAGTCTATTTATTTATTTATTTATTTATATTTATATCGACGCCCACTCACCATGGCGACTCAGGGCGGCTTACAATCAGCAAAACAACACAGCACAAAAAAATTAATACATTTTTCTAAATCAATAATAGATTTCTCTCTCCCCTCCGGCTATTGGTGGGTGCCCAGAGTATCTTGAAAAGTTGTGAGAATCATATAACCATGGTTCAAACATAGCTCCCCGTGTGGGCCTCTGCAATGTCAAATGGCAGTTGGGATCTTGGTTGCCACCTCCTTCTTGCTCTTGCCCGAGGGGGAGGGGAGGTACCATGATGTTTCACTGACCTCTCCCTGGGCTTCTGCAATGTAAATGGCAGTTGGGGTCTTGGTCACCACCTCCTTCCTGCTCTTGTCCTGGGGGGGGGGAGGTGGCATGGTGTTATATTTGGTCTTCTTCTCACTTATTTTGTCTTTCTGGCAGTCCATGGCCTGTTGAACTGTTAATCCTACAATACCCCATCCAGCATGTATGGCTACCTATCTGGAAGATATGAGGTTAGGGAAGAAACCTGGGTTTGTCATTTTTAAAGTGCTAGTTGGAAATCTCAGAACCAAAAAATCTCACCATTTTTGTTTTTGTTCCAGGTGCTAACAAATAAAATGGCTGTGCTGGCATAAGTAAAATGAGGAGCAGATCATGGATGACTGAAAAAATACTGTACTGTAAATAGACAGTTGATAGTACTGTCAATGGCTTGTGCAGAAACTCCAATTAAGCCAAGGGTTGGCAAACTGCACTTGTGTCCTTGACCCTATTTCATCAGTTCTCTTCAAATTATCATTTCTGATCCAAGTACAGTAATCATTCATCCTGTTGGGTGGGGAAGGAGACAATGGGAGGTCGTAAGTGAAGAGGGTGGCAACACACAGAGAGAAAATTGGGTACATTCCTCTGCCCTCCATTGGTATGAGGTCTCCAGATAATAATGCGTCCTTTGACATAAAGAAAATGTTGCCCACTCCTCAAATAGAGAGCAGTGATGCTTTTAGTTTTAAAAAGCCTCCTTTGGGATTATGGGTCACGTACATGTAGAGTTGATGCATATTTTATACTTTGCATGAGATCTCATTGCGTTTTTGTTTTTTGCTTGATTATTGATTTTTTGGGGGGGGCATGATGCTGAAGCTGAAGCACTTTGGCCACCAAATGAGAAGAGAGGACTCACTGGAGAGGTACTCTACCTATCTGTATTTGCACAGGTGTCTTGAACAGAGTTTGAAGGAGTACCTCAGCTGTATGGTTCTGGGAACTTTAGTTTGGAAAAGAAACATTTTGAAGCTCTGGTCCTTGTATCTATGAAGAAGAGAAGACTTTATGACAATTCCCATTTCTTTGATTAAATAAGTAAAAATTTGAAAACTCAAATAGAGCTATACTGTACTGTGTACTGATGTTCACATGTTCTTCGAATGAATATGTTGTCTAAGAAGGTAACTTATTCCTTAATTTTTAGCACATGTTATTCCACCTGATCCAATGTTTTGCACCTGGTTCCAGTTAAATGCTCCTCAGGTGAATTCTGTCCCAGAGCTGGATTTTTTTTTTATTTTTTTTTTTGCAGTGACGAATGAACCTACAGAGTCCCTGACAGGCACCAGGTTTGGATGTGAATTCATGTTGTCACAAATTATGTGTAACTATCCAGGCAGAAGTTTTAACAAAAAACATATTGAAAAAACATATTGAGTAGCATGGGATAGGTATGGGTTTAATTTTCATTGTGGCAACACAGTGGCACGTGTTATCACTTGACCACTTACCTAAATACCAATGGCTTGACACTGCAGGAATCAAAGGAGCAGGTGTGGCTGAGCTTGGCTTTACAAAGTCACACTCCAAGCTGCAGTGCAACTTGCAATTGTGAAGTCTCCCAGGTAACCGTGTGAGCTGGTACAAGTGGAACTGATGTTTTGTTGCAAGCACAGTGATGACACTTTGTGTTGGACTTTTCCCCCAGTTGTTTTCTTTACCTGTTTATTCTACCAGTTATCCCAGCATTGCAATTCTAACAGTCATTACAACCTCTAATTGCATTACAAATTTAAGGGGTGGATCAAGGAGAGAAGAGAGCTGAGAGTTGGAAACCTTTAGTGTGATCACCTCTTCCTGACTCATCATAGTTTCTGCCACAGAATAACTTAGAAGAGCTATTATCTCAGATGGATAGGTGGTTCATAGAACTATACCATGACTAGTAAATGACCTAAGATAACAAGTGAGTGTGACTGGAACATCTGAAAACTGGTTGTGCCTTCAAGTAGGCACAATTTGTTTGTGGTAGGGATGAACTCCCAACCTCAGGGCTTCATGGAGCAGTAGTCTAAACAGTACATTTTCCATGCTCTGGAGTTTGGCAGAAGGTAGGCTGGGATCTGTTAATAAATTTCTGAATGGTTTGTAAAAGTTCAGCAAAAACTTTCCACTTCTGATTGTCTGACAACTCTTTCAGCCCCACAAATCAAATTAGGTGAAGGTAAAGATCACCCTTGCTCAAAAGCCGGTCTTATCTAACTCTGGGGGCTCATCTCAATTTATAGTAAAAGCCAGCGCTATCTGCATCTGCAGAAATTTCCATGATCATGTTCAACAACTGAAAGTACCCTAGATTCCTCTACAGAATAACTAATTGACAGGATGAAGGGCTTTGGAATGCCTGTTAGCCATTTTGTTCTTTGTTGTGTTTTTTAAAATTATTTTTATTAAAAAATTAAAACAGAAATTACATACACAATAATTTATTTATTTGTTTATTCAATTTATATGCTGCCCTACTCGGTGCAACCGACTTAGGGCGGCTCACAAAACTCACAAATATAACATTCAACACTATAATCAATTAATAAAACATTTCAGCAACACTTCAAATAATACAAAAACAAATCAAAAACATATCAGAAATCCCCAATCCCCAATCACAATTACAGTTCAAAATCCCCAGAGTCCCCAATCATAGTTACAAATTACACAATATCAGGTCATCATACAAGCACAGCTGTCAGCATTCTTCTGCTCCGGGCCGAGATGGCAAGGCTGAAATGGCAAGGCCCGGAGTGAGGGTGGGAGCGTCCTCTTGCCGGCGGGAGCATCCTGTCGCTACCAGCCACTGTCGGTCTTTTTATGGACCTCCGGGCTAAGATGGTGAAGCCCGGGGGGGGGACGTCCTCTCTGCAGCCATAGCTGTCGGCATTCTTCTGCTCCGGGCCGAGATGGCGAAGCTGAAATAGCGAGGCCCGGAGTGAGGGCGGGAGCAAAAAATCAAAATAAGATAACAAAAATAATAATGGAAAAAAGCATAAAAGAGAATTGACAAGTTCAAATTTCTCAGGCATCACTTATATATTCTTATCCATATACTGTACTGTTATCTTAAGATTCAGTTTCTCATTTTGTATTTCCACTTGTATATCATTAATCATATCTTATTACCATAAACTTCAAATCTCAATTTTTTATTAAGTAAACATCTTTATTGTTATCCCCCCTTTCAATACCTGATGTCAATTACAGTAGAACCCCACATAACAAAACAAAAAAAAACCCACAACTCCGTTCCACAGTGCTCTTTGCCATGCATTTTTTTCCGTTATGTGGTTCCCTATGGGAGATACCCTGCATAATGAAAAAAAACATCCGTTAACATGGGTTCCCATTAAGTGAGTATACCCCAGTTACTAATTTTTTTTTTGTTATGCTGGGTATCATCATTGCATAACAAACACTTTGTTGTGTGAATTTTTCACTGTGTGATGCATTTGTTATACAAGGTACCACTTTACTTTCTCTTATTTTATGTTACTACTGTTTAAATAAACAAAACAAGAAATCAAGATAACCACCCCTGTGCTATTTACAATGTCCAGAATTCACCATTTATTTTCAAAATCTTTTTAGTTTTCCCAAAAGTTAAATGTGTCTGGTGCTGGTTTATTCCCTTTATTATTCTCCAAATGTCCCAAAATTTGTTTTCTTTGGTTATTCCTTTTTTCAAATTCAATTTGCAGGTGAGTTTATCCTTTAGAGATGTTCCCCAAATTTCTTTATACCAGTTATCTACCTCTAAATTCATTGTTAGCCATTTTGGCTGGAAGCAGAGGTGTTCTGAGATTTGTAGCCTTACACTATTTTTCTCCTAAGCTCTGCCCCTGAGCTATGATCACAAACCTTCATGCAAATGCATCCGTTCAGAGATGTTTATTAGCATTCTTATCAAACCCACAAACCATTGTGAAAGCCACAGACACAAGCTCGTCCATCTGAGGAGCCTATGAATCATATGTCGGTTTTATCATTTCAAATTGCATCACAGGCTACCTTTAAAAATAAAAAAGAGTTGTGACATACTGGCAAGAGACTAAATCATCATTTGCATACTCTAGATTCTTAGGTGGCTCAAATCAATGGTGGGTGGTTTGTGGCACTCTGGGCAGTTTTGGATTACAATTCACAATAAATCAAAACATCAGTGTTTTGCAGTTAACATGCAGTAGCTGATTGTGTGTGATGCTGTAAATTCTAATGCAGGAACACACAAAGGGCCACAGGTGGCCTGCCACAAAAAGGCCCTTCTTATTGCACCAATGTTAGTTTGAAGAGTGCCAGGCTATTCAACAACCATCACCAATCACATTGTTAGTTGTTAATGATCTCACAGCAACAGTTGTAAGAACATTCAGTTCATTTGTAGTTGGAGTGTTATGAACAATTTATCTTTAGGATAATTATCTCTTTCACAAGGCAGAAAAAAACATTTCTGACAAATTAGATGGTGGCTTGATAATAATTTACATATATTTATGCTATTTACAGCAAGAGTGAGAAACATGTTGATTGCTATAAATCACGGAACTACAAATCCCATCATCTATCATTATCAGCCAAGCTGTCTAAGGCTGATGGGGACTGGAATTAATTAGCATTTGGAGTGTGACAAATTTTCTTATCCTGATTTAGACTGTGCATTGGTATAAATTACCAGCCAAAATAAGTGGTATTTTATTTTAGCTTAGCAAATAGTTGATTAGATGAAGGAAGATACAGGCTGATTACTTCCAAGCCCAATTACAAGGTGACATAGGATTGATCTCCTAACAGGAACTTTCCTAGGAGGCGATAAAAATGGACTAGCAAAAGCTTTGTTCTCAATTATCCACCCTTCAGTCAGGCCTTCTCTGACTTAAATCTCTTACAGCAAATCAGTAGCATTAAGAAACAAGTACAGTACTGTACAACGCAAACATGCTTTGGATAATACACTCAGAAATGTTGTCTCACACCATAGTTGGAAAGCTGATGGGCTGAGAGAAGACATGGTTAGGAGACAAGGTGCAGAATTAA
The DNA here is from genome assembly GCA_030440675.1 of Furcifer pardalis. NCBI lineage: Eukaryota > Metazoa > Chordata > Lepidosauria > Squamata > Chamaeleonidae > Furcifer > Furcifer pardalis. Next base: position 94,228,764 of record CP126897.1, read on the forward strand.
AGGAACAACCACCTGTTGTGGAAAATGGGTGCTATTCAGGCTATCCCCAGCTATCTCACTTTTGGCTACCATTTTACTAGGTAGACCTGGATTTCTCAACCTTTTTAAGGGCCATTTTGCCCTTCCTCCATCATGTGGTGGGCCACATGAAATGGTGCTGTGGGCTACACCTACCCATGGGCTGCAGGTTGAGAATCCTTGAGGTAGACGGTCAAAGCGCTATCTGTGACCGCTCTGCTAGATTTCCAGCTTCACCTCTCTCTGTGTGTATATACAATTAATGACAATGAGAGAGAAGTTTAGAGTGAATGAATGGGGTGGGACAGGGTGTTATATGGGTGAATGCCTGTATTCTGTGTATGCATATATGCAAACTTGCTTATCCATCTGCATGCTTGTTTGCATGCGTTATTTCCTGTGAATATGAATTTATCATTCTTGCCCTGATTCTGCCCATCAGTGGCAACTCTGCATTCTGGCCCACCAACCACCATGGGCACCAATGTTCATCAACAGCTTCAGTTTGGACAGCAAAAAGATAATTCAGGCCATAAAGTGGCACCTCCATCACTACAGTGTATTTACATATTTACCTATTACTTACATTGGTGTTCTGTCTTCTTCCTAGTGATATCAAGATGATGTACTTGCCTCTTTCTCCCCACTGTGTCATCACAACAATCCTATGAAGTTGGTCAGACTGAGAAAGATTGGCTCATGATCACTCAATGAGTTTCATATATCTCCCAATTCCAAATGGAATACTCTAGCCACTATGCTACACATTGGCATATTATGTAATGAACAAGAATCACAAACTGTTTTAAGAGACCAGGTGGGTCAATAATGATCAAGATTTTAGGAATATAATTCAAATTTTACTCCACCGATTTATTCTCCAGATGCCAAGGCACTGCTCCCATAGCCCTCTGTTTCCATTATGGAGCAAAAAGCAATTGTATAATTTGCATATGTTAACATATTAAAAGTGCACTTGGAAGCAAATGACACCAGTGTTAGGACCATGTACTGTACATTGATGATTGATTGGAGTAACTGTGGATATTTGCCATGACTGGAGAAATTGTCATCTTCCAAAACTGTGGCTAAAGTCCAATAGTCCAGTTCTACTGGAGTAGGCCAATTGAATCAATAAGGATTTTGGTTATACTGTAATTTACTATTGGCTTTCAGCAATACAGAGGGTGACAAAAACATATATACTTTCTAAGAAAGGATACTTTGATTTGTCAAGAACAAACCCTGCCAGAGTAATCTTATATCTTCTTATGATCATATAACCACAATGGGATACTTTGTCAAATGCTTTGCTGAGGTCAATTCAACTTTGAAAAGTAATACATAGGTATCATTTGTTTAAAGGCAAAAGGAACTGCAGAATGAACTCATAAAAACAACAAAAAGAAAAAAGTTGTAGCATCTTAAAGACGAACTCCTGTATTTAAATGTGAGCTTTTGTGGATCAAGTTGACTTCATCAGATGAAAGCTCACATCTAAATACATGAGTTAGTCTTCAAGTACAACTTTTCTGTTGTTTTATTTACTCTCTGCTATGCTTGCATAGACTAACACGGCTACCACTTCAAAAATTTCAATTTTTTTTTTCAGTTTCACAGAAGAATCTCTTTAAATGTGTATATTTTATACCCTCTGTATATCTACACTCAAGAGAAGGGAAATTGCAAGGGAGACAGATATTTCTATCATGGTTCGCTTTGTGGAAAAATCAGAAAACAAAATAAAATAAAAAACACTGTAGCACTTTAAAGACTAACTACTATATTTTTATTGTTAGCTTTCGTGGATCAAGTAGTCCACTTCTTCAGTCCGCCTGATCTAGCAAGCTCAGTTTTTGATGTGTGTGGTGAATTTTTATTGGTTTGGTTTTGGGTTGTGTTGTGATTTTTGTGTTTTGTTTCACTAGTATAATGTTAATTTTCTAACAGATTCTGTGCCTGATCTAGCAAGCTCAGTTTTTGATGTGTGTGGTGAATTTTTATTGGTTTCGTTTTGGGTTGTTGTGGTGATTTTTGTGTTTTGTTTCACTAGTATAATGTTAATTTTCTAACAGATTCTGTGCCTGATCTAGCAAGCTCAGTTTTTGATGTGTGTGGTGAATTTTTATTGGTTTCGTTTTGGGTTGTTGTGGTGATTTTTGTGTTTTGTTTCACTAGTATAATGTTAATTTTCTAACAGATTCTGTGCCTGATCTAGCAAGCTCAGTTTTTGATGTGTGTGGTGAATTTTTATTGGTTTCGTTTTGGGTTGTTGTGGTGATTTTTGTGTTTTGTTTCACTAGTATAATGTTAATTTTCTAACAGATTCTGTGAAAGGAAGCCAAAAACAGGAAACCTTCCACCAAGATCTATATAGTTTCTTAAGTGAACCCTGGAGCTTCAACAGGCCTTTCCTGTGAACCAGGAAACCCTTTCCCCCCCGCCCCGTCCAAGTCGAGACGCCCTTTCCTTCCTAAAGAGCGTTCGCCGCTAGCCTTTACTAGCTGAGGTATTTTGACTCGTGAGCCGCTCCGTAGGCTCTCGTCACGTGACGCGGGGGGGCACCGCGGCCGCTTCCCTTCCTTCTGCCCATCATGGCGGCCCCCATGGGGCGAGTGCCGCTGCCTTTCCTGTGCCGGGGTCTGCCGTTCTCCCGGCGGTCTGAAAAACAGCTGCGGGTCGCCAAGGTCCGATTCAACTCCACTAAGGCCGCCACCGCCGCCTTGGTGGCGGGAGAGCCGCAGGTCCCGGTCAGCGACGTGCCGGCGGGTAAAACAAAACATTTTCCTTGTTGTACACAATGGAGAGTTCGAGGCCGGGAAGGGGACGCGGCTGTGCATTATTTATAGGGGCTTTATTATGAGCGATGAGGCAATGGAGCATTTAGAAGTAGCTAACCGTGGGAAGCGGCTTTGCCTTTGTTGTTCCCTCTCTTTGCCCTCTTCCAGCCACGTGCTGTGCATGGCCGCCAAAGCGGGAAAGGTGAGGGATCACATCAGTGGAGACACATGCAAGCATTAAAGGTCATGGTTTTCCCTTGCTCGGCTTTTGGGGCTGGTGCTCATCGCCATTTACAGCAGCTCTGTTTGTGACTGCAGTCTATTGCTTTCGAGCATTTGGGTTAGCAGCAGCTGGGTCAGACGATGGGAACTCACTCTGTCACACAGCACTCAGGTCTGGAACTGCTTCCGGTCGTCAAGCTCAGCATCTTCTTAACCACTAAACCCACCACAGCCCCTATTATGCAAGCATTGGGGCTGGGCTTATTTTATCTCATTTAAGCCACACACACCCCTCACGTTTCCTCCAATGAATTTTCTAGACGGCCTGGGTGCTTCTTCTCACTGCTTTATCCTCACAACAGTCATGTGTGAGGGAGGTTTTGTTGTTGTTGTACAGTCGCACAGTCGATTCTGACCCTTTGCGACCCTATGGACCACCAGCGTCCAGGCACCTCTGTCCTCCACCATCCTTCTCAACCCACTCAGCTCTCTGCCCAGTGTGTCTACAATACCATCCGGCTCTCTGATTTTTGGCCACCCCCTTCTTCTTTTGCCCTGCACCCTTCTGATCATCAAGGCTTTCTCAAGAGAATCCTCTCTTTTCATTTGATGTCCAAAGTACTTAAGCTTCATCTTTACTATTTGACCTTCTAAGGAGCAGTCAGGGTTGATTTCTTCTAAGATTGACCTATTTATTTTCCTTGCTGTCCAGGGGACTCTCAAAAGTCCTCCAACAACACATTTCAAAGGCATCTATTCTTCTGCGCTCAACTTTCCTTATGGGCCAGCTCTCACAACCATACATTTACCACCAGTAATACCATTGCTTTGATTATGCAAATTTTTGTTTGCAATGTGATGTCTCTACTTTTAGCTGTGTTCCCCAGGTTTCTCATAGCTTGCGTCCCAAGAACCAGCCGCTTTTTTATTTCATGGCTGCAATCACCATCTGCAGTGATCTTTGATCCTAAGAAAGAAAAGTCTCACTGCTTCTGCTTCTTCCCCATCTATTTTCCAGGGACCGGTAGGGCCTGTTGCCATCATCTTAGTTTTCTTGATGTTGAGTCTCAAGCCAACTTCTTTCCACCTAAGCAGAAGCTTCTTTAGTCTTCCTCACTTTCTGCCATTAGGGTGGTATCATCTGCGTATCTCAAGTTGTTGATGTTTCTCCCAGCAATTTTGATCCCAAATTGTGATTCATCCCTGCATTGCGCATTATGTGCTCTGTGTATAAGTTGAATAAGCATGGTGACAAAATGCAGCCTTGTCTTACTCCTTTTCCTATTCCAAACCACTCCGTCATTCCGTGTTCTGTCCTAACTGTTGCTTCTTGACTCATGCACAGATTTCTCGTGAGGCATATAAGGTGTTCTGGTATTCCTATCTCTTTAATTACTTGCCACATTTTGTTGTGGTCCACACAGTCAAAGGCCTTGGTGTAGTCAATGAAACAGAAGTAGACTTGTTTCTGATATTCCTTTGTTTTCTTCATGATCCATCGTATGTTGGCAATGTGGTCTCTAGTCCCCCTGCCTCTTCTGAACCCAGCCTGCCTTTCTGGTAATTCTCTTTCCACGTGCTACTGAAGTCTATCCTGTATTATCTTGAGCATGACCTTGCTAGCATGTGGGATAAGTGCAATTGTTCAGTAATTTGAACATTCTTTGGCATTACCTTTTTTTGGGATTGGAACGTATCTTTTACATTCCTGTGGCCTTCGTTGTGTTTTCCAAATCTGCTGGCATATTGAATGCAATAATTTGATTCCATCAACTTTTAGGGCTTTGAAAAATTCAACTGGGATACCATCATCTCCACTAGCTTTGTTGTTTTCAGTGCTTTTTAGGGCCTTTCTGACTTCACTCTCTAGGATGCCTGGCACAAGTTCAAAGTCCTCATCATTGTGATTATCCGTGGTGTTGAGGTCTTTTTTATAGAGTTCCTCTGTGTACTCTTTCCAACTTTTCTTAATCTCTTCTGCATCAGCTAATTCCTTGCCATTTTTGTCATTTATCATGGTCATTTTTGTTTTAAACGTTCCCTTGATTTCCCCAATTTTTGTTTGAAAAGATCTCTAGTCCTACCCCTTATGTGGTTTTCCTCTGTTTCTTTGCACTGTTCATTTATTCAGGTTTCATTATCTCTCCTTGCTTTTCTTTGAAATTCTGTGTTCACTTGATTAAATTTTTTTCCTTTCTCCTTTGCTTTTTGTGTTCCTTCTTTCCTCTGCTATTTTAAGAGCCCCATCAGACAACCACTTTGTTTTCTTACGCTTCTTTTCTTTTGGTATGGTTTTCCTTGCTGCCTCTTCTATGATGTCCCACACCTCTGTCCATAATTCTTCTGGCACTCTATCGAGCCTAAGCCATTGAATCTGTTCCACACCTCCACTGTGTATTCCTTAGGGATGTTGTCTAGGTCATACCTGTCTGGCCTAATTGTTTTCTCTATTTTCTTTAGTCCAAGCTTGTATTTTGCAATCAGTAGATTATGATCTGAATCACAATCAGCTCCAAGTCTCATTTTTACTGATTGTATGGCGGTTCTCCATCTTTGGCTGCAGAGTATGTAATCAATCTGGTTTCGATGTTGGCCATCTGGTGATGTCCATGTGTAAAGTCTCCTCTTGTGTTGCTGGAAGAGGGAGTTTGCTATGACCAGTGCATTCTCTTGGCAGAACTCTATTAGCCTTTGCCCGGCTTCATCCTCTGTTCCAAGACCAAACTTGCCTGTTATTCCATTTAGGATATACAAATAAGAGTGAGGCAAGTGTTTGTCTATCTGGGAAAGTGACAATTTAGGCAAAACCAAATGCTAGGTAAGTATTGATATTTGAAGTTTCTATTATTTGTCTGGTCTAGTTTAGTTGAGGCAAACGTGTTTTAAAATTTTATACTGTATGTCTGTGTATTTGCTCTTCATGGTCTGTTGAAGAATCTGCTGGTGAAAATTAAAATTTTAATGTCAACTTTTTTATATTTCTTCTTTGTAGACTCTGTGATTGGCATCAGAAAGAAAACATTTAGTGAAATACTGGCAGAAAGACGAGAACAAGCAAAAAGGACTGTTCTAATTAATTGTCCATCCAAAGTCAGTGAGAAAAAAATTCTCAAATATTTATCATCTCATGGAAATGTAAAGAGTCACTTCTTCTATGAAAGTTATGTAAGTATTTGAAGGATTAACAATTAAAACCTTGGCCTAAATAACATCTCTTGCCTAGGTTTAAACAAACCTGTGCAGAGATTTTTCCCCCTCCAAGTTGCTGGAATAAACCCAGTTAAGTATGCCCAATGTAATTGACTTGATTGCCTGTACGTGTACTTGGTAGGTTTGATTATCAGTTTTTCATTTCATAAAATTTTGGAATTAGATTGGACCCATTGAGTCAACAGAACAACCATAAATGTTGTCTTATCAAATCTCCATTGATTCAGTGGACCTATTCTAGTTGCAGCTTACTACTGGATTTCAATGAATGTTCCCGTCATTGTATTAGTTAATAAAAAAGCTGTCTGTTATTTCAATGATGGCAATGATAATGATTTGCAAAATTATGTGTGAAAGTGTTTAAAAGGTTCTAGTTAATGACAAAACATGACAGAAGATACAATCTTTCCACTTTCTCAGCCTAAAATTAGGTTTGATTGTTGGGTTTTCTGTGTTGACTAACAATAGATTTCTCAAAGGAGATTATAATATGCTGGTTCCTCCAATTGAGAAATTCCATTTATAACTTGCTGTTACATTGAGAAAGAATAATTTTCCAGTTTGTTCTGCTGCATCATATCGCAGCAGAAACAAAAGTAAAGTTACTTGGCTAAAGAAAGAAGACATACAAAGAAGGAATCTATTTTTTTTTAATTCAAAAAAGGGTGCCAGTGTTCTATGTTGTAAGGGAGAATAGTCAGGTTGAAGATTGTCTAGGTCAGGGGTTCTCAACCTTTTAAAGCCAGGGGCTGAATCACACCCCCTCAGACTGTTGGCTGGCCGGACTCATGACCCCCACCTTCGGTAGTGGCACCCCGAACCTCCAGCATTCCTCACCACTGCCACCACTCCCACATACCACCACCAACACTCCACCTCTGCCACCAACACTCCGCACACACACTGTTGCCACCACCAACCCACACACACACATCAGCAGTCTGGCCTGCCATCACCCCCACACCGCCGCCACTTCCCTGCTTACCAGCTTGTCATGGGTGAAGGAGGGGTTATGACTGTCCTTGCCCATGCTTGGCCAGAGCGGCCCCTGAGAGAGATGTGATCAGCCGCATGTGTCTTCTGCTTCCACCACCACCTCAATCCTTGTCCCCTCCACCTGGATTGGTGTGTCCCTAACGCCGCTCTGTAGCAGGGCAGATGTTGTAAGCCTTTTTACAATATCCACCCTGTTGTGGAGTGGCGTTAGGGACACATCAAACCAAATGGAGAGAACGGGGGTGGCAGCAGCAAGGGTGTGGGCTGGATATCAGCTTATGGGCCGTAGGTTAAGAACCCTTGGTCTAGGTTTTGGTGACAGTGTTTCCCCCTGTACATTTTAAAGAAAATCTTACTTAATCCCAAATAAATGAATGTGCCATTGTGAAAAGCTGCTCTGGGAAACAGGTGTGAGATGTTCCTGCCAGAAAAACCATTGTGCATGTATTCATACTTCCCAGCTAAGAATAAATCTTCTGTTCCATGTATCTGCATAATTCCTAATACAGTAATATCTCGGATAACGATTGCATCAGATAATGCTAGAATTGGATAACGATTCAAGTTTTTTAGAAAAAACTTGCATTGGATAACGATTCATTAGCGTTATCCAAGGCAATGGTCTGCGGGGGGTAATGTTTTGGGTAGAACTTCTACCCAAACTACCCGCCACCCACAGTTATCTCTGCGACTGCAGTAGGCGCATGCCTTTCCCCTGACCCAACTGAAGCCGCTGTGAATGAAGAAAGGGTGAGGGAATTCCCAGCGCGTGCTCGATTCCCTCACCCCTCCTTCATTCACAGCACTGTGAATGAAGAAGGGGTGAGGGAATTCCCAGCGCGCATGCTGGGGATTCCCTCACCCCTTCTTCATTCACAGTGACTGCAGTAGGTTCGGAGGAAAAGGCGCACACCTTTCCCCAGTGCTGTAAAGTCAGAGTCGGAGGAAATTTTGGGTACCTGGAGTCAGAGTCGAAGTCAGAAGTACACAAAACTGAGGAGTCGGAGTCGGAACATTTATCTACCGGCTCCACAGCCCTGCCAGTGCTGTGGAGTCGGAGTCGAGGAGTCGGAGGAAATTTCGGGTACCTGGAGTTGGAGTCAGAAGTACACAAAACTGAGGAGTCGGAGTCGGAACATTTATCTACTGACTCCACAGCCCTGCCTTTCCCCCAACCCTACTGCAGTCGCAGAGATCGCTGGGTGGTGGTGGTGGTGGATGACTTCAGAGACAAACTGCGCGGTTTATCCCTGAAGTCAGGGCTTTTTTTTTTTTTTTAGCATTGTTCGATTCATGCATCGGACAACACTAAAAATCGGATAATGTCATGACTTGTGGAACCAAGTCATAACATTACCCGGGGTTTTACTGTACATTGATTATTTGTCTGAGATACTTCAACACCACTTTTTGATAAGTGTTGCACTCATCGGGCAACCTGTAAAAAGCCAGTGTAATGAATTATATCAACCATGTATCCCAAGGGAATGCCCACAGTTATTTGCACAAGAGGGCTACACTGAGAATGCCCACAAAATCATTGGTTATATGCTGCTCTGAGCTCTTACAAGAAGTTGAATGATACAGAGGTGTTTGTATGTATTGCTAACCTTTTCCAGCAATTACGGATCACAGTTGGGTTTTTTAAAATCTTTAATTGCTTGCATATGTTTTCACATGCAATCTCTAGTACAACATGTAAATGTTATGATTTCTTCTCTTCTGCTTTTTCAGGGTTTGTATGCACTTGTAGAATTTTCTGAGACCGAGAGTATAGCTTCGATGCAAGATGCCACTAGTACGCTGCAGCTTGAGAATGAATCTCCTGTTCCATTTAAATCTAGAATTTTCACCTTAACACTCAGAAATCCTCCCAGTAATGCTGCTGAAGTGCCACCAGTTCCCTGCCATGCACAGACTACCATTCCAATTAGAGAGCTGACAACGAAACTTTGCAAAGCTAACAGTGTATGTTAATATGTGGAATGTCTTTCCCTGTTCTTTTTATAAGATGAGTAGTTTTGTTTTTCTGTTGAACATGAAACTGAAAAATGGAGATAAACACAATGAATCAGCAATGCTAGTTGGGAAAGGGAGTAGAAATCTTTTAAGTGGATTCTATGCAGTGAAGGATTCATTATGATTCCCACCAGATGGAGACATCCCTCCATTGAAACCCAGTGGGTTTCAAGTATAGAATGCTTCCTTCTCCAATTGAAGATTTGTTGGTTGCTTAGTGTAGGGCTAGTTGATTTTTTTTTTAATGGCTTTTTCTGTTAAGGTTTTACTACTTGATTTTATTGATTTTTAGGGTTTCATGCTGAAAAAGGATTATCTGCTTTCAAACTTACAGAAAAACTTTAAGTAAATCATAGAATCCCAGAATAACAAAGTAGGAAGGAGTCTTTTAAGCCAGAGATTCTCAACCTACGGCTTGTGGGCTGGATGCAGCCTGTGGCACCATTTCATGTGCCCCCCCCCCCATACCTCTACCACACCAGAAAGTGCCATGTGGTGGAGGAAGGACAAAATGGCCATCCGGGCCTTGAAGCTGTCTGAGGGAGTGTGGCTTCCGTCTTAAAAAGGTTAAGAACTCCTGCTTTAAATCTTTGGGTCCAACCTCCTGCTCAATGCAGGAATCTGAATCACAGCAGATATGACATGGCTGTCCAATTCTCTTCTGAATGCTTCCAGAGTTGGAGCGCCCACCACCTCCTGAGGCAATTTGGTTCCACTGCCGTACTGCTCTAAACATTAATACTTTTTTCTAATATTCAGCCTATCGTTTCAGTAATCCCCCCTTCTTTTAAATTTAAAACACATTCCAGAAGGAATTAGCATCACTTAAAGAAACTATTCAATGCAATCCTGAAGATTTTAATAGGGCATCTAAAAAATTTCAACATTATATCATGTTGGGAGGGAATGACCAGTGATAATCCTAATCCAGCAGCAAGACCGCTGATGGTAATTCTCTGTTGAAGGATCCCTCCCCACTCTGAAGAACAAAAAGGACCTCTAGGAAGCCTTAGAACCCCTAAATGGGGATTGGAAGTTCTTAATTATATTTATGACATCAGCTCGTGTATTGGCACTTTGTGAAAAATAAGTGGGTTTTGGGTTGCAGTTTGGGCACTCGGTTTCTAAAAGGTTTGCCATCGCTGTTGTAGATTAACAGTTTTTTTAAATAGCTCTTACACAAGACCTAAGTAGTTCAAATATTAATTGTTTAAAATCTACATTTTAAGACTATCCCCCTACCTTTCTCTTTGCTTTTATTCTCCAGGTGAATGAACAGCTGAGTATGCTCACAGAGATGTACCAACTAACAGAAGAGAACATTCAGCTCCGTTTTTTAGTTTGTTCTCTTGTTCAAGATATTGCAGAGGCTTATATTCCAGACTGCACCGTGAAACCATTTGGTTCGTCTGTGAACACCTTTGGTAAACTTGGGTGTGACTTAGACATGCTTCTAGACCTGGATGCCGTCAGGAAGAACATGATTGGAAGGGTAATATATTTTTAACCCAAACTGTAGTAAGAGCAATGGACATTGTCTTCCCTTCCAAATATTACTGGCTTGCAATTTACATTTTTACTACCCAGTATAGTTGTGGATGAGGTATGATTGGAGTTGCAGTCCACTAGCATCTTGAGGCACATGTGTTTGTTGTAGAATGGCTATGAACATGGCTCTTAGCTAGCAAGCAGCAGGAAAAATACCATTGTGATAGCAGTGCTACTGTGTAGTCGCCACAACTCCAGGCAGCTTTCCAGTCATTCTATTCTTTTTCCGTGTCTAAGTCAGAAATCAACCTGCCAAAACCATCGTTTGGTGAATTCATTCTGCAGTTCCTTTCACCTGACCTAGTACACCTGACTGGTTCAAAAATCCACAAGCTTCCAGACTTTTTCTGTGTACCCCAGTCATTCTATTGATATGCTTTTTATTCTTAATCTTTTTTTTGGAAAAACCATGAATCCTTGTGCAGTAGAGAAATTGCTTAATAATTTTGAACCCCTAACCCTAACTCTGCTGGGCAGAGGGGCGGGCTGAACTCTGTGCTGGTGGGAAGGGAGTTAAAGACAAAAGGAGATGTGTGTGTGTGCTCCTGGCAGGTGTGCCGTAGGTTCACCACCCCTGCACTGTAACCAGGCACTTCTATCAGCACTTCTGGTTAGAGCTGCATTAAGACCCAGGCTCAAAATGAGCCAACTTGATTGATGGAAGGATTAAAATGCTCTGGTGAAAGCTTGGAGTTTCCCCACTTGTGGTGAAAGGATTTCTAGCTCACAGTCTCTGTTTACGTGAGTGAAACATGATTGCGTTGCTCGGTGCTCTCAGCCAAAAAAATTGTGTCAGTAGAGGAAGTGGTCTCCCTTGGGCTGCTTTGTGCTACTTGCTGCTAGTTCTTGTTATAAGAAGATGAGGATGTGCCCCACAAAGGCATACTTCGGGTACATGACCTTGTGAGATAAGATTGTCTAATTCGTATAGAGGAAATCTGTAGTGTTGTGGCTGCCTGCTTTCTTGTGGTTAACATGTTCTTTGTTTCCATATGCTTTATATATACATGTGTTTTCTAAGCATGGCCACTGAGGTCAGAATGACACATTGTGGAGCCAACCATGCCCTGCTAGCTACAAAATTTGATACCAAACTATGGACTATTTATTTCTATGAGGACATTGCTTATTAAATGTGCTTCTCGTGTTGACTGGAAAGGAAAACCTTTAATTATCTTAGTTACAAGCTTCCTGCCCAGATTTCTCTTGCTTTGTAATCAGTCGGTCCTTCTTTGCTTTTAAACACCTTTTGTAAACTTGTTCTATCTAAACAGCTGCTTTTTCTTCTTCTATAGTGTCTATATTTAAAATGCATGGTTCCCAAAGCTGATCCAAATGTATTCTTCAATGAATTCAGTGTATTCCTCTTTAATTTAGTCTTAGTGCGTTTATGGAGGGGAAAGAGTGAACTACTGTCCATTAAGCTTAAATAATTAAAATCAAATGTTAGAAAATGAAATCATGATTCCATTAATCTGTGACATGCTGCCAACTGTGTAATACAGTATATATATACAGTACACATATGTATAACTTTTTTTAAATAAAGTTCAAAAACCACCTTCCACACTACTTTGTAGTGGAAAGGCAGGGTATAAATGTAATAAATGAATAAATAATGCCTTTAAAGGCATAACTGCACTGTGGTCAAGTAAGATTATAAGATAATTTTGGTAACTGCAATAAACCTAAGAAGCATATAGGTATAGCTAATATGATTAAAAGGTTAAATTCATAAAAAATTTTTGCCATGGTGACTGGATGTGTTTGAGCTAATCACTTTCTTGGTTTACTTGGTCTGTATTATACAGTCGTTATTGAAAGCGGGTGAGATAGAGAGTTGCATGTGCCATCTTCAAACCATTGGACAAAAAACAGGATACAGTATAAATGTAGTAAATGAAAATAGCCTGCGGCCACATTGGTCTTGGTCCATGATGGTGAACCTTGGTACTCCAGTTGTTCTTGGTCTTCAGTTCCTGGAAGCCCAAGTTCCTGTGAATCCACACGGATGGGTTTACTGCACATACATGTGTGGATTCACAGGGACTTGGGCTTCTGGGAACTGAAGTCTAAGAACAGCTGGAGTGCCAAGGTTCACCATTACTGGTCTACGTGGAGGGGGCCTATCCCTCAAAGCTTCCATTTCAATTCTGGGGGGACCACTTTATGGAAGACTTGGGGCCTGACAAATGCATGAATTAGTGACACCCCTATATGTTTTGCGTTAGAAAACAGGTCCTTTTCACCTTGAATACCTAATGAGGAGAGTACCTACTCAGCGGGTAGCGACACAGAGGATCCTTTCGGCAATTGGAGAATGTATTGACAACTGTGGCCCTGGATGTGTTGGTGTGCAAAAGATCCTTAATGCTCGTTGTCCATTAGTGAAATTTTCCCATCACCCTTCTGGGTTTCAATGTGACCTGACAGCAAACAATAGGTAAGTTTTTGAAAACTTCATGTAAAAAAACCATCTCACTCTCTGCACAGCTCCGTTATATTTTGGGGTACAACAGAAAATAGATGCAGAACCACAGCATACAGTGGCACACTAGAACAGAAGTAAGCAAAAGAACCTACTCATGGATTGCTGGATTATTTGTTACAAGGCAATAATCAGTATCTACATTGAGCAAAATACTTATTCTCTGTTGCAATAAAATCCCTCACAGATGTAATATTTATTCACATGAGTCCCTTCTGCATATACTGGGGCCATGGTGGCATAATGGTTAAGACGCTGATCTTGACAACCGGAAGGTTGGCAGATGTGAAGTTCGAGACCCACGTGCTGCACGACGGAATGAGAACCCATCTCTGTCCTAGCTCCTTCCAACGTAGCAGTTAGAAAGCAAGAAATTGCAAGTAGATAAATAGGTATCACTTTGGTGGAAAGGTAAACAGCGTTCTGTGCGCTCCGGTATTTAGATTGTGAACCCCGATTTTTTTGTTAAGCGAGTTTTTTGTTGATTTTATTTGTTAAGTGAAGCGAACATTCAGAGAAAATTCTGCTCATTAAGTGAGTTACTCTTTAAGCAAGGCGCTCTTTATGCGAGGTTTGACTGTATGCTGTTTGTTCCTGACATGTACTAGAGAGCTTGAAAAGGTTGAGAGCAAAAGAAGGGGGCGGCCAAAAATGAGATGGCTAGATGGTATTGTGGACACAATGGGCACAGAGCTGGGCGGGTTGAGGAGGATGGTGGAGGACAGAAGTGCCTGGTGGACAGTGGTCCATGGGGTAGCCAGGGGTCGGAATCGACTGTGCGACTGAACAACAAAACTAGACAGCATATTGTGACTGATCTCTAGGTTTCTGATTCCTAGGAAAAGTTTGCAATTTTTATCAGTGGCCAGAAGGTGGCGATAGTTTTTCAGGAATAGCCGTCTGTTCAGGCACAATGTACTGTAGTTGGTTTTAACATTTCATTTCTCAGTTACCCCATACATAAGAAAATTAAGAATGGCATAAAAATATTAAACCTTTATCATTAATCACATGTAAAAAAAAGGCAAAAATGCACCCCTTGTGGTTGAGATCCTTTTTATAATAAAGGCTCTGCAAAATTGAAACAATTGCGGTCTCTTTGGGCCAGTTTTCTTGGCACTGGGAATTTAAAATTAATTATTTGTTTCCGTGTTGATTATGTTTTGAGTATGGCAGCAAAACAAAATTATAAGACTGGAAGAGGAGCCCTCCCTGCATTATTTGGTTGTTCACATTGCATTCTGCCCTGAATGGTGAACTTCTATCACCCTTGTCAAATGCTGGATCTAAAAGGATTACCTGAATTTCAGACTCTTCACCAAATTAATGCTTATTGAATTAACTGTCCAAAATGGAAACCCTGAAATTGATTCGTGATGCCAGCCTTATCCACCATGCAAATAAACCTTGGCTGTCCTATTCTTCACAACTTAGACCTGAAGGAGACATCTGTAAACATCAAGGTTGATTTTTTTGTGCTAATTCTTTTTCTCACTTGTAGCAAGACTCCCAGCAAGCAGTCCTTGTTTTTCTAGGATGCCTATCTTAGCCTAACTCTTTTCACATGAGCTCATTACGCAGTTCCTACGGGATATCAGCTCTCCCCTGGGTTGAACAATGGGTGAGATTGAGATAATTAAAAGCAGAGAGGATGAACCATGTGATGTGTAAATTCCAACTCTTCCAGTTGCTTTTAAAGAGGCCCTTGGAAATTTGGTGATTGTAGAGAGTAAAGTTGTAACTTTTCTGCCATTTGGAGGGCTCAGGTGTGATCTCTACTTAATTCAGATTAACCTGCAAAACCTAAAATATTCTTGAAGCTTTTACTGCAGATTATCCTGCCATGGTAATAGAGTAAACCATACTGCCAGCGACTCAACGGCCTTGGGTGCCGAAGTCCACAAAGAAGGGTGATAGTCCCCAAGTGGACTAAATCCACCTTGACGGAGGGCATCAGCTTCATCAAGACTGGCCTGGGGCTGATGAGGACTCTGCGTGTCAAAAGGGCTCAGGGCCAGAAAGTGGCTCGCGGAACTGGATAAGTGGCATGGGTGTTGCACGATGTGGAAGACAGATGAAAGGCCACTGCATTATATTCTCCAGACTTCATGGCTGATTGCCATGATGATCACAAATATTTGGATACAGATACGGCAGAGGAAGATGATTTTACTGCATTGCGTTATTGTAGTTTCAGCTACTGCTGTTCTGTAATACCTCCCGTTTTAGTCTTGAACTCTCTTCTGTTCCAACAGAATTGCCCTTAGAAGTTCTGAACTTCTGTACCTGTATGGAAATCTTGACCCACGTGTGAGAGCACTTGTGTTCAGTGTCCGGTGCTGGGCAAAAAGCCATGGAATCACAAGTAGCATTCCTGGTGCCTGGATTACCAATTTCTCCCTAACTCTCATGGTCCTGTTTTTCCTACAAAAAAGAAAGCCTTGCATCATTCCAACTTTGGATGAGCTGAAGCGGCTCGCTGGTAAGAGAGACCTGGGTTTTGCAGAGGTGGGGGAAATCCTGTTCATGCTGGCATAATGTATGGTTGCATGGGTGTAAAAGGGACGTGAAATGGCACTAAATTTTGCAGTTGGCTACATGTCCATCCCTGGCCCTACCAGTTGTGCATTATGCTGGCAGAAGATTGAACATGTAATTGACTCTTCATTTAATTAGAACAGGGGTGCCCAAACTTTTTGGGCTGTAGGGCGATCATGTGATTCAGGAAGCCAGGCACTGAGGCCCGAGGGTCGGGTGCAGCCCCTCATTTCTGAGGGGCAGAACCCAGTCGGTGTGGTTGGAGAAGCAGGAGTCCAGCCCCAGGCCCCTCCAATATGGGGTGCCTCAGGGCTCGGTACTCTCTCCTCTCCTATTTAACATCTATATGAGGCCACTGGGTGAGATCATCCGTTCCCACGGGGTAAGGTATCATCAATATGCAGATGATACCCAGTTGTACATCTCGGCCCGTGGGGACCCAGGCGGTGCAGTGGAAGTCCTCTCCAGGTGCCTGGAGGCTGTTAAGGTCTGGATGGGGGTAAACGGGCTACAGCTGAATCCCGGTAAGACTGAGTGGCTTTGGGTGAGGGGCCCTGTGTTATCACGGGAGTTGCCAGCTTTGGTTCTGGATGGGGCAGCCTTGCCCCAAACGGACCCGGTGCGTAATCTGGGGGTCCTCCTGGACTCACGACTACTGTTTGAAGAACAGGTGGCAGTCGTGGCTAGGAGGGCTTTTTGCACAGCTTCGTGTAATACGCCAGTTACGCCCACTCCTAGACCGGGACGCCTTGCTCATGGTCACACATGCTTTGGTCACCTCCAGGCTTGACTACTGTAATGCGCTCTGGTGACCATCCGGAGACTCCAGCTGGTCCAAAATGCGGTGGCCAGAGTAGTGGCGGGGTGCGGGCATTATGCTCATGCTTCGCTGCTGCTCAGGAGCTGCATTGGTTGCCAGTATGTCTCCGGGTGCAATTCAAGGTGCTGGTTATTACGTTTAAAGCCCTATATGGTAGTGGGCCAGGATACCTAAGAGACCGCGTCACCCTAAGAACATCTGTCTGCCCCACCAGGGCGGATCGGAGAGGCTCCCTTGTTGTTCCATCAGCTAGAGAGGCACACCTCTCTTGCACTAGGAGGAGGGCCTTTTCCGTGTCCGCCCCAGCCCTTTGGAACCTCCTGCCAATCGAGCTGCGCCTACAGACAGAGCTCCTGCCCTTCAGGAGAGGGTTAAAAACCTGGCTGGCTAATCAAGTGTGGGGACATAGGATCGTGGGATCTCATGTAGGGTGGCTGATCTAGAGACAGCCACCCTTCGGTTCAATTTTTGGTGTGATTTTAATGCTTTTATGAATTTTTTAAAAGTTTCAAACATCAAGTTTTAAGATGACTTATATTTTAATCTGTAAGCCGCTCAGAGTCAGGTTTCCCCGATTGGAGCGGGGTAGCAAATACGAGCAATAAATAAATAAAATAAAATAAAAATTCATCCAGCCCACGAAGCTCTCGTCGCTCCTGGAAGTGGAAGTAAAATGCACCCGTATGGGCATGTTTTACATCTGCTTCCAGGAGCGATGAGGGCTTCACGGGCCGGATGAATTGGTGTCAGGGGGCGCACCCGGCCCCTGGGCCTTAGTTTGGGCACCACTGGATTAGAACACTAAAGGCAGCAGAAAATTGTGGTTGAACTAGTCAGTATTTTCTATCTCAGTATTTCAAGAGGAAAGAGCTAAGATAGTCTTCTCAAGCATGGTTACACTGTCTATGGGCTAAATAAGACTGCCGTTATCTTCAGGAAGCACACCTATTTGATTTGCTGTTTGGATAATGTGTAGGACTACAACTCACCATCTCCAAACAAAGTTGAATTTTTTGGAATAGTAGCCATGTTAGTCTGTGTTTCAAGCATATCAGAGAATAAACAAAAATGTTGTAGCATTTTGAAGTTGTTGTTGTTCAGTTGCACAGTCGATTCCGACCCTCTGCGACCCCATGGACCACTGTCTGCCAGGCACTTCTGTCCTCGACCATCCTCCTCAACTCGCTCAGTTCTGTGCCCATTGTCTCTACAATACCATCTAGCCATCTCATTTTTGGCCACCCCCTTTTTCTTTTGCCCTCCACCTTTCCAAACATCAAGGCTTTCTCAAGTGTTATATTTTAATGTTAACCTTTGTCGATCAAGTTCGCTTTGTCATACAGTGGATCAAGTGGACTTGATCCATGAAAGCTAACATTAAAATATAGTAAAAGTAAAGGTTTCCCTTGCTCGACAGCCAGTCATCTCTTTTTCAAAGCCAAAGAGCCAGCGCTATCTACTCCTGCAGATGTTTCCATGGTCATGTGGCAGGTATGACTAGACACCATAGTGCACGGAACGCTGTTTACCTTCCCACTGAAGTGATCCCTATTTATCTACTTGCAATTTCTTGCTTTCTAATTGCTAGGCTGGCAGGAGCTGGGACAAAGACAAGAGCTCACTCTATCCTGCAGTGTTTGGGTATCGAACTGCTGACCTCCCGCCTTCCAGTCAACGTTTTAGCCACTTGAGCCCCAGTCTTCAAAGTGCTACAGTGTTTTTGTTTCATTTTGTGTATTCTCTGATATGCTTGAAACACAGACTAACATGGTGACTATTCAAAAAAAAATATCAACTATGTTTGGAGATGGTGAGAGTTGTAGTCCTACCCATCCAAAAGCCTGGACTGAGACCATTTACATTTAGTTTTTCAAGCATTTAATGGCCATCTTACTAAGTTAGAACTAATTCAATGCAGAAGTGTTAATACTATGATATTTATCATTGGTCACAAATGATAACTTCCTGTTGTATCAGGAAGTGAAACTGTAACAGATAACTTCAATTTATGGAAGTTGTAGAATGATGCTTTTTTGTAGAACGATGCTTTATTTCTTTAGGTTATAAATGAAATGAACTTTTGTTTTTGCAGCTCCAGAAGATAAGCAAATCATTGAAGATAATGACTGTACCTTTGTTAGCGACTTGAACAAAATTCAACCCACCACAAACACAGAAGCAGTGGGTAAGAAGACCTATTGTCAATATTTTCACCAATTGAATGAAATCTTTGGGGTTCCTTTTCTTTCTAAATGTATCATTTCCTTCCCCTTCTAGATGTGCTATTAGGTGACTTCTTCGAATACTATGGGAATTTTGATTTCAATAAATATTCGCTAAATATCCGAAAGGTAAAAATATTTCATTCCCTTTCTTTCAATATGTTATTGGCCAGTTTCCAACTTGTTGATTGAAAAGTCTTAATTCTGGAGGCAGGGACAGTAGATTTGACATCTGTAACTCTGCCCTTAGTAGGCCAAGAAGCCTCCTTTACAGTGACTGCCATATAGCAAGCTAGTGCTGCAGGATCTAAGGAAGCCACTTCCAGATACATTTATAGGTGCAAGATTACTTGCTGATGGATTGGGCCATTTGTGGTTGGAAGTGGAAGGATAAAATTTTAATACTTCACTGGCTCCTTCATATATATAGTTTAAATAGCTGTTGTGGGCTCCTTGTGTTCTCTGTGCTGCCAGTTCACTGAGCTTCTTTATATACAGGGGAGAAGTTTAGGTAGAAGTTGGTTATATAAATCAAGAGCGGTAAAGCATAAATCTGTAGGTGTTGATGGACTCCAGCTGGGACTGTAGCCAGGATTTTAGATGGGGGGGGGGTATTTTTCCAGGAAGGTCAACAATGGGGTACACACATCCACACACAGAGAAGTGGTCCATCGTCTCTATTTATCTACTTGCAATTTCTTGCTTTCAAACTGCTAGGTTGGCAGGAGCTGGAACAGACGACGGGAGCTCTTGCGCCCTGCCTGGCGCCTTGGTATGGAGCTTGCAGCACAGTGTCACTGGGTCCCTCCCCAGACTTCCTCTGTATCTCCCCTCCTCTGGGGCTGCAGGTTCAATCCCCAGCTCCTTCCACGCTCTGGCGGCTTCATCCTCTGTGGGCTGCCCTCCTCCCCCCCCCCTCCCCGGCAATTGGAGAAGGTGGAGGAAAAGCTACGAGAGGCTGAAAGGGAGACTTTGCAGTCTTTCCATCCTCGGATGGAAGGGAGATGGAGCTGGGCGATCGCATGCTACACCTTGGTTGGGAGAGGCAGGCTCTTTGCTCAGGGGTTGTTGTTTTTTCAGCGCCCCCCCCAGCTACGGCCCTGACTCCAGCTCCCCTCAGAACTTAGCAGCAGGTCTGGTAGGCATTGTAGCAAGTAACTTTTGGAAGCCAAGTTTTGACCATCCCTATCAAAAGTATGAAGGGCCCGGCTTAATGATTAAAACACTGAGCTTGATGGGAAGGTTGGCAGGTCAGTAGTTCAAGACCCAAGTACTGTGGGATGGGGTGAGCTCCCTTTGTCTGTTCCATCTCCTGCCAATATAGCAGTTTGTAAGCAAGAAATTGCAAGTAGATCAATAGGAAAGGTAGCAGCATGCTGTGTTTTGGTATCTAATCATGCCTGCCACATGTCCACGGAAACATCTGCAGATGCAGACAGTGCTGGCTTTTTGGCTGTAAACAGAGATGAACGCCATCCCCTAGCGTTGGATACAATTGGTTTTCAAGCAGGAGAGACCTTTACCATTATAAAGTATATATCCCTATCAGCTCCCATGGATGAAATGTTTCTTTTCCACATTATGTCTGGAAATGGCCTTTGTCCTCTTGTATTAGCAATGGACTCTCCTTGTTCAACTCAGTTCAGTGCTCAGATATTACTTGTCCCCAGCTCCCAAACAAACCTGCCCTGCCCATAAAGCCCTCATGGTATGTATAATACAACTTCAGGATTCTGTCTAACACCTCGCTCGCTGTCGAATGATCACTTACGAAACAGGTTACAGTACAAATTCCATATTTTGGGTTTTCAGGGATGAGTGTTCATTTACACTCACTTGGTGGCAGTTCATAATGTAGAAGGCATATAATAAATGACTTCCCCGTTCTCCCCCAACACTCTTTGAAACCTGCAGGGGAAAGAGCAAAACAAACCAGAAACATCTGCACTCCATATACAGAACCCCTTTGAAAGGAGCCTGAACATCAGCAAGAACGTCAACGCAACTCATCTTGAAAGGTTTGTCAGGTGTGCCCAAGAGAGTGCCTGGGTTCTGCAGAAGAAATGGAATGGCTCTTCGTCAACGAAGTCTGAGCTCTGGGGACTGGCCGCCCTTCTTGCAGCCTCAGGAGCACCAAACGCCCAAGCAGGGGGGAAAAGGAATAAGATGCAAACCTTACAAAAAGTCAAAAGCTTGCTGCAGTCTTTAAATTTTGAGCCCAAAAACGGGAAAAGGCCCTATGGTACACAAGTGTAGCAGCTGCTACAGAAGCTTCAAAACTCACCGAGATGATCGACTAGAGCTGAACATCCTTCAAGTGGCCTGGTTTCTTCCAGATGCGAATGGTCACATATTTGGATTTTTTGACAACGGGGCAAACCAATATGTTAATCTCACGTTGCCTTTGCTGACTTGCTGTGCTGCTTTTTTAGATGGGAAATATCCTGATTTTTAATGGACAAATTGGTATTTGGTATACAGTCGGAGAAAAGTGACTGGTGGACCTGAGGAGAAAAGCATCTAGAAAATATTATCGGTTAACTAAGGGGGAAAAGTACATTAATGTCCACCAGGCAAAACTGTAATGTAAACCAACAGAACAGTGTGCCTCAAAACATTTTTATCTGTGGGACTCGTATCCATTTCTGTAAATTATTCCCACTAAACGACTCACAGTGAAATAAAATGAACAAACCAAAGTGGCCGCATGTAGTAGTTTGGAATCTCTCAGAGGTTTGCCTGAACAACAGTTTCTCTAGTTTTAGATTGACAAACAAATATTGCTAATCTCATTTGCATTGCTGCCTTCATACTTCAAAGAGTTTTTTTTTTTAAAGAGAATGTTACCTGCTGATTGTGATGTGCCTGTCTTTGAGGTTTTTCAAAAATTATGGAAAGTTACAGAGCTGTGTTCTAAATTCTGAACTTGACGACTGGAAGGTCAGCAGTTCAAGACCCAAGTTCTGCATGACACCCATCTCTGTCCCAACTCCTGCCAACCTAACAATTTGAAAGCAAGAAATTGCAAATAGAGAAATAGGTACAACTTTGGTGGGAAAGTAAGCAGTGCTCTGTGCACTTCAGTGTCCAGTCATGCCTGCCACATGTCCATGGAAATGTCTGCAGACACCGGCAGCGCTGGCTCTTTAGCTATAAACAGAGATTTGTTCTGAACCCTAGAGTCAAATATGACTGGCTTTCTAGCCAGGGCAACCTTTACCTATATGAACCTAACACAAAATTTTAATGGCAGGTTATAACTAGTGGTGGGCTCCAAAAAAAATTACTACCACACTGTGGGCGTGGTATGGTGGGCGTGGCCAGGGGGAAGCCCTGCATTTCACCTGAATTAGGATTACTTTATTTCAAAACTTGGATGGGCGGGGTCAGCCACAATTTCTGCTACCGGTTCTGGCAGACTGGCTCAAACCTGCTGATGCCCACCACTGGTTATAACCTTCCATCTTTGGAGCCTGAAGTATTCAGCTCCAGGGAGTCCTTATGTGCAGCAGCCTGACATAAATTACACAATGCAAATGAAAGATCTCTCCTGCTCCATGTTGTGCAGCTGTATGTTTACATATTTGGAGACATTTTATTGTTGTTATTAACCTTGGGCTTCCCCCTGAGCCAAACTTCACATTTGATTTTTGCTGTCTGTTACTACAGGCTCCCAGTTTGCCTCCGGGTGCAATTCAAGGTGCTGGTTATTACCTTTAAAGCCCTTTATGGTAGTGGTCCAGGTTACTTGAGAGACCGCATCGTCCCAAGGACATCTACCCAGCCCACCAGAGTGGACCGGAGAGGCTCTCTGGTTGTGACATTAGCCAGAGAGGCGTATCTCTCTGGCACTAGAAGGAGGGCCTTCTCGGTGTCCGCTCCGGCCCTGTGGAACCTCCTCCCGATAGAGCTACGCCTGCAGACGGAGTTGCTGTTCTTTAGAAAAGGAGTGAAAACCTGGCTGGCAGGTCTGGTCTGGGGAGTGGATGGTTCAATTTCCCCAGCCAGTGAGATGGTTTGACCCCCAGTATGTCCAAGTTATAATACACTAGTACCCTAGATAACGTTATGACTTGGTTCCACAAGTCATGTTGTTATACACCGAACAATGCCAAAAAAACATCGGGCGCGCTAGCGCGCACGTGTGTCAAACACGGTTTGGGGAGGATACGGAGATTTTCTCCATATCCTCCCCAAACCGCATTTGACAGGCGCAGGGCCCATACCCTTTCCAAACATCGGGCGCGTGGTGCGCGCGTGTCAAATGCGGTTTGAGGAGGATACGGAGATTTTCTCCGTATCCTCCCCAAACCGCATTTGACAGGCGCATGCCTGCACGGTGTTTGGAAAGGGTATGGGGGCCCATACCCTTTCCAAACATCGGGCGGGCTGGAGCGTGCGAGTCAAACACAGTTTGGAGAGGATACGGAGATTTTCTCCGTATTCTCCCCAAACCGCGTTTGACAGGCGCGTGCCTCCACGATGTTTGGAAAGGGTACGGAGGATCTTCCCCGTACCCTTTCCAAACATCGGGCGGGCGGGCGCGCGCGCGTCAGAGGGGGTTTGGGGAGAGTACAGGGAAGATCTCCGTACCCTCCCCAAACCCCGTTTGACACGCGCGCGCCTGCACGGTGTTTGGAAAGGGTACGGGGGCCCATACCCTTTCCAAACGGGCATGCTAGCGTGCACGTGTCAAACGCGGTTTGGGGAGGATACAGATTTTCTCCGTATCCTCCCCAAACCGTGTTTGACAGGCGCGCGCCTGCACGGTGTTTAGAAAGGGTATGGGGGCCCATACCCTTTCCAAACATTGGGCGAGCTGGCGCACGCGCGTCAAAGGGTACGGGGAAGATCTCAGTACCCTCCCCAAACCCTGTTTGATACGCGTGCGCCTGCACAGTGTTTGGAAAGGGTACAGGGGAACTTCCCCTTACCCTTTCCAAACATCGTGCGGGCAGGCGCTGTGGGGGGGTTGGATTGGGTAGATGTTCTACCCAGTCCAACACACACACACACACACACACACGATTGTACCAGATAACGCTAAAAATCGTGTTATATGATACAAGATTTTTATTTTTTTTCCCAAAAATCTTGCAACGTTATGCGGTTTTAGCGCTATTTGGTACAATTGTTATCCGGGGTATTACTGTACCTAGTTTTTAATTAAGTTTTTAAGCTTCTTAAAGTTTTTAATTATTAAGTGTTTTTAAAATTTTTGGAAATCGCCCTGGGTCCCTTCGGGGAGGAGAGCAATAAACAAATATAAATAAATAATAAAATAAATAATAATAAATAACATTGACCACATATCTGACCTATATCATTTTCTCCAATCCATGGAACTTCCTCCATGGAAGGCCAGCCTGGACTCCTCTTTCCTGTTCATCACACAGGCTCTTTCTTGGTCACTGGCTGCCTAAGAGAGGGCCTGCTATTTTTCTTTTATTCTCCCATTTCCCAGTTTTTATATTGCTTTTAATATTGTAAGCCACCTTGAGTCCTATTAAGAAAGGGAGAGAACAGATATTTTAAACAATAAACATTTAATGATATCATTAATTCCTATCCCATTCTAGACCTTCACTATGTGACCGTCGCCAGCTGGAGCTCACTATATTGGCCATCCAGATTACAGTTGTACCTCACTTAAAGAGCATAATGTGTTCCACAGGATTGCTCTTTTAGCGAGTTTGCTCTTTAAGCGAAACACCATTGTAAGTGACTAATTGTGACTTCTGGGGGGGGGGGGATGCGAACCCCAGTTTATTTGTTAAGTCAGTTTTTGGTTGGTTTTATTTGTTAGGCGAAATGCACATTCAGAGAAAATTCTGCTCTTTAAGCGAGTTACTCTTTAAGCGAAGCGCTCTTTATGTGAGGTTTGACTGTACTATTAGGAGAGAGAGATATGCTTGGGGGCAGGGCAGGGGGCAGCATCATTCTTCAAGTGAAAAAGTAGGTGGATTTGGTTTGTTATAACCTGATGGCTTGGTGAAAAGTTAGTGGGTTATGAAGCATAGCAACACCAATCCTATTGCATGATGTGGGAAGGTTTGGAGTTGACACATCTACAAGACGTTGAAGATGCCGCCGCGCGAGACGTCGCTGCCGCTGCGCGCCGCCCCGGCCCCCGTCACCGGCCGGGAGGAGGTAAAAAGGAGCCTCCCTGGACGAGGGAGGGCTCGAAGACGCCGCCGCGCATGACGTCGCTGCCGCCGCAGGCCCCCCCGGCCCCCGTCAGTGGCCGGGAGGAGGTTAAAAGGAGCCTCCCTGGACGAGGGAGGGCTCGAAGACGACGCCATGCGAGACGCCGCCAATGTTTGTTGGACCTTGTTGGACTCTCCCTCGGCCAGCCGGCCTTGGAGGGAGAGAAACCTGGGGGCCTTGGGCGGGGATAGAAGATTTTGAATGGAGGGGGGTCTTTGGTGGGATATTGTTTCTTTTGTATATTATTGAAGCCGCCTAGAGTCAGGTTCGCCTGAGCAAGGCGGGGTATAAATTTGAAGAATAAAAGAATAAATAAATAAGATTCTCTTCATGCAGTTTGTTTTAGTTTATTATCATAGTTTACCATACAAATGTCTATTTCAGGTGCTTTGTTTGATTAACGATAAATGTTTCTATATAGATTTTCTCTCAATTTCATTTTCCATTTATATAAGTTTTAATGTCTCTATAGGGAACAGCAGTATTAAAGGGATTGCAGCCATAATTTTCACACAAAGTGTCAGTTTTACAGTCTTGCCTTTCTATTCCATATTAGGAACTGGCTTTTCCTAATGAAGGCAGCATGTGTATTTCCAGTTTATTTTGAGGATTACACTTATAGCCAGTAGTGGGCATCAGCAGATTTGCACCAGTTTGCCAGAACCAGTACCGGAAATTCTGGCTGGCCCCGCCCATCCAAGTTTTGAAATAAAGTAGTCCTAATTCTGGTCCAACGCAGGGCTTTCCCCCTGGCCATGCCCACCATACCACGCCCACAGTGTGGTAGTAAAAAGTTTTGGAGACCACCACGGCTTACAGCCATATATAGACTAACTTCCAGAAAGTATTTGTTAAACATCATCATGGTTTTTCCTGATAAAATAGAGAGCCACTATAAATCCTGAAGATACATATCAGTGTTTATATTTAATAACTGTCACAACATTAGCCCCTTTTTAAAGCTGAAACAAAGTCTTTGCTAAAGACTTCAGGAACATTTAAGATGATATGATCTCAGAATGGTGTTTGAAATTGATGAGAGGTTGGCAAACTTCAATCTCTTGATGTTGGATAATCTTTGGAAAATATTGCTTAATAATACAGTACATAGAATTTGCCTTTGACAGCCGGAATAAAAACTACATAGGAAATGGTAGGGAGAGCATGTTTTGATTTTTTTGTAGCAAAAGAAATTTTCACATTTGTGTCCGATTTGTCTTAATTGATCATTTTGTCAAGAAAACCGGCTTTCAGCATGTGGTCATGTTCTAGAGATGTGGGCTTTTCATAAAATTATTATAAATTCCTTCCTTCCTACGGTTGTAAGTGCTTAGAATTATTCCTCAAATATCTATTGTCATGCTGTAAATAACTTTGGACACCGCTATTCCTAATTCTTTCTTTCACCCCCAGCTCTCCAACACCACAACTGATTATTAACAGAAAGGCTACAAACAAAACAGATGAAATCCAGCGGTCTGGCGTACTGCACATTGCCCTTGAAGGGCTGTCCTGTTTTCAAAAAACATTCACTACTTAAGGGGAATGTTTTTGAAAAGTCCCTTTTGTATCACCTGGTGACCAAAAAAATATAAAGCAATTACTAATTATTTTATCACATTTATACCCCGCCCTCATCCAAAGACTCAGGGCGGCTTACAAAATTAAAAACACAGTTAAAACATATTGATTACATTTAAAAGTTTAAAGGGTTAAAAATATCAGGGAGAGAGGTGGGGATTATTCAAAAGAGCCAGCCAGCCGAACCGACTGTCTAGCCTGCACCCCACACATGCCCCACCAGCCAGGTCTTTACCCCCTTTCTGAAGGGCAGCAGCTCTGTCTGGAGGTGCAGTTCACTTGGCAGGAGGTTGCATTTTATATATTGTTTTAATGTACACAAAAAGCCCATTGTTGTAGTGTTTGTACAGATATTAACACCATTATGAAGCTCCCCTTCTCCAAGAAATAATACTGTGGACACTCAGGTTGAAAGCCACTGGTTTGAAGGAATGGTGAACTGTCCTCAATGTGTAACCTTGGCCAGGAACTACAGCACTAATATGCATTAATGTATATTGTCATATTGAGTTAAGAGAGAAGGGAACTACTTGCTTCGAGTTACTCAGGTTCTATTTTACTTACACAGGGTTACTTGGATGTGACAGTTAGGCAGAAATGATAGGATTTTCTGCTCCAAATACCAGTAAGAGTGACGCTTCCGATCACGTGGGCCAAGGAGAACTTAATTCAAGGACACCTAGTCTCTCTGAACCTCCTAGATTGCTTAAAACATTTCTACACATCTCACAAAACCACAAAAATCCACCACCACCACCCATTCCAGCTGTTAAATGTTCAGGGTTTTCTCTCTAGTTTGCTATCTACCATTAAGCATTGCTATTCTCCCCCCCCCTTTTTTTGGGGGGGGGGTTTAAATGGGGAAATTCAGTACTCTGGTTTGTTTATAAATACTAAGTTGGTTTTGGATTTTTCAAGTGAGTGGGCTGACTCAGCCATTGGTGATTCCCAAGGGATGAACATACATGTCTCTATTTGATATGAGCATTCCATGCGTGGAGTTCTGTGGGTAAGGTTAATGGGCATCAGTTCAGACTTCAAACTTGAGAAGACGTCTTCAAGGATAGATCCATGGCTTGTCAGGGTATGGAGCAGGGGAGATGTTCCATTTGGCACTGTGTTTTCTACATAAACACCAGTATCTCTGTGATCCTAATTTTCTCTTATTTTTGAATGTTCCATTAGAAAACAAAAGGGAATAGACAGTGCTCTCTTTTTTGGAGAAGGGACCATTTTACCCTCTGCCTCAAATTCCAGGCAGATTTATATGGGAGAATTCAGTGGTGGGCAGCCAAAAAAAAATTACTACCACACTGTGAGCGGAGCCAACATTGTGGGCGGAGCCAACATCATGAGGTCTTGGCCGGAGCCAACATCATGATGTCATGGTTGGAGCTAATGATGTGGGCGGAGCCAATGTAAAACCATAAAAATAAGTACACATAAAAATACAAATTAAATAGACATAAAAATACACATAAAAACACATAAAATACATATTAAAATAAATACACATTAAATAGACATAAAAACACATACAATACAAATTAAGTACACATAAAAATACACATTAAATACACTAAATAGACAAAAACAAAAATATAAATTAAATACACATAAAATACATTAAAATACACATTAAAAATTAATACACATTAAAATACACCCACCCACCCCACACCCAAAGGTGAGTCACTTATCCTGGGGAGCAGACTATAAGGAGCTTCAGGCTAGCAGCTTCTCTTCCCCCTCCCCTCTTGGGAGGGCAGCAAGGAGGCCATGCATGCGCGCCAAGCGCTGTAGGCACACATACACACCAAGCACTTGGCACACATGCACAGTGGGGGAACCAGTGAAAAGGTAAGTCCCTGAGGTGGTTCCTCCCAAAAGCCGCTACCGATTCTCCGGGACACCCGGAAAAGTAACTACCGGTTCTGGTGAACTGGTGCTAATCTGTTGCTGCCCATCACTGGGAGAATGTGGACTTTCAGATAAGCGGGTATATAGGACTTTATAGGTGGATTATGCTCATAATCAGATGGGTAACCCATTAAGCTTATTTCATCCTGCAACTCCCATGATAGCTGGAGGATTCTGGGAATTATAATTAAATGTCTCCCATCTTTGCATATGTTATCCTGTGTAAGTATGTTTCTCTTCACACGTTTTTTGACCTGAGAGACAGAAATTACCAGCAGGTGTCAAATCACATACTAGCCAGTTTTTTTTTCTCCTGGGTGAAGCAAATATACATTTTCATCACCAGGACACATAGTTATGCAACAAGCCTGCTTTTCTTGACACTTTAATGAAACATTGAGACACTTTGCACTAAAGTATAGTGAAACTGCAAAATGCGCCTCAGGAAAGGTTGAGCTGAATTCCTACCAGCAAAGAACAGCCTGAGAAAAAAGAAGTATGTATGCCCAAGAACAGGTTGGGTTTAGTAGATAATCTTGTTCTAGTCGAAAGGCGTCAAGACTGTGTGTAGACTAGAACAGTTTGTAAAAAAGAAAACATTGAACTCTTCACTCATCTTTGGATTCTGCTTGGATGTTCTCCTTCTGTGGCTTTGCTTTTTATTGGTGGCACCTCTCCAAAAAAAGCTTATTTGGACCCTATATTACAATGTTCAGAAATGTTACTTTTTGGGACTATAGTTCCCAGAATTCCCCTGGCTGCCAGGCTAAAGAATAAAAAATTCCAGCTTGGCTATTTAATGCCTTTTTAAACACCAGGCAAAGGACTTGCCATTTTCCCATTTAGTCCAGAAATTTTCCCATTTATTTTTCAGTTTCTTGGTTTATTGTTGTTTCTACATTGCTGCTGCTTCTTCTGCGTCTAGGCCAGACGTGAAACTGCCAAAATGGAGCCATCTTTTTGTGACTTCATTCTGCAACTCCTTTTGCTTGACCCAGTGTGAGAAAGATTACTGTTACCATGGTACAGATGATTGTGGTTCAAACATACCACAATCTTCAAAGAGGCTCTTCCTGTGTGCCTCTACATTGTTACTAATCATGCATTGTTCAAGTATAGCTATTTCCAGAGAGGTAGCCATGTTATTCTGTAGTCTGAGAACAAAAACCAGACTAAAGTCGGAAGAAATAGGATATATGATCAGCTATGCCAAATATACTGCTGTTGCTGTTGCTGTTACAATTTCAATTCCCATACCAAGGTACAGTATAAGGAAAAAGGTTATTCCAGATATTTTATTTGAACCTGATTTCTATTGGTTGTGTCTTTTGTTTGTCTGTTTGCATGGCTTTCAACACTGGAGAGGTAGTGATGGATGATTTCTGCTAATTTCCTTAGTGACTCTGCTTTGGGGTCCTACAGGGTTTCATCTTATAGTTCTCACATGTTTTATCACCCAAAGATTTGAACTGAGGCATCATTAATTTGCAGATGACGTGATACTTGGCCTTCTCTATTTCCCTCTTTTATCAAAACAAGAGGTTTTAGGAGTTCTGAATCAGTGCTTTATGTTATAACAGGCTAAGTAACAGTTAATAAAACTGAGCCTCAAGGCAAACAAAATAGAGATACCATTAGTGAGTGTTTTATTTGTCTATTTGAATAGCATTCAATGGTTCTAGAAAGAACTGCACTACACTAGGGGTCACCTTGAGTAGTCCTGCTCTGTGATATGACCCCAACTGTGAAACATACTTCTCAAACATTATAAGACCTTTCCATGTTCAATTTTATTGTTAAATCTGTAATGTGCTATGTTTTGTATAGTAATTGTATTGTCATTGTTTGTGTGGTAGTTCAACCATTTTATCTAGGCCACACAGAAACCTTTGGCAGAGACATACCATTAATAATAACTAATTTTTATTAGCAAGACAAAGTCCAACTCCACTGACCCTGAAAACAGGCATGAATGTGGGAGAATGGAATAAGTGGGCTTGGAAAGACATGCTTATGAAATTGTTCAGTTAATGCTCAGCTTCCTGTTTTTCACTCCATACAGGCATTTTCTCAGGCATGTAAGAAAGCCAAGACCAGGGTGGGCTTGATTTTACAAGTACCCTGGGCATTTCCTTGGAGTAGTTTTGCACTGTTGCTTCTTACACAATCTCTGTGTTGGAAAACAAAATATTTTTACACATGTGCACAGAAATTTTTTCCACACCAACTGTATTGAGATGATTATGTGAAGCAGTCCTACAAAGGTTACTGCAAGCAGAACCATAGCTATGGCTAGAAATACCAATTTATTTCTTGGGTGAGACATCCATACCATCAAGGAACCACACAGCTTGGTACCTTCAGCCTACATCTCTGTCACTCCCAGCCCTAAAAGTATGTCTTCTCCAAACCATCTCTTTTCTTCCATCCCTTCTTCCCATCCATATTATTCCCAGGGAAACTTTATTCAGTCCATGGTGCTGCAGGCATGTTTATGATGTTTTGGCTTATTGGGTAAAACACTGAGCTTGGCTACCGGAAGGATGGGGTTCGATACCTGACAGTTGCACGATGGTAGAGTTGCCATAATTCTCTCCCACAAAACCAGGACAGAAGTATACTTGACAAAAATGGGCAGGTTATCTATAAAATAGCCTTTTTAAAAACAAACATAATAAAATGACAGCTATAAAACACTTTCACATTAAATATATCAATATATATTTATTTACAACAGTTAATTCTTACTGTAATATGATCTGTTGTACTTCTGAGAAGTCACCTCATGGTCAACTCTTAACATCCTCAGTTCTAGGAAACACACTGGTCACATTTATCAGGTGGTGGTGTGAGATGAGGACATTAAGATTTGTCTCCAGGTATACTCCAACTCTAATGTGGCAGGAAATCACTAGTTTGATGGTGAGAGTTTGAATGTACAGTAAAACCCCTACTTACGTAAAAAGTCTGTTCCGTAGGCTTTTATGTAAATCAGGTTTTTACTTAGCTCGAAGCAAACCCATAGGAAAAATGAATTTTTACTTAACTCTAAGAAAACCCATAGGAAAAATGATTTTTTTTTTACTTAACTCGAAGCAAACCTATAAGAAAATGATATTTATGTAAATTGAAGCAACCCCATAGGAAAAATAAAAATTTTACATAACTCAAAGCAAACCTATAGGAAATTGTGCAAAAATTATCATGTAAGTCAAATTTTATGTAACTTGAGGCATATATAAGTCAGGGTTTTACTATATTTTAATGGTGTGTTATAATACACAATCGGTAAGTTTTTTAAGTCTGGGACTTTAACATTATTTTTATTGATCTGGCTGGGACAACTTTTCTGACCTTGAATCTGGGACAATCCCGGTTTTCTGGGACATATGACAATCTTACACGATCTTACATGAAAGGAGCCTCGTTCGGGTGTCCCCTGCAAAAATCCTGTTAACCCAGAGTAATATCTGACACGAAAAAGCACACACATTTCTTGTCTAGTGAGCCCCTTCCTCCATCGTCTAATTTGATTTTGCTCTTCCATACCCTCAATAGTGTATGTTCATGCCATGGCTCTGCTCACAAGATGCTACATATGAGAGTTACATGTTCCAATTCAAAACATTAAACTTTTAGTCTGCAATCTACATGAAGAACCAAATGTATACATCTCTTTAACGGTGGGGTTTTTAAAAACCCAAGAGCAGGAATAAGACACCTCTCTTTTCAATTGTCTTATTTTAAACAACTTAATGTTGCATTTATGGACTTCTCTGTATTCTAAGGCTGAAGACAGAAAATGCGTAGAGCATTTGCAGGTGGCTTGAAAGAAATAGCACTGCTTACAGTGGATGTACAGCTCATCCTTTCAGAATTGCCTCTTGTGAACAGGTTTTACAGGTTCTACATGGGTCCCATATCTCTAAAACCTGTCTTACCAGTGAATTAAAAGAATCCACCACCACCCCCAAAGCCAAACCTCACCCAAACTATTTTTTGGACTGTTTCCAGCCCAAGAGTTGAAACGAAGCTGATATACCAAATAGAGGTTATCTGCAATACAATATTTCATTTCACTCTTCTTGACAAAGGTGGGCTTGACACAGCAATAACCCCAGATGTGCAGCATGACAGAATATAGACTTATTCCGTTCCTGACATCTCATGCGCTAACTTAACAGCAAGTGCGGTTTTTGAAAAGGCCTCTATTATTTCCTTAAGAGTTTGATAGATCTAAAGAGACATCCATTACTGTGGAAAACTAATGGTTTGTTGCGATATCTAAACCTCCCGCTGCTTTTTCAATAAGCCCAATAATGCCATTTCATATTAGCTGTGAGTACATAGTAAATGGGAGACTAAAGCTGCTTCAATTCCCTTGGAGAATTTATGCAGGAATAAAGTTTGAGTTCCTTGAAAGAAGGAAGCAGAGAAGAGTTATAAAACTGAACAAATTGCCTTGATCTGTAAAACAGAACTTCTCCTTCCTCTTTTGGTTGAAAAAAAATCCTGCTAGATGAACTTTATCCAAGTGTATTTATCCATATTCATAATGAGCTCATGACCTGCTTTTTAAGTAAAGGTCTGGCTTGCTTGAAAGCCAGTCGTGTACAACTCTAGGGGTGTGTGTGTGTGAGTTCATCTCCGTTTACAGCCAAAGATCCAGCGCTGTCTGTGACTGCAGACGTTTCTGAGATCATGTGACAGGCATGACTAGACACCGAAGCACATAGAATGCTGTTACCTTTCCTGCCAAAGTAGTACCTATTTACCTACTTACAATTTCTTGCTTTTGAACTGCTAGGTTGGCAGGAGCGGGGACAGATGATGCTCAAGCAACTATAAGTGCAGGATGTGAAAGTGGGTGTGAATGCACAAGCACATATGTATATCTTCATCTTGATGAAGTCTCCAGCTCCAACAAACTAAAGACAGAGCTATGTACAATTTCACTTTCTCAAGCATGTGCTTAGTGGTTAATGCTAGTACAGAGCTAGAGGGGAGTTGTCAGTGCAAAGGAGAATCAGTGAAAGCAGAAACAGAACTTGGAAAAGTTTGGCACAGCCCTACAGGCCAGAGAATTCTGGGATTTTTAATTTAAAAAACTAATGTTCCCCACATGCTGGCATGTATCTCTTTTCTGAACATCTGTCTTACATCTTTCCTTCTTCCCCCTGCCATCCCATCCAGAGAAGTGTGTGCTTCTGGTCCTGGAAATATATTTGGTTTGATTGTTTGATGCATTACTTCATCCATCCTCAAGTTGATGTCTTCCAAACATATGGGCTTACAACTTTCATAAAATAGGGGGGGGGGGAGTGCCAGCAGGTTAGTTTTAGAGCCAGACAGCTGGCTACATGGCATACCTTCAGCAGAAGGAAAAATCCAGGGGACTGAGGAAGAGCTGAGGAGGCAAGGCTGCATATGGTCCCGTTACATCCATTTTTTTGTGACTTACAGCGGCCACATCATTCTACCTAATGGCAGAGCTGGCTGTAAAACATGATTTTGCATTTGTGTTCTTATCCTTGATGGCTGTAGAAGGAGACTGTAGTTCCATAGTGGAAGCAGTGCTACAGTTACCTGGTATGGTCAAGAGATGACATCAAGGTCACCATTTTCTCCACCTGCTTCTCACACATCAGTACAGTAAATAAGAATGCATCTAGTGCAGTGTTTCCCAAACTTCAGTTTTGGGACTTCAATTCCCAGAAGCCTAAGTCAATTCCCCAAAGCATTGATCAGCCAATGTACTGACTTAGGCTTCTGGGAATGGAATTCCCCCTGTGGGGCGTGTGCCTCACATTGGGAACCACTGGTCTAGTTGTTGCATTGTTATTGTTTTGTTGTCTGCTTTTAGACAAACACTGAACTCTCCAACAAGACAAGTATTCCTTAATGGGGGGCACCCTCATATGGCCAATCCAAGGACGGGGCAAGGGATGGG
The DNA here is from genome assembly GCA_030440675.1 of Furcifer pardalis. NCBI lineage: Eukaryota > Metazoa > Chordata > Lepidosauria > Squamata > Chamaeleonidae > Furcifer > Furcifer pardalis. Next base: position 94,263,283 of record CP126897.1, read on the forward strand.
CGACATGGTACCTCTTAGCATCAGACACATTTCAGTAGCTCCCACAAGTGATTATTTCCATAATGGCAGTCTGTCCTTCCCTGGGAGAACCACTAAATGTGGAGGGAGAGAGAAAAGAAAGGGCAGCCAAGAGAGGAAGTGAAGAGAGAGAAAACGGACAGCTTATTTAATTTTGGTCATCCGACCCCATCCACCATCAAAGTGTGGCATTCAATAACTTAACACAAAACACCAAAAAGTTGGCATCTCTTGCTCTCAATTAAGCATAAGGGCCTCAATCAAGGCACAGACCGAAGCACAGGGGTGTTTCATTCTTTGTCCCTGCTATACTCCCTTTCAGGACCCTCTTATATTCATTTTTTTTTTTAAAAAAAGATCTTTATTTTTAAATAGTAAGAAGTGATCTGTGCAAACAAAATCAAGACTGGTCTCACAGTGGAAGGCAGACAGGTGGAGTCATCCTCTTACCCATGGTAGGATCCTATCTAGAACCAGGTCTTTTACACATACTCTAGAGTTAAGGAGGGAAGAACCCAGTGGTGGGCAGTAACAGGTTCGCACACACCCCGGCAAGGGGGTGGCAAAATTAGGTGGCCTTTGGATGGAGGGGTAGCGAAATTGGGTGGACACGCCCACCTTCCTGCCCTTCCCAGACTAACACAGCTGCCATTTAAAAAGTTTTATATTAGAGAATTTTTTTAAAAAAAGACAAAAACGTTGTGGCACCTTTAAGACTAACTGCTGTATTTTAATGTGAGCTTTTGTGGATGGATCAAGTCCACTGGCTCTTTGGCTATAAACAGAGATGAGCACTGAACCCTAGAGTTGGTAATGACTAGCTTTCGAGCAAGGGCAACCTTTACCTAATAACAGAAGATCCCCGATTGGTATTCAAATTTGACATCAGGTTTTGTCCCTGCAAGTGGTTCAAGGTCTCCCTTTGTTCAAAACCCAGTCATATCTGACTCTAGGGTGCAGTGCTCATCTCCATTTATAGCCATTTATAGCCAAAGAGCCAGTGCTGCCTGTGTTTGCAGATGTATACATCACCATATGGCAGGCATAACTAGCGTGCCCAAGACATAGGCTCCGCCCATGATGTAGTAGCGAATTTTTTTTGCTGCCCACCACTGGAGGAACCACATCATCACTTGCTTTCTTTAGAGTATCCTCTAGTTTGATGTTTAATCTGGTTCAGAAAGTTTTCAGTATTTGACCAGACACACTGACTCTGTCTTAAAACCTCATTTGGGACTTTCGTGTTGCTGCAGAGGCGTAGCTACCGCCGTATCTGCCGTATCAATTATACGGGGCCCCCGGGTCACGGGGGCCCCCAACGTGTGTAAACAAAACAAATCTTTACCCTTCCTAAGGGCCCCCAAAAGATTTTTATACGGGGCCCCGCCAAGGCACGCTACTCTTCTGTGTTGCTGAAACACCACAGCCCCACCTTGCTAAATAATATCTCCTGTAAAAGAAAGGGTAGCAACCAAAACGAAAAGATCAGAAGCACAAAATGGAAGGCAATCTTCCTGGAGACTTTAGGGCAGGGGTGCCCAAACGTTTCAGGCTGTGGGACAGTCAGCGGGCACGTTTTACATCCACTTCTGGGAGCGACGAGGGTGGCGTGGGCTGGATGAATTGGCATCAGGGGCCAGATCTGGCCCATGGGCTGTACTTTGGGCACCCCTGCTTCAGGGCAACAGAAAGGCTGGAGCATTAGATTTTATTTATTTATGTACAGCCACTGGCCGTGTTTGTCCTCCTTATGCCTTTACCCTTTCAGGCATGTTTATGAGGAGGCAGGTTTGCACTTGGAAAACGTCTGGCTGTTCTCCAAGGCAAAAGAGAACTGGGGCCAGCAAAATAGCCTCCTGCACACCATCAAACCCAAACAAATAGTGCAGTAGCTCTTCTGAAGCCAAGCAGCCAAGAGTCCCACCCCCACAATAAAATCTCTTATTCTTGGGAGTCTGTATTTCATTTTGAAATATGTACTTCCTGCACTGTGCATAGAATTTCCTTCACCCTTTTAAAACCATGGATTGTTACAGAGGTGTCAGTGAAATTGCTTTTTGTATATAATAGTGGCTAATAGAGAGTGGGGTTGTAGAGGCTTAGTGGTTAAGATGCTGAACTTGTTGACTGGAAGGTTGGCAGGTCAGCAGTTCAAGACCCTTCAACAGAGGGTGCATGACGGAGTGTGTGTCCATCATCTCTCCTCGCTCCTGTCAACCTAGCAATCCCAAAGCAAGAAATCGTAAGTAGATAACTAGGTACCACCTCAGCGGGAAAGGTAACACATTCCATGTGCTACATGACCACAGAAAAATCTGCAGATGCAGACAGCACTGGCTCTTTGGCTGTAAACAGAGATGAGCACTGAACCCTAGATATGACTGGTTTTCAAGCAAGTGAGACCTTTTCTTACAAAGCGACCTTTACCTAATAGAGAGTAGGCAAATCTTGCCATTACCTGCTCTGGCTTCACCAGGCAGTCAACAGCTGCTTTAGTTTCCTATCTGTAATCTGGAGATATTTGGTTAAGCCTTTGTAAAGATTACTGAGAATATATCTATGAAGAACAATTGGAATTCATTCATAGAAATGCTGTCTGATAGCTGAGAAGTCATATATGTAGATTTGCTAAATTTACTCTCCTTAAATCCCCTAAGCATTTTATGTTGAATTTCAGCAGGGGAGTATGAAGATAATTGCTAACCTGAAGCAGAGACTTGAACCATTTTATAGGCTTCTCTTTTTACAAGCGTATTTAAACCTTGTGAAACAAAAGTACAGAGAACAAAAGATCAAAGTCTTGACCTGTCTAATGATGTAGCCAGGCATACTCTGAGGCACGCTGAAGAGAAATATTAGTCACCCCCACAAAAATAAGCCTTTCACTAGAAAGATACATTTTCAGCTGTTGGGAAATGAAGATTTGTTGAATGCAATGAATATGTGGTAGAAAGTTCTGTTGCATATTGCCAGGAAAGCAGGTGAAAGATTAAACAGTGCTGTCAATTGAATGAAAGGGTCATTTTATGTAAAACGAAATGCAAGCATATGAATGTCTTCAATGTGGATTTTGATCCAACCGCTATATGTTTGAAAACACAGCACAGGAAAAAGGAAAGAGTTAACTAAGAATTATAAAGAGAAAGAAAGAGGCACGCATAAATTCACCTCAGGATCAATTATCTGAATTTGCTGCATTCCTTGACACACACACATTTTTAAAAAGATGGTCCAACACTGCCGTAAATGACAGAACGCTGCCGTAAATGACCTATGGCTGTTGTAAACATATTTACAACAGCCGCAGGTCATTTACGGCAGCATTCTGTGCGTGCGTGGCTGTGTTCTGTGCATGTATGTTTTACATCTTCTGGGTGGGAGGAACCATGTGACCAGCACTCTCAACCATGTGACCGGCCCGCAGCCCAAAAATTTTGGGCACCCCTACTATATCAGTTGCCCAAGAGCATGAATGGGAGGGCGTTCTTGTACTCATGTCTTCCTTGTAAGCTTATAGTTGGCTACCATGAGAACAGAATGCTGGGCCAGGTGGGGTTTTCCAGGAGATCGCTTCTTAGGCTTCCAGATTAGAAACAAGACTGGTACCCTAACTGTGGGGGCAGCCAAAGGTCTAACTGTTTCTGAAACAGGAAGAAGCGTCGACTTTCCACATGCAAAGGCACAATGCAAAGACACTTTTCCACGCAGCTATCTTGGTATAGTTCCTTACAGCTGCCTCCTGAGAACAAAGCCTTGTTTACCGTTACTTCCTGAACTAATAACGACTATCCTGTGCTGATTGATTTGGGAGTGTATGGGTGTTTTGCTGCAATTTGGAAAAGCTTTGAAACTCAAAGTGTTCGATGACCTGGCTATCGGGGCAGGTCTTCTCCATGAGTTGAAAGGGCTTTGATGGCTTTCTCCCAGGAGGGGCCATGCTCAGAGCAAAAATGCTTCTAAGCTGAGTGAGTCACAGCAGCAGCTGTGCCATGCCAGCTGTTCATTCAAATCCAAGATGGAGTATGGATTTCAAAAATGGAACCAGAGAGACTTGGGTTAACAGAGTCTGTCTAGCATGCCACATCCTGTGAGGTCTCAGTGCAGGCCAACAATAGGTTGAAGAACAAAGTGTTTCATGAACAAATGTTCTGCCCATTGGCAAGAGTGTAGTAAATCAGTTTCAGTGAGAGACTGTTCTTAACTGAAAACAAGATATTCAGTGAGATGTTGAAGTACTCATTTTATGAAGGGAAGATCATGCTTAGTACTCTCTTTAAATGTGAAAAGGTCATTTGAAGCACCTTTTGAGGAAAAACTAATGTGATTCCAGTCAAAAACAAGTATGTGCTGGAAATATTTTTAATTTTCCTCAACTTACTCCTAATGGCAGGAAAAGTTTCTCACCCTACTTCCAATATTTCTAGAATTTGTGCATGTTTTGATCTGCCTGCTGGTGTGTTAAGCTAATGGTTTTTCTTTAGTCACTTTGTGTCTGGCTGGACATCCCACTACGGTAATGGAGTAGACTGTACATCCAGCGACTTAATAATTGGGCGATAGTAAATAACCTGACTCCCTAAAGGGGCCAATGGCTACAGGTAAATTAGCCCCTTTAGGTGGGATGATGGTCTCTCCCAGTGGAGGAAATGCTACTAGAAACCATCATATTGGGCCCAAAAGCAAAATGAGCGGAGGAGGAACCACTTCACTATTCTGATTCCCAAAGGTCATGGAGGCGGAAAAGGCCATGCCAGATGGACTGGCTGTGAAGGTGCACCTTGTTAATATCCTCAAGGCTGTGGCAGTCCATTGCAGTCTCGGTGTTAAATCCTGCATGTCTCATTTCATGTGTGCCACAGGAGATGGCTCCATGATCACAGTGTGTGGGTCACTTCATGGCAAGCTGGGATCCACCTTAAACAAATTCATGGCAATGGCATTTTTCCTGAAAATGATTTTCAGGAGGAAAAAATGTATACTCGGACATGAGTAGCAGACGATGACAAGTCACTTTGTGGTTTTATAATAACCGTGCTTTCATTTGATTATTATTTTTTTGTCATCATTGTATCTTATTTAGCAGACACATTTCTTTCTGAGGGGGCAGGCTGAAATCAATGCTTCCTCCTCATGAGGACAGCCTAGATGAGGAACAAAGTGCAGAAAGCAACTGTAATACAGTATAGGCAAACCTATACGAAAACGGAGAAGAGGCCTCCAGGAAGACCAACATCCCAACCAGTGATGGGATGACAAAAATTCTACTACCACGCCATGACGTCACGGACGTCATGGGCGTGGCCAATGTCATGACGTCATGACGTCATGGCCGAAGCCGACGTCATGACGTTGTGGACGGGGCCAAAAATAAAAATAAATAAATAATAATAATAAACATACACACACACACACCCCTCCCTCTCAGCCCACCCACCCAGACACAAATAAATAAATAAATAAATAAAATAAAAACAACCACCCACCCAAAACACAAATAAATTACCCACTCACCCCAAATAAAAACCCCTCGCTTACCTTTCTTGGGACCCGGCACCCTGACTGCGTCCACAGCCGCCGCCGGAGCTGCCTGCACCCCTGTGGTGTCGTCCTCGGGCCGGTACCTTTTTAGCCCAGCTCCGGCCACGGCCAGGGGCGGCGGGCAGCAGTGGCTCTAGCGGTGGCTCCAGCCGCGGCTGCCGAGCCTCCCTGGGCCGTCCCCATGCCGCCCCGCCGCCGCCTGCAGCTTCCTCCTCTGCCAGGTGCCGCAGCTGGGCTAAAAAGGGACCAGCCCAAGGAGGAAGCCACAGGGATGCAGGCAGCGGCAGCTCCGGTGGCGGGGGGGTGGCGGCTGCAGGCACCCAGCCCACAGGCGCCCGGCGGAGGAGGAAGCAGCAGCGGTGCGCCCCGCCGGGCGTCCCCAGGGCATGGGGCTTGTCAGCAGCGGACGGCCCAGGCAGCCCTCAACGTGCCGCAGGGGAGGTGCCCTCCTCAGAGGGCTGGTGCCACCGCCACCGCCGCCCTGAAAGCTCTAAAACAATTTTTTTAAAATTGGAGCTAAAATGACTCCAATTGACTGCGCATGCGCAGAAACTCAATTTGACGCATGCACAATGCGTCAGATTGAGTTTCTGCGCATGCGCAGTCAATTGGAGCCATTTTAGCTCCGATTTAAAAAAAAAATCTTTCGGTGAGTGTCTACCCTCCCAGAGAACCCTCCGGGATTGGTCCTACCGGTTCCAGGGAACCGTCTGGAACCGGGGACATCCCATCACTGATCCCAACCTTTCAAACATACTGAAAGACCAATCATTTCCTGACAGAAGGTGAAGTACATAGCAAGTGGACTCTAGAGGCCCACCGCCTTCTTTCGGTTTGAAACTTGAAAGGGGTTTTGCCTGAGCTTTCCATTGTGTTTCCGAAGTGAGCACAAAGATAAAAGAAGATAGTATATTAAAAATTTGGAAGTGCAAGTCTTGCTTAGAACACTATTGTGACAGATGCTGATAAACAATGATAGCCCTGCCAATGCTTATGTGATAGAGATGGTGATTGAGGGTCTTCATCCAGAGGTCTGCGCCGTTCTGATATAATCCACATGTCAGAATGCTGTCACACAGAGGAATAACTTGCTGATTTCTCCTCCATGTCAATGTTCTCTACCACGTAAGATCAAAATCTATGTCAGAACACTCATTCCTCAGAAGCTAACTTCTCACCTGCACACATTTCCAGGGGAGCAACAGCCTTAGTCTGTCATAGCAAAAACAACAAAGGATTTTATTCCATCAAAAGACCAACAGGTTTGATCTGACATATGTTTTTGTGGGCCGCAGTCCATTTCATCAAATGCAAAAAGTGAACTCTGAACTTAGTTTTGGCAGCCTTTAAGATGTCACAAGGCTCCTTGTTGTTTTCACATGAAAGAAGTTATTGCATTGGTTGTTTATATACTGGAAGAATATAATGTCACTTTTTCCACATTACAGTGAATGCACAGAATATGGGCAGGGAGAGAAGTTACATAGTCAACTTCTGTTCTTTACCTCCTCAAGTTCAGTTCAACTTAATATATGCAGAGATTCTATAAGACAGTAAATATAGTGTAATGCAGGGGTTCTCAACCTACTGCCTGCGGGCCAGCCCTGGCCTGTGGCACCATTTCATGTGGTCCATGCTGCTGATGCCACTGGAAACAGAAGCAGAAGGAAATGCATTTATGACAGCCCTAAATGCAGCTGCAGCTGTGGTAAATGCATTTACAACCGCCACAGATACATTTTATTGCAGCATTCACGGTGAGGGGAACCACCAGTCTGGCCCGCTCAACTGTCTGAGGGGGCATGGTCCAGCCCATGGCTTAAAATGATTAAGAACCCTGGTGTAATGGATTGAGTATCAGCATAAGACTCAGGAGGTAAAGGTAAAGGTCTCCCTTGCTCAAAAGCAAGTTGTGTCCAACTCTAAGGGTCATTGCTCATCCTTGTTTACAGCCAAATCATTTCCCTGGTCATGTGGCAGGCACAACTAGATGCTGGAGCACATGGAACTCTGTTACCTTTCCCACCAAAGTGGCACCTATTTATCTGCTTGCAATATCTTGCTTTTGAACTGCTAGGTTGGCAGGAGCTGGGACAAATGACAAGCACTCATTCTGTCGCGCAGCATTCGGGTCTCGAACTGCTGATCAGCCAACCTTATGGTCATCAAGCTTGCCATCTTAACCACTAAGCCACTGCAGCCCCTAAGACTCAGGAGACCTGAGTTGAAGTTGCTACTCAGCCATGAAAATTCACTCTGTGTGTGTGACACTCTTTAAATATCTCATCTATTTATCTTTATCATGTGCTGTCAAGCCATTTCTGACTTATGACAACCTTCTTCATTGTTTTCTAGGTTTAGAGTACATAGACATATTTTAACATTGCCTTCTTCCAGGGGCATCCTGGAAATGTGCAGCTTGTCTAAGGTCACACAGGCTGGCTCTTTTGTGGTGCATTGTGGAGAACTTACCTCTGCCTCTCTGAGCCATCTAGCAAATGAAAAACCTATTAGAGTCAGTGCAAGTCGGAAGCAATTTTATGGCATATGACAACAACAACAATTACAGGAGTACTTATAGAATACTAAGATTCTATATGTATACGTGCCAGGTTCCAATTTTGTTTATGTTTAAAAAACAATTGAAATCATTCCTCTTTAAAGAGGCTTTTAAAGAGATTCTTCCAAGTACCGAACAATGGATTTAATTAACTTGATTTTTACCATCACCAATGTATGTTGTTTTTGTGGTACTGTTATTGTTTATTGTTTTTTTATCTATAATTTATTCTGTTTGGTTTATTTGTTGGTTTTGTATATTATGTTTAATTTTATATTGTTATTTGTAAAACTCTTTTAAACTGTTGTATGCTGCCCAGAGTGGGAGAATATCACAGATGGGTGAGGTATGTTTAAATAAGAATGAACAGATATTTCATTCTATGGAAGAAGCACTGTGTGCATTGGGAACATTGATGTGTACAGAGTATATGCCTATATTCAGGTAATAGGAGTCATGAGAGACCCTGCTCCTTTGGTTGGGCCCTAAGGGTCAGTTAGGAATCTTGCTCCTGTCTCTGCCCCCTTGCAGAGCAGAATAAGAGATTCCCTGCCTGAGCTTCTCGAGGCCATCACAGTGTTGGTGTTGGAGTTCCTCTCACTTCAACCTGCCTTCATTGGGGGCTGGCTCCGAGGTAGCTCATGAATTCATGGAGTTCATGGCAGCTGTGGGCCTGACTCAGGTAGTTCAGGGCCTGACCAGGAGCAGTGGTCATACACCGGATTTAGCCTTTCTGTCGGGGCGGTGACAGAGTGATCTGAAATTACAACATTTGCAAATAACACCTGTGCCATGGTCAGATCACTATCTCGTGACTCTGGACTTTCGGGGTGCGACACTTCACCGTAGAGAGGCTGGGCCTATTTCGTTGGCCTGCCCTTGGTGACTGATGGATCCAGATGGTTTTCAAAGGGAACTGGGGATTTTTCCTCTGGACTGGCCATATGATTTGTCTGAGGCTCTTGTAGACCTCTGGTATGAGGGAGCAACGGCAGCCTTGGACATAATCGTGCCACTATGGACTCTCTGTGCACAGCTGCCCTGCTCTTCCCCCTGGTTTACGGAGGAATTGAGGGAACTTAAATATGCAAAGAGATGCCAAGAGCACCGCTGAATGAAGACTCAGAGTGATTCCAACCAAACACTGGCTAGAGCCGCTATTAGAGCCTACCTTGTGGCGATACAAGGTCCTGTTTCGGGTGACTAGGTCCCTCCTTGGCAGAGGGGGCCCTGGCCCTGGTTGGCAAGGGTCAGCTGAGGATTTTGCTGATTATCTGGTGAAGAAAATTGCTCGAATTCACTCAAAGTTTGACCCTAGCATGGTTGCTGCGAATCTGGAGTTGACTGGAGTGCAGTTTGGCCAAGTTATCTGGGATCAGTTCGATCCAGTTGTCCATGAGAAAGTGGATAGGCTACTTGCATCTGTCCGCACCACTGCCTGTTTATTAGACACCCCCCCCCCCCCCGGGCCTGGCTAATCAAGGTGTCCAAAGCGGTATCAAGTAGTTGGGTCAGGGCAATAGTCAATGCTTCCTTGCAGGAGGAGGTGTTTCCTGCACCATTAAAACATGCTTTGGTGCACACCGTCCTGAAGAAGCCAGTGCTCGACCCAGTGGTGGGCCCCAGCAGGTTCGGACAGGGTCGGGAGAACCGGTAGTAAAACTGGCTGGCCCTGCCCACTGCCCTGCCCCCTCCTCATCCTTCTCCTTTCACCCTACTCCCGATGCGACTCCAACATCCTTGCTCCTGGGTGCGGGCGCTGAGAGTGGGGTGAAGCTGAGCCAGCAATTACTCTGTTGCAGTTACTCTTTAAAGGAAAATTAGAGCATTGACGTGTAATTACTAACTAATGGTCTGACGAAGTGGACTAGATCCACAAAAGCTCACATTAAAATACAGCAATTTAGCCATGCCCACCCAGTCACTTGGCCACGCCTACAGAATTCGCCACACCCACATAGTTGGCCAAACCCACAGTGTGGTAGTAAAATTTTTTGAAGCCCACCACTGGCTCGACCCAATGGTATTGGCCAACTATAAGCCTGTCTCCAACCTCCGCTTTTTAGGGAAGGTCCTGGAGAAGGCAGTGGCACTGCGGTTGCAGGGCATTCTGGATGAAGCGGATTATCTGGACCCCTTTCAGTCAAGATTCAGTTCTGAATATGGTACCAAGTCTGTATTGGTCATGCTGCTGGACAATATCTGGCGGGAGCAGGACGGAGGTCATCCAACCACCCTTGCTCTTTTTGACCTCTCAGTGGCCTTCAATATCATTGACCACAGTATCCTACTGGGACAGCTCCAAGGATTGGGGATCTAGGACACTGTTTCGTCCTGGTTTGCCTCATTTTTGAGGGGCAGGACCCATTCAGTTCAACATTCTTGAATTTGTTTGGAATTTTCTAGTAATAGTTACCAGTTTGCTTTATTGTTGGCTTAGATATCTGGCTGTGAAGCCATAGGTTGGGAGTTCAATTCCCCACTGTGTCTCCTTTGAGAAGAGTCAGCGAGTCTAGGCTTGTACAAGCTGCAGAGTCCCATATTTCCACAATAAGATGAGAACGGTAAACCATTTCTATGTATTCTGTCTCTTAAACAAAACAACTTGAAGGGTCGCCTTGACTCATAATTGACTTGATGGCACACCATTAGTAGTGGAATAAGTATTAATTATGTTTTGCTTTAACCTGTTTGGCTTCATATTACTTCTGTTTCATTTCTTCTGTTAGAATGGGGATTGCCAACCTAATGCCCATGGTCTGGATCCAGCCCTGGTGCCATTTCATGGGACTCTCCACCCCTCCAAGGAAATTCAAGAAAAAATGGCTGTCCCTTTGAAGCTTTTGGGACAAAATGGACGCTCCCATCATGCAGGCAGAGCAAACTGGCTGTCCAGCCCTCGAAGCTGACTGAGAGAGCACGGCTTGACGTCCGGCTTGAAAAGGTGTTAGGACATAACCACACTGTATTATATTTAAAATAAAATATGTTGGGAAGAAAAACACAGGGCGAAGTTAGCAGGAAGGGAATTCAGGAAGGAAATAATTTGCCTTAATTCTCCAAGTGCAATCCACAGCACACCTGTTGAAGGGGGAGGGGGTTCTCAATATCCAGCAGCACACCTGTTGAGGCAGGAAAAGCCTATCAATATCTTGGTGGCATCCATTCCAAAGGGCTAAATTTTAATGGATGCCCCTAGTCCTGTGGAAGAAGCCAGGCTGCTAGTAAGATGCAATGACCTTGATATGCAACACATCTAGAGGCTGGGAGAAAGTTGTTTTCTGCATTCCAATCCCAGAATCCAATCCTGGCTGCAGGATTTAGAGGGGTCCCCTTCCACCAAGCCCCAATCTTGCTAACAGTTGACTGAACCTTCTAGTTGAAATCTGAGGAAACATTGTCTCCTCACCATATTCATGTCTTTCATAAGAATCTTATATTTTTCTTTGTCACATCTTTATTTAGAGTCACTGTGTGCTTTATATCTACTCTCTTTGCCTTTTGCAAAGGATCACTGCATTTAGTAGAAAGCAAATCATAATACAGTGGTACCTCGCTTAAAGAGCATAATGCATTCCACGGGATTGATCTTTAAGCGAGTTTGCTCTTTAAGCGAAAAACCATTGTAAGTGACCGACTGTGACTTCTGGCGGGGTGGATTGCGAACCCCGATTTAGCTGTTAAGCAAGTTTTTAGTTGGTTTTAGTTGTTAAGTGAGGTGACCATTCAGAGAAAATTCTGCTCTTTAAGCGAGGCACTCTTTAAGCAAGGCACTCTTTATGCAAGGTTTTACTGTACTGTATAATGATCTTCTATGGAGGAAAGTCATAACAGGTCTGCATTTTATCTTGTAATTTCTGGGCTCCAGCATATTCTCTTGTTTAATAAACTGTTCTTCAAACATTGCCTAATAAATGTTTTTCAGCACAGTTGGATAGTTTGAGTTCCAGCTTTTGACAGCCAGAACAAACAATGATTTTGTAGTAATAACCACCAGGTAACCTCCCTTACTGAGATTGCTAACTTTTCCTACCGAGTCCAGAGAAAACGAGGTACTTCAAAGTGGATTTGGATCCCAAACATCAGTTCCAGAATCCTAACTTCTATGCCTTATTTCACTCTGAGCTGTTGGTAAAGGTAAAAGTAAAGGTACACGTAAAGGTCTCCCTTGTTGAAAGCCAGTGGTACAGGTGATTATGCTCATCTCCGTTTACAGCCAAAGAGCCATCACTGTCTACATCTGCAGATGTTTCCGTGGTCATGTGGTGGACATGACTACATACCGGAGCACACGGAATGCTGCTACCTTCCCACTGAAGTGATACCTATTTATCTACTTGCAATTTCTTGCTTTCAACCTGCTAGGTTGGCGGGAGCTGGGACACAGATGGGAACTTATTCCATCTTGCAGCACTCAGGTCTCAAACTGCTGACCTACCGACCTTCCAGTTGTCAAGTTTCATATCTTAACCACTAAGCCACTGCATTCCTGAGCTATTAGTCCATGTATGTAAAAAATAAGGAAAACATCAAAGGACAGGAGACAAATAAATATTTTATACTTAAAGAGCAAGAGAATCCTTCAAACTTTCCAGAGCCAGCCCAAACAGCTGCAAAGCACATACATTCCACCAACTGAAGAAAAATCCCTTAGGTAGTTTTGGTGACTTCCACATTAGCCCGGTTCTCTGAAACTCCCATCTTTTCTTCTCTCTCTCTTTTGACTAAAGGGAGAAACTGTACACCTGTCATTGACAGCCCATGGTACCTTCACACTTTCTATTAACTAATTTCCATTTTTCTTTCTTTCTTTGTTTCTTAGACTCTGGCTTGCGTTTTTCTTTTTTGCTCTGAAATGCAACTGTGGCACCACCCAGTCCAATGTCAGAGACAGATAAGATGTCACTATTGCTTTAGCTCAGATGTTTATTTATTTGTTTATAGCATTTCCTTGTCAGGTTTCATCCTAAAGTGGTGAAAAAAAGAGAGATTAAAATGACTAAAAATATTATATAATAAAAAAATTATACACAAGCAGATTTTGTCTAGGGAAGGAGAGGATACGAATTGTCCCCTCCTTACCTATATGTTGCAATAAAAGGCAAACGGTGGTGGTGGTGGTGGTGGTGGTGGTGGTGGTAGTGTCATCAGTTCCACAGAGGAAGGAAGAAGGATACAGTACATGCAATTCCCTGAAACTTTTAGAATTGAATTCATACAATTATCAGACATTTAATAGTAACCAAATCAGATAAGTGGTCATTAAACTTGGAAGCCTGACGGTTAGGCAGACTTTAGCATGTGAAAAATCAGATTTAGAATCATAGAATAACTGAGTCGGAAGGGATTATAATCTGATGCTGGAACAGGGGTGGTTGAAAAAGAGAACATTTTCTGAGAAACTTTCTCTTTTTTAACAATAGCAATTTGCTGTTGTTCAGTCGCACAGTCGATTCCGACCCTCTGCGACCCCATGCACCACTGCCTGCCAGGCACTCCTGTTCTCCACCATCCCCCTCAACTCGCTCAGCTCTGTGCCCATTGTCTCCACAATACCATCTAACCATCTCATTTTTGGCCGCCCCCTTTTTCTTTTGCCTTCCACCTTTCCCAGCATCAAGGCTTTCTCAAGCGAATCCTCTCTTCTCATTTGATGTCCAAAGTACCTTAGCTTCATCTTTACAATTTGACTTTCTAAGGAGCATTCTGGGTTTATTTCTTCTAAGATTGACCTGTTTGTTCTCCTTGTTGTCCAGGGGACTCTCAAAACTCTCCTCCAACACCACATCTCAAAGGCATCTATTCTTCTGCGCTCAGCTTTCCTAATGGTCCAGCTCTCACAACCATACATTGCCACAGGGAATACCATTGCTTTGACAATACAAATTTTTGTTTTCAATATGATGTCTCTACTTTTCATTATGCTCCCCAGGTTTCTCATCGCTTGCCTCCCAAGAATCAATCGCCTTTTTATTTCATGGCTGCAATCCCCATCTGCAGTGAGTTTTGATCCCAAGAAAGTAAAGTCTGTCACTGCTTCTACTTCTTCCCCATCTATTTTCCAGGGACTGATAGGGCCTGTTGCCATGATCTTGGTTTTCTTGATATTGAGTCTCAAGCCAGCTTTTTCACTTTCTTCTTTCAACCTAATCAGGAGCTTCTTTAAGTCCTCCTCACTTTCTGCCATTAGGGTGGTATCATCTGCATATCTCAAATTGTGGAGGTTTCTCCCAGCAATTTTGATCCCAAATTGTGATTCCTCCATCCCTGCATTGCGCATTATGTGCTCTGTGTATAAGTTGAATAAGCAGGGTGACAAAATGCAGCCTTGTCTTACTCCTTTTCCTATTCCAAACCACTCTGTCATTCCGTGTTCTGTCCTAACTGTTGCTTCTTGCTTCATGTACAAGTTTCTCATGAGGCATATAAGGTGTTCTGGGATTCCCATCTCTTTAATTACTTGCCACATTTTGTTGTGGTCTACACAATCAAAGGCCTTAGTGTAATCAATGAAACAGAAGTATACTTGTTTCTGATATTCCTTTGTTTTTTCCATGATCCATAGCAACAATAGCAATTACACTCATATTATCTGGGCAGTTTACAGAGTACAGTACTTAGCATTTTGCCTCCAACATCTTGGGTACTCATTTTGCCAACCTCGGAAGGATGGAAAGCTAAGTCAACCTTGTGTCCCATCAGGATTAAACTCACAAGGTTCTGGGTCCAGTTCTGGGTCCAGTTTAACCACTGCGCCACAAGGCTTTCCTTTATTTCTTTCCTCTTTTTTCCTCCGCTGCTTCTGCTGCCTCTTCATTACAGCCTTCTCTGCGTGCATCTTCCTTTCCTCTTCAATTTCCTTCTAATACTGCTGCTTTTCCCCTACCATGCTAGACTGCACTGAATCTCATAGATTACATTTATTTTTAAAATAATTTAATCTAAGCAATGCATGCATCAAAAATAATAATTTCATCCCTTGCTACTCTGCAGAGGAACAGAAGTGTTCAATTTGCCCATATTGTGAGTGCTTTATTTATTAAGCTACTTTAGGATACTGGAAGGTGATCACAAAAAGGAAACTTGGGAAGTTAAAAGCTGCAAGGAAATTGATTAAAGTAGAACTCACCAATTGACACTGAAATAGAACCCCTGGACAGGGCTTAGGAAGGTGTAGGTTGGGAAAAATTAACCCACTCCACCAAATAGCAGGTGTAGAAAACCCATCGACACACTAAACAGTGGAACAACTGCCCTTCTGCACGGGCTCTTTCTCAAAATTCCAACCAAACCAGAACTAACACTTGTTCCAGTTCAGCAGAAGACACAAGCATTTAGTCCATTCTTAAATGTTTGGAATCAGTATGAAAGGAACCAAACATGCCAAACTTATCTAACTGATTTCCTATAACAGCATGGAACAAAAAACACCATTAAAGATTAATAACACTTAGGCAGAGACAACTGAACTTTTTAAAATATCTCTTCAAAAGCCTTGTGGCTTTTATTTGTATATATTCAGGTATTGCATAATTATGGG
This sequence comes from Furcifer pardalis, assembly GCA_030440675.1. Taxonomy (NCBI): domain Eukaryota; kingdom Metazoa; phylum Chordata; class Lepidosauria; order Squamata; family Chamaeleonidae; genus Furcifer; species Furcifer pardalis. The sequence goes on from CP126897.1 coordinate 94,278,939, forward strand.
GATTTTTTTAAAATAACCTTTTTGTTAAAACAATTTTAAAAAAAATTCCCTCAAAATTTGTAATGGTACCTCTTTCCCCCTTTTTTCAGGAGTTAATCAGTTAGACCAGGGGTGCCCAAACTACGGCCTGGGGGCCAGATCCAGCCCATGGGCTGTAGTTTGGGCCCCCCTGGGTTAAGCAGAGAAAATGGCAGCTTTAAAATCTATCTCATCCTGTTGCAAAACAGATTGCAAGGCACATTTTTCTTCCATATCTGGTAGGAGGAACCATGTAATTGGCCCACTGAACCATGCGACTGGCCCACAGCCTGAAAAGTTTGGGCACCCTGAGTTAGATGTTTCAAAGCTGAACAGTTAATGACCTCTAAAAACATTTCATGAAGTGACAGCACCAATTAGAGCGAGTCAAACAGCCCTTGCTGGAATACAATTACTGTGTGGAAAGGAGGCCCAAAGCGGTCTCCAGGAAATGTTCAAAAGGAAGGCAATTTCCTACCAGGGAAGCAAAACCCTGCTTTGGCAGAAACATAAAGTCATCCTATGGAAGCAATTTGTGACAGCAGGATTGAGCCTAAGTGAAAAGCCCAGCTGTTCCTAAAAGACAGATAGACATGTGTTAGTATACGTTTTGCTCTCGCACATGTAAACCTGGCTGTATTCAGTTCACTCTTGCAAGGTCTGTCACTATCACTAGACACAAAGACTTAGGGGGCAGGACTGTGTACTTTCCCCTGGTTTCTCTTTTTGTGTTTTCTAGAGTATCTAAAACTCCACAAGCTACAGGGTGGCCCGTAAGTCCCTACTGGTCCATATTTATTATATATTTTTCCAGAGAAATATGGCTGATTTAAGCCCATTTACACTTGAAAAGTCTATTGTGACAAGTACAGTCATACCTCGCATAACGAATTTAATTCGTTCTGCAAGGCTGCTCGCTATGCGAGTTTTTCTCTATGCGAGTCAGACTCGCATAACGAATTTTTCGCTATCCGAGTCAGACTTTTCTCTATGGAAAAACTCACATAACGAGTGTTTCAAGGGGGAAAACTCGCATAGTGAAAATTTTTCGCTGTGCAAATTTCCCCCATATAAATGCTCGTTATATGAGGTTTTCCATATGGAAAAGTCCGACTCGCATAGCGAAAAATTCATTATGCGAGTCGGACCGCTTAGCAAAAGACTTGCTCGTTATCCGAGTTTTTCGCTAAGTGAAACGCTCGTTATGCGAGGTTTGACTGTACATGGGTACAGTCTGATGAAATGGACTTGATCTATGAAAACTAACATTAAAACACAGCAGTTAGTCTTTTAAGTGCTACAACATTTTTGTTTTTGTTTTGTTGATTTTCTGATATGCTTGAAACACACAGCTACTATTTTTTAAAAATCCAGTTAACAATACTTTTCTTTAGGAGTTGGCTGATGAGGTCATTGAGCTTATATCATATGATCTGCTCTGCTCTCTACAGAATAACTAGTGAAGAGTTCTAAGTTTCATATAGCACTCTCCTTATGTAACAGGGCTGTTTGACTTCAGCTCCCCATTTATCAGACTTTTGTCTATGTTGGCTGGAGCCAATGGCTATTCAATTACATCTGGAGGTCCACACATTCTGCCATCTCTATTGCAGAGCATACAAGAATAATATGAGTGCAGTAAAGGAAGGACATTTGGTTGCTGTTTGACATGGATGGGGACAAATATAACATGGAAAGAAACTCCCAAGTATTTGCCTGGCCCTCTGGCTCATCACATGAAACATTTGGTAGATGTAAAAAAGGGACAAATAACACAAATATTTTTCTTCTTTGTAGTTCTCTGCAGCATTCAGAGAAATAATACCTTTGTTATCTCTACTGGGATTGTAAACCCTCAATTATTTTGTTGCCTTATATAATAACTAGAAAATATATTGTCTTCCTCCTCACCTGTGAAAAAAATGAGATGTTTTCTACTGGAATCTAAGCCTTCTTCTATATGTGAGAATGACCGTTGTACATATTTCTGCGTACCTTGCACAAAACAATTGCTGCTGCCTTGTTGTGCGGGCTTCTAAAAGTTAGGAGCATCAGTTGGGTTGTTTGTGTCTTTTTGCCTCATCATCCAGTACTTTTACGTTTGCATTGTGCATGCTTTGCAAAGAAAGAAATGGCTAGCTCAGAGCAGGGACATCATGCACAAATTGTAGAAACTTCGGTACCATAAAACAGAGAGGAGAAAAATACTCCTGGTTGCCTACCACTAAAATCTGCTTATGAAATGTGACATTAAGTATTATGTCAGATTTTGGGAAAGTGAAGGGAAATGGTGATTTCTCTCTCAGTGCTACACTCTTCTACTCCCCACCCAACATACAGTGGAACCTTGTATAACAAATGTCCCCTATATATAGGGGGGGAAAATCTCATAGTGAAAAAAAATTGAAAAAACATGGCGCCCCATACAACAAAAATGTTCTATACGCGATTCAGCGTCCCTATGGGGAAATTCTACAATGAAAATCTCTATGGGGGGAAAAAGCATAGAGAAAATTTTTCATTGTATGATTTTTCCCATAGAGATTTTCGTTGTATGATTTTTCCCATAGGGATTTTTGTTAATATAGGGGGGAAATTGCACAATGAAAAAAATCACATAGCAAACAGCCCCGTGGAACAAATTTTTTTTTGTTATACGAGGTTCCACTGTACAGCACTTGTTTTCAGAAACTCTGTAGCCTTTTTGTGTGTGAGATAAACCTAACCAAACTGCCAAGGGACTAAGAAAAATCAGAAAGTCTTTAAGAGCTGTGGCTGCTGATTGGGGCCAATGCATTTATTCCGCTTTTCCACTTGCTACTGAAAGGTTGCAATGTTACAACAGGTACCAAAAATGGAAATGTGCAGAGCACACTTCGGATATCCTATTTAAACCTGAAGGCTTAAGCTTAAGTGGATTGCCTGACTGAACTCAAGGGGACTTCTATGCTTAACTGGGTTAAGGATCAGAGCCAGATAATCACAATGTCGTTGAAGTACGAACAAGGCAGAGATGAAACAAAGTTTTTAAAACAAGGAGCAGGTCATACCCTCTGCAGCAAGCCATGTATGAATCTCACTGTTCTTTTTTAATACTGTTTACAGGAAATACTGTGTAGCATATGAGAACATTTAACTCTACAGAGGTCTGGACCCAATTCAAATGCTTCGAGTGAGGAGATCAAAGCCAATAATATTCATTTATGTTTTATAAAGAAGGAAACTTTTTTGTGGAGGGGGGAGGCAGAGCGAGCAGGGAACATGTTTAAAGTCTAGCTAGCTGGAGGGGAGGGCTGTGTTATGAATCCCCGTGAAACAGAGTAATAAACAATACTTTGATTTTGTTTTTACTGGAAGTCTTGTTTGTTGCAACATATGTGTTAAGATAAACTCAGCAACGTTGTGTTCTCTCTGTGTAAATATCTTTGGCTTCTTTGAAGAGTGGGCTGAAAAGGGTGTGATAAGAAACATTTATGTTTGGAGATGTATTGATTTCTTAACTGAGGGAATGAGCTCAAAAGTCTTGTGGCCACACAGAGGCTGGATTTCTGAATTAAATCTGAAATACTAGTAGGAAGACTCGCTAAAGAGAATGGTTTGAACTTGTCTCTTTTAGAAGAATATTTAGATTGCAGTGGAATTGTGCCACAAATGAAGCTGCTCCTGTAACATATAACAAGAGGAAAGCTTTTTGTTGGTGTTGTTGGTACCCCTCCCCCACTTTTTTTAAACACCAGCCAGCCCTTTGTATAAATATTATTATTGCACTCTGTGTAAAGCCTTTTATGGAAGATCATACTAACCTTGCAAGGTTTTTCATATTGTCAAGTGACTGTAGAAGACAATTAAATGCAGAAACGCATTTAAAGGGCACATTCTTGTCAAAATGCTTTGAATCTTTGTGCACAAAATAGTGCTTGATCTTTCTTACATATCACCACTTTAAGGAAGACACATCAGTCTGGCCAGGTTATCCTGTTATGGTAATAGAGTAGACCATACTGTCAGTGGTTCAATGCCGAGCATCAGTGGTTAACTAACCAGAACACCCTAAGGACTAACAGCCTTGGGTGCCAAAGTCCACAGAAAAGGGTGATGGTCCCCAAGTGGACTAAATCCCACTTGAATCCATTTTGATGGAGGGCAGCAGCTTCAACAATACTGGCCTGGGGCCATTGAGGACTTTGTGTGCCAAAAGGGCTCAGGACCAGAAAGTGACTTGTGGAACTGGATCAGTGGTGGGCAGCCAAAAATTTTGCTACCACACTGTGCGTGGAGCCAACATCATGGGTGGAGCCAACATTGTGGGCGATCTAGTCATGCCTGCCATATGGCCATGTATACATTGCAAACACAGGCAGCACTGGCTCTTTGGCTGCACCCCAGAGTCAGATATGACTGACTTTTGAGCAAGGGAGACCTTGAACCACTTGCAGGGACAAAAATTGACACCAATGGAGCACCCCTGAGGGCCTCAGGCCCTTAGCCATGAGGCTGCCACATCCAAGAAGGCTGCTGAGGGCCTCAGCTGCCGCCGCCAGTTCCTCCGCGGCTGCACCTCTCCACCCACCCAACACTGCGCTGCCACACTACAAGCAGCAAATGGCTGCTTGTCTCAGTGCACATGCGTTTAAAGATATTGGTTGGTGCATGCATGCTGAGCGCTGGAGGCGCACATGCGCACTGAGTGCTGGAGATGTGCACGTGCACTGAATGTTGGAGGTGCACATGTACACTGAGCATGGAGGCGTGCATGTGCAGGTGGGGAAGTTGGCGTAGCCACCACCAAAAAAGGTAACCCCCCCCCACGTGGTCACCTCAAAAAGTTGCCACCCCCTACATGGCCACCCCAAAAAGTCACACACACCCACACAGCCTGGTGTGGACCGGTCCCTGCGCACCACTGAACTGGATCAGTGGTACAGGTGTCATGCTGCGATGTGGAAGGCAGATGAAAGGCCACTGCATTATATTCTCAGTACAGTCTTCATGACTGATTGCCATGATGAGCATCAATATTTGGATTCGGATACGGCAGAAGAAGAAGAAGGAAGACACATGTGCCGAACATAAGTTTTCATATTCTGCAATAGGGTCACAATGAGATGCAAATACTATGATCTGTTAGCTGTGTAGGTCCTTAATAGAGGCATACCAGATGAGTGAGAATGAAGCTGCGTGCACATATGATTCCAAGCAGTCACAGAGTCTGGTAGCACAATAAAAACTTATGATGAAGATATATAAAAATATTTCCTTTATTCCTTTCTATCTTTCCCCAGCTGTTTGCACTGCCCCAGGCAACTCTTCCTGCAGTGATTGTCTCCAAATGTGAGTGCAAAGTAGCTGCTGGGCACAGATGGGAAAAATATTTCCGTCTTTTTTCTTCTTCTTCCATGGCTAAGCCAGATATGAAACTGCCAAAATGAATCTACCTTTTGGGTGAGTTCATTCTGCAGTTCCTTTTGCCTGACCTAGTGTAAGAAAGCTTATCTGCCACAAAGTGGCTGTTTCCCGGGATACGCCCAATTGTGATTCAAAAATGCCACAATCTTTGAAGGAGGTTCTTTCTGTGTACCTATGACTTTCAGAATACCCTCATTAATTATAAAAATAACTTTTCCGTTGTCTGATGCTGCGAGTGGACCTTTAGCAAACTCACCCTTTTTGCTTACACAGCCTCCTGCCATCATTAGCCTGAGCTTCCACCCGTTTGGAGGAAGGCAGAGATTGGGGTATCGGCTACACAACTGAGAAGCTTCCTTGTAGCACAAACTCTGACAGTCGCAATACATAACAGGAGAAAGAGAACTCCCCAGAGATTGAGGACAAGCCTATCACATCATCATCATCGTGTGCCATCAAGTCAATTCTGACTTATGGTGGTGACTCTTTCCAGTGTTTTCTAGGTAGGAAATACCTGAAAATAGTTTACCATTCTCTTCTTCTTGGGGGTACTTTAGGACTGTGTAGCTTGCCCAAGGCCACACTTTTGCGGGGTGCGCAGTGGGAAATTGAACACCCAACTTCTAGCTCTGCACTCAGATGCCTAGCTCACTCAAGTAACCAGCCAGCATAATGGTTGAAAAAACTTTCCACGTATCACATGTATGTGTAGGTACAGTACGTAGCTGAATGACTTGCAAGTCCTAGCAACCACTGTTGCTGCCTCTCCAGATGCCTCCACCACTAAAAACAAAAGAAAACCACCTCTCTCTCGCATCCAGGTTGCCATTTGACTTGGTTGCCCAAGTTTTAGCAAGATTAGATTCTCCGTCTGCCTTTTTCCATGATCATTCGAACAAGAATCAGTTTCAAACTGGTGTACACAGAAAAAGCCTCCTCAAAGATTGATGTATTTTTGAACCACAATTGGGCATACCCCAGGTGATGGCAACCTTGTGTGGTTAATCTTTCTCACACTAGGTCAGGCGAAAGCAACTATGGAATGAATTCACCAAAAGGTGACTTCATTTTGGCAGTCTCATGTCTGATCTAGACACGGAAGATGTTCCAGACTCCTCTCCACCCTAGCTGTCCTGTTTTGTGATATCACAGTGATTTCTCCATGGTCTCACTTTTGGCCCTGAAATCTTATAGAATGGAATGTGATTAACCAGGCAATCCTGGCCAGCACTACATATGATAAAGAAGAAATGAGACCATTGCTAACTCTGGAGTGTTAGGGAAGCCTAATCTAAATCTACACTTAAGAATTGTGAAAACCATGTTTGTACTTTACTACCCTTCCCCCCCTTCGAACCTGACCTTTTATTTATTCCTTGTTTATTTAAAGAGCCTGAAGCAATGACCCTTAGGGATATTTTGAGCATTTCCTTCAGAAGGTTCCTGCTATTGTCTGGCTAGTATTGTATGAGTCACAAAGTCACCAAGCCACGTTTCCTCTAGTGCTCAGCTGCAGCTGGGAAAATGGTTTTCTGCTTGTTTCTCTTTGTTCACCAAAGCACCCTGAAGCAATATAAGCTTTGCCTGCTATCAAAAAAATGCCTGCCATGCAGAAATGTCTCTTATTAACTGTCAAGACCGGGGATTCTCAACCTGTGACCCATGGGCCGAATGTGGCCTGCAGCACCATTTCATGTGGCCCCCACTGCCTCCACCTCACCAGGAAGTGCCATGTGGTGGAAGAAAGGCAAAATCGCTGCCCGCCTCCCAAAAACTGTCTGAGGGAGTGTGACCCAACCCACAGCTTTAAAACGTTGAGAACTCCTGATCAAGAGCATACAAGTGTCTCAGTCTTGCATCCAGGCAACATCCCATAATACAAGAAGTGGACTAGACTTTCCTGTTCTAGGAAGGACCCTTTCAGTGAGGCCAACCTCCACTGATGAAGTAGACGGGATTTCTGGAAATATGACCAGAGCTTTCTTTTAAGGACTTCTTCATAAGAATTTGGAGGAGCTACTTTTGGATCATTGGCCTCGCTGGTTGTGAGTTTCTAAGGGGTGTAAAATTCTGAGACTGGATAGATCAGTCTGGCATGTTTAGTAGCAACAAATATCTCTATCTTTCATGTTTGTAACCTTTTATCAAAGGGTGACAATCATTCTATCCATAATCCTCGTGAAAATCATCCACAGCCCCACACTGCTAACACGACCCAGAAGTTCTCCAAAATGACTCAGTTAGGCAGGTAAGATAAACAAAAGCCCTTGTTTATCTCAATTATGGGTGTCAGAAACCCCAGAGCCAGATATTAAAAGGTGATCTTTCTCAACAGTGGATAGAATATAGTAGGAAGGTTTTTCCCCCCCAGAGCTTTGTCTTGATATGGTGTTCAGATAAGGAGAGAGCTTGTGGAGGAAAGCTCTCTTATATTTTATGCTGGCTCCCTAACCTCCTATTTTTAGAAATCTAAGGAGCCAGGATTTTGCTAAAACTGGGGGAATTCTGGGATCTCCCTACACTTTCCTTCTACAATCCAAGTATTCTTGATTCCTTTTCCCCTTAAAGTAATGGAATTTCTACTCTGAGAGAGATATGAGAGATATGTCTAGGGGTTGACATGTGGACTTTGCTGGTAGCGAGTGCATTTGTGAGTAAAGAATGAAATGTCCCCAATGATTCAATGAGGTTCAATACTTGCTATTGCTTTATGAAATGCTCTTTGTGAGGGAAATTTGGTTATTTGCTTGGGATTTAGAAAATATCAAAACTGACTCTTTCCAGAAATAGGTATACCATTGGCTTCACCAATGGTTCAACATTTTACTACTACTATTAGAATAATCAGCAGTGTTGACCTTAATATTATTTCCTAAGTATCAGAATCCTCTAAAACTCACAATAATAGGTAGAATTGCATATGCTATCTATTCTAGGTGCTTATTATTAGACATCTGAATAAACTAAAAATGATGTCATCAATAGGAGCAAAAGTTGAATTCTCATCCAAACTGGCAGATTATTAGTTAATTAATAAGGTAACATATGACATCATACAGGAGGCAGCAAAGAAAACCATACCAAAAGAAAAGAAGCATAAGAAAGAAAAGTGGCTCTCTGATGAAGCTCTTAAAATAGTAAAGAAGGAACGCAAAAAGCAAAGGAGAAAGGGAAAAATTCAATCAATTTAATACAGACTTTCAAAGAAAAGCAAGGATAAGGAAACCTTTCTAAATGAACAGTGCAAAGAAATAGAGGAAAACAACATAAGGGGTAGGACTAGAGATCTTTTTTTAAAAAAAATGGGGAAATCAAGGGAACATTTAAAGCAAAAATGACCATGACAAGTGACAAAGATGGCAAGGAGTTAGCTGATGCAGAAGAGATTAAGAAAAGTTGGAAAGAGTACACAGAGGAACTCTATAAAAAAGACTTCAACACCACGGATAATCACAATGATGAGGACTTTGAACTTGTGCCAGGCATCCTAGAGAGTGAAGTCCGGAAAGCCCTAAAAAGCACTGCAAACAAAAAGTCAGTAGAGATGATGGTGTCCCAGCTGAATTTTTCAAAGCCCTAAAAGTTGATGGAATCAAATTATTGCATTCAATATGCCAGCAGATTTGGAAAACACAACGAAGGCCACAGGAATGTAAAAGATACGTTCCAATCCCAAAAAAGGGTAATGCCAAAGAATGTTCAAATTACTGAACAATTGTACTTATCCCACATGCTAGCAAGGTCATGCTCAAGATAATACAGGATAGACTTCAGTAGCACGTGGAAAGAGAATTACCAGAAAGGCAGGCTGGGTTCAGAAGAGGCAGGGGGACTAGAGACCACATTGCCAACATACGATGGATCATGAAGAAAACAAAGGAATATCAGAAACAAGTCTACTTCTGTTTTATTGACTACACCAAGGCCTTTGACTGTGTGGACCACAACAAAATGTGGCAAGTAATTAAAGAGATAGGAATACCAGAACACCTTATATGCCTCACGAGAAATCTGTACAAGAGTCAAGAAGCAACAGTTAGGACAGAACACGGAATGACGGAGTGGTTTGGAATAGGAAAAGGAGTAAGACAGGGCTGCATTTTGTCACCCTGTTTATTCAGCTTATACACAGAGCACATAATGTGCAATGCAGGGTTGGATGAATCACAAGTTGGGATCAAAATTGCTGGGAGAAACATCAACAATTTGAGATACACAGATGACCTTACCCTAATGGCAGAAAGTGAGAAAGACCTAAAGAAGCTCCTGATTAGGTTGAAAGAAAGAATGCAAAAGCTGGCTTGAGACTCAACATCAAGAAAAACAAGATAATGGCAACAGGCCCTATCAGTCCCTGGAAAATAGATAGGGAAGAAACAGAAGCAGTGACAGACTTTACTTTCTCAGGATCAAATATCACTACAGATAGTGATTGCAGCCATAAAATAAAAAAAAGGGACTGATTCTTGGGAGGCAAGTGATGACAAACCTGGGGAACATAGTGAAAAGTAGAGACATCACTTTGCAAACAAAAATTTGCATTGTCAAAGCAATGGTATTCCCAGTGGTAAATATATGGTTGTGAGAGCTGGACCATAAGGAAAGCTGAGTGCAGAAGAATAGATGCCTTTGAAATGTGGTGGTGAGAGTCCCCTGGACAGCAAGGAGAACAAATTGGTCCATCTTAGAAGAATTCAACACTGACTGCTCCCTAGAAGGTCAAATAGTAAAGATGAAGCTAAAGTACTTTCAACATCAAATGAGAAGAGAGGTTTCACTTGAGAAAGCCTTGATCCTGGGAAAGGTGGAAGGCAAAAGAAGAAGGGGGCAGCCAAAAATGAAATGGCTAGATGGTATTGTTGATGCAATGGGCACAGAGGTGGGTAGGTTAAGATAGATGGTGGAGGACAGAGGTGCCTGGTGGTCAATGGTCCATGGGGTAGCAAAGGGTTGGAATTGACTGTGTGACTGAACAACAAAATGACAGTAGAAAACATGTGTTTTGAAATCACACCTCATCTCCCCTAAGAGGTTACATATGGTGAAAATTTGAAACATCAGTTCTAAGATTCATGGGAAAGTTGGAATATGTGTATGCAGAAAGTTTAACTGTACAGTACCTGTTTCTCTCTGTTTCAGGCGGCGGGAGCAAATATGGACCATTTCGATGGATCACCTGTAGATTAAATGCATTGCCAACTTTTCACTGAAGTCCATGGACTCAGCACATCTGTTTGATATATATCATCTGCCCATATGTTCTGAATGCACTTACCTGAACCATATGTTTTTATATGCTATGAAACTGTATTTCTGATGGGCTGCTATGGTACATATGAGCAATAAAGATACCCAAAAAATACTGCCACAGCTCTTATTTCATATATTCTTTTGAAACTGGGACAATAAAAAATTGCATTTTTAAAGCAAAGAAAATAAAAACATGTTTCTTATTGTCAAGTCTAATGTATTTCCTTATGTATACTACTGTTATGGCCCCAGGCACACATCAGAGCAAGTTCGCTTGCAGCCACTGCTTATGAGGTAAGGAGGAAAGTCTTATGGGAGACTGAAAGGGTCAATCAAAGCCATTGGTCAGGAATAGCCAGGTTCAAGAGCCAGTCGATGACAGAAGTATAGACAAAGGGGTGATCTGAAGGCATGGTCAGGTTTTCAGGCAAGGGTCTGAAATCCAGCAAACAGGCAAAGGTACAAGAAGCACAGTTTCGGGATCCAAAACGATTGCTCTGATAAAGGCTTTTGCCTGCATGGCCGCCTTCTTAAGAAGGTTCAGGTCTCCCAGCTGGAGATGGTCTCTGGAGAGGAGCCCTTGCCCCTCTCCTTTTCAGCTGCAGCATGTTCCTTAATTGCGCCCTACATTTCTCAGATGTGCTGGGATCTGCCTCGTCCTCCTCATTGCTGGCACCTGGTGCCTCAACAAGTTATCCTGTCAAATCCTGATCATTTTGATCAGTTTGACCAAGAAGAGTCAGCTCCCAGGTGACAGCAGGCTGTGGAACTTGGTAACAAGGAGGCCAATCTGAACTGGCATGGACACACCACCGCTGGGCCCACCCCCAACACCGGCTGGGCTGAAAAGAGCCTCCATGGCCCGGTGGGAGGCAGGACATGCCGCCGCTGACCCAGACCCCAACACCTGATGGGGAGATGAGGAGCTGCTGGAGGTTACCAACAGTTGTGGTGTGGGCCATGATGCAAGCTATGTTATGATTATTATGTATGCTGATATGGACTTTTAATTGAATAATTTTCTTTTTGCTATGTTTTTGATGTTTTATAATGATTGTAACTTTGATCTGGTAAATTATTGTTGTGAGCCACCCTGAGTCATGTGGTGATTGGGTGGCATACACATGTAAATATATAAATGTAAACACTCTTCAAGCATTCAAATCACATACAGTACAATGTATTTTGGGAGGAGGGCATTTGTCTCCCAATCCATGTGCCTTCACAAGAGTATCTGCAGCACATTTCCACAATTACACCAGTTACTTCCCTCATGGGCATTAATTGTTCCTACTTGGAATGATTGAACAGGTCTTGACCAAGTCTCTAATTTCTGCACATCCCATTCTCCTCTGACGAGCTACCAAGTCATTCATAAGGAGCCCAGAGCTCAGAAAAGTAACTAACAGCCATGGTGTTTGGAGGATTCTGGGAGTTGTAGTCTAAGAAGTAACTTTTCTGAGCTCTGATTCAGTTTTACTTCATGGCAATTCTCTTAAGTAAAAAAAAAAGGCAAGTTTTGCTTGGGGATTTGAAAACCTGGAAATTCTAGATTCTTTGTGGACTCCGCCCTTAACCAGCTGAACTTTATACTGCCACACTACCAATTATGTGGCTCGCAGGCTATGTGCATCACCCAGAGACCTTGTGAGCACTTCCTTTTCCAGTTTGAATCTCTCATGGGAGCATTATGTCTTTAGATGCATGATTTTTCCTCTAAAAGAAACCTTCTGCATTTTATCAGAAAAATTATTTATTTATTCAGAAGATGTCTATCTCGCCCCACTGGCCTAACACCACTCTGGGTGACTTACAAGCAATGAAAGCATAGACTTTTACACAGAAAAATATGCTTCCATTGGTTTAAATCAGGGATTTTCAACCTCCTGCCTGTGGACCAGATCTGGCCTACAGCACCAAATCATCTGACCTATGTCCTTGCTCCAGCCACCACTGCCACCGGAAGCAGCTGTGGGCGGGTTCCCGGTGGCTGTGAGGGGTTTTCCGACAGCTGTGGACACTTTTCTGGTGCCGGCGGCTGTGTTCCTGGAAGATGTGGAGGTGTTCCTGGCAGTTGTGGCTGCGTCCCTGGTGGCTGGCGAGGGGGGTCCTTCACCCATGCCACACAGCTCAAACAGTGTTAGGGGGAGTGATCCAGCTCCCGACTTAAAAAGGTTGAGAACCCCTGATTTAAATAGTTATTTAAGAAAAGCTGGGTGTGATATTCTAGTCACATTCAGTTTCATTTGGGAAAGGCTGGTGTCCCTTCTAGAGTACAGTACCAGGCCTTTCCCACTCTTACTGCACAGGTATTGGGGCATGTCTTGATTAGGATAATGAGTATGTTTCCCTCTTCCACCCAAAGTTTTGAGGTTAAGGGCTACCCTTGCTCAGTTCCTTGCTGCCTTTGACAGCAGATTTTCCCCGCCTCCGGATTTTCAGGACCTTAGCACATTGGTAGTGGCAAGGCATTGCATCCAGATGATTCAAGGGTCATTCTATGTTCTCTCCAGATGAATAAACAAAGTGACTGTTAGGAATAAAAACTTTGTATAGAGATGTAGGTTGGCTTCTGTCTCTCGAGTCAGGACTAAGCTAGAGAAAATCTTACTGAAATCACTGGCAACTAGATTCTTCTTCTTTCGTGCCCAGATCAAACTTTAGACTGTCAAAATGAAGCCACTTTCTTGGCTTTGTCATTGGCAAAAATTAAATCTCCATCGCTACACATGTAACCGGCAGACTAGTAAATGAGCCGGATTGTAAATGGCAACTAGGTCTGCACACAGTACAGGGCTGGCTCTATTATTAGGTAGAGTAAGGCAGCCGCTTCAGCCATCAGGTTTTGGCAATCATGAAAGGGTACAAAATATTTAGTTATTTGACTTAATTGGGTGGTATGAAAATGCAATAAATACAGTAAATTATTTCAAGGAAGGATGAGAGAAGCTTGTGAGTCTTATTGCCTAGGACGGCATGGTTAGTACAGGGTATTACTACGCACTGTGATTAGAAGATGGATGTGTGTGGGAAGGAACAATTTAATATTCTCCCTTTGGGAATCTAATCACAATTAAGGCTCCAGTCTAGGGGTGATAAACAAAGGAGTTCCCCTTCCTCACTGCCATGATCCCAGGGCTCCATGCCTGCATTTTTGTCACAGTTTAGTGAAGACAAACTGTAGCCACAAATAGCTTAGGCTCCTTTCTCTGACAGAAACGTTATATCCATCAGTCTTTCCACGACTACTGTCCGTTCTTGCTATGAAGCCTGCAACTTCCCAGACAACAGCTTCTCCTTAAGGAACAATTATAATGCAAGAAAAAGTTAAGCGGCATTTCAAATAATCTTAGAAAAAGGTTACATAAAGTTAAGAAGATCTCAACATGTCTGAAACATATGTGTCGGTCAACTTGATTGTTCACAACATAGTGCAGTGGTGGCCAGAGGTGGCACTCGGAGCCCTCTCTTTTGGCACCCGTGCCGTCACCTCAGCACAGAGTTTGCCCCACCCCTCTGCTTAGCAGCTCAATGGGAGCACTTCCTCCATCCCCCCAGCACAGAGTTGACCCCACCCCTCTGCCCAGCAGCTGAATGGGAGCATTTACTCCCCCCCCCCCAATTGCTGTGTTGGCACTTTGCAATAAATAAGTGGGTTTCGGGTTGCAGTTTGGATACTCAGTCTCTAAAAAGTTCACCATCATTGACACAGGGGAAGTGAAGTGATCTGAAACCAAGTTTTCCTTTCCTTGGCCTGCATCCAGTTCTTTTGGTGATACTATTTCATTACTAAAGAGTTCTTACCAAAGTTCAGCAACTATGTACAAGTGGCCATTTTCACAGGGGAAAAAATGTTTGTACAGTAAAACACCAGATAACGATTGGATCGGATAATGCTAAAATCGCATAACGTTAAGTAATCTGGGGAGGAGAATTGAATCGAATAACATTAAGGTCCTATGGGATGTATCGGATAACAACCGCTAAAGCCTGTGCGGTTACAATGTATCTCTATGGAACTTTAACGTTATCCGATCCATCCCATAGGATTTTAACATGGATCGGATAACACTAAAAATCGGGTAACACCAAGACTTGTGGAACCAAATTTTAGCATTATCTGGTGTTTTACTGTAGTTTCTCTTCTGCTTCTGCTAGAGAAGTGAGTTCTTGAGGCTGCTTCTGGCTGGAATTTTTCTTCATTAAACTACTGTATGAGACATTTACCTCTGGGAAGGTATTAAAATCTTCACAATCATTTCCTTTAAAGCAATCCAAATGTTTCTTGTTAGTGTCAACAATAGCCTTGTGGGAACCTGGATTTGGACTAAAGTAAATGGCAAAAAAGACTCTGAGGTGAAGTAGAATTTGGATGTATTTGTAAGACTATCTGAGATATTATCAGAAAGAAAACCAAGGGAGAGAAAAGGGAATCTTGATGGAACAAACAGTGCTCTTTAACCCTTTGTATTCTGCAGCATTTCATTGTAAAGCATTTCATTGTAAATACAGTATTTTTTTTATCATCACATTGTAGGCTGCCCTTTCTTGCATGTTGCTTCAAGACTTGTCTGCACTTCCTCTTATTTTTCTTTGAGCTTCAGTAGGCTCTGGAAAATGTGTGGAAATGTTGGAGGAGGAAGACAGCCATAACAAAATGAAAGGGAACCCCACCCCCCACCCCGTCACTGGTCTAATTACCATATACAGTAAAACCTTGGATAACGCTAAAACTTGGTTCCACAAGTCTTGGTGTTATCCGATTTTTAGTGTTATCCGATGCATGTTAAAATGCATCAGATAACGTTAAACCTCCTTAGAGATACATTGTAACTGCACAGGCTTTAGCAGTTGTTATCCGATGCATCTCATAGGATCTTAACGTTATTCGATGCAATTCTCCCCCCCCAGATTACTTAACGTTATGCGATTTTAGCGTTACCCGAGGTAAATGTTATCCGAGGTATTACTGTACATATACTCAACTACAAGTCGTCCTGAATATTAGTTGAGGTACCTAATTTGGACCTCTAAAACTAGGAAAATAGATTGACTCGAGTATAAGTCGGGGTGGAAAATGCAGCATCTGCTAGTGAATTTCAATAATTAAAATACATGAAAATATGGTAAAATTAATTAATTTTGTGTGGGAATGTTTATGAGTGTTTACATTAACCCAAGTATAAGTCGAGTCCCATTTTTGGACCTCACTTTGAGGGCTAAAAAATCTGACTTGTACTGAAGTATGTACAGTAGTTATAAATAAACATGCCATCTACTCCCTGCACCTTCCATCATGACTGATATCCAAATGTAATGTTGTTGGAGGGGAAGGGGGATGTGTTACTTTCTGATTACAGATCTCGCTGATTTTTTCTGACATTCTAATTGACTCAGAGCATTAACTACCAGGCAGATCATCCAATCTGTTTGTGACTTTTTGCCAAGCACATTTAGGAGTAAATACATCTCTGAACTATTCTGTGTTGCACAACTCCTATTTTGTAGAAAACAAGAGAAACAGGAAGAATGGATCTGGTTCAAAGGTAAGTCTAAGTACAAACCACAACCCATTCATTGTAAACATTTGTCTTCCAAACTAGTGCTACAGCTGTCTCTTACTTATCACCAGTGGTTTTCAACCTTGGGGGACCAGCTCTGTCATATGCCGTGGTCCTAGGTTGCTGCTGAATAAATGCTACTGTCTGAAGCAGGGATGCTCAAACTTTTTGGGCCATGGGCTGGTCATATGATTCAGGGGGCTGGTTACTATGGCCTGGGGGCTGGATCAGGCCCACAAAGCCTTGATGCTCCTGGAAGCGGAAGTAAAACGGACCTGTATGGACATGTTTTCCTTCTGCTTCCAGGAGCGACGAGGGCTTCCGGGGCTGGATGAATTGGCGTCAGGGGCCAGATCCAACCCCTGGGCCATAGTTTGGGCATCCCTGGTCTGAAGGGTTTGCAGAAGATGGATGCTACACTCTTCTCCACACTCATTTTTTGATGGTTCCTTCTTCCCTATAATCTCCATTCTTCTCATTCTAGCCTTTATTTAGGTCTTCTTAAAATCTCCTTGCTCTCTCTTACAGTCACCTCCATACCCAAAGCTGTACAGTGTCCACAGTGAGTGGGCACATTGTATAAAATACATCAGAAGAGAACGTTCTAGTAAAAGTTGCATTTATTTGAAACCTGGATCTAGCTGGCAGAGGGCAGTATGGAAACTTGTGAAAAGAAAATGAAGGGAAATTTTTCAGAGAGTAAGGAAATTAAGAATATGGGCTAGAGAGAAAACTAAGAGAATCAGCAATACTAGAGAAACAAACTTTGGCATAATTGAACAGTATAAAAACTATAAACCTGGTTCCTGGGTCCAGCCACACGCAGGCCTGAACATGTGACCTGAGACAGGACCCAGGGTCTGCTGGCCAAAATCAGCAGCAGCAGCCCAGAATATCTGATGATGGGATTCCTTGGACTTCCAGCATTGGCCCAAGGGGTCACATGGTAGGGTTGTGAACAGGCATGAGGAGAAGGATGCATGCATGGAGTCACATCCCCAATGAAGGAGAGCCAATTACATAGGCCATAAATCTCACAATAAAATCTTCAAACTGAGGTCCCTCCTAGGCAGCTTATCATCTGAGGTAGGAATACACATTCTAAGAATGGCCTAGGCCTAGGGAGAATCCACATCCCAAACTGGTCTGCGACTTAAGTATCAGTATTGTATAGTACAGTACAGTATTTTTATTGGAATTCACAATTAGCTCTGTTGAAAAGCACTCCTTAACTAGGAGCATCATTTTCTTTACATATGAATGAGTTAATTACCAGTGGGGAACAATAGGATCTTGGCCGTTGATCTTCAATAAGCTCAAAGCCAAACTTTCCTGCTGTCTGGCAGGCAGAGTCAGCCAATGCTTTACTCTGTTCATGAAAATCCTTTATTTCACTCACCCATGCACTTGTCACCTCCAGACTGGATTATTGTAATGTGCTCTACATGGGGCTGCCCTTGATGATGATCCAGAAGCTACAGCTGGTTCAGAATGCAGCTGCCCGGGTGGTGACGGGGTGTGGGCATTATGCCCATGCCTCGCCGCTGCTACAGGAGCTGCACTGGTTGCCACTGTGCCTCCGGGTGCAATTCAAGGTGCTGGTTTTGACCTTTAAAGCCCTTCATGGTAGTGGGCCAGGATACTTAAGAGACCGCATCACCCCAAGGTTTTCGACCTGTCCTACGAGAGCAGATCGTAGGGGTTCCCTAGTGGTCCCATCAGCCAGGGGGACACATCTCGCTGGGACCAGGAGGAGAGCCTTCTCAGTATCTGCTCCGGCACGACGGAACCTCCTGCCACTTGAATTGTGCCTCCAGGCAGAGTTGCTCCTCTTTAGGAAGGCCTTAAAAACGTGGTTATGCCAGCAGGTGTGGGGTACAACTGGTACCACAACCCAGCCCTGATGGCTTATTTAGTTCTTATTTATTCCTGCCTCGGGGTCCTTCTTTTTTAAGGGGATTGGGGAGGTTTTATGGATGTTTTTAGATAGTTTTATAGTATTTGGTTTTAATTAGTATTGGGTATGGGTTTTAACTGATGTTGTGAGCCACCTTTGGTCGCTTAGGCAAAAAGGACGGTTATATAAATCCAACAAACAAACAAACAAATGTGAATATAAAAATAGACCTTCAGAAATCAGCCTACAAGTTTATAATTTCTCAATGAGTCTACAGAAAGAGCCTACAGAAGATTGTGGTATTTTTGAAACATAATCAGGTGTACCCTGGTAGCAGCAAACTTGGGTTGCCTTGTCACAGGTGAAAGGAACTGCAGGATGAACTCACCAGCAGTATCACATCTGGCCTAGACATGGAAGTAGAAGAAATGAATTTCCATGGCCAAGCAGGGGATCTGAACCCAGGTCTCTTGGGTCCTATTCTACCACTTTATCCACTTCACTACACTGGCTATCATTGGCTCTCTACTAGTTCTGAGAAAGCACATTATTTCACATACCTTGCTGTAGCTTTCACTGCAAAAGGTTACACCATTGTAACTCTACGTGAGTTACATAGCTTTGCCTTTGAATAAGATTACCACAGGACATCAACTATAAGCAGGAAATACTATAAAACATATGTTTCAGAGAATATTTAGAAACTTCACAAAAGTTGGTGGCATTATGTTGTGTTTCTTTGCTCTCGAGAAGGAGTGCACCATTCATATTCTGTTATGGTCCCTCCCTCACATGCACGCACGCACAGACAGACAGACAGACATTTTTAGAATTAAATCCATAGTCTCATGTTTGATTTAGAGACAAAAATTCATATTTTCACATACACCCTCTGTCTTTTAATTAAACGCATAGCCTCATCTTAATGTGTGACCGAATACTGCTTAACAATTTCTGTCCAGTTTGCTGAGTTTTGATGGGAAAAGGCAAATGGGATTTGAAACATTGAATGTTTCCCCTCACAAATGCCTTGGTAAGATCAATATTCTTTAATTGTGGTGTAACTTGGGGCGACTGAAACAGATGGGTCTATTCAAATAAAATTTTGCAGCCATGTCTGTGAGAACCTCAACTTATGAGGCACTTCTGCTTGCAGCAATTCACTAAAAAAAATTGTGTTCTTCAGACTTGTGTTGCCATCCTTAGAAAATGCTAAATGGTCTTAGGAAGGCCATCACCAGAACTCATTTTCTCACTCTCTGTCTCAGCAAAGCACAGGAGCCTGTTGTCAGTTAATAATGGTTTGCTGTCAGTAGGTCTGGATCCTTTCACTACACAGCACCAAAGTGATTTTAACCAGGTACAAGGAATTAATTTGGGTTCAAAAGTTCGGCCAGCCACAACACTACGAAATGTAGCCTCTTAACACTCCCTGTTTGCCTTCCCTTGTGGAGCTAATTCCCTGATGTAATATGAAAGAAATATGAGTGATTCACTGATTGTAAGCTCATTCCCATAAGGACTGTTTAGTTTACCCTTTCAGCTTTTATATTATGAACCAGGCTAAAAGGCATATGGCACATCATATCATGAACTATCACATCCCGAAATGTACAACAATACTGTACTAGACACATCACCTGAGATGGCTCATGGACTGGGATAGGGTGGGAGATTTCACTCCGAAGTTTTAGAATGGTACCCCTTCCAGTCATGAGTCAGTTATGATCTCACCACATGAAAATGAAAGAAAGAAGCATGCTTTCAAGCATTTGCTCTCATCCTAGATGAGCAGAGACAGTACTTAGAAGAAGAACATTTCACCTCAGTTTGCATCTCTTGTTACTTCTCAGATTTCAGAACTGAGGTCTTGTTTTAAAAACATTTTGCTGTGCTAAGCATTAACAACACACACTCAAATTTAGCCTTGACTATACACAGAGGGTAAGTTTTCTTTCAGTACAAAGATTTCTTGTTTCACTGCTGCACAACATCACAAAATATGGGTGAAGAGAGCAAAAACAAGTGGAAAAGATCGTTGTTGGCTGCAACTCAATCCGAGTGTAGGTTTTTTCATGCCCCAGGGTGCCCATAGGCCTGGTCTTGGAGGCCATCTTGTCCTGGGCTGCCTTTGCCCCCCGAGGCAGGCAGGAAAAATGCCACTGGTGTGAATTTGTTTAAGGTGGATTCCAGCTTGCTATGAAATGACCCACACACTATTTCTTGGAGCCACCTCCTGCAGTACATATGAAATGAGACATGCAGGAAAATATAAGCATTTATTTAAGTTATCCCATCTACTTTTCATCAGAAAGCTCAGGGTAGTCTCCCTGTTCTTCTCATCAGTTAGAGGGGGTTGGGCGGGGGGTGGCCAACATTGTTGCCCCAGCTATTCTTGGACTTCAATTACCAGAAGCCCAAGTCAGCACACCTGCTGAATGACAGTGACTGATCTAAGGGCACCAATGAATTTCACAGCTGAATAAAGATTTGAACTCAATTCTGTATGGTCTAATCCAGGCATACCCAAACTACGGCCCACAGGCTGGCTCCAGCGCCTGAAGCCATTTCATCTGGCCCCCCATGCCCTCACCAAACCAGGAAGTAAATAAAGACACTTCCATTCATGTGTGAAAAACGGCCATTTTGTATCCTGGTTTGATGCAGGACATAAAATGGCTGCTTTTGTACATGCGCAGAAGCGACTGTGCCAAACTGGGAAATAAAATGGCCGCTTTCATGCATGCGCAGAAGTGCCCATTTTATTTCCTGGTTTGGCGCAGACGCTTCTGCGCATCCGCAAAAGCAGCCATTTTGTGTCCTGAACCAAACCTCTTTGTGCATGTGCAGAAGTGTCCGCACTGCACATGTGCAAACATGCCATCTTCCACGGATGTGGTCAGGCCCCCAGCCTGAAAAGTTTGGACACCCCGGTCTAATCCAACGCAGTGGTGGGGAAACTCAAACATCTGGGGGTGGGGGCTGCACACTCCATTACCTTAGAAGACTGCATCCACTCCTGCAATGCCCACTCCTTTAAAAGATTATAAAGAAAGTGCAATTACTGAAAAAGTACCCTTGTGCATCCTAGTAGCCCCAAAATTAATTTTGTGGAGATGAAGACCTCAGGTTTCTGTGGAGGCTTGGAGGTGCTGGACCACATTTTGTCCATCCCTGTTCTAGCTATATTGCTCCAGGCAAACCTTGTAGTTACTTCACATAACCAACTTACTTCAGTTTCAAGAAAAATGTGTTTTGAAGGCTCATTTCAAGTCAGTCTCCTTGACTCTCCAACTATAATATTCATAAAGAGGTAGTATTTTCTATACAAAGTACATATCTTTCCCTTATAAAATTATGATACATATTACTTCCTCACAAAACAAACCTGAGCTTAAGTTTACCAAACCCAAGACACGTGAAGGCTGAAATTACATCTGTGGATCGTTTCTTGGTGTCATAAAAATTGACTATTGTGCTATAATCCCAAGGATATGGGAGGTGTATTTATTTCTTCTAAAATTCCACAAGAGTTTGAGGGGATGGAAATAGGAGTGTGTTATTTTATCATACCACAGCTAAATTTTTACTGGGCTTTCTATGCCTATGGTAACCCAGATGGTCTCAAATAATGTGCTGTGCTTCTTTGCGCATACTTCCCACCTATAGTTGTCATTCTTGCCAAATAATCAGTAGTTTTGAGAAGTCTTTACAATTCAATTATGCTGCACAACCAGTTATGAATAACAAATGTTCTATACTGTGGTCCAAGAGCTATAGTCCAGCCTTTTAAAAGAGAAGGCTGATCTACCCATGAGTGAGGTAGATTATCTATCCATTTGGATGATATCTCAACTTCCATGTCAACCAGAAGCTAGGTCAACTAAGTCTCAGGTAGACCTTTCCTCTTTTGCCCCTGTATTTATTATTAGTTCAAATTTATATTGCCGCCCACTTGCCGTGGCAACTCAAGGCGGCTTACAGACAATACATTACATTACATTACAATATAATATGTTTTAATATTAATATATATTAATATTAATATATGTTTATTAATATTAATATTAATGTTTATTAATATTAATATTAATATTAATATATGTTTTAATATAATAGGGTTTGCTGTACTGTTTATTTGTCTTCTGCAACCCATGGTGGCCTGTCAAAAATCAGTGTCTGCCCCAGAAGCCTGTCTTACCTTTTCTTTTTCCTATGAGGTAGATAAATAAATACAGCACAGACCACTGATGCTTGGTGGTTATATACAGTACATATATATAGTGGTTTTATTTATGTAATAATTATTTGTTGGTACTAAATGGCAATTAATGTATTAATTTGTTACCCCATTATATCCTTATACCTAAAACAAGTAATCAAAATCTTTTAATGATGAGCTAATAATTGAAAAGTTAATACAGTCAAACCTCGCATAAAGAGTGTTTCACTTAAAGAGTAACTCGCATAAAGAGCAGAATTTTCTCTGAATGTTTGCTTCGCTTAACAAATAAAACCAACCAAAAACTTGCTTAACAAATAAATCGGGGTTCGCAAACCCCCCCACACACACAATTGGTCACTTACAATGGTGTTTCGCTTAAAGAGCAAACTCGCTTAAAGAACAATCCTGTGGAACGCATTATGCTCTTTAAGCGAGGTATAACTGTACTTTATTTGAATATATATATATATGAATATCAGTCATAAAACAAATAGGTTGACTTAGTCTAGGCATTTATATATTCCACAAAGACTGTACTGAGAATATAATGCAGTGGCTTTTCATCTGTCTTCCGCATTGCAGCATGACCCCTGTACCACTGATCTAGTTCCGCGAATCACTTTCTGGTCCTGAGCCCCTTTGGCATACAAAGTCCTCCTCAATCCCAGGCCATTATTGATGGATTTATCAAGATGGATTCAAGTGGGATTTAATCCACTTGGGGACCATCACCCTTTCCTGTGGGCATCGGCACCCAAGGCCATTCGTCCTCAGGGTTTCAGGTTAGTTAACTGCCTTCTGACACTCAGTGTTAAGTCACTGGCAGTATGGTCTACTTTATTTCCATACAGGATAACCTGGCCAGACTGGTATCCTATAGCTGATATCCTACAGCTAGATGTGGGCCTACTTTGTAACTGTGATTACTCAACCACAAAGGTCTTCTGAATGGAACAGTAATGTATTTCACCTTCTAATGACAATCTGCCTGTAATATATAGTTTGCTCCTTAATGTATCAGTTTGTAAATTGTGCCACTATTTCCTTGTTAACCTCTGGCTATTTCTCTAGCCCCTCGCGTCCGTCTTTCCTTTTAGAGGTGTGTGTGCTTAT
This sequence comes from Furcifer pardalis, assembly GCA_030440675.1. Classification (NCBI taxonomy): domain Eukaryota; kingdom Metazoa; phylum Chordata; class Lepidosauria; order Squamata; family Chamaeleonidae; genus Furcifer; species Furcifer pardalis. Next base: position 94,302,409 of record CP126897.1, read on the forward strand.
AGTCACAAATATAGTTTGCACAAATTGTTCTGTATTATTTTCCCTTTTGAATGTGTGTTTGTGGAGGCAAGAAGACAGCTTTAGTTAGTAAAAATAATTGCTTGTAGTCATTTATTTTTCAGCGAGGAAACACTACATTCAACAGCATTAAACCTTAGTATTGTTCTGGAAAATAAAAAGCTGAGTGATGTGTGATCATTTCCCCTCCACTTGAGTGCCCCCCCTCAGAGATCACTTATTTTATGCAGGTATTCAAAGCACAGGAAGATTTTCCTCCAAAATTAATCCTGAGATGGATCAGGTGCAAACTCCAGGCACCTAATCTGTATTAATAAACATGCTGGTTCTACAACAGTTACAGACATGGCAGCTTTCCTAGTGAGAATAACGAAGTACCTTGACTGGCAAAGCATATGTTCATATTGCTGTTTCATGAAATTAGGCAATGGTTTGCAAAGTTCCATAAATATTCTCCTTTAGTTAAACAGAGAGAATAATTTATATACTCATGTAGTTCACTTCCAGCCCAACCCATCCCTAGGGCTGGGAGTGGGTTACAGTTTTAAAATACTGCAACAGCAGATAAAAATCAGCCTAAAACACACCACAGCTTCTTACTCTCAGTTGAAAGCTCCATTCTGCTCACCCAGGGCCAAACAGAATGGTTTTATGTTGCTTCTGAAAAAATGCTCACATTAACTTTGGGCGCGTCCTACTTTAAACATTATTCACTTCCTACAAAGAAAGCATTCAGTGTCCAAAAAGGATAGAATGTATGTGAATAGACAAGGATCAGAACAGGAAGGGGAAAAAATTTCCCAGAGAACTGGAGGCAAACAGCTGGATTCTGACTTAGGGCTTGTCCATATTGCACTGGTGTTCCTGGTCAATGTTGGTTGCTCTGAGTTGTTCTGGTATATTTTGGTCACAGATTTAAATGGACTATCCCAGCATTGCTATCCACACATAGCAAGGACTTTGTGTCTGAGATTCACTGGAGTCATTTTATTACTGCCTGTTTACAGCTCTGAAATTGCTTCTTGAGGTCTCAATCTCAATACAGTTTGCCACTCTTTCTTCTTACTGCCTCCTTCATTTCTCTTGCCTTCCCTCGTTTTACCCACCCAACATTCCCAAACCTTCCTCAAATGTTTTTCGTTATTTTCATTTATGTCTTTTGCACAATGTTAAACACAGGAACAGACTGTGGCAGCTTAGTGGTTAAGACACTGAATTTAACGACTGGAAAGTTGGCAGTTTGAGACCCAAGTGCTGCGTGACAGAGTGAGCTTCCCTCTTTGTCACAGCTCCTGCCAACATAGCAATTCGAAAGCAAAAAAATTGCAAGTACCGTAGATAAATAGGCACTACTGTACTTTGGTGGGAAGGTAAACAGATTTCTGTGCACTCTGGTGTCTAGGCATGCCTGCCACATATTCACTGAAACATCTACAGACGCAGACAGCCCTGGATCTTTGGCTACAAACAGAGATGAGCCCTGAACCCTAGAGCTGGATATGAATGGCTTTTGAGCAAGGGTGACCCTCCTTTTTTATAACCAGCTTATCATTCTCAAACTTTCTTCTTTTGGCTACAAGGCTTTCTATTTTTTTAAAAAAAATGTTATCTTTTGCACTAGGTGCCCTTATTCATGAATCAGTGGGACATACGTTGGCTATCGTGGAATAATCTTTGCAGGGTGGGGAAGCTAGCACATAGTCAAGGATTAAGGCAGAATACCTTAAAATGGAAAATCCCTTCAATTCCCCATTTCTTTTCTTTTAATTCAACTACTGAAAAAGTCTCAGGAACAGCTTTAGAGGAAGAGAAAAAAGAAATCTTTACTTCCAAGACTTGTGTTCAAATAAAACCATCAGGTAGCTGGCCAAAAATATAATACAGTACAGCAGTTCACTTAATTTTAGCTGCAAAAAACAAGAAGAAAAAATATCTCGAGCAAATGATGGTTGCAAAAAGGAACTGAGTTACTGACTTTCTGAGATTAACATGTTTTGAGTCAGAAAGAGGCTGAACTAGACTGAACAACTGAACCACTCTGATAGAATAGAGTAGACAGAGTGAACTACACAGTACTCATACACAGAGCTCCGCATGTATCCAGAGTAGGGTGCAGTTATTCTTGTAGAAAAAAACATTTAGCTTGTTAATTGGCTGCTTAGATTTAAAAACTGCCAATGATTATGTACATTAAATGCTGGCTCTTCTTATTTCCATGTTAGTGTGCAAAATAAACAAATCACGATGGGATTGCTTCCTGTAAACTCAACAGCTATTACTAACATATCCAATTGATTTGGGTGGGCTTATTCTAAATGTGACAGAGCATGGAACCAGTTCAGTTTCCCTCCCACCAAACCAGAGCTAAAGTTTCTTAAAATATTATTCATAATTGGTTTTTCAGAACATAACAGTACCCTGCTGTACTACAAGTTGGTTTCCCCAATCTTCTTGAAATTTCTTAGCGGTGAGCATAAAGGACCATTCAAAAGAGCCCACAATTCTTTTTTAAAGGTCTAATTTAAAATAAAAATAATTTCATTCTGCAGAAGGGAGGTACTGGATAGTGTATTTATCCAAACAGACATTTGAGCCTTCAAGGCATTGATTACATTGGAGATTTAATGTTTTTTCTTCTGAAAATAAAGTTTGGAATGTTTTCTGTTTTCATTTTCTCCCATGGTTCCATTGCATCTATCTGCCCCTTTTCTAAGTGTGTGTGTGTGCATGAGTGCATGTGTGTGAGCGCACATGTGTGTGCGTGCAACTATATTATACCTCATGAAAGGGATCACAGTGGTCCTGGCCATGTTATTTATTTATTTATTTATTTAAACAAACTTTTATGCCACCCTCCTCAAAAAGACCCAGGGCGGCTAACACAACTCTCAACACCTAAAAACACAATAAAAACTCAGTATAAAATCAAGATTAAAAGATTAAAAAGCTAAAACAAGACACACACAGAGAGAGGGATCAAATGAGCCAACAGACTGGGGCAATTGTCTGGCCCATTCCCACACATGCTTTGCTAGCCAGGTCTTGACCCCTTCCTAAAGAGCAGCAGCTCCATCTGGAGACGCTGCTCACTTGGCAAGAGGTTCCATAGGGCTGGAGCAGACACAGAGAAGGCCCTCCTCCTTGTGCTAGAAAGGTGCACCTCTCTAGCTGATGGTACAACCAGAGCCAAATAATGGCTTTCAAGCTTGGATGTGGATCTCTAGCTCAGAACTTGAGATAGTCAATTTGTGCTTGCTGCAATATCAACATTAATGTAGATAATAATACGATAAATAAATAACTTTTCCTCCGGGTGCATTGAGTTAGGTAATTTATTTGTTTGTTAATAGGCCACTTTTCTCCTAATGGAGGATTCATGGCTTATGATCAGTTTCCCACTTTGATGGGCTGTGCACTCGAGAATACTTTCTCTATTTATACTGTAGATGAGTCAGTGCAGTAAGATTTCTTTGGAAGATGACATTTTGAAAAACATTGTGCTAAATGATCTCATGATGTATTTATATTATTTTCCAAAAATAGCTACCGCTGACTTGTGAAAGCCCATACTGGGGAAGAACATTAGATGATGATATCTTGCAAAAAGATTACCCACCATGCAATAATCACAATAGCATAGTTATTGGAATTGGCCTCAATTCTGTGGATTGTGTCACCTTGTACAAGACAGCGAGCAGATATGTATATATATGGAGAAGCATAGGTTTTTCTCTTTAAGCATCCACAGGGGTTGAACAATGAGGCATACATAAGCTATTTATCTGGAAGCTTAGGTATTTATCCATCCCAATCTCAGCATCAGCTGTTCTTCCATCACTAGCATGTCAGAACTCATGCCGCTGCACTGGACATAATGATATGAATTGGCTCTGAGAAAGGAACTCTTAGATGTATCTTCATCTTAACACACATTTGTTTTTCTAAGTTCTTGGCACTAGCAAGATTATTTCCAGCTGCAGTTACTTTAGATTATCTGGAATCCTATGGTTAAGTGAATGCATTTTTCAGGAATGCTTCCTCCCATCTGAGACATATGAAGGGGAAAATAAGCTCTGAGTCATTTGCTCAGTGTTCTGCCATCAGTCTGATAGGCACAAGTATCATATTAACTTGTTCTACTTCCTTGTTTAACTTGTTCCAACTTCCTTCATCTCTCTGAAGATGGTTGAATGACCATAGGCTCTTTAGGGACCTGCACTGTCCACAGGCTCTTTAGGGACCTGCACTGTCCTAGGAAGCTGCCTGGATAGCTCAATTGTTTAGCTATCTGGCTGCAGAACCAGAGGTTGTGAGTTTGATTTCCCACTGTGCCTCCTAGGAGAAAACCCAGCCTGTGTAGCTATGGGCAAGTGGCACAGTACCAGAAGAAGGGAATGGGAAACCACTTTCCTGTATTCCTTGGATACCTTGGAGTCATTATTCAGTGAAGAGTCCATTTGTATGTGGGTTTTTTTATCCATTAGGATAATATGTCACCAACTGGCTAGGTGGACAATGACATGTGCCCTCTGCTTTTCCTTTGCCAAAGGAATATGATGGAGGACACTTTGGTGAGTTTTAGTTCTGGCCTAACATCATTGACAAGAGATGGGCAACACTGACTAGTTAGACTGCCCAAATCCCTGTGTCTCGGCAAAGCTCTCACCTAGTTGGGGGGGGGGGGGGACCCAGCCTATCTTCACTATCTAGAAAACTTTGAAAAGGGTTGCCATAAGTCAGAAGACCTATGGAATGCAAATATTGTATTAATCTGTCCTAGTACAGTCAAACCTCGCATAAAGAGCGTTTTGCTTAAAGAGTAACTCGCTTAAGGAGCAGGATTTTCTCTGAATGTTCGCTTCGCTTAACAAATAAAACCAAACAAAAACTCACTTAACAAATAACTCGGGGTTCGCAATCTCCCCCACAATTGGTCACTTACAATGGTGTTTCGCTTAAAGAGCAAACTCGCTTAAAGAGCAATCATGTGGAACGCATTATGCTCTTTAAGCGAGTACCACTATATAACTTTTTGGTGTCTAGATTTAGCCTGAAGACTTGCAAAGTATCTCCAGAAAGTTGACACTGATCATATGCAGAGCTTCCCCCTCCCAAAGGAAAGTACTGTACTACAAATTTACTTCCAAAATGTATGATGCTTCCAGATATGGCCTTTTTCCCATGCCTCTTTCATGCAATTTTATGAAGCATCTAGATGACAGCATAAGCCAATTCCATCCCTCTGTTTTTTAATACTGTATCTTTCTTTTAACACCCTCCTCCCTAAAATCTATAAATGGCAGATATACCAAAATAACATTGCATACCTTCTTCTGATATGGATAGGAAAATGTATACTGGAGGCAGAGTAGGAGAAGTTGTCCCTGAGCAAGTAGATGCCATATAGAGATGCCCTTCCTTTCTCTATTGCTTGCTGTGAGTCTTCAGTTTCAGCCATTTGATATCTTGTACCTGAAGACTTTTCTTCTGTCTACTGATACCTGAAATTCTTGGGGTGCCCCTTAGGAGGAACACCCCGCGAAAATGGGCTCTTTTGTTATTTTCATTATCATTTCCAGTTCTCACTCTTAATCAGTTGCTTTAACAGTTCATTTTGAAAACTGTAGTTTATTCCTGAATACAGATGCACAAGACCTTAGCGTGATACTTGTTCCTTCAAACTTTCTGGAATATGTTGATAGCCCATCATCAACTTCCAACTGATGAAGTGCTAGTTTTCTTCCAGTTTTTCATTTGCTTGACACCACCCATCTCCGGGAGGCATTCCCTAATCGTATGTCTTTCCCCAGCTTTTATCTAAATCTTTGGTAGTGAGGAAATTTCTTTTTGTTTATTTGTATCAGACCATTGCACAATTTTAAATTATGGATATATTTAAAATATAAATAAAATTCAAACAAATTAAAATAGAAGTAGCCTTCTTGAATCATGGCTAATGGCATAGAGGCTGTTAATCCTTCCTATCCAGAAGCATTGCACTGCAAATTTGCTGATGAGCAAGCAAAGGTAACAATCATCTTCAGCTGTGTCCCCTGTTACATAGTTTTGTACAGCGGTGACAATTTTCATTTAACTCACTAGAACTTACGTTCATTTTGGACAGCAAATTATCAAAATATCACAATCAGACAGTCTATGTCTGACCTTTAGTTTATTTATTTATTTATTATTTATTCTTCAAATTTATACCCCGCCTCGCTCAGGCAAGCCTGACTCTAGGCGGCATTATACAAAAACAAAACAATATCCCACCAACCCCCCCCCCCATCGAGTCCTCCACAGCCGCCCCAAGACACCCAAGTTCTCTCCCCTCGGGGCCAAATGGCAGAGGGAGGCCCCCCCATCCTCCTCCCGGCCGGTGACGGAGGCCGGGAGGGCGCAGCGGCGGCGGCGGCGTCTGTTGCGCGGCGGCGGCGGCGGCGTTGCTTCGGGCCTCCCCTGGCCAAGGGAGGCCCCTTTTATCATCCTCCCGGCCGGTTCCATATCAGGGAAAGTGGAGCTTTCTAAATCAGTAAATAGTGTTTGTGTTAACATGCTTTTTTGGTCTAAGTTTGATTTGAAATGCTGATGTAGCAAATAATTTACTGGGTCAAGATAAGGAAGGAAGGAAGCATAAAAATAAACTCCAGTGAACAGAAGGGAATAAAAGCATTTTGGATAAAACCTTAGGATCTTATCCTGCTTCATTCTGTGGCTTCATTATTATGTGTAATAACGACACGATTGTGTGAAAAAATTCACCAGTTCTTGGGACACTTCACATATGTCTAGAAAATAACACAATTGTAACTGTGGTGGTGAACCTCTAATGGAGAATGAGATCTGCTACAGAATGATAAGATTCAGAGCTTCTTCTAGCTTTGTGGTTTTGGAGAAGAATGTAAAAGATGTGGGTGGTTTCTCTATTGAACATCTGGAAGCTAACAAGGATTGAGGGAGGGCTTTCTAAAGCAAAGGTAGCATACACCACAATTATAGCTTCCTCCTCATTGACCCATGAGCTGAACTCCCACTGTTTGTCTGTCTTCAGAAATGTTCTCTATCTCTTGATTCATTGTATTTCTTTGCAGCTGTATTTCAAGATACAGTACCTGGACAGAACCAATTTGAAGAGGCATCTACATAGTGCCCAAAAGTATGTTCTTCACTCAACTGATCCTGCTTCTTCCATAGAATGAATGAATGAATGAATTTCTTTTTATTTCTAGAAAACAACTTTTTAATGTAGCTCTCTGAAGCAGCTCTATTTAGTCTCCTTAATCATAAGGCTGGCCCTGGATGTTGAGAGTATGAAAAGGACACATAGGGATAGGGTTGTAACTCTGATCCAATTTAAATGAATGGGAGAAAGGAAATTTGATTACAGAAGCCTCAGTTCTCTCACAGTGTCATTATTTTGGCTTTCAAATGCCAGCAGTAATAAGCTGCTATTACCACTTTTCCCCATAAAGAAAATCAACAATAAAGGTAAAGGTCGCCCTTGCTCGAAACCCAGTCATATCCAACTCTAGGGTTCAGTGCTCATCTCTGTTTATAGCCAAGGAGCCAGCTCTGTCTGCACCTGCAGACACTGGAGAGCACAGAACGCTGTTTGCCTTCCCACCAAAATGGTACCTATCTATCTACTTGAAATTTATTGCTTTCGAAGTGCAGGAACTGGGACAGAAACAGAAGCTCACTCCGTCATGCATCATTCGTGTCTCGACCTGCTGACCTTCCAGTTGTCCAGCTCAGCATCTCAACTACTAAGCCATTGCAGTGAGGTTTAACCAGTAGGTGGAATAAAATGCCAAAAGTGGCTTTGGACTGGGGAAAAAAGCACGATAGATAATGATAATCATTAAGGTGATTTGGAGTCTACCCTCTAATTTGGATATGTTGTCTGGAGCCACCAAAGACCTGCGTACTTAGGCTGTTGTTAACTGAGAACTGGCTCGCCAACACTCTGTTAATTTCACAAGAGTAGGGGTATTAGCTGCCTTGACATTGCTGGCCCACATCCAGGGTAGGTAATTACAGCCCATGCCGCCTCCCTTAAATCCTCCTTGTGGTTTGAATTGGATTTACTTTCCCCTGCTTATGACCCCAGGGTGCAGCATTTCCACATCTGTGTATTGCTTGCTGTTGTAGGAAATGCTTACATTTCGGGAGTGGGTGAAATTATGTCTCTATCAGACAAGTGGTTTTTATATGACTTGGTTATATATAGATCCAGGCTTTGCTCTAAATTGACTGAAAGCCCTAGTGCTTTTGTTTCAAAGGGTGGATTAAAGATTATTCTCGTTCTCATTTCCTTGGACTTGCTTTTGTTCTTAAAAATAGGAAATTTGTCTAAGGAAGACAAATTGCTACTACAGAGAGATTTTAACCCATCTTTCTGAGATGTACATAGATACCTAAAGCCATATATCTGTGAAATGTGGTGGTATTAGTAAAGGTAAAGGTCTCCTATGCTCGAAAGCCAGTTGTATCTGACTCTATACTTCAGTGCTCATCTCCATTTACAGCCAAAGAGCCAGCGCTGTCTGCGTCTGTAAGCAATGCATCTGACCCAAGCAATGCATCACCAGTACCACTAAAAATAGTTGCTACTCCAAGCAATCAGCAAGGTTGCCCATGCAGTCATGCCTATCCTATTGAGTAATAAATAGTCAAGAGTAGTCACATCAGTTTAATTAAAAATTAAATACACAGTAGGAATGTGGGCAGCTAATGTAATATCATGATCTCTCAAGGGAATAGCAACATCATGATGAATCCACCATGGATGTAATTTTCTGGTTCTGCCTGGGATTTTGTTTGTTAGGATAGACAACTTACTAAAATAAAATATAAGAACAGATTCAGTCCATTACCATACATTTGTTCTGTGAGGAGTAGGGACGGATGGACCTGTCAGTATTTCTTTCTCTCATATTTCTTTCTTTTTTCAATTTCTTTTTTCCTTTCCACTGAACTGGTGAATTTTGTAGAGTTTTAAACTAAAAACAAACAAGATTACTATATAAAGGATTGTGTCATTCCTCTCAGTCATATTGTTTCTAAAGATGAGGGTCCTGCCAGAAAACACCAGAGATGACAATCCTAATTTAGCCTTCTCATAAGCATGGCTGATAAGATTCACAGCCATGCTTTTAATAAATACACACTCAACTTTGATCCCCAACAGGATCGAACTCATGTCAGCAGTTTCGGCTGCAGTACAGCAGTTTAACCACTGCGCAACTAGGGCCTAGGAAGTGGGCCTTTTCGGTGGTGGCTCCATCTTTGTAGAACTCACTTCCACTAGAGGTTTGGCAGGCCCCTTCCTTTAAAAACCTTTTCCAAGTGAATCAAAGCAGAGCTTTATAAAGAAGTCTTTAGTAGGCTGTGAGATATTTGAATTTGTGGCACTAGTACTTCACCTCTTGAACATTTCAGCACTGACTGGAGAATGCAGAAAATTATTGTGCAGATATTCCCCATGTATAACACACATGTATAACACACATTGAACAGTAAAGATAAAGGTCGCCCTTGCTTGAAAGCCAGTCGTATCTGACTTTAGGGTTAAGTGCTCATCTCTGTTTATAGCCAAAGAGCCAGCTCTGTCTGTGTCTGCAGAAATTTCCATGGACATGTGGCAGGCATTCCTCAACATTGAAGTGCATGGAACACTATTTACTTTACCACCAAAGTGGTACCTATTGGCACTTTCTTGCTTTCCAACTGCTTGGTTGTCAGGAGCTGGAACAGAGGCAGGAGCTCACTTTGTCATACAGTACCCGGGTAATCGAACTCCGACCCTCCAGTCAATAAGTTCTGCATCTGAACCACTTGAGCCAACCGCATGTTTGTTAAAACCACATGGCTGTTAAAACCTGTTTTGCAAAAAGCAGCTACTGGGTAGATGTTGCTCTTCTATAAGGTAGACTTTAGGCTCCATATACAGGTTGGTTCACATGAAGTACCTCTGCTTAGCTTCCCTTGTGTAATTTTCTGGTGAGAAATTCCACACATGCTTTTTATTTAGGAAAGAACACAAGCATATGTTATCTTACTCCTCTGGAATTTTATGGTACTTTAGCATCTTAGTTTAAGCACAGTTGGTCTTGTGAAATGTATCTTCCATCAAACTCCTCTTTCCATCCAGCTCTGGGCTGCTCGCTTCTCTTGCAGTGAGTGCAAATCTTTAGACTGCAAACGTACCTAATCCATCTCTCCTCCCCCATGACTAGAAATGCTACAATTAAAATAACACTGCCTCCATTCAGAGCACAAACTTAAGAGCTGGCTGCTGTAAGGAAGACTGAAAGAAAGCTTCGCAGAGATGTCTGTTGGGAGGTAGGCTTATCCTGCATCTTGAAGAGAAAGTATCTCCTTCAAGGTAATGGTTTTCTTCTCTCTCACAAATGCTCGCTGTGTTTATGCATGCATCAAAGGGGTTGCAGATATATGGCTGTTCATATCCCAAGTTCCACTTGTGAAGAACTCAGGAGGACTTTGAGCAGCTCAGCTAAGCTTACACCTCTTTCTCTCCATACAGTCTAAGCAAATGATGAAGTAAAGTCTATCAGTGCTTGCCTGTCACATGGAGGAAAAGGATGTGCATTTCCTTCCATGTGTACGTGTGCATGTTTGCCAATAGAAACTGTGGAGCTGGAGAGGAAAGCAGCAAGATTGGATGCTGTCAGGACGCCAGGCAGTGCTTCGGTACAGGCTGATTTTTTGGGTTGTAGATGAGGCATAGCTACTCTCTCTCTAGGTCTGTCTTTCCTGCTTGCTTGCCTGGCTGGTATAATCCTTCAGTGCCAGAAGCTAAAACTGGATTATACTAGCTGTATTTACAGTGTACGTCTTAATGCTGTTATAGTAACAAGACAGCCACTGTGTTTTGGAGTAATTCTGTAGTATAGCCTTGCAGGATATTTTAGACCTCTCTGTCTGCTGGGTTGCTTTTCAAGACACCCTGAGGGTTGGCTTCTAATGAAAAACTTCTTTTAGATTGAAATGTAAACAACAAAGCCAAGTTCCAAATGCAGCTAAAAGGAGCTCTATACATAGTAACCAGTACCTGCTCATGCAGATAATGAGACAGTAATCTTGAATAAAGAAGCTCCTGATTAGGTTGAAAGAAGAAAGTGAAAAAGCTGGCTTGAGACTCAATATCAAAAAAACCAAGATAATGGCAACAGGCCCTATCAGTCCCTGGAAAATAGATGGGGAAGAAGTAGAAGCAGTGACAGACTTTACTTTCTTAGGATCAAAGCTCACAGCAGATGGTGGCTGCAGCCATGAAATAAAAAGGCGACTGATTCTTGGGAGGCAAGCGATGAGAAACCTGGGGAACATAGTGAAAAGTAGAGACATCACATTGAAAACAAAAATTCGCATAGTCAAAGCAATGGTATTCCCTGTGGCAATGTATGGTTGTGAGAGCTGGACCATTAGGAAAGCTGAACGCAGAAGAATAGACGCCTTTGAGATGTGGTGTTGGAGGAGAGTTTTGAGAGTCCCCTGGACAGCGAGGAGAACAAATAGGTCGATCTTGGAAGAAATCATCCCTGACTGCTCATTAGAAGGTCAAATAATAAAGATGAAGCTAAAGTACTTTGGACATCAAATGAGAAGAGAGGATTCACTTGAGAAAGCTTTGATGCTTGGAAGGGTCGAGGGCAAAAGAGGAAGGGGAAGGCCCAGGATGAGATGGATAGATGGTGTTGTGGAGACGGTGGGTGCAGAGCTGAGCGAGTTGAGGGGGATGGTGGAGGACAGGAGTGCCTGGCGGACGGTGGTCCATGGGGTCGCAGAGGGTCGGAATCGACTGTGCGACTGAACAACAACAACAAAAATCTTGAATAACTTTCTGGTTCATGAGTGCAATTAGTGTTGATTTTAAAAAACTGACTGGGGGAAAAAAGTTTTGCAGGAGGAATTTCCACAATTGGTAGAGCCTCATATATTTCCATGAATGTTTTTGTCCAAATGATGTCCACATTGCATTTTATAACACTGTTCCTGACAAAATATCACTTGTGATAGCCTGTGAATCTCCTCCAAATTTTTTATAGAGATTATTGCCCCTGCTCCCAACATATTCAGACATCTCACTTCGAAATACTGTACAGCATTTCTTACTTCAAAATAGAAGTGTATAATATTGGACATTTTGGTATTATATTATTGTATGTTATATTATTCTGGATCATATTATTAGCTGCTGAAATAATGTGATTTCTTCTTCCAAATAAACTAACATTATTAATGTAAATATCACTTAAGGTATGACTGTGCAGGGGGAAAAAGAAAGAAAAAATATCTAAGTGGACAGATGTGGATTATGTAATGGACCTTAAATGGAATCCAGGAAAGATCTCATGGTTTCCCACACTTTCCACTTCTCAGTGCAAATGTAGGAGGGCTCTTTATTAGCATTTATGACAGCAGTTCTATTGTATAATCTAACTCAGTTGATGGAAATAACTTTAATACCTTTGCAGAAGGAAGCCTCCCACTGCAGGAACGATTGTAAATGCATTATATTGTTGCTGAACAAATGAGACTATTACACTGCATTATATTTTTGATATATCACATTATATTGTTGTTAATATATGCATTATATTGTTGCTATATTATATTGACAAATCAAACTGAGATCATAAGATATTTGCTAAACTTTAAAGTACCACAATACTCTATTTTTTATTTACTTGTTTGGTGAGACTTGTAACTGCTGTGCAGGTTCATAAGAATATGCTTTCCACATTCCTCACATCTATAGGGTTTCTTTCCTGAGTGAATTTGTTGATGTACAATGAGGTTTGAACTTTGGGTGAACAGTTTTCCAAATTCTTTGCACTCAAAGGGTTTCTCTTCTGTATGAATTCACTGATGTATACTAATACTGTATGTGAATGCCATCTGAAGGTCTTTTCACATTCCTCACATTTATAGGGTTTCTCTCCTGTATGTGTAATTTGATGTTCCTTAAATTCTGAACTTATCTCAATACTCATCTCTCATTCTATGAATTTCTCTTTTGAAGGCATTGATTGAGTTACTTCAGAGGTAACATTCAAACATTTTTTAAGAACTAAACAATTTTTTCAGCTTTTTCTTCTGTGTGAAATTTCATATCTTCTGGGCTCCCTCTGCAACTCTCTCTGCTCCGAGCAGGAACATAGTTTCCCTTGGTGTTGCATGTTGGGCATTTTACAGGGCTTTTTCTCAGAGCACCATTCTCTCCAAAATCTAAGCTTTCCAGAAAGCTGAATAACCAGTCTAGTATCTCTCCTACATCCTTTTCAAAGAAAACTCCATCCAGATCTTGATGAGATTAATCTCCCTTCTTCATTTTCCTTTAGCCTGTGTGATCCATCTCACAAAAGTTCTATTAATCCTTCTACACTCTTCCTGGGGGTGCCCCATAGAATCTTTCTTCATTCTCCGTTGCTTTATCCAGATGACCTCAAAAGATGAGAATCCCGTTCCAGAGAAGCAGTCAGGTGGTTTTTTTTTGGGTGGTGGTGGTGGATCAAGATTATTCATGAAGTGGGATAATAATTTCTAGGAAGGAAAACCTAGGACAGTGATGTTGAATCTTGACACTCCAGCTGTTCTTGAACTTCAATTCCCAGAAGCCCTGATCAGCAGGTGTGTTGACTTGAGCTTCTGGGAATTGAAGTCCAAGAAAAGCTGGAGTGCCAAGGTTCGCCATCACTGATCTAGGAGAAGCAAGCACTGAAATTTCCCAGTCTTCCCTGGGGAGTCTCTCTTTTTTCTGGAGCCTCATGGTTAATTCAAAGATATGCTTTCATGCCAGAGAGTGGGCATCAGAACTGGAGGCTGGCAGAAAGTACCAATAGCTTTAATGTTGACAGTATTTCTGTCTTGAGAAAAATGCCGCTTTAGCATTTCTCATTTTTGCAGGACAGAAATCTGAGTTACTCTGAATACAGATGGCTGTGTGGTAATCATATCCTATATATGGTAAAGGCTGTATGAACGATGCAGCTCCAAGCCAGTGTGTTCAGGACAAAGAAATGTGGTTGAATTTCAGCTCAGAAAGTCAAGCTGATGTCATTTTAACTCCACACAATAGTGCCAAGAATTTTCTAAGCTCCATATCTAGAGTTAGTTTAAAATACACACATATCCACACATTCTCAGAGTTTGCTCATGTGGAAAAATGAACTTTTGTGGAAAATATGCATGGGGACCTGCCAGAAAAGTATATTAACACTTTAAAAATGAATGTGGATTGCCACATATAGGAAAATCAAGGATGTTATAAATTGTTGCTTGCTTTCCATTTTGTTTGCACACACTCCTTAAAAATAAAAATAAAAACAGCTTTGCAATCTTAATTAGCATTTTAGAGGACAATTGCTCATGTTATTTGTGTCCTATTCAGTCATTCTCTTGAACACAATCATAATGAAAATCTCTCTTAGAATCTCCTGAGATAGGGTCAGAGAAGTAAGGGCTGGAGTAAGTTAGGTGGGAGTGAAAGAGCATACCTCCTCAGAGGGGAATGAGGATCACCAATGATACTTCAGTATCACTGATAACTAAGCAGAAAACTTCAGAGTCAATGTTTATTGTGAGCTATTCACATTATCTCTCCATACCTAGACATTAGTAGGGGGTTGAGCTGTAGTCTAATGGGTAACACTGTCATGGCTTGTGAACTTTCAGCCTCTCTCCTCTAATGTCCCATACCAAATGGCATAACCACAAGAATTGTCTTTCTCAGTGCAAACAAAGACATTGGTTTGGGTCAAGTCCTCCCAGTTGACCTGCCCCCGGTTTGGTGCCTTGCATGCATCTCATAGCTTTACTTTTGGAGGCTTCTTCAGGTCTTCCAGGCTGAGTTTGTCCAAATAGTCAGGGATATTACTGGCTCTAGGAGGGGTTTAAAGCCACAGATCCGGCATATACAGTATACTGTATCATAGTTCAGTTTATCTCCTCCCCACTTGAGGTCATCAGCCCAATCTTTTATATCACTCGCCTTCTTCACCTCATTCCTCCACCTGCTCCCAGGTCTTTCTCTAGCTTCTTTATATTCTCTGTTTGGCAGGAACTTTACTTAATGGCCTTCTCCCCTGCATCTTTTCTGTTCCTACCCTTCCAGCTCTTTCCAACCTCTAGCTTCACTAGCTGTCAGTCTTGGATAATGACCTAGAGTAGCCACCTAGCTTTGGCAGGGACCTTTAGGGTTGACCTTGATGAGGCAGACCTTTCATGAGCACCCAAGATCACCCACTCATAGAGGGTGTTAAAGTGCTATCAAAAGGTGTCAGTGATTACCAGAATAATCTACCATTCCCAGGTACTGCACTCAGTACAGTTTATTGATTGTGCTTCTTTATTACCCAATAATCAATCTTCTCTAGGTGATTTATATTAAATGATTCCACTACTTTATATGGTGCTATCTTTGAATATGATGTGGTGGGTATAATTTTTTTAAATAATAAAAACAACACATCAACCAAACACTGAATGAGATAAGAAAATTTTAAAAATAATTCCCTGTGGAAGAATTTCCAAAAGCATGGCTTCACCACCTGCAAAAATATTTGGTTTCTGCCAGTCTTGATAATAATATTTTAGTGTCAGAAATTATTTTGGGTTGAAAGGATTTTTGCTGGAGAAACTCTGCTTAGGGAACTCCCGAGTGAGGCTCCTTTCATGTCCCCAAGAGCTTGTACAGAGATGGGAGCTCAATCTGTCATGTAGTACCTGGGTCTCAAATTGCTTACTTGCCAGCCTTCCAGTTAACAAGGCAAGCTTCTTAACCACTGAGTCACCACAGCCTCTTAACCACTGAGCCCCGCAGTCTTGATGTTATTGTACAAACAGAAGGAATGGTTTACTAAGATCTGGTTAATGGGTGTGCCTTGTTTTTGGAAATTGTAATAAAAGGGGGAGCAATTGGGATATTTATACAATTCTGAAATGAAACAAAGATAGCTACTTGCTCAACGTCCCTGCAGATCCTTCACATTCCCTTCTTCCTTATGTTGCTGGGTTTGTTTACTATACGTTTTACTATTATAACTATATATACGTGCATATGACTGGATGATTGCCTGCATTTATGGACTTTGATGGGTTAGGACAAAACTGGGGGACTAAGGTCTGTCTCCTCCGCCCCTCTCCAAACAACTCTGGGTTGTTTTTCATCTACTTTGTGGCACTAAATAATTCTACCACCTGCTGAACTTTGTTCAATTGGTAGAGGACAGACTGTGGCCAGAGGTAGAATCCTTCTGTCCACTACACCCCTGAAAATGATTGTACTTTGTAGCCACAACCCACACCAGCTCATTTGTATTTTCTTTCGCAGGAACCAGGTTTTTTACAGAATTCTGAAAGTGTTGAAATAGCATCCCAGGACAGGACTAGGATTAGGTTAAAGCAGGGGTGCGCAAACTACGGTCCTTGGGTCGGATCCGGCCCTCAACACCAATTCATCCAGTCCATGAAGCCCTCGTCGCTCTTGGAAGCGGAAGTAAAATGCACGGTAATACAAGGTAATTAGCATTTTGACCTCAACATGTTGGGTACTCATTTAACTAACTTCAGAAGGCTGGAAAGCTCTGAGTCAACCTTGATCCCCATTGGGATGGAACTCACCACATCAGTAGCATTGGCTGCAGTATAGCAGCTTAATCACTGTGCCACCAGGGCTCTTCTACATATCTCTACCCTGAATTAATATTTCAGATTATATTCCTTCTGTTTCTTGATTCATCTTCTGATGTATTTTGCTCCAGTATTGTTCCTCCATGAAGGGGTTAACACAAAAATTGGTTAAACCAACTGGAATTGGTAGGGCACCCATCAGTTTAAATCTCAGTGTTTTAACCTTGAGGGAATCACAGGTTGGGCAGTTAGACAATTTTTTTCTACAATTCAATTTCTGATTTAGAAAGAGTTCTTCCTTTGAACTGACTATGCAAGCATATTATCCCCACAGTGATGCTTGAAGCCATGGCCTAGTCATCCCCTGTGCTCAGCCAAGCATCCTGTGATTATGTCAGTGTTGATTAATTTTAGATTTTTGTCTCGCCACTCGCAGCATCCAGTTAAAGACTTGTGAGCTCAGAATCTTCTAGTCAAGCGAAGGGGATATCCTGGGTAAAGTGCCTCAGGTTTTACACAGTGGTAATTGGATATTTTTCACTCTATATGTGCAGAACAAGGCAATGAGGTTAAATACTTGGAAAATATACTGAAGAATCATTTAGTATTAGTTTGCTTTTAGGCACTAAATCATTCACCCTGGGGCTCTTGCATGGTTCAAATCAATTCTCTGCTCGTCACACCACCCAGCTGGTAAAAGCAACTGCACATGGATTGTGCTGGAACACTAGCAATTGAAGCCAGAATCCTCCAGGAAATCAGCTGGTTCCAGACAACTTTAAATATTCTGGTTTTCTTGCTCTCCTTCAGTCTGTACAGCTGTTCAGCAAGGGGGTTATTCTGAGCACAGATGGGAAACACTGTGTTTTGGAACTATTCTTCTAGAATCCATAGCCCACCATGACAGGCTGTGTGCTAGCTGTGGGATTATGTCAACTAGTCCAAAACAAAAACACCCACACACACATCCATACACACACTTCTCAGTATTTCCCATCTCTTTGCTTGTGCTGCTTGTCTACCTACCTGCTCACCTGCTTTTGGTGGGATTCCATTAATTCTCTGAACTCACTGCCTTATTTTTCATTGACTTAGCATCAAAATAGCCAGCCTGTGATCCACCACTAGAACGAGCAATAGTTGCACAGCTTTTGTGCTGCACTTTCCTTTTGTTTGTTCATTTTTTTGTAACTCTTGAATCACAAAAAAGCTACTTCTGGATTTGTGAATTATTCATTAAGCACCTTACCCTTGTAGTTGGTAGAAAATGAACTGGGCAAAGAATTTTACTCACATTTCTGATCTGATCAGATTCACTGTTGTCCTACTCCATTGGGTTTACAAATTTACAAAGCTATTTCAGTCCAGGGCAAAAATTATTTTGGACTGAATCCAGACATATTTGGAAGTCCCAGTAACAAAGCAACTCATTCATAGGACTATGGGTTTGCCCTGGTATCAATCTACACACACAAAAAACTGCTTGTGAATCTGCATATACACCTGTGTTTACCTGTTTGTGTGTCAGAGATTACTCTGGGTTGAAAGGATTTTTGCAGGGGATGCCTGAACAAGGCTCCTTTTATGTCCCCCATTGTGCAGCTCTTGGGGAATCAAACCCCATCCTTCCAGTCTCCAAGCATAGCACTTCTACCCACTGAGCCACCAGGAAGCTGCCTGTATGCCTGTTAGTCTAACAGCTGTAATTTCTCTACCTGTAATTACACCTACCTTCCCAAACAACAGCACCAAAAATTTCACAGTTCCTTTAAAGAAAGAGAAAGCTCTTATCTATTGTTCCAAGAACAGTTAAGTCAAGACTAGTTTACCCTACTGCCCTGTCTGAATTTATCAGCATGAGGTTTACATAATCTGGGGTCAGCTGACCTTTTTTATTCCCAAATGACCTCAATCAGTTTTCCAGCACCAAAGGAATAAACTGAGCTAATTTCCACCCTCTTAGAGTGGTTGGAGCAAAGGGCAGCTGGTGGACCTTTTGACCTTTGAAGGATTAAATGACCTGCTACAAATCCATTCTCTCCACCACCTACCCAAGTATACTAAGATGCAGTTACAGTATTTACACATCCACTCATGTGCTATCACTCCCCACAAAAGTTCTGATCAGTTTATAATAAGCACATGAAAAGTGTAGGAACAGAAAGCAGTTCCAAAGCAGTTTATACACACAGATTGAAAATGGGCATATTCATTGGACGTGAAATTTGCATTTAACTGGTAGTCATTAGACTAAATAAGAATAAGGAGGAATAGGAGAATGACGAAGACGTGTTGTCAATTTCAATTTATGGCACTCCTAGGTATACAGTACTGTACTCAGAAGTGGTTTACCATTTCTTCTAGTAGTGCATCAGGACTGTGCAGCTTGCACAAATATATGCAGGTTGGCTTTTGCATGCAGCAGGCACAAAGCCAATTTAAAATGGTTACCATTTGAATGATCACCAATTGAAAGGCTGTCCAGCTCCAATCTTAAAGTTGTCCATCAGTGGGGAGCAGCACTAGGCTGGCAGACTTAATAGGCACTTAAGTTGCATGATTACAATGTTCCACATTCAAGTGAGCTGTACTGTACTTTAAACAAAAGTCTAAACATCATTTCCAAGTTTGCATCTGTGCATATACAGTACTGTTCAAAAGTCTTAGGTCAGTGGTGGTGAACCAATGGGCTCTGTGCCAGAGGTGAAACTCAGACCCCTCTCTGTGGGCACTCGTAGTCACCCCAGCACAGAGTTCACCCCACTCCTCTTCCCAGCAGCCCAATGGGAGCACTTCCTCCCTCCCCAGCACAGAGTTTGCCCCTGCCTCTCTGTCTAATAGCCCAATAGGAATGTTTCCTCTCCCCTCCAGCACAGAGTTCACCCCCTCCTTTCTGCCAAGTAGCCCAATGGGAGCATTTCCTCCCTCCCCTTTTGCCATGTTAGCACTATGCGATAAATAAGTGAGTTTTGGGTTGCAGTTTGGGCACTCGGTTTCTAAAAGGTTCGCCATCACTGTCTCAGGTCACCACTAGCTGGTTTGAGGGAAATTCAATGAGTGATTGTGGGGGGTATAACTCAGCCCCTAGGCCAACTAGACACACTGACTTGGACAGAGTTTAATGCTGACTCTCCTCTCAACCCTCTCCAAGATTGGTGTAGTTGTCTCCCCCAAAATCACTCATTAAATTTTCCCCCAACTAGCTGGTGGTGGCCTAATAGTATGCAAATCACAGTCTTCTTTTGTTCTTCTCTTTGGGAAAGTGGCTTCCCTTCTGTTAATGTGGATCTGCTTGACTCTTGGTTGGCCTGCTGCAGTATTATATTGAATTCTCTTGCCTGCTTGGTATCACCTGTCTATGAAGGAAGTCAGTCATAGGTCACAGAATGCCAAAGCAATCCATCTGGAAACTCCATTATCCTTCTTCCTTGACAGACCTGTGTGCTTTATACAAGGTCTCTCTAAAATGGGGAAGGGTCCCAGGCAAGCCCACACGAGCTTCTTAGATCAGCAGACTTTAATCCTGGGTGTAGTTTACAGTATTATGTCTCTCTAGTCTTTAATACCTCCTATAATTATTTGGTTTCTTTCACCTTCAAGGTTCACTTCCCTGGGAAGGTGGGAATCATATTACAGTGAGAAAAGCTAAAGTAAACTTTAAAGTAAGCTTTTCCAAATGCTGTTTGGTTCTTCTGAAATTGAATTGGGTGAGAGGGAGGGAGAGTCAAAAGACCAACACAATTCTTTTAACTTCTATATCTATATATATACAGTCAAACCTCATATAAAGAGCACCTCGCTTAAGGAGTAACTCGCTTAAAGAGCAGATTTTTTTCTGAATGTTCATTTCACTTAACAAATCCTACCAAAAACTCGCTTAACAAATAAATTGGGGTCCACAGCGCCCCCCCCCCACAAGAAGTCACAATTGGTCACTTACAATGGTGTTTCACTTAAAGAGCAAACTCATTTAAAGAGCACTACTGTGGAACACATTATGCTTTTTAAGCGAGGTACAACTGTATCTATATCTATATTGATATCTATATAGATATATAGATACTTTAGAAATCAAATCATGTAAACATCTAACACAGACACGTTACAAATATATGTAGTCAATTAAACAAAAACAGTGGCGTTTTTAATTAAATGTATTTCCATATATATCCACATTATGTTTGAAGCTACAGAGGCTGTCTGGAGAATCTCACAGTGTATGCCCCCCCCCCCGCATTGAAGACCTTGCACTGTGTTCTTATTAATCAGTCTTACTTTTTCCAAGGCTCTAGGGCAGAGGTTCCCAACCTATGGCCCATGGGCCAGATTTGGCCCATGGCACCATTTCATGTGGGGCCCTACCCCTCCAAAGGCATTTGAGAAACAAAATGGCCACCCCCATCATGCAGGCAGGGGAAAATGGTCGTCCAGCCTTCGAAGCTGACTGAGAGAGCATGACCAGTTGTGGGATTCAGCAGGTTTGCACCAGTTTTCCATAACTGGTAGCAGAAATTCGGTCTGGCCCCACCCATCCAAGTTTTGAAAAATCCTGATTTACAAATGCCCCTACTTATGAATAATTCAACTTATGAACTGGTTCTGCATTGAAATCCATGCCTCGAGTTATGAACATGCCCTGATTTACGAATTATTATTTTTCCTTTGTGTTGTCTCCAGTGAAGCAAAAAAAAAACCAACAACAACAACAACAACAACACCATTTCCTCTAAGGGTTTGCTCCAGGCTACATAATCTGATTCCCCAGAGTGCATTGTACACATGCAGCCTTTCTGAGCCCTGCAGGTAGCAGTAGAGTGATTTCTTTGTCTGGAGTTTCGGCATCAAAATGGCTGCCAGTTGCTGTTTCTTGCTGAATTTTTCTGAGTTTTCTGTCCATTTTCAAAGCTTCTTTAAGGTAAGGACCAGTGTTTTTGCTTATGCATGCATTCTTTTCAATGCTGCTGTTGTTTTTGGGTGGTTTGATTGATTTTTGGAGGGTGGCGGGCCATTTTGATTTTTGGAGCGGGTGGTGGGGCTTTTTCTTTATCCGAATGGAGATGCCTCGATTTACGAACAAATTCGACTTACAAACAAGGCTGATTTTATTTGTAACTGAGGTTTTACTGTAGTCCTAATTCAGATGCAATGCAAGGCTTCCCTCCTGGCCACAACACCTCTCTCAATGCATAGGAGCTTTGAGGAAAACCAGTGTGGCTTTCCAAAGTGCCACTTTCCTTCCTTCCATAGTCAGGAAACAGTAACAATCACACACACACCCAGTGAGGCCAAAATGAATATTAAATTGCAGGTGGTCTACTAATAGCTACAACCCCCATTGTATTCTTATCCTGTCCCACCAGACAAATGAGTAGAGTTTATTTTGTTTTATATTGTAACCAAGGGGTGTGACTCTAGTGTGTGTGTAAGAGCGAGAGAGCGCTTCAAATAAAGGATTGTTGGCTGTAAAATAGTATGATCATGATCTCAATTGCTCTGCAGCCGTTTTGTACAAAAGTAGATGTAAAATTTAATCACGAATTTCCAGTATGTCATCTGGCTTGATTCTGACCTCATGCATCAATAGACATGTGTTTGTAATGGGCATATTCATTGGACATGTATGCAGAAATAATCAGAGGACAATTTAACACATTAAGCTGCATAAACTTGGGTTTAGCACCTTGTGCATTTTTAACAACCAGTCAGAGATACCAGACCACAGTTCCTGGATATACCTGCATGAAATGCAGGTAGACGTGTTGTACATGTCATGTACGAAGTGATCCTTAGAAACCCTCATACTCTCAAATTCAGGATAATCCCATTCATGCTGAAACTATAGTATACAATCTGGGTCTGACAAAACAACAACAACAACAACAACAACAACACACACACACACACACACACACACACACACACACACACACACACACACACACACACACACACACACACACACACACACACACACACACACACATTTTAAAAATCGAAACCAAACAACCATATGAATAATTTGTTGTAAATTGCTATCTTATATATACAGCAGTAAAAATCATTGTTCTGTCCACAGCTGAAGGTTTACAGCGGGAGTTCTCAACCTTTTAAAGCAGGGGGCCAGGTCACGCTTCCTCAAACAGCTTTGGGGGCCAGACGGCCATTTTGCCCTTCCTCCACCACATGGCACTTCCGGGTATAGTGGAGGGGGGGGGCACATGAAATGGTGCCGCTGGCTGCAGTTTGAGAATCCCTGGTTTACAGCATTCCAACAACAGTCAACTGCCTGTTGTGTATTATCTCATCAATAACGTATGCAGGGGGAGAGAGAGAGAAATGCATTGGCTGAAGTCATCCTTTCTTTCTGAAAAGGCATGACTGTTACTACCAGTTTCTGCTGACATAAATAATTATCTGTTCAGCTTCATGCATATCATGCTGTGGGAGGTGTTGAGCAGAATATATGTTTCCAGGTAGAAACACAGATAGAGCCCACTTAATCAGGCATTTCAGTTATGTAACTGATCACGTTGCAGATCTAGCAATTCTTCAGAGTCTATTGACTTTCCTACCAGGATCTGGATTGTGCATATACAGCTGTGAAAATGTTTAATGTTAGGCAAACTATACCTTATATTTCTCAATTACCACCCCACTGTTCATCTTCTTCTTGTTCTGCCGTATCCAAACCTGAATATTGGCTATCGTCATGGCAATCAGTCATGAAGACTGTCCTGAGAATATAATGCAGTGGCCTTTTATCTGCCTTCTACATCACAGCATGACATCCGTACCACTGATCCAGTCCCGTGAGTCATTTTCTGGTCCAGAGGCCTCTTGGCACACAAGGTCCTCAACAGCCCAGGCCAGTATTGATGAAGCTGCTGCCCTCCATCAAGATTTATTCAAGATTTAATCCACTTGAGGGCCATCACCCTTCCCTGTGGACTTAGGCACCCAAGCCGTTAGTCCTCAGGGTGGTCAGGTTAGTCCTCAGGTGGTCAAACCCTCACTGCCCTTAACAGAATACAGTACATGGCATGAGAAAATCCTCTACATAGGAGTTAGTAAGCAGCTGGAGAAAAGATGGATAAAGTATTACATGGTTACTGTATGTTTAAGGCAGGGGTTCCCAACTTTTTCAAGCCAGGGGCCAGGTCATGCTCTCAGTCAGCTTTGAGGGCCAGATGACCATTTTGCCCTGCCTGCATGACAGGGGTGGCCATTTTGACCTAGCAGCTTCAAAGGGGGCCCATTTTGTTTCTTGAATGTCCTTGGAGGGGTGGGGGCCACATGAAATGGTGCCATAGGCTGGATCCAGCCTGTGGGCCTTAGGTTGGGAACCCCTGGTTTAAGGACTGCTACTGTGTAGGGCAAACTGCGGTGGCTTAGTGGTTAAGACGCGGAGCTTGATGACCAGAAGGTTGGCAGGTCAGCAGTTTGAAGCCTGAGTGCTGCACGACAGACTGGGCTCCTGTTGTCTGCCCCAGCTCCTGCCAACCTAGCAGTTTGAAATTGCAAGTAGATAAATAGGTACTGCTTCAGCAGGAGAGGTAACAGGGTTCCATGTGTTTTGCATCTAATCATGCCTGCCACTGGCTTTCAAGCATGGGAGACATTTACTGGCTATAGTACCTCCCCTCCCCCCCCATGGTGACTTCCCAGTATGTCAGAATCCAACTCTTTTCTTCCCCACTTGAGATGGGCAATTGGCACCATGGGTGGAAATGATTGGGTTTGTTGTTCAAAACATCCAGAGAGAATAGAGCTGGAGGAAATTTTGTCTAGAGTCTTAGACTAAGACTGGGGAGTTTGTTGAATATTTATCCAGCCCTGATGCTTCTTGAGTCACCTTGAACTGTTCATTCACACATAGCCAAACCTATTTTTGTTATAAGGCTAAAGAGAGGAGAGGACTACCAGAAATGGTGGGATATAAATGAAATAAATAAAATGGGTAAGTAGAAATAAGATTGGTATGAAGTCAGTCTCTTCCTTGTAGGAGAGACAAATTGTATGCCAATTAAAGTGAAGATTAACATCTAAATCAGCTTCAAAAGACTTGACCAGAGAGTTGGATGGGGAGGGGGGAGCCTCCGCTGATGTCAGATATGTAGGTCAATTTTAAAAATGCATTTCAAAGGAAGCCGTTCAAAGATCCAAGTTCTGAGTTATGATCTTACTAAACTGGGACATATCTTGAGGACCAAATGTCTGGAAAGCAATGCCCCATGAAGAACTGCTGAGGGAGATGGGTATGTTTATCCTAAGGAAATTGCCGGGCTGCCATCTTCAAATATTTGAAGCTCTCTTCTATAAAAGATAGATCATATTTTTTCTCTGCAACTCCAGGGGGTGGGAAGCAAAGTAATGGATTCAAATTACAAAAAAGAGAGATTTTGACTAAACATTAGGAAGAACTTATTGAAAGTAAGAGCTGTTTAAGAAGGTGGTAGAGTCTCCGTCTTTGAAGAGCTTTAGACAAAAGTTGAACAATGCTCTTTAGGACACCTTAGCTGTGGATTTCTTGCTTTGATAGTGGTTGGACATTGGGAGTCTTAGGGTCCCTTCCAGATCTGCAATTCTGTGAGTCTACGACTTGCATCTTGGGTGAACCAGCAAGTCTTAGTCTATGCTCAGTTCAAGCGGCACAAAATCATGTTTGCCCCTCTGTTATCATGGTGAAAAAAAATCCTTGTGAAAACTGAGTGTATTTGCAGAGATGATATATTAGAAAAATTGTCATTCCAGCCTTCAGGAAGTTGGTTGGATGGATGGATGAATACCTCCTGCCTAACAGCTCTGAATTAGTACCACTGTTTCAGTCAGATGTGATGTACTGTCTGCTATTGACCACAGAAAAGTGAATCCCGGCAGGGAAAGATTTGCAAGATTCTGCAGGAAATTGGTATTACATATAATTGTTTCCTGCTGGGAAAGATCTAAACGAGGATTCAAGAACAGCTGCTATACCTTTCAGCCATCACCACCCCAGCTTAAACTGAAAATGAGTTTCACTCATTATGCACCTAGAGTAGGGGCCGCAGTGTATATATTTAGCAGAAAATCCATTTATTATATAACACTGGTGAACTTAAAAATAAATGTGATTCGCTAAGTCACAAAGACACTTTATTTCCAATAAGCAAGGTGTTTCTTAACATTAGCTAGAATGACCTGTTGCTTGGACTTTTTGCTTGGAAAGGGGGAAGTATGAACTTCAAAATGAAATTCCAGTTTTAGCTTTCAGAAGGATCATCATGGTACATGTATAGTTGGGCAGGTGACAGTGGATGTTGCTGTTCCCTCTTCTGCACAGCAGCCCCTCAAGCCCCCCCCCCTAAAAAAAAATATATTGAGGATCAGGATAAATGAGGAATACAGGAAGCTATTGTATACTGAATCAGACCTATATACGACAAACCCACAATGTGAATCCATATTGTTACTCTTTATGGGATTGACCTGAAAAGAATACTTTGCCAAATACTACCTGGTGAATTTATGTCAGAACCAAGATATCAAACTGGGTCATAGTGATTTATGGCTCTCTCCAGGTCAATGTGTTGCAAAGAACTTTAAGTATGGAAGACATGATAATGCTTCACAGGTTGTTATATAAGTTCAACAACATAAAGGCTACTTATGTTGCCTGCTGCTCTGAAGTTGCACCTTGACATGTCAAGAAAATCTGTGTATCACTGGATCGGATTTCTAGCAAAAAGGCATCAATCATTTTCTCCATGTCTGGGCCATAATGCCTTCCCACTTCCTTTGGCATATTTAAATATATTTGGATGCTGGTTGCTTCCTACCAAGTTATGACTGCTTTCAGCTGTGCCACTGCTAAAATATTGAAGTGGAGCAATTTTAACCAGAGACAGGTCCCGGATTCTTCCAAATCTCCTGGTAGATATGCAAAAGTAGGCCATTCCCAGTGGGCTGCAGGTTAGGATGCTCCTCCTCCCTTGTTGTGAGCTACCTGACTGAAAATGCTAACTTTGTATTATTTATCTGTCTTTGTGAATGACTGGCCTAAAAGTTGAAGACTTTGAACTTGACAAAAATGGGGGAAGTAGGAGATCAGTGCTATAATTACAGTACTACAAACAACAGAATATCCCAAAACGTACCATAATTAAAAAGAAGAAAACACAACCGCCTTTTTTGCTTCCAACCAGTGCCAAATCAGGGCCTCAGATCTCAACAAAAATTGCTACTTAAGCCTCTTTTTTTGGAAGCCAAGAGATAAGTTTGCTCCCCTAAGTCGGTTTGCTGGCTCTGCAATTCCTTGTAATTTTAGGAAGAATGATGGCCCCTTGGAAACAAGGAACTTAATGCTAGAGTAGTAAAGTGGTCTTCAGCTACGGGAAGTAAACTGTATGACAAGTACTGAAGACTACATACTATTCTTTAATTTTGGGAACGGTTCCTGGTCATGCTCATCCTTTTTATTTTCTTCGCAGTTATGTGCATGTCTACATGCATATTTTAAGCAGAACGGGTTTAATTGCTGGCTGGTCCGAGTCTGAGGAAGACCCTCCAGGATGGGGAGGATATTCCCACCCATCTAGTGAGCATAGCCTCACATTCTTCATCAACCCTCAACTGAATTACTGAGAGGCTTGTTTCCATTTAAAAATGAAAATGATTCTACTTCTAAAAGGAGCCCACCCACCATTTCACAGACTCTTGGGCTGGCTAGGGATCCCTTTCTTGGGAAGAAGTTCAACAAGACCATAATAACACAGGCCTGTTTTGCTCCTATAAGTTTCTACCACAAGCGGGGGGGGGGGGGGGATATAAAGCCTGTGAAGAGTATGACTTGAGTAGAGAATACTGTAATTGTAATCAAAGTTCTTACTATACCATTGCCCTACTGTCCCTTTCTGCATTTCATGGTGACTTCCAATGACACCCTCATTCATGCATAATCCTTCTTTATATTTCCACCATCTTCTTTTCCCTTTAAGAATCTATTCTTCTTCTTCAAGTGCCATATCTGATTTCAAATATTGGCTATCCTCATGTCAATCAGCCATGAAGATTGTCCTGACAATATAATGCAGTGGCCTTCCATCTGTCTTCCGCATTGCAGCATGACGCCCGTGCCACTAATCCAGTTCTGCATGTCACTTTTTGGTCCTGAGCCCTTTTAGTACACAAAGTCCTTACCAGCCCAGTATTGATGAAGCTGCTGCCTTCCATCAAAATTGATTTGAGTGGGATTTTATCCACTTGGGGACCATCACCCTTCCCTGTGGACTTCACCACCCAAGGCTGTTAGTCCTCAGGATGGCCAGGTTAGTTAACTGCTGGCTGACACTTTGGATTGAGTTGCTGGCAGTATGGCTTACTCCAGTGATGGCGAACCTATGGCACACATGCCAGAGGTGGCACTTGGAGCCCTCTCTGTGGGCACTTGTGCAGTCATCCCAGCACAGAGTTTGCCCTGCCCCTCTGCCCAGCTGCCCAATGGGAGTGCTTCCTCCCTCCCACAGCACAGAGTTCACTCCACCCCTCTGCCCAGCAGCCCAATGGGAGCGTTTCCTTCCTTCCCTTTGCTGTGTTGGCACATTGCAATAGATAAGTGGGTTTTGGTTGCAGTTTGGGCACTCGGTCTCTAAAAGATTTGCCATCACTGGCCTACTCTATTGCCATAGCAGGATTGCCTGGTCAGACTGGAAGAATCCATTAAAAACAATAAAAAGACCAAATTAATGAACAGTACATTCTAATGAGAGGGAGGAACGTTACAGCTGGAAACATTCACAGTCATATTTAGAAAAGCCCCACTTAACTTTCACTAATTTCTGGGAAACTGACATTGGTCTGTGTCTGGGGGTGGCATGTAGCACAGCACTGCCACATTCCTCTGAGCTACTTCTTCCACTTTTGCTGCTATTGCTGTGTTCTGTATTCTCCTCCCTCTTGACCACAACACTTTAGTATGAGGACACTACAACCAGGCCAACCATAAAGATATGACTTGTGCCACTATAAAATAGGTGATTTTTTCACGAACTTTCACCCATAATGCTGTGTTTTTAAGAGGGAATTCCTCCTGAATAAAGAAGATAGGACCTGGCAGATTCTGTGAAGAGCCATGACCACTGCTTTCTCTCACGGCATCTTCCACAGAAGAAAGCACTTGACCCACTTAGGAGCCGCCTTCTGCAAAACCAGCAAATGCTGCAGGAGGAAAATGGTAGCTCACTAGAGACAGCCATCTGCAGGTCCAGGCCACCATTTTCAGTCAGGTGGCTCACAACAATAAAAATAATTTTGTCAAGTTAAAAGACCATGCAAAACTGTATATAAAAACAAATCTAGATTAAGATTAAAAACAATTTTATTTAAAAAAACTAAATATAACACCAAGATAGAGTCTGTCCTCTGCTCATATTCAAAGGAGTCCCACTGAACTGTCACTGATTTCTGTACACAGAAAGAGCCTTCTCGAACACTTTGGTATTTTTAAACCACAAGCGGGCGTTTCCCGGGCAATTATGACCTTATTTTGGCTAATCTTTCTCATACTAGGTCAGTCAAAAGGAACTACAGAATGAACTCACCAAAAGGTGGCTTCATTTTGGCAGTTGCATATCTGGCCTAGACACAGAAGAAGAAGAAGTAGCCCACAAGCAAAGTCTGAAGACAATAATTCTATCCTGTTTCGCTTCCAACAAATGACACAGCATACTGTGCTGAATCTGGAAGCTCTACTGGCCTTTGAAAATAAATAAAATAGTAAGAGAGAGGCTGAAATTAAGAATGAAGTGCTGTATCTCGATCACATCAAAGACAGACAGTTCACATATTCTGGTAGCACATCAAGTATAGAGAAATCATTTGTGCCACTTGCACAGAGTGTCTTTCTCAGGAAAAGATTCTGGAATGTAAGTCTAGGATTCCACTCGCTACAATAAGCGGAGAGGGGACACAGCATATTTTGAGTTAAGTGATAGGACACACATTGCCTTCTTAAAAAGTCCTCCCACTTTCAGCCTTTTAGTTGAGAAATTGCCCATCCAAACCACAGTATAGGTGTGTTTATGAACATGACTCAAGTATTGATTGATCTAGTGATGAAAGAACTGCATGTGGGAATGAGCCCAGAACCATTAAATTGTCTTGGTTTTAATGCAGTCTAGACATTTATGCAGAGTGCATAGAAAGCCAAACATAATGAATTAATGAATAAAGCATATTGTTTGAATGAGGCCTTAAAAGAGAAGAGAAGTGACGGAGTCCCTCTTTCATGCTTTAACTGCTTTATCATATGAGCAGACAAATCTGGCAGTTCTCAGGAGGTTGCTTATACAAATTCATTTGAAAAGGTTTCTGCCAGATCACCCAGCCAGATAGCCAAATTCTAACTAAAAAGTGTGGATGATAAATAAAACAAGTTCTACACACTAATTCTTCAACCATTTGTTCCTTTGTGAGGCTCACGTAAACGGAATTCATTTCCCCTCTTTCAGTATAATGAGAAGGTTAGAGATTCTGTGACTTCCAGGAGAACAGGCATATTCCTCTAACCGGAATGCTACAGATGTTTTCCAAGTTCAAACTCTTAATTAAACACTAGGAATGAAAAGGAACATTGTTGTGTTACAGTAATACCCTACAGCTCTTTGCATCTGTTTGATTCATAGTAGAAATTTTAGTGACTTGATCTGAAAATAAGCATTACTCTTAATACAGAGGCGCTGCAGGTGGAAATTCACTTAGCCTAACATGAATAGCAGTAAAAATCATAGCACTTTATTATGTCAGTCTATGACAAAAGGATTGGCTGTTGTCATTTGAGATATTTGGTAATATTTATGGAAAGTTTCTCCTGATATTTGTGAATGGCACAAACTGATTAGCTAATTTTGTTGTATAAATGTTAGGCTCATGTTCATCACCTTTGTGCTCCAATCTGAAGAGATGGTGTACGTGTGAACAGACAATTAAAGATACAGCAGCACCAATAAAATATTGAAAGTATCTGCTGAAATTTCAAATGGAATGCTGTTTGATGTATCAGTTTCCACAGTCTGCTACTAGTCTCCAGGAATGAGAATTCAACTCATATGCATTCATGTCAGACTGGGACATTCTAAAATACTGCAAGATAGATAGATACCGTATATACTCGAGTATTAGTCGAGGTTTTTAGTCCCAAAAATGAGCCCCCAAAAGGTACTCGGCTTATACTTAGGTCAATGACCATGAGGGTTCCAAGCAGTGATGGGATGACAAAAATTCTACTACCACGCCATGACGTCACGGACGTCATGGGCGTGGCCAATGGCATGACGTCATGACGTCACGGCCGACGTCATGACGTCATGACGTTGTGGGCGGGGCCAAAATAAAAATAAATAAAAAATAAAAATAAACATACACACACACCCCTCCCTCTCAGCCCACCCACCCAGACACAAATAAATAAATAAAATAAAAACAACCACCCACCCAAAACACAAATAAATTACCCACCCACCCCAAATAAAAACCCCTCGCTTACCTTTCTTGGGACCCGGCACCCCGATTGCTGTCCACAGCCGCCGCCGGAGCTGCCTGCACCCCTGTGGCGTCCTCCTTGGGCCGGTACCTTTTTAGCCCGGCTCCGGCCATGGCGAGGGGCGACGGGCAGCCGCGGCTGCCGCGCCTCCCTGGGCCGTCCCCATGCCGCACCGCCGCCGCCTACAGCTTCCTCCTCCGCAGCGCGCGGCAGCCGAGCTCAAAAGGGACCGACCCAAGAAGGAGTCCACAGGGATTCAGGCAGCGGCAGCTCCGGCGGCGGCGGGCGGCGGCTGTGGACGGCGGGTGCAGGCACCCGGCCCACAGGCGCCCGGCGGAGGCGGCGGCAGCGGTGTACCCCGCCGGGCGTCCCCAGGGCATGGGGCTTGTCAGCAGTGGACGGCCGAGGCAGCCCTCAACGTGCCGCGGGGAGGCGCCCCCCTCAGAGGGCTGCTGCCGCCGCCGCTGCCCTGAAAGTTCTAAATGTTTTGAAAATCGGAGCGAAAATGGCTCTAATTGACTGCGCATGCGCAGAAACTCAATCTGACGCATGTGCAATGCGTCAGATTGAGTTTCTGCGCATGCGCAGTCAATTAGAGCCATTTTCGCTCCGATTTTAATTTTTTTTTTCTTTCGGTCAGGCGTCCGGAACCGGACGCCCCAAAAGTGGACTTCCCCTCACGGAGAACCCTCCGGGATTGGTCTTACCGGTTCCAGAGATCCGTCTGGAACCGGTGACATCCCATCACTGGTTCCAAGACAACGTCGGATTGAAATGTGCTAACAATTTAATTAATTTTACCATATTTCCATGTATTTTGATTATTGAAACTCACTAGCAGCAGCTGCATTTCCCACCCTCAGCTTATACTCAGGCCAATCTATTTTCCCAGGTTTTCAGGTCAAACTTATGTACCTCGGCTTATATTCAGGTTGGCTTATACTCAAGTATGACAGACAGACAGACAGACAGACAGACAGACAGACAGACAGACAGACAGACAGACAGATAGATAGATAGATAGATAGATAGATAGATAGATAGATAGATAGATAGATAGATAGATAGAAGTTTGGATGCAGATCCTGGTAAACTCTATGCTTCTCCAACAATGAGTAATAGGAAGCAGGGTGGAACAAACAATTCATCTGGAAGAGCCCTTGGATGGAAATGGACCAGTTTAGGTCAAGCCTTCTCCAATACAGTGTTTGCCAGATGGATTGAAATACAATAAACAAACAAGATCAGCCATTCAGCTCTGCTGAAAAGTTAAACACTTAGGAGGAGGAGCGATACAGAGTGTAGGTTCAGATTATTGAAAAAGGCCAGCTAAATTAATATGCTAAATCCAGTTAACTTGAGAAAGACTGTGTCTTCTCCTGACCCATTGCAGCTATCAATGACTGCCTTCCTGGAGGGTCATCGATATTGTGAGGTAGGGCACATTCACTGTAAGGTAGAAGATAGCATGGAAAACGTTTCTTCTGTTAAAACATTAAACTTATCCTAGACTCCAGACTAACAGTTTCCAAACTATTTTTATTTATTTATTTAGTCAAATTTAATATCCCGCCCCAATCAGGCGAACCCGACTCTGGGCGGCTAGGTTTTGCTCCCCCAAGGGGACAGGCCATTCTGCTATGGTAACAGAGTAGATCATACTGCCAGCGACTTAATGCTGAGTGTCAGGAGGTGGTTAACTAAACTGACAAGGGTGATGGTCCCCAAGTGGATTAACTCCCACATGAATCCATCTTGGTTGAGGGCAGCAGCTTCATCAATACTGGCCTGGGGCCAATGAGGACTCTGCATGCCAAAAGGGCTCAGGACCAAAAAGTGACTTATAGAACTGGATCAGTGGTACAGGGGTCACACTGTGATGCAGAAGGCAGATGGAAGGCCACTGCATTATATAATCAGGACAATCTTCATGGCTGGTTGCCATGAGGATCACCAATATTCGGATTTGAATATGGCAGAAGAAGAAGGGGACAGAAAGTCATTCAAGAAGGGAATAAGACTGTGATATTTCAATAAAGATAAAAAATTAAAATAAATTTTTGTAAAAATACCTGTGATATTCTGGATATTCTTGCTATAAGAAGTCGTGAGGAAAAATTATTTGTCCTTATTTTGATGATGATAACCCCCAGAGTACTAGATAGGTAGTACAGTATAGAAATCTAATCAACCAACCAACTAAAAAAATCCCAAAATGATTGAAACTCTGGTTCTTTTAGCAGTCAAGGTACAGTCTGACTCACATAAACCAACATTCCTCTAGATTACTAAACAGTTTCATTTGAGCCAGTTCTGGAGTACATGACCTAAGGAGTGAAAGATAAATACTGTATATATCTTGTTTCTTACGTTAATAAACTTGTGCAATGTGTCAAGCAACGTGTTCTCAGAATAAGCTTTCTCTCTCTCTCTGTACCATCCATAGACCTTCGTGTTTCACATGCGAAAGAATGTTTAGGAAGCTGTTAAAGTTGTTGAAAAATATAATCACTGCATGGCTGGGTGAAAAGCTCTTTGAAAAGCCAACATGGTAAAATATTAGGCCGCTCCTTGCTTCAGGTGGGGGAGGAGGGGGAGGAGACACCAATTTTTACTAAACAGTTGGTGGGCCATCCAGGTATATTTTACTCGGGAAGCAATAATGACAACTGTTGAATACTGTATTGCAATATAGCAACAGCTTCTGGAAAACCTGCCATATTGTGGTGCGTGGAAGATCATTCTTTTAATCTACACATGTGACCAGTTAGTTATGGTAGCATTTAGGTACAGTACTTGGTGGTTGCAGAATATGCTCTTAAAGGCAAGGCAAAGCCGCAAGGGCTAACAGAAAACCCGGTAAAAAGAGTTGAATGAAAAATTAACACACTTACTAACTTTGCAAAGTGAAAACAGATGCTCAACTCAACACATATTGTCTAGACTGCAGTTTTATGCTTGCCTTTTTGAGAATAAGACATACTGAATGTCAAGCTATATATTTTTGGTTAGATACAGTATGTGCAAGGTTATGAAATGCCAGTGTTTCTGAACATCAACTTATTTGATGCATTTTAATGTGAAGTTATTTCTGGAAGTGGGATACAGTAGTCACTTTAGAGGTTACCCAACATTATGCTATTCATAAAAGGAACATAGCAAGGTCTTTTACATATTGCTCTTTGCCAAAGTTGCTTCTGTGAAGCTCATAGACCTAAAGACCCTAAAGACATGGCATTATGAAGAGAAAAAGAAGAAAGGGGTTATATAAAATCCCACTGGGCTTACTTCAGAAGAGAGAGGAAAATCACAGACCTGGGCCTAGTCAAACAAAGTTTAAAATGTAACAGTGATAATAAATTTGGGTGCCTGCATTATGGGGATCAAATGTAAGGAACCAGGCCCTGATCTCACAGAAGATAATAACATGGCTTCTCTATTCTGGATTTCTAATGTGTAATAAAAGCATCTGATAAAAGGGACACTGTTGTCTCATGCACAATAATAAAACCCAAGCCTATGCCTTATTTCTGTCAGATATAAGTTTTCTGTGCCATTTTTCCAAGGAGCCATTTATTAAGTAACAATAGCAATAACAATGGTAATAGCAATTAAACTTATATACTACCCCCATAACACTTAGTGGGGGTGCACAAAAAGATCCTTCTCAAAGATTGTGGTATTTTTGAAACACAGTCAGATATACCCTGGTAACACCAACCTTGTGTTGCCAGCTAATCCTTCTTATACTATGTCAGGCAAATGGAACTACAGAATGAACTCACCAAAAGGTGCCTTCATTTTGGCAGTCTGTCCTGGACATAGGAGAAGAAAAGTTTTGTGCACTCTCTGGGCAATTCACAAGGTATTTAGCATTTTGCCCCTAACATGCTGGGTACTCATTTTACCAACCTCAGAAGGATGGAAAGCTGAGTCAGTCTTGAGCCCTGTCAGGATTGAACTCACAATGTCAGCAGTTTTGGCTGTAGTACAGCAGTTTAATCACTGCGTAATCATGGCTCATAATTCCCTTTCTCCATACCCATAAGCCCCTCCATAAGTTCAGTTAAAATAATGTTCTGTCATGTGGCCACTTTTAAATACAGTCAAACCTCACATAAAGAGCACCTCGCTTAAAGAGTAACTCGCATAAAGAGAAGAATTTTCTCTGAATGTTTGCTTCGCTTAACAAAACCAACCAAAAACTTGCTTAACAAATAAATCGGGGTTCACAATCCCTCCCATCAGAAGTCACAATTGGTCACTTACAATGGTGTTTCGCTTAAAGAGCAAACTTGCTTAAAGAGCAGTCCTGTGGAACGCATTATGCTCTTTAAGCGAGGTACTACTGTAATCAAAAAGGAAGATATGCATTACTAAAATGAGAGGAAAGAAAGTGCTAAATCGCTTAAAATGGTCTATGCTAAGGCAATGGATGCAAAACCAGATGAATTTGAACAGAACTGATGAGGACAGGATTGTTACTAGGTGGCCCATCAATACCTACTGCAATTTCTGTCCAGTTGCTTTCTGAATAGGGCAACTTCTGGACCCCAGAATTTCTTCCTTCTGTTTCTTTAGCCATCTGGGATTTATGGGCCAACAACATCTGGAAGATGGTGTTTCCATGTTCCTACTCTAGATCCTGGGACTGCAGTGGCTTAGTGGTTAAGACGTAGGATTTGATGACTGGAAGGCTGGCATGTCAGCAGTTTGAGACCTGAGTGTTGCACAACGGAGTGAGGTCCTGCTTCTATCCCCGCTTCTACCAACCTAGCAGTTTGAAAACAAGAAATTGCAAGTAGATAAATAGGGACCACTTCAGTGGGAAGATAAACAGTATTCTGTGCACTCTGGTATCTAGTCATGCCTGCCACATGTCCACGGAAACATCTGCAGACGCAGACAGTGATGGCTCTTTTGCTATAAACAGAGATGCGCACTGAACCTTAGAGTTGGATATGACTGGCTTTTGAGCAAGGGCAACCTTTACCTTTACTCTAGATACAAATGTTTAATGGCAAAAAGAAAAATGTCATGTATTCTAAGCAAAATTTGCATGGCCAATTGGTCCATTTTTTGGCTACTTGGGTGTACAAAAGCTATACAAAAGAAAAAGGTCACCTGTATAAGGAAACTGGCATGTCCT
Source organism: Furcifer pardalis (assembly GCA_030440675.1). Classification (NCBI taxonomy): domain Eukaryota; kingdom Metazoa; phylum Chordata; class Lepidosauria; order Squamata; family Chamaeleonidae; genus Furcifer; species Furcifer pardalis. The sequence goes on from CP126897.1 coordinate 94,338,747, forward strand.
TTCACCAACATCTCATCTTCTAGGGAACCTCTTGAAGCAAGACCCTGAAACTCATTTACTGTAGTATTCTGGATGCGGTCCCAAAATTATTAAGTAACTTAACTCTTCGCTTTTCCCCACTCATTAGGTTGTAGCATCTGATATACTTTCCCCAGAAAAGTTGAATTAGAGAACTGCTTGCTCTCTCTCTCTCTCTCTCTCTCTCACACACACACACACACACACACAAACACACACACACACCTTATTCTATGCTTCAGCCACCAGTATTTTTCCTCCTATCTACATAATGTTTGCCTTGTCTCAAGCAGAATGACAAAAACTGTGACTTTATGTGGGCTTTTGTCTTTTAAATCATAATACATGTTTTATTTTTAATCTTACTTTGTTCTAGCTGGCAGAGTTTAGTGGTGTGACACATCATTTCCACAGTTATGAGCCACCAGATGGAACTTTCAACTAGCTTTAAATTAACTTTTAATGACCCCCACTAAGAAAAGAAAAACTTAAGGGAGCATGATTTTTTAAGTTTTCAGAGAATTGACTTTTTAAAATAAAGTTTGGATGTGAATCTTGGTTAAGCTTCTAACTTCTTTGTAATCAACTGGGAGAAAAAATACCAGCATTGGGAGGAGTCTTTATTTGGCTTGTGTGCGTATTTAGAACTGTGGCCAGATATAGAATCCCAATTTACATTTGCATATGAGAAACCATGTTAAATCTTCACAGTAAATTGTTGCTAATTAAAAATGTGCTGGCTTCATTTTTGCACCAGCCCAATCACTGAATGGAATTTAACGGTGGATTCAGTTGTAGGCAAGTTCCAGGAAGAAGTTTTCAATTTTGCTTTTTCTTTAATTAAGCAATTAAGCACATTAACAATGCCTAATACAGAGTATTTTTTTCTTCCTCTGCCTCTCCATGAAGGGGCAGCAGAAGTGCTTAATTTCCCAATACCTGTACTGTGATGTCAGGGGCTGGGCTCAATGATCCAAAGGGCTTTGCAGTTCCATGATGAAGTGACTGTCTTCTTAAGCCACTTCACAAAAGGGGAAATTAAAAAAAGAAGGCAAATTGACAATGAAAGGTTCATTTTGGTTCCTTTCCAATGACTGGACATATTGGGAAAGAATCAAAATGAACAAACAGAAGGCCTTGTGGTTAGGAATACTCTTGAAGTGGGCTGGGTTTTCTCTAGCAAAGATTTCATTCGATCACTGGAGCAAACCAGCCAGTGCCTCCAATAAGATTTATCCATATTGTCCACTGCTAATTAATTTGACATGCAGTGGCTCTTAGAAGTCTCAATCAAAAGATCATTCCCCATCAGCCGCTAATAGCAATTACACTTATATATCGCCCCACAGCGCTTAGTGCATTCTCTGGGCAGTTTACAGGTACAGTACAATAAAACCCTAGTTTACAACCGCCTTGGTTTAAGTTTGCTGCAGTTTACAATGGCAAATCCTATGGAAATGCCATCCTGGCTTACAAAATTTTAATGTATTTTTTTCCGATTTACAACTCAGTACCTTTTTTTATTTTTCAGTGCATCCCTAGGGATATTTTGATTTACAATTTTTTCAGGTTACCACGGAGACTGTTGGAATGGACCTCTGTTGTAACCCAGGGTTTTACTGTAATTAACATTTTGCCCCCAACACACTTGGTACTCATTTTACTGACATTGGAAGGATGGAAGGCTGAGTCAACCTTGATCCATGTCAGGATCGAACTTGTGTTTTAGCTGCAGTACAGCAGTTTAACCACTGTGCCACCAGGACTCATCTTAAATACAGTACCCATGTAGTATTCTCAGCCTCATAAATTCTCATCCCCGCATATTCTGTTACTGAAGCTTCTGCTACTGGTGATTCAGGTTTGTGAGGTGTTGAGACTTGATTTTTCTTGCTTTTCTGTAGGAATGGATGGAGGCATGGATGTGCTCCTAATAGCCAAATGTCTGTGTAGCACATTTTTGAAGATAACAGCTGTGACTGCCAGAGATCCAGTTGAAGCTAAGCAGAGCGCGTGGCTTCACTTTTCTTTAAGTGCTGTCATGTGAAAGAGACTGCATTCTCCTTGTAGTCCCCCCCCCCCCAATTCTTTGGTGGATGATGATTGGGTCAGTATGCTGGGTTGGCAGGAAACTCACAAACTCTTGCCAGACAATGTGCTCTTGCTCTGCATAGATAACACAAATCAAGATATGAGGCTAAAGGCTAAAGACTCAGTTGATAGGAAAGGAATCCATTGTAAGCCAGGAAATAAACAAATATGGGAAAGCCAACTAGGGGGTGAAGAGCAGCACTCTGCTTCCAATGAAGGCTAACCAAGTGTCTTGGAGCAGTTGAAAATCTGGGCCTAAAGGCAACAGCTGGTTCTTCTTCTGCTATATATGAATCCATATCTTGGTTATCCTCATGGAGATCAGCCATGAAGACTGTCCTGAGAATATTGCAGCATGACACCCATACCACTGATCTAGTTCCACATGTCACTTTCTGGTCCTGTGCCCTTTTGGCATGCAAGGTCCTCATCACCCCCAGGCCAGTATTGATGAAGCTGCTGCCCTCAATCAAGATGGACTCAAGTGGGATTTAATCCACTTGGAGGCCATCACCCTTCCCTGTGGACTTTGGCACCCAAGTCCTCAGGGTAGTCAGGTTCTAGCCACCACCTGACATATCACATTGAGTCTACTCTATTATCATAGCAGGATAACCTAGCCAGACTAGGAACAGCTGGTTAGTACCAAGGAATTTACTTTACATCTGGTTAGACTATTTATCCATATTGCTCACTGTCAAGTAATTTAGGTGTCAGTGGCCCTGAGAGGTCTCAAGCAAAAGATCTTTCCCCATCAGCCACTTGCTGATTGTTTTTACTGGAGTTTCCTGGGGCTGAACCAGGGATCATCTGTCTACAAGAAACTTAATCTCTCCATAGTAGTCTCTCTTCCACCCCTCTTGGAAATTTCCTGTTACTCCCTTGCTCTGAAATCAGTCCTACATGTCTCAAAACTGAAATTCTGTTTTGCTTCCAAGATCAACATACAATGGCTCCAGGGACCCACAAGAAAGTGTTGCAATGTGCTGTTCTTCCATTCTGGATACCTGTTGTATGGCTTTTCAGGATTCTCTGCCCATTTCCATACTTTGCAATTGAAGGAATTCCCAGACACATTATCTTTGAATTTGATCTGGCCATAGAATCACTGAGTTGGAAGGGGCCTTTTAGGCCAGGGGTGACCAAACTACAGTCTGTAGCTCCATTTTATGTGGTCTGTGGCCACCCTCGCCAGTCCCAGAAGCAGTCATGTGGTGGAGCAGGCTGGTGACGTGGTTCCTCCTGCTGTAAAACGTGCCCATGCATGTATAAATGCACTTGCATCTGCCGTAAAGACTTTTATAATAGCCGCAGATGTGTTTTACAGCAGGAGGAACCACATGACTGGCCTGTTCAAGCACGTGATCAGCCCACAACATGAAAAGTTTGAGAGCCCCTGTTTTAGGCCATTGAGTCCAACTCTCTGCTCAATGCTTAAATCTGAATCAAAGCAGATCTGAGAAATGGTTGTCCAATTCTCTCTTGAATGCTTCGTGTTGGAGCGGTCACCTGTAGTGCCAGCTGGTTCCATTGTTGTACCAGTCTTACCACATAGGGATTTGTTTCCAGTCCTCTGATCATCCTTGTTGCCGTTATCTGTACCTGCTCTAATTTCTTTGCATCTTTCTTAAAATGTGGTGCCCACAATTGGACACAGTACTCTAGATATAGTCTAATTAGTGCTGAATAGAGGGGGACTAGTACCTCATGGGTTTTGGATACTATACTTATGGTAATGGAGCCTAAAACAGTGTTGGCCTTTTTTGCAGCCATTTTGAACAAAAGCACTTCAAAGCAAATTCCAAGAGGAAACAGATTAAAAAGAAGTAATCCAGAGGTTCAACTCAATCTCCTATACCTCAAATAGGGACAAAAGCTTTGTATCCCAATACCTCTTAATCAACTCATTAAGGCAGGATTGTTTGCATTCCTACCAACCACAGTCAATAGCCACTGGTTAGAGAAGTGTCTCCCTACGCAGTTAATTAATATCTGTGCTATGATGTCACTGTTACTTCTCCACTGCTATGTACTAAACAATTGTTGTGCCTTTCAGGGTTGAATGAAAGACAGAGAACAAACCAGCAATCTTTATAGACATGGGGATAGGACTAGCTGTTCCCTCACCCTGTGCAGTTCTGAAAGACAAAAAGCCCTAGATGAGCCTATGACCAAGTGCTTTTTTCCCATATTTGTCTCAAAATATGAAACAGATAATTTTTAGCTGCAATGAAAGTAATGGGAGATGGCTTTGTTTTTTATGGGGTCTAGCAGGAGTGAGGTAGGGGGTACGAATGTGTAAGTGTGTACATCTTTTTTTGTCCCTTGTTTCTGGTCAAATAGGTTCAGCATGTTATACAAGAATGCTTAAAAGTAGTAGTATATGAAGATGCCAGTTTTTTTCTTTGGCACCTGTAATTAACAGAAATTACAGCACACTTCTCTTGCCAATTTCTGCTAATGAGACTATCAGCATTAGGGGTAGACAAGCAAGCTGAAGTTATATTTTTTAAAAAAAGCCTGACCAGCTGGCATCACTTTAACAAAAGATCCTCAATGTCTTGGAAGCTTCAAGTGTCAAATCCCGTTGTGAGGCATCCCTCAAGAATGTCAGCATGGATGCTTTTCAGCAGCTATGTTGACTTTGTCCTTCGAAGCAATGTTAACAGATAACCATTAAAATGATTCACTGGAGACCATGACCAATCACACTACTGTATTATGTCCCTAGATGCAAACACTGGACACCAAAGAAAACTGACAAGGGGGGGGGGGACTGTTTCATTTGAAATGTGATGCTACAGCTCTGTGGATATCCTAGTCTCCCCAAAAGGCAAACAAGTGGGTCCTAGAGCAAGTCAAACCAAAACTGTATCTGGAGACAAAAGCGATGAAGCTGATACTGTCCTACTTTGGTCACATCACGAGAAGCCAAGATTCTCTGGAAAAGACAACAATGTTGGGAATAGCAGAAGGCAGCAGGAAAAAAGGATTGTCTCCCTAAGGGAAGCCATAGGCTTGACTTTATAACAGCTAAGCTGGTAGCTGTTTCAGACAGGACATTTTGGAGAACTCTCATTCATGTGATCGCTATGAATTGGAGACAGCTTGGTGGCACATAAAAACCACACACACAAAAATGGAATTCTACCACCGCCACCAACTTACTATCTAGGTGCTTTGCCTGGGTCACTCACACCATGTCTACTTTCTCACAGCATTGTCAATAGATGCTAGTTCTAAAGTTGTGGCTCTAATGGCACAAGGTTTGTCTTGCTTCCATTTACTAACAATTTGCAATTCAACAGGATGAAGCTTCACAACTAATCTGAATAACAAATAGATCTTCTGCTATTACCCATTGCAAAAAGCCACATTGATTTGTATGTTTATCTGCTACGCTAAGCAACTATTCTGAACCTCTGTACCTGATGTGTATAAATTGATGCCATGAAGTCTCACTTTTATGTCTAAATGGACCTGATCCACAGAAGCTAACATTAAAATACAGCAGTTAGTCTTTAAAGTGCCACAATGAATTGTTTTGTTTCCTGATAGGTCTGAAGGGTAAACTCATTAGCAAATGTGTAATGCTGCAATTTTTTTTTTTTGCATCCATCTACTAACTGTTTGCAATTCATCAGGGGCAAACCTCACAGCAAATCTGAACAGCAACCAAGGATCTTCTGTTATCACCGGTTGTAAAAATCCACATTAATTTGTAAACTTACCTGTTATAGTAACTAACCATTGTGTGTCTATTTAGCTGATGTGTATAAATTGATACCATGAAGTCTCACTTTTAGGTCTGAGGAAGCAGACTTGATCCGTGAAAGCTCACATTAGAACACAGGAGCTGATCTTCAAGGTGCCACAATAAGGTTTTGGGGGTCTTGTTTTGGTTAAACAGGGACTGCGTTGGCCAAGGTGGTTAACATGCTGAACTTGACAACTGGAAGGTTGGCAGGTCAGCAGTTCGAGACGCGAGTGCTGCATGACAAAATGAGCCCCTGTCTATGTCCCAGCGCGAGCCAACCCAGCAGTTTGAAAGCAAGAAATTGCAAGTAGATAAATAGGCACTACGATGGGAAGGAAGGACTGCAGTTGCTCAAGTGGTTAAGACGCTGAACTTAATGACTGGAAGGTCGGAGTTTGATTCCCGAATACTGCACAATGGAGTGAGCTCAGATCTCTGTCCCAGCTCCTGCCAACCTAGCAGTTGGAAAGCAAGAAATTACAAGTAGATAAATAAGTACCCCGTTCACTGGGAAAGTTAACAGCAAGGCCATAGCCAGAAGGTGGTCAGGGTGGGCGCTGTCCACCCTCAACTCCTGGCTGATTATATACTGTATATGACATTGTTGCCCATCCTAAAAAAATATTTGCCCACCCACATCTAGAATCCTGGCTACGGCCCTGGGTAACAGAATTCCATACACTCCGTTGTCTAGTCATGTCTGCCAAATGTCCACAGAAACATGTGCAGACACAGACAGCGCTGGCTCTTTGGCTGTAAACAGAGATGAGCACTGAACCCTAGAGTTGGATACGAGTGGCTTTCGAGCAAGGGCACCTTTACCTTTAATTTTTAATAAATTTTTATTAGGTATTTAAAAAAGAGACAGATACAAATATAAATAAAATCATAATCGTATTATAAGGTTTCTAAAGTAACAATACTACTATAACAATCATTTCTAAAACATAATATTATCCAACACTGTTACAATTTACATCATTATTATCACCTTTACCTTTACTTAAACTCTGACAAACCAAAATAAAATGAATTCTATCATTACAACTACTACCCCCCCCCCCCACTCACTAGTTTGCAGCCAGCAAGCCACCAAGAGTGGGTGGGTCGGTGGGTTGGCCTCCCCCTTTTCCAAGAGAAAGGCGAGGAGAAGCGGAGGAAGCCTACAAGGTGCGCGAAGAGGGGGGAGAGATGAGAGGGAAAGAACAGAGGAGGAGGAGGCTTGGAAAAACTTGCAGGGAGAGCGAGAGCTTCCCCGCTCACTTCAAAGCCAGCGGAGTGCCGGAGAGGAGACCGAAGGCCGGGCGTTGCTTGCTCTCTTTCGACCCACCCACCCCTTCCCCTCCAGACATGCTCCGCCGCCAGTCCTTCACGCCAGGCTCCGAAGCGACCGTGGGCCACGATCCAGTGGGTAAGGAACCGCGGGCTCTCCCGGCACTACGGGTGGGGGGGGAGCCCCCCAATCCCGGGCTCCCAGTTGGGCCGGAGCGCCTTCAAAGTTCGCTACTGGTGTCCTCAGGGATGGACGGGGCAGGAGGACCCCCGGCTTGGCTTCCCGGGCTCCGTGGGATGGGATGGGGGGGGGGGGGGGCGCAGCTCGTGCCCTCCGGGTTGGGTCCCCTCCTCGTTTCCCTCTGGCCCCCTGCCCTTGACTGGGACTTCGCCGTCCTGGGCTGGTGGGCGCCCAGCTGCGGGCGACCCCAAGCCCTTTCCTCCTCCTTTCCTTTCCATTCACACGGTGGGGTGGGGAACGGAAAGACAGGCTGCCTTGGCCGGCAAGGAGGGCTTGGCTGTTGGTTGGGAGATTCAGTCGCTGCTTTTTTGCAGCATGCTAATTGCCTTGTGTCCAAACTATGGCCAACAGGCTGGATTCGGCCCCTGACGCCAATTCATCTGGCCCTCCGCACTTCCAGAAGTAAAATGCGCCCTTATGGGCATGTTTTATTTCTGCTTCCAGGAGTATCGAGGGCATTGTAGGCCAGATGAATTGGCACTGGAGGCCAGTTCCGGCCTGTGGGCCATAGTGACCAACCCTCTGAACCATGCGACCAGCCTGCAGCCTGAAATGTTTGGCCACCCTTGATGTACAGAGTACCTTTTATTCTTTCTCAACGCTGCGGGACTCTCTGGGACTATTTTGAAGGTCCCAAAGGTCAATTTGTTTGGTTGTTTCATCCCGTGAGGAACAGTACACAGAAAGAGCCTCCTCAATCGGGCGTACTCAAGTAACGTTGCCTGATGATCTTTCACCCACCATGTCGGGTGAAAGGAACTGCAGAATGGACTCTCCAAAAGACGCCTTCATATTGGCAGTTTCTCCTCTGGCCTAGACATGGAAAAAGATCCCATGAGGAGAAGGCAGGTGGGATATTTGGGAGGTCTTTGCTTCTATTCAGCACCCTTTTTCTAACACCCCCTGTTTTCTTGTGTTACCTTCACCACAAATTTCTGAAGTCCATTGAGTACCACAGGGTCACTGAGGAGACTTCACAAAGGAGGAAAGAGATGCTACTCCTGCCTTCTCTTCTTGAAAAGGGCCCTGGCTTTGAGAAAAACCTTTAAGACTTAAAAGTCAAACAAAATATATGTACTGTATGTATGTATGTATTATATACAAAAATACATATACTGTACATATATACACCCACATAAGGATTTCCCTTTCTCAAAAGCCAGTCATGTCTGACTCGAGAGTTCTGTGCTCATATCCTTTTACAACCAAAGAGCGAGTGTGTCTGAATCTGCAGATGTTTCCGTTGTCATATGGCAGGCATGAGTAGATGCCGGAGCGCACAGAACTCTTACCTTTCCTGCCAAAGTGGTACCTATTTATCGACCTGTAATTTCTTGATTTAAAACTACTAGGTTGGCAGAAGGTCACTCTGTCGTGCAGCACTTAAGTCTTGAACTGCTGATCTTCAGGTCACTAAGCTCAGCATCTTAACCACTAAGCAACTGTGTGTGTGTATGTGTGTGTGTGTGAGAGAGAGAGAGAGAGAGTGAAGCCGCCCTTGGCTGTGCTGTTTCTTGAATGTATTGGTTATAAATTAGATGATTGTTTCTTGTACTCTAATATAGAGATAGTGTTTTTAGCTTGCTAACTGCCTTGGGAATTCTGTGCTCCCATATATAAGTTAGACAGACTCTCTATTTAGTTATAACACTAATAATGGAGATAAAAATATGGGCTACTCCCTTTCTGGTCCAGCATGCTAACTATGGTGCCACATGGCTTTGGAATACATGGTGGAGGACCAGGATATAAAGCAGAATTCTGGTAAGCTCTTAATTTTCCACAGGGCTAGATTTCGGGGCAGGTGCTGTGACTGAGGGAATGAGTGGTTGTGCTCAATTAGGAACAGCTGAAACAAATGCTACTAGCAGGTTGGGCAATCTGCATGAACACGGATACAGATGCTAGCATGTAAATTTCACATTTTACTTGACAAAGGTTTATGGAATCTCCACAAAGATGTTAACTAAGCTGGAGTTTATGGTCTCAGGCTGACTTAGGTACTTTTGATCAGCATTTGGCAAGCCATTTAGAAACCTGGTGGGGGTGCTTGATGTGGTAAGACCCACCACCTGCCCCACAGCACTCATTTTCAGCCCTGGTCCTACCATTAAGCTGAGTACGTTGATTACCCCTGGTGGAAGATGGTTTTTGTTGTCTGTTCCCCATCCCCAAACTACCCCGATGCCTCCTGTGTGTTGGAGTCCTTTTCTGTTGCTGATGTCAGACTGAATCACCAGCTTGGTCCACTAGGTTATCCAGATAAAGGGAAGGAGGTGTTGTCTTGTCCTTGCCTCAGGCAGCAAAATTCCTTAAGCTTGCCAATTTGGGGGATGCTGAAACATGGGGTAAAAAGGGCAAACCTCTGTACTGAAGCCAAAACTACTATTTACGTTGTGATTTCAATCCCGACAAGGGCAAGGTTGACCCTTCCATCCTTCCAAGATTGGTAAAAGGAGTGCCCAGCATGTTGGGGGCAAAATGCTAATTGCCTTGTGAACCTCCCATAGATGCACTAAGCGCTCTGGGGTCGTATATAAGTGTAATTGCAATTATTTTGCTAAAAGAAGAGAAACAATTGTAAATGCTTGGTTTGGAAATTTATATGAATGCTGTTAAATTGACTTTCTTTGGTTAGACAAGAAGGGTTCTAGAAGTGTCGACAAGCAAAGGCTGATCATGGAGAATATTGTCTTGCATTTACTGCACATACCTAAGTTTCACCTGGCTTTAGCCATGAGGTTTTTACAGTTTTCCTAGGCTGCAGATTAGAGCTCAGCCCCCCAGAATCCAATTCCCATGCTTCAAATAACTCATTATCTCAAAATCACTGATCATAAAGAAACCCCAGGTTGAATGGGAAAGCCCTGTTCAGTCCATGCACCAGAGATGTCCCGGTCCGAGTTAATTCATTGCACCTTTCTTGCTCATGACGCAGACACAGGCATCTTCTGCTCCCTTTGATTTCTTGCAAATAAAACCCACACATTGAGTTAAAATTACACTTGGTTTTGAAATTTTCCTCATCTACTTCTTGTCATTCAGGAATTACATCCCATAGGTGCTATACCAAAGTACTTTAAGAATACTGTACTTGCAAGATACTGATAGACCATGCACTGCAAAGTGCAGACGTCTCTACAAACTATATATCCTTTACAAACTTCTTTGAAATCATGAACTGCTATGGGTCTCGCATTTAGGAAAGGAGCAGAGGATCAAGTGTTTGTGGCTTTTTTTTCCCCGGGAGGGGGGGGTTCCTTTTGGAATTATTTGTAATTCCGTGTATTTCTAGAAAACACATGTTAAATATCCAATATATCAAGGAAGAACAAGGAATCCAGTTGAGTCTTGTAGGGTGGCACTTATGAAAGCAGCTGCTCTTTTCAATTATGCACTGGTTTGAAATGTACCTTCAACCTAGTTATGCAGCCTATCTCCTTCCCCAACCCCAAGGTGTAAATTTGAACCAATCATTAAATGGCAAACCTATTATATTGCTAGACCTATCAACCTTCTCGGGAGGCTAGCTCTATCATTGAGTGAGTGAGGTAGCAGGCTCAGGCACGAGTTGTGTGGTGTGCCATGAAAGGATAGCAGATTGTTAGTCAATTATTATGCTTTTGCTTTAACAACCAGGAAGAGGGAGAGGTGATTGTAAGAGCTTCTGCCTCAGTTCCAGAATATTTTGCTTAGTCTAGACCAGGGGTTCCCAACCTAAGGCTTGTGGGCTGGATTCCTACCCATCCAAAGGCATTTGAGAAGCAAAATGGCAATCCCTTTGAAGCTATTGGGACAAAATAGTTATCCTCATCGTGCAGGCAGGGCAAAATGACCATCCAGCTCTTGAAGCTGACAGAACATGACCCGGCCCCCAGCTTGAAAAGGTTGGGAACCCTGGTCTAGACAGGGTCCCAAACACCTTGCTGGAGGTGATGTCCGGCAAGCAGTTGCTTTGCCTCTGTCAGCATAATCTCCTGGGATGCAGAGTTTGGGTCGGGTGGGACCCTTCCCAGGACTACAACTCTCAAAATATCCACAAACCAGTTAGCGGGGAGATCCATTTGGAAAAAGGAACTTCGCCAAACTCTGATTTTCACACTTTTCTAGATTGTTTCCCAGTGCCCTCAAAACACACTAGCTTTAGATATGTGATCCTGCTTGTGCTTACCGGAGCTACCGGTGTCAGTCTGATTTGCCACATAAATGAAACGGGTTTTGCATGGCAGAGCCCCTAATATCAGCACATCTAAGATTCGAGAGTAGCAAATAGGGTGATGAACTGAGACTTGGGAAATCTAGGTTCAGCTCTTCACTTGATCATGGAAGCTCGCTGGCAGATAGCAAAGGTAAAATCACTCTGTGTCTAAATATCTCTGTTGTTGTTCAGTCACAATCCTTTGTGACCCCATGGACCATCGTATGCCAGACTCCTCTGTCCTCCTCCATCCTCCTCAGCCCACTCAGATCTACACCCATTGCATCGACAATACTATCTCATACACTTTGGTAATCTTATGAGGGTCACTGTAAGTTAGACAGGTCTTGATGGCACACAGCAAATTTAAAGCTTTGTCCTAGGCTACACACTTTTAACTTTATTAAATTAAATGGTTTTGGAAGTTTGTGGCAAATTGTAGGTTTCACTTTTTCCTACTTTTTTACGTACATTTTATGTACATTTGTCTGTGTTGCCGTCAAGTAAATTCTGACATGGCCTTTTCAGAGTTTTCTAGCATAGAATACACAGAAGGGGTTTACCATTCCCTTTCTGGGGGACACCCTGGGATTGTGTAGCTTGGCCAAAGACACACAGGCTGTCCCTACTGGAGACACAGTGGGGAATCAAAGGCCCAACCCCTGGCTCTGCAACTAGATATCTAAATCACTGAGTTATTCAGCTAGCTATTTTATGTTCATAGGAAGAGTGAGTATGAAGGTTTCTCAGCAGTGTTAGAGCAACAACTTACATCACTTAAAAAACAGAAGGTAAAAATCACAACGTTGATCTGTCTTGAGTTTCAAACTTTTTAACAGTAGTAATGAGAGTATAGTGACATTCAAACCCTTTGAATGTCATGTACTGTACAGTTAATATGCAGATCATCAGTGCCTGAAACAAATCTTGTTCTCCTTTCTTTATCAATCCCTTTTAAGATTGATCCCAAGCCAGACAATTTCCTGCAGAAAATCATCATGGTACATCATTCCCGCACAACCACAAACCTAAGATAAAGGAGCTGCCCTTTTCACAAAGGGAAAAGGACATACAATAAACATACTACAGTATTATTTTTATGATGTTGGAACATTTCTGGGTATACATCTGCTAGGACAGTAGTTCCCAATCGTGGAGAAAGAAATCACCAAAAGGTGCCTTTATTTTGACAGTTTCATGTCTAGCCTAGGCATGGAAAAAGCTAATAGCTAGACCTTCTATGAGTTGTAGTCGAAGGACATCTGGAGTTTCAGGTTTGGGAACTATTATGTTAGGAATTGAAGTATGCTTTGGTGCATCCATTCTCAGATGTTATAATTTTAAAATGCTGATAAAGAATTCATATTTTAATTAGAACTTGTATACAGTATAAAGAAATGAGTAGAAATCTGGAAGCTCAGAGAGAGAGTTTGGCTAGGATTCTCCTTTATATGCTTATCGTGTGCCATCGAGTCACTTCCAACTCACAGCAGTCATATGAACTTATGACCTCTAAAAGGTCCTTCTTAAGTAAAGGCCAGGGGTTCCTTTACTGAGTCAGTCCATCTCATTTTAGGTCTTCTTTTCCTTCTGCCTCAAATGTTTCCTGAGATTATTGTCTTTTCCAGTGAGTCTTCTCTTCTCACAGTACTGTATGTCCAGTTGTCAACAAAATCTCAGTTTAAATCTCAGTTTAATTGTCTTAACATTTAGTGAGACTTGATTTGTTCTGGAATCCATTCCATTCTTCTTGGGGTCCTTGGCATTGATAAAGCTCCCCAACACCTGATTTTGAAGGGGTAATTCCCATCAGCTTCTTCACCGACCAGCTTTTTTACATCTGTAGATAGCAAAGGTGTATATAATTGTACGATACAGTAATTATGTCCTCGGTGACCAGCTCCTTGAACCACATGATCGGCCCATGGCCCAAAAAGTTTGGGCACCCCTGGGCTCAAATGATACTTAGTCATGCAGCAGTCATTTGATTTGGTGATTAAGTTGCTCATCTCTCAGCAGCAGCCTCGGAGTGTTTCAAGTTTCTAGCTGACAAAGGCAAATACACGGCAGTTTAGTGTGGCAAATAAAATTGCCATTTGTTGAATGGGTTGGCAAATAAAAGTAAAAAGCCTGGGTAACCTTTGCTTTTTTAGACAGAAAGCATGTAACTGAGTACTGTACTAGGCAGGGCAAAGACATGGGAGTGGCATTTATTTCCTAGAATTGTGCCCTTTCTCCTTCTTCATGTAGTATATTTTTCTTCATTGGTCAGGAGCCCAGGTGGCTCAGTGGTTAAACTACTGTACTGCAACCAAAAGGTTGTGAGTTCAATCCTGACCAGTGCTCAAGGTGACTCAGCCTTTCATCCTTCACAGGATGGTAAAATGAGTACCTAGCATGTTGGGGACAAAATGCTAATTAACTTGTGAACCACCCAGAGAATGCACTAAGCACTTTGGGGGCAGTATATAAGTATGATTACTTTGCGTTACATGTTTTCTGAATTAGTGAAGCACTATAGTTGTACAGTCATAAACGAACCATGCATCTGGTGTATTTTCTCTGAAAGTGCTTTCCTAGGGCTCTGGTTGCTATAAATGCTAGAATTACTGTTTTTAAAAGGAAAATGGCCATTTTAACCTGTTACAGTAAAAGTGATTTGAGGATTAACATTTTTATCTTCAGTTTTGACAGATTAAAGTGATGTGTTGTTCTGTAGATACATACTGTAATTAAACTCTTTTGGTCAGGACCTAAGGAACACAAGAGGTTAGGTGGGAAGGAAAAACAACAAAGGGCACTTTGTTCTGTGGAAGAGAAAGCAAAATCCTTTTTAAACATTCTTCTTAATTAGGGCAAGATCGCTGTACAAATAACTTTTTCAGACTGTCAAAGCCACCACCTGCATAAACGCAAGCTTTGTTTTGGCCAGAGTATATCTATCTACAGAGTGATTGTTTGAGATGTACTTTGGAGGACTGAAATGCTCATTCTGAAATGTTGCCCAAGTGAATAGAGCTGGCTGGAGTCCATCCTAATTAACGTTGAGTTGGAGTGTGCATATGACAGTGTGTGATGCAGGGGGACATGGCATGTTGTAGTCGTTATGTTCTAAGTACTATACTGTACAGAGTTTTCTTCTCCAAACTGTGAACCCACCAAAAGCTGCACCTCCAGAATCCCTTGAGTGACTTAACAAAGGCAGGGATTTGGAGTTTAACAGATGTTCTTTTTCATGCCTTTAAATGGGAAAGGTTATCTTGGTTGCTATTGTGCATTGTTTCAAGAACCCCTGTCTTAGTGGAATGCAAAGTGGAGGAAGGGGTGGGTAGGTAGGTAGGAGAAACTTACTTGCTCCAATTGCAAAGAAATGGGTAGGTCATTCTTTGGTAAAGGTAAAGGTCACCCTTGCTCAAAAGCTGTTTTTATCTGACTCTAGGGTTCAGTGCTCGTCTCTGTTTCATAGCCAAAGAGCCAGTGCTGTCTTCTTATGCAGACGTTTCTGTGGTCATGTAGCAGGCATGACTAGACACCGGAGTGCACAGAACGCTGTTTACCTTCCTACAGAAGTGGTCCCTATTTATCTACTTGCAGTTACTTGCTTTCGAACTGCTAGGTTGACAGGAGCTGGGACAGAGATGGGATCTCATTCTGTCCTGCAGTATTCAGGTATCGAACTGCTGACCTCCCTCCTTCTAGTCAGCGTCTTAGCCACTTGAGCCACTGCTGGATGCACAACTACAAGATCTGGTGAAAAGACTGAATTGATGGGGAATCTCTTAAATATTCTAAGGTTTGTTCATGTCATGTGCCCCTAACTTACAATGATCCTATGAATGTAAGATCTCCAAAATGTCCTGTCTGAAACAGCTACCTGCTTAGCTGTTATAATCTCAAGCCTATGGCTGTCCATTAGGGCAGGGGTGCTCAAACTTTTTGGGCCAAGGGGCCAGTCACATGGTTCAGTGGGCTGGTCACGTGGTTCCTTCCACCAGAAGAAGTAAACCGCGCCTTGCAATCCTTTTTGTAACAGGGTGAAATAGATTTTAGTCTGCCATTTTCTCTGCTTAAACCAGAGGTGCCCAAACTATGGCCTGCAGGGTGGATCTGGCCCCCAACGCTAATTCATCCAGCCCATGCCACCGTCATTGCTCCAGGAAGTGGAAGTAAAACATGCCTGTACAGGCGCGTTTTACTTCTGCTTCCTAGAGCGACGAGTGCGGCACGGACTGGATGAATTGGTATAGGGGGCTGAATCCAGTCTGCAGGCCGTAGTTTGGGCAACCCTGCCTTAGGGAGTCAATCCATTTCGTGTTTGGTCTTCTTCTTTTCTTGTGGCTTCAAACTTTCCCAGCATGTTTGCTTTTTCCAGAGAATCTTGCTTTATCATAATGTACCCAGCCTCACTTTAATCAAAGTTATGTTAATTACCTAAGGACAAACCCAATGAGCAAGTAGTACCTCTGGGTGCAGGGAATAAAGATCCAACAGGGTGTGCAATCTCTTTGCTCAGAAGGTAATTGGTTTCAGCTCTGTCTGCGTTAAATGCCTTTGAAAGACACCAGGAAAGTGTTTCCAAATAACTCTGCCCTCCTCCTCTTTAAACCTTCAACCAGAATGGCTGATCAATCCTGATGTGATTGATTAAATCCTAATCCCCTTGATTCTGGAACAAAAGCCAGCAGAGAAGCTCTCTATCTGAAGACCCCTACAGCTACCTAAAGAAAATGGAGGAGGTAGTACCTGAGCATCTTACTCTCCAAGTAGGATGTAACACAGCATCTCCTTGAGCCATGTTGTTCTTCAAGTTCCTCCCATGTTTTATTCAACCAGGACCCTCCTAACATGTCTTCTGAAAGTTGGTTTAGCTGTAGCGGGGGTGGTAGTCCTAATTAATGTGAAAGAATGGCAGACCTTATATAAGGAGGTTTCTTCCGAGCAGATTGACTGCATGTTTACATTCTGGTCAACTTGTGTCTCTGCTTGTTCACTCAAACCTGTCAAAGAGGAGTCAAGCTTTGAGGAGACACATGCCATAATATTTATGTGAGTGCCAAGTACTGGATGAGTCAGTGACGTCTTCAGTGTGGAATGCCAGTGAATACAACATGGAAATTCCTCCTTCACTTGTCTCTCACTCTCTTTTGCACAAGTAGACTGAACCTCAGTGCATTGTCTCCTGAAATTGGTGTCATGGCTTTATCTTGATGATGATTGGATTTGATCCTCTTTTACTTTCAAAACTAGTAAAGGTGGATCAGAGATAGTTGAAAGATTTTATTTCTCATTTCTTTTTAAAGTATGTGTTTTTTAAAGGAAGGTAAGGGAAATAATATATTGAAAGCTTTTGCCAAACACTCCCTCTCCTGATAATAGTTAATGTTTTAATGGGATCATCAAGAGAGGTATGTAAGGGAAGATGAAGTGGTTCAGAAAAAGAATTTTGGGGCTACTCCAACCCAAAAAGAAAGAAAGTCATAAAAATCTGGACAAGTCATCAAAAGAGTAGAGAAAACAGAATATATGTAGAGTGAGCTAGCAACCTTGGAATGATTGTGGCAACAGCTACACAGATAATCCTCTTGTATTTCTAGCACTTTATGTCTGCTAGAAGCCTACATATGTCTGTGTAGAGGGACAGACCCTTATTCAGAAGCTCTTGCTTGGCTCTACCTGTCATGCTTAGGTGTCATGGAGGATAACATAACATCCAGTGTTGAAGATTCAGTCATTAGACCAGTTGCAGCTTTTGCTTGTGTTCTTCACTTGAGGCCACAAAATGCTTTGAGGTGATCTTAGTAAGTGGAGAGTAACAAAGACAAGTCAGGGCAATATTCCTCACAGTAGTACTCTCCAGATACTTCAGACTACTCCTCTTATCAATAGCGATTAGACTTATATACCTCCTCATAGTGCTTAGATCCATGATGGTGAGCCTTGGCACTCCGGGTGTTCTTGGACTTCAGTTCCCAGAAGTCTAAGTCAGCACTCCTGCTGATCAGGGATTCTGGGAATTGAAGTTCAAGAACAGCTGGAATGCCAGGGTCTCTATCACTGGCTTAGTTGGTTCACAGTGTAATTGCATTTGGCCACCAAGTTGCTTGAGTACTTATTTTACCGATCTTGGAAGGATAGAAGGCTAGAGCCTATCGGTATTGGACTCAGGTCATGAGTAGAGTTTTGACTTATCTACTGTGTCACGGGAGCTCTTACTCTGGTCATTCTCTCTTCTGCTGTCCTTAGTCCTCTTTGTACAGTAAAATGAAGCACACCTGTCCACCTGTAATTTTACACAACAGCATTGTTACAGGTCAGATTTCCCCCAACACCCTTGAGGATGATAACTCATTGCTGGCATACGGACTGCTCACGGAGAAATAAGAGTAAACTACTGCTTTGCAAGGAATCTATGATTTGTGCCTGTTCTCCTTGTTCTCCTTGTGTGAACATTGCCATTTGTGTGCAGTCTCGACAATTTTCCATAAGTTATACGGACCAGGCCATAATTCTCCTGCCAAACTAGGACAGCCACATGACATCATTGCATTCTTCAAACTGTGCATGCGTTGGATGGGGCTGCCAGGGAGACTGCAGCTCTAAGACCCCATGGAATTCCCATCTAGGGCGGACAGCCTTTGTCAGTTTAAAATAAACTGTAGTCAAGAGGTTTTTCTCCCTGTGTGATTCTTCTTGCAAAAGTTTATTCTTGATGGTTCTATTTTTATTTTTATTTTATTGTTTGAATAAAATTTATTGGGCCACTCTTGAAATCATCCTTTCTCCCCTGAGGTCTCCCACCCTCCCCTTCACACACATACACCCCCACTGAAATAGACTCACCCTCAACTCCCTCATGAGGATCCATTGGAAGAAAGTTCTAAAGAGGTGCCCAGAATGGCAATGCAGTCCATGGTGCCTCCAATACCTTCTGGAAGGAGAAAAGCAGGAGACAGGAAGGGACTTATTTTGGAGGAGGACTCTTCACTTTTTGTCCACCCTGCTCCCTTCCTCTCTAGGAATACCAACCCTATGCAATTAACCCTTTGCGGTCATGTGAAGAAGGAATCCTCTATCCCAGTGCATGGTGGAGGTTTGGCTTCTTAGATAAGGGCATTTCTTGCTCCCTCCTGGCTTT
Source organism: Furcifer pardalis (assembly GCA_030440675.1). Taxonomy (NCBI): domain Eukaryota; kingdom Metazoa; phylum Chordata; class Lepidosauria; order Squamata; family Chamaeleonidae; genus Furcifer; species Furcifer pardalis. Next base: position 94,357,459 of record CP126897.1, read on the forward strand.
CAAAGAAAAGGGCTGAGGATTACTCTTTGTCCCCCAAATTTCAAGGTGAGCCAAGGGATTTTTGCAAAGAGTTATTTCACTGTCTCTGTGCCTTTCTTTCAAATATCTCTCTTGCAAGTGTCTCCCCTCCCTGGCAGGCTTCTCAGGGTACTGTTTTGCCTTTGCTGCTTTTAGGCAGGGAGACAGTGAATTAACTCTTTGCTCTAAATCCCTTGGTGAGGGCTGATATTGCTTTCTTTGTTCAAATTTAAAAATCTGGGACTTTTACATGTTTTTTTTCTTGAACCGGCTGGGACAGCTTGAATCCGGGAAAATCCTGGGAAACCAGGACATATGGCAACCCTAGACCAGGCAGACACTAGTACTGTATATGGTTATTCTGTGGTTTATGGCTCTAGGATGTGATGTTGAAGGAGTTTATCTGGGACTGTAGAGCAGCCCTTCTGTATGTCTTAATGCAGAACAAGTATATTTTTGTCTGTCAGATTTGGGTACTTATGGTATTTATTAGTACTGTACTGTACTTGGTGGACCTGCTAAATGGTTTCTGAAAGCATTTGTTCTTTTAGGAACTGCTGCTGATAAGGCCTCTGGATTTGCTCCAAAAGTAAAGCTTAAAGTCTTCATATTTTAAAGAGTGGTTACAGGTGGGTAGGGAGGAAGGGTCATTTATTTTGAGTGTTGAAGTTTTTAGAAATGTGTGAGTGTTTTAAGCAGGCATCAAAAAGGCTTCAGCAATTTATTAGGCTTCTGATAAAAAGCCTGAGAATATCTGTGACTGAGTATCACTTCACTTATTAGGACAGCATACCTGAAAACCATTTGATGATTCAACATGTGGCTGTCCAGATGTCAGTGGGCTGGAACTCCCATCAACCGGTAGCCAGCATAACCCATCGTGAGCTGAGACCCACCAATGCCTGGAAGGCCACCCTTTTCCATTTATTTATAGCACTTTGCAATGCACCTTTCCTTAGGCGAGTTTAAGGCAGTGTACATGGCACCCCTCATTTCTACTTTCTGTCTGCAACAGCATGGCAGGATAGATCAGACTGAGACATCATGGGTTGTTCAAACTGATCTGGTGGGTTCCATATCCTGCTACTATGGTAATACAGTAAGCCAATCTGCCAGACAGTGTCAATCGTCAGCAGTGGTAGGCTCCAAAAAAAATTACTACCACACTATGGGTGTGGTATGGTGGGCGTGACCAGGAGGAAAGCCCTGGGTTGCACCTGAATTAGGACTACTTTATTTCAAAACTTGGATGGGTGGAGCCAGCTAGAATTTCTGCTACCAGTTCTGGCAAACTGGTGTGAATCTGTTGGTGCCCACTACTGATCGTCAGGCAGTGGTAAACTAACCTGACAACCCTGAGGACTAACAGTCTTGGGTGGCGATGTCCACAGGGAAGGTGATAGTCCCAAATTTGATTAAATCCCACTTAAATCCATCTTGATGTAGGGCAGCTGCTTCATCTTTCCTGGCCTGGGGCTGATGAGGACTTTGTGTGTCAAAAGGGCTCAGGACCAGAAAATGATGCACAGAAATGGATCAGTGGTACAGGTGTCATACTGTGATGCAGAAGACTGCATTATTGTTGTTTTAAGTCATGTCTTTTTTTGATAGTGTTGTAAGCCGCTCAGAGTTGGTTTACCTAATTGGGGCGGGATAACAAATTGGACAAATTATATTCTCAGAACAATCTTCATGCAGAAGTGTAGTGATGGGCGGCCTGCCCTGGGCACTACTTTGCGGGGGGCGGCGACGCTGCTGCCCCGGACATCTTGGCAGCTGGGACCTTCTGTCACCGCTGGGCTGGAGGGCGCGGGCCTTCCAAGCCCGGCGGTGGCAGCTTGTCCGCCTTCGGCAGCAGCAGCACCCAGGAAGGCGGAAAGCAAGGCCGGCAGTTGCCGCAGCCCAGCACTGGCCTGGCCAATGCCTGGCCGGCGCTGCTCTGGCTGCAATGACCACCAGCTTTGGTTACTGCCTTCCTGGGCACTGCTGCTGCCGCCGGGCTAGGAGGCAGGGCTGGGGTGTCACGGGCCCAGCGATGAGCCCACCATTGGTGTCTCAGGTGTGTGGCCACCCCACCTCTTAGCCTGGTGGTGGCATCTTGGTTGCCTTCGGTGGTGCCAGCACCCAGAGAGATGAGGCCAGTGGTCTTTGCAGCCCCGCAGCTGGAGCAGCACTGGCCAGGCCTTGCGAGGGGAGGTCCTCCAGCCACGCATGCTGGGCCATGGTGACCGCTGGCCTCACTTCCCAGATGCCGCTACCATCGAAGGTGGACTAGCTGCAGCCGCCAGGCTCGGAAGCGGGGCAGCCACGCGCCTGGGACCATGACAGTGGGCTCCCCGCTAGGCTTGTGCCGCACCACTCCAGACCCTGGGCCTCGCCCGTGCCGTCGGGGTCCCAGGTGCGCGGCCGGCCGGCCTCATAGCCTAGCAAACCCCCCAAAGGTAGGATTTTCCTACCTGCGGAGGGGGGGGGAGTTTGGTCTGGGGACCCGAGTGCCTAAACCCGCCCTACGCCGCTGTATTCATGGGTGATCTCCATGAAGAAAGCCAATATTTGGAATTGGATACGGCACAAGAAGAAGATACAGTGGGTCCCTGTTTTAAAGAATCAATCTGTTCTGTAGGGTTTCCCTTATAGTGATTTTTTAAAAAGCTAACCACAGTTTCTCATTGGAATGCATTGAAAACCGGGGGGGGGGGGGGGCTCTTCTGTCTAGCAATTTTATTGTGATCTTTCCCCTTGAAATGAACCATCATTTCCTATGGATTTCTTTCCTTGAAGCAAGTTTCCTGGTAAGTGGGCTGTCCGTAAAGCAGGGGTCCACAGTATATGGTTGAGACACCTGGTGCCTCATTTTAGCAATTGTAGGCCATCCTTTGTTGCTTTAAGAAAAGACCCCACAGTTTTCTTATGCCTGAACTGAATTTGTGTTTTGCTTTTCCCCACACATCTTCTCTTTCCCTCCTCCTATTAATACTAGTCATTATCTTAAGTTTGTTGTTTTGATGAAGGGAAGGGCAGGGCTTGGAGATAAAAGTTACACTGTTTTCATCATTCTCCCAGTTGTTTGTATAACTCCCGAGGCACATCAGCACAGAAAGTATGTAGGTGGTGTTTGATAAATTAAAGTTTTGTTCCGTTGTTGCATAGCATAGAAAAACATTTTGCTCGCCTTTTATCGGTAAGAATAAATCTGGGACATATCTGCAGAATATTTTCCCATAGGAAAAATTAGCCTGATTCCAGCTTTAATTCTTTGTCAAATACAAATTTTGCAATCTATACAAATTAACATACTAGGGAGGATTTGCTTGTAAGTTGCACAGTTTTGCTCTTCCTATGCAAAAAAGAAGTTTGGGGAGCCATCTGGAGCATCACAGTTTTGTTGTTATATGCTGTCAAGTCAAAATCAACTTACAGTGATCCTAATAAGGCTTTTAAGATAAGTGAGATGTGGCTTATTGGTTAAGGTGGTGAGCTGGAGATTGGAAGGTCAGGTTTCGATACCTGAGAGCTGCACTTGGGGACATGAAAGGAGCCTCATTCGGGCATCCTCTAAAAATCCTTTCAACCCTTAGTATTCTCTTGACACGAAATTATTATTACTGTATTATTATAAGGAGTGATTTTTTACCATTTCTACTCCTTTAGTATTTGTACCTGACCAGGTTATCCTGCTATGGTAATAGAGTAGACCATACTGCCAGTGACTCAACACCAAGTATCAGGTGGGGGTTAACTAACTTGACAACCCTAAGGAGTAACAGCCTTGGGTGCCAATATCCACAGGGAAGAGTGATGGTCCCCAAGTCGATTAAATCCCACTTGACTCTATCTTAATGGAAGGTAGCAGCTTCATCATTACTGGCCTGGGGCTGACGAGGACTTTGCGTGCCAAAAGGGCTCAGGACCAGAAAATGACTTGCGGCGCTGGATCAGTGGTATGGGTGCCATGCTTTGATCTGGAAGGCAGATGAAAAGCCATTGCATTATATTCTCAGGACATTCTTCATGGTTGATTGCCACGAGGATCGCCAGTATTTGGATATGGCAGAACAAGAAGAAGAAGTGAATTTCCATGGTGAACAGGGACTTGAACCTATGCATCCTGAACCCTAGTCTGTCATTCTGTCTACCAGTATTATGCCAGACTGGGTATCTCAATATGGTTTTAATAATAATTGTGTGTTTTCAAGCCAGTTCTGACTTATGGCAACTCTTAAGAGTTTTCTAGGTACCATTAGTCTGTGAAGTTAGCCCAAGGCTTGTTGTTCTCCCAGAAGACACAGGGGGAAATTGAACTCCCAGCCTCTTGCTCTGCATTTAGATATCTAAACCACTGTGAAATTCAGCCAGTCAATGGACTTTCACCTCTGTGTATTGGAACGCCATCTTAACTGCTTAGCTGCTTTTCTGTACTGGCGTTGAGGCAACACAATCCTTGTCCTGGCACACTGAGTTGCCAAAAGGTGAAGTCTTCCTTTATAGTCAAATGAGCAAGAAATTTATCTTTTGCTATAGGATTTGTAACCTTGGTACAAATACAAATGTGCCTAGAAGATTCCAGATGTGGCACTGGAATTATTTATTTTAAATTAAAAGTTTCCTGTCCTTTACTTTAGGCTCCAAGGCTTCATAGGAGGTTTATTTTATTTTATTTTTTGCCCAGGAAGAGCTTTTGGAGGCTCAGGGACAGAAATTGGGAAGATTTTAATTGTCAAAAATCATTGTCATATCATTACTGGTGGTCCTGACCAGACCATAAAGGAAAGAGGACTAAAAGTTAAAGTTAAGGTTCTGAATCTGGTATTCCTTAGAAAACGAGCTAGTGTGACTGTGTTGGCAGGAGAAGATGGGAGTTACAGTCCAAAATAACGGCAGGGAAGCTGGTTGAGGAAGGCTCCATTTGTGAAACAGGCTTAGTGGTTAAGATGCTGAATTTGACCACTGGAAGGTTTCAAACTGGTCAGGAGTTTGAGACCTGAGTGCTGCATGATGGAGTGAGATCCCAGCTCTTGCCAGCCCAGCAGTTCGAAAGCAAGAAATTTCAAGTAGATAAATAGGTACTGATTTGGCAGGAAAAGTAACAGCGTTCTGTGTGCTCCGGCATCTAGTCATGCCTGCCACATGTCCACAGAAACGTCTGGGGACACAGACAGCGCTAGCTCTTTGGCTGTAAACGGAGATGAGCACCAGCCCCTAGCGTTGGACATGACTGGCTTAGAGACCTTTACCATTACTTTAATGCCGGGGTTCCCAACCTTTTCAAACTGGGGGCTGAGTCACACTCTCTCGGTCTGCTTTGAGGGCCGGACATCCATTTTTCCTTGCTTGCACGATTGGTGTGGCCATTTGTCTCAACAGCTTCAAAGGGGTGGCCATTTTATTTATTTATTTATTTATTTAAATTTGTTTATCGCCCTCCTCCCCGAAGGGACCGAGGGTGATTCACAACAATCAGCATGATAACAATTTAAAACCAATTTAGAAATTAAAAGTTTTCAAAGTTTTCAAAGAAGCTTAAAAACTTAGCATTAAAAACCAGGCATTATAGCTAGGTATTATAGCTAGGAGGCACTGGGTGTCAAACCAGCCAACCAGCTGGGGAAATTGATCGATCCATTCCCCAGACTTGACCTGCCAGCCAGGTTTTCAATCCTTTCCTGAAGGACAGCAGCTCCGTTTGCAGGCGTAGTTCTATTGGGAGGAGGTTCCACAGGGCCGGAGCGGATACAGAGAAGGCCCTCCTTCTAGTGCCAGAGAGGTGCGTCTCTCTGGCCGATGGCACAACCAGAGAGCTTCTCCGGTCCGCTCTGGTGGGACGGACAGATGTCCTTGTTTCTCAAATGTCCTTGGGAGGGGTGGGGGCCACATGAAATGGTTCCATGGGTCAGATCTGGCCCACAGGTCTTAGGTTGGGAACCCCTGCCTTAATGTTTCGTTATGGAAAAGCAAGAGAAAGACATTTAGAAAACAATGCACATTTTCTGTCCTTCTCTTCCAGCATCTCTATTTTCATACATAGATCAGAAATTCTGTATGTTTGGAGCAATTCCCTGCCTGTAGCGGTTTCTTCCCCCACTTGGTCTCCCTGTGAGGGCTCCTCTTGGCTGAAGTTCTAGGGGAGGCTGGGTGGAGATGTGTCTGTCAGTCACTCCAGCGTGCTTTCTCCTCTCTCCAACCAGCCCTGTTGCATGGAAAGGAAAAAAGATCAGCCGGGGAAGAGTGATCTCACCACTTCCTCTCTTTTCTGCAAAGGCTGTGTGTAAGCCAATATTTGCAATCTAAGTGTGTGTCCAGCGAGGTTTCGAGATAGCCAGAGAGGATCTGGCTCATGTTTCCACTGAACCGGTCTGGCTAAATCTCGACAAGTCTGGAAACTCTGGGGAGATGGGGAGCATCCTGAGGAAGTGAAATCTCTCCAAACCCTGTGATGTCATTGGCAAACAAAACAAAAGCGCTCCAGGAAGCCACACTGTTTTTTCCATTCTCTCTTAAAATTTGGGCACCAGGTTAGGAAGCCTGTGCTTTCGATTGCAGGCCTCTTCAAGTGAGAAAGGGAGTGAGAGAGAGACCAGTATCTTTCTCAAAGGTGTTTAGTGGACATCTTCTTTTAATAGTCATGGTGCTAATTTGAGTCATAGTAAGCCATGTAAAAGGGACTGTGGTGGCTTAGTGGTTAAGACTCTGAATTTGATGACTGGAAGGTCAGCAGGGCGGCAGTTTGAGACCCGAGTGCTGTACAATGGGGTAAGCTCCCATCTCTGTCCCAGCTCCTGCCAACCTAGCAGTTTGAAAGCAAGAAATTGCAAGTAGATAAATAGGTACCACTTCGGTGAGAAGGTAAACAACATTCTGTGCACACTGGTGTTTAGTCATGCCTTCCACATGTCCATGGAAATATCTGCAGACACAGACAGTGCTAGCTCTGGCTGTAAACAGAGATGAGCATTAAACCCTAGAGTTGGATACGACAGCAAGGGTGGCTTTTACCTAAGCCATGTAAAGGGGACAAACAAGACCAGAAATGTAACTAGATGATTTGTTGTTAATCTTACTTTTCTGTTCTATGTCATACTTAAAGTGGATCACAATAAAGATTGTGCGCAAAAAAATTATAAGTGAGAAAAGTGTGAAGAAGGGCGGAAATCATTTGCAACAAACCATTGATTTAAAAAATAATAAGTAGAAGTTATAATGTAGAAATCTAAATTTGATAAGATGAAAAGAATAACAAAGTGCGCAATTATGTTGTTTTAAAAATAGATGTTGAAATCTGGGTTTTCAAACCCGATTTCAGATCATGTGGTGTTTGAATCAGTTTGCACATCAATCATGCAAACTGGTTCTCCTATGTGGTATATCAATACATGAGTTTACACTGGCCACGTATCAATATATTTTATAATTTTTTCATTTAAAAAATGCTTATGTGAACTAACATATAAACTGCTATACTGAAAGCAAAACTGCTGACAATAGTGAGTTTGAGCCTGATAGTGCTCAAGGTTTACCCAGCCTTCCATCCTTTTGAGCTTGGTAAAATTAGCACCCAAAATATTGGGGATAAAATGTTAATTACCTTGTGAACTGGCCAGAGATTGCACATAAGGCTGTACAGTATATAAGTACTATATAATTGTTATATCACTATGCCACTTCGAATAATAAAATAAAAATATGTGGAGGCATTGGAGAGGGACTCCAGTTGATCAGCAGAACAACAACTGATTGGCTGCATCTCTGCCTTTCTTGCACATCACCACTGCCAATCAGCAGGATCCCGTGTTGCCAGTCCGCTGTTTGGCAGAGATGGGCTTCTGGAGCATCTGGGGTTTTTATTGTCAAGCCATCAATACTGGCATACACAGACACATATCAGAAATTTGATTTATTTTCCACCAATTCAAGAATTGCTGCAAAATAAATGATCCCAGCAGGTGATTTAAAATACTGTAACCTGCATTTCACCCAAATAATGTTTATCATGAGATCTTTGATATTTAAATCAATTTCACCCCTAGCAACTCCCAACACAAATGTATGACTTTTAAAGTATGTAACTGTGCCCAAATACACACAAAGAGAACACTAAATCATGCTGTCAGTGCTAGTGTTATGCATCCTAAGAAGCTAGAGCACCCAGATTTAAATAGAGTTATGAAAGGTAAGATAAGGCTAAATGTTACTCCACAGTCTCCTTATATCATTTCTCAAGGAAATGAACAGCAGCAACTGGAAGATGCAGGAGAGATTTGGAGTTTTGTAGGTGACCACTTAGGCAAAGGTAAAGGTTGCCCTTGCTCGAAAGCCAGTCATATCCAACTCTAGGGTTCAGTGCTCATCTCTGTTTATAGCCAAAGAGCCAGCACTGTCTGTGTTCACAGACTTTTCTGTGGACATGTGGCAGGCATGCCTAGACACCGGAGTGCATGGAATGCTGTTTACCTTCCCACTGAAGTGGTACCTATTTATCTACTTGCAATTTCTTGCTTTTGAACTGCTAGGTTGGCAGCACCGGGGCAAATGGAAGCTCACTCCATCATGCAGCACTCAGGTCTTGAACTGCTGACCTGCCAACCTTCCAGTTGTCGTTCAGCATCTTAACCACTAAACCACCGCAGTTGCTAGATGACCACTTACACATCACCAAAAATGAGGACAAAAGAGGGCACTGGTGGTCTTTTTTCTGTGGGTTGTTTACTGCAGGTGTAGTATATCTTCATCAAAAGCAGTATTCCCTGGTAGTCCTTTAAACCACTTTAATGATGGCAAGTCCTCTTGTCCCCATGCTTCCATGATTTTTGGTCATTGGTGCTGGTCTTACTGCCTACACTGATGTTGGTCCATGTGTTGTTCTCTTAGGAATGTGGGAGAACTTCATGTGGTTCATATATCAATGGACATAATTTGAACTTCCTGGAGCAATATGTAGAATAGAATGCAGTTCTTTGTGAAAAAAGCTTACTCTGCAAAGCTTACTCTGCTGTTGGATTAATGGGAGAGACTGAGCTTGTTCTATCTTTGAGGTAATCCTGGGCAAAAGTCCTCCAGTGAGGTTCCTTTCTTGTCATGAGATCCTAGTAGGTCTTCATGTGGGCTTCAGACAGCTTCAGGGCCCAGATGGCCATTGTGCCCTTACTCCACTACATGGCACTTCCGGGTGTGGTGGTGTTGGGCCACATGAAATGGTGCTGCAGGCCACATCCGGCCCACAGCCTGCAGGTTGATAATCCCCGTTCTAAAGCAATAGTGGCGAACCTATGGCATGTGTGCCTAAGGGGCCAATCAGAACCCCCTCTATGGGCACACACACCATTGCCACAGCACAGAGTTCACTCTGCCCAGCAGCCCAATGGGAGTGCTTCCTTCCTCCCCCAGCACAGAGTTCTCCCCACTCCTCTGCCCAGCAGCTCAATGGGAGCGCTTCCTCCCCCCAGCACATAGCTCACCCCACTCCTCTGCCCTTCCTCAACCTCTCAGCACTTCCTGGTGTGGTGGAGGTGGTGAAGGGCCACATGAAATGACACCGTGGGCCGCAGGTCGAGAATCCTTTCTCTAAAAGGTTCACCATCACTGTTCTAAAGTAATGCTAGTTTAATAGAGATGCTGCTGATGATGATGCTGCTGATGCTGATGATGATGATGATGATGATGATGATTATTATTATTATTATTATTATTATTATTATTATTATTATTATTATTATTATTATTATTATTATTATTATTATTATTATTATTATTATTATTATTATTTAGACTTATACCCTGCCCCACTCGCATACAGTGACTCTGGGTGGCTTACAGGAATGCAGGAAGTAAATGATGCTGGATTAGCTTTTTGGTTTAGGTTTATGGTCCATATGAGAGCCTGCTTTCTGCCTCCATCCTACTGTGATGACCCTCCTCCCTTGTAAAAATGAACATCTCTTCACCCCATGAGGAAAAGTACTTTGGAGTTGTTTATGCCTTGCAAAAACCTTTTGTCCATACCTTTCACAGTTATAAAGTCTGGCTGACCAAGTTTCTTGAAGGCACATAATGCAAGTTCCCCCTGTTATCTGTAGTCCCTTTTCCTTACTTTGCTTTTTAAAAAACTCTTTTTACTTCCATAGCTAGTCCACTTAAAGGAGCTGTCAGAAGGTTCCTGTGTACTATTTTTGCTCAAACAGCAATGTGTCAGTGGCCGGAAAATGGACACTGTTCACAAAACCATTACTGTGAGTTTATATACCACCAGGAAAAGCACATATATTTTTTGCACCTGTGACCTGTCAACTGTTATTCTGTTTTTCACAGTAGTCAAAGTCTTCCTTTTTTGAGGGTGAATTGTTCTAGCAACCAGCTGTTCTGTGTTTATGTGTTCTTACAGTCCAGGTGTTCACATTTGAAAAATGAATTAGTGATGGAAAAATAATTTAAGTTGCCCTGAACAAACCTCTCCATCTGTTGGAGGACTGTTTCTAACATGGTGGTTCTTAGTTCTTCCTACTGTCTCTTTACATCCATGTTGGACTTTACAATAAAACACATTATTTAAGTACTGGAAATATATACAGTACTTGATTTCCCCCCCTACACAGTTTGACTTGATGATTGGGGCGGGGGGATTAGTCCATCCTAAAATTACAGTTATTTTGTCATTTAATGTACTTACACACAGTATTTATAAGTAGATTCAGCCAGCAAACCATCTTTAAAAAGCCTGTGTTTGTGTTAGACCAAGAATGGTCAAAATGCAACCCCAGGAAAGCCACAAAAATGTCTTAGATTGCTGTTGATGAGAGTGATGTCTATTTACCTTTAAATACCATTTCATATAAGGAATTGGTGGAGAAGTCACCAGTTCCTGATCACAGTACTAACTGATCTCATGCAAAAACTTCAAAAGATTAAAAAAATGTAATTTGTAACGCATCACTTCCATGAACTGTATTTTATAACTAATTATTGAGTGAGAGCCTTGATCATTTATTGTAATACAGTCAAACCTCTCATAAAGAGCGCCTCGCTTAAAGAGTAACTCGCTTAAAGAGCAGAAATTTCTCTGAATGTTCGCTTCGCTTAACAAATAAAACCAACCAAAAACTCACTTAACAAATAAATTGGGGTCCACAGGCCCCCCCCCACCAGAAGTCACAATTGGTCACTTACAGTGGTGTTTCACTTAAAGAGCAAACTTGCTTAAAGAGCAATCCTGCGGAACACATTATGCTCTTTAAGCGAGGTACAACTGTATCTGTACTTGGATTGTACATGTTTACTGTTGGATTGTTTTTCCACCTTCCAGCAGGATATACGGGTAGGTCTTTCTTTATTTACAGAGTCCTTTGCCTTCTCTTTCAGTGATGGGCCCAGTTCAAGAGAACTTCAAGGGATGCCGTGGTAAATGAAGCCAGTGCAATATGTTCAGCGTAGAGGATCTCCTGATTTCTCATGGATACAAATTATCTAAAAATCCCACCAATGTGTATGAGGATAAAAGTAATGGATTCCCGCATGAAGTTGCAGATAGGCAATCTTGTCACAGAACTCTGAATGGATTTCTGGCCAACTCTGGAGCTGATGTAGCCAGCAAGAAGATAGCAACCAAACACTACCTGAATGAGAACGAAAGCAATCATGCCGTCAAAGGGAAGCAACTAGGCTCCACTTACCCCAAAGATTTACCAGGTTTAGCCAGCACACATGCTTCAGAAACAGGGTAAGTATTTCCTGTCCGATGGGCTTTTTAATATATTTAGAAAACAAAACTACACTTAGGTGCCCAACACCCTTAAATTTATAGTGCTCCGTTACAAGGTGGCCGTTACCAGGGTATGCCTGATTGTGGTTCAAAAATACCACAGTCTTTGAGGAGGCACTTTCTGTGTACCCCATATCTGTAGATGCAAATTTAGAAATAATGTATATGGGGTGTAGCCTCTTCTTTCTCCTCATGCTTTCAAGCTAACTCTATCCTGAAAGTGTGTGTACAGCTTTACGGAGGGGGGGGGAGATCCCTGTACTGTATTTTAAATAGAGATATCTGCAGAATCACTGAGTAGCATGAATCTTCGAGAGTAAGAGCTATTTGATATTGGAAAGGGCTACTTGAAAAGATGTGGACTTCCTTTCCCGAAAAGTTTCACACAGTGGTTGGATGGAAATCTGTCAGATATTCATTGGACACTGTGACTCTAGAGATCCCTTCCAGTTTTGGATTTTTATTTTTATTTTTACAAATGTGTTTAGCAAGGCACTGAGGACTGGGAGAAAATGTTGTTCTGGGAATGTAACTGGTGAATAAGACTTCACAGGAGGAAGAAAACATGATTAGGTTACATATATTGATATGGCAAAATATGTCCTTATATCTTGGCTGAGAACAGATAGTCTTGATTATTCCCCCACCTCTTTTTTGTCTGTAAGAGTTGTATTTATTTTCTGGTGTGCATTTTGCAAAACAAATATCAAAGTCTTTCTGGAAATTTTCATTAATACTGCTCCAGCCCACTGGAAGGACTTGTCATATCTTTATAAAATGTGTCACTACAGGTATACTTGGCTGCAACCAGTTGTACGTGTGTTTTTGAACTGGAACAAATTGGACTGGGAGGACTATGATTTGGAAGCGGGGTGAATTGTAATTGCGTTCTTGGTGCTGTCTATCAGATCCACAGGAACAAAAAGAAAACACTTTAGCTTATTTTCAAAGGCAAAAGCAAAAGAAAAAAAAGCAAGTTGTTCTCTGTCAAAACCAGAAGCATAAAGGCTGCTCTATTTTGTTCTCCTTTTCTTACCTAAATGATTCAGTCCTGGATATGTAACGTATATTTATGTCCTAGATTCAGTGCAATTCCTTTAAATGCATTTTGTAAATCTGGAAAGATGTAAAATAGCCCTAATGCAGGGGAGAAAACATAATGACACCTCAACGTTTTCTGTCATCAGCAGCCGACACAGTCAATAAAAACTCACTTTTATGTCATTTGTCATGTGCTGTACTTCTTTAAATAATGACTGTTTCCAAGAAGGAGACAGAATTATAAGATACAGCATGCTAGAGTTGAACACGTTTGGGTCAGGCCAGTTGTTAGATAGGAGACTTCTTGGCAACTTCTGTAGATGCTTTGTTGAAGAAAGGCAGAATAGTGTATGTAACAAATACATTATGGGAGCATATCATGTTGTCTTTGTTTATGCCTATTCGTTTCAATTGGTATTGCTCTCTAATCTCGCAATTTTACTAAGCAATTCCTGCAGTCGGTTTTCCCCAATTTATTTGGGCTGCCTCTATATTAGAACAATTGGCTACATCTAACTTTTGACCCCAACTAGAGTGAAATCCGTTGGATAATCTTTGCAGTGTGGTCCTGCTAAGTGTGGTCCTGCCAAAGGATTAAGGCTGAATACTTTGAAATGCATGCCCTCCTCAATTCTCCTTTTCTAATTTCAAATAGCGAACAAATACTCAGGTACACCTTTAGCAGAAGGAAAAAAGATATGCTTACTCACAAGGCTTATGTTGAAATGAGGTTCTTAGGTAGATGGCAAAAAATAGATAACATTTCACTTCATCTTAGTTTCAAAAAGCAGGAAGAAAATCTCTTGATCAAATTATGGTTGCAAGAGGGTACTGAGTTACCAACTTTCTGAGACTAACACATTTTGAGTCAGAAAAAGTCAAATCAAATCAATGAATGATCAAATCAATGAATGAATGATTTGATTTGAGTCAGAAAGAGACTGAACTTGGCTGAACACCTGAACTACTCAGATAGAATAGAGTTCACTACATATGCAGAGTGAAAAGCAGTTGCTTTTAGAGGGAAGAAACATTTATCCTGATGATTGGCTGTTTAGATTAAAAAGAGTCAAAGGCTGTGCTTTTCAGTGCTGGCCTATCCCATCTCCATGTTAGCATGCAAAACAAACAGAAAGCTTGATGGGATTGCCAACTGTAAGTTCATCAAAATCAGAACTTCCACAAGTATTTATTTGCCAGGATCCTTCTCCTTCTCCATGTCTAGATCAGACATTAAACTGCCAAAATGAACCCATGTTTTGATGAATTCATTCCATAGTTCCTTTCGCCTGACCTAGTGTGAGATTGCTGTTGCCTGGGGTATGCCCGATTGTGGTTCAATACCATAGTCTTTGAGGAGGCTTTTTCTGTGTTCCCTAGGCTCACACTGATTCATTGAATCTATTCTAGGTAGGATTAACAATTAATTTAGAATACTTTTTCTATGTGAACTCTCCTGCTGTCAAATGAAAGACAAGTGAGGATTGTCTAATTTTGGTGCTCATCAATGACATGCTTCCTATACGAAGAGAAAATGGCAGCCTTCCTAATCATGTTAGACCTTTTTTAAATGCATGATGCAACTTCATCTGTATCGGCTGAACTAATCATGTATATTTTTTGACATAAATGCTTTGTCATTTCTGGCCTCTGGATGGAAGTAATTTTCTACTCTGGATATTTTATCCAGATGATTTGTTTTAATCTTTACAATGATGAAAAAAAATCATCTCAGTTTTTGCGATGAACAATTTTGTTTGATGGGATGAACTCAAATACGTCAACAAAAGTGATTTGATCTTGAACAGAGCTCAGAAACATGGATTATTTTTAGTCATGTAGATGTGTTTAATTTTTTAGTCTAATTTTAAGAGAAACAGGTTTTTGGGGACCCTCCAATTCTTCTCCAATTTCCCTGTCTCACTCAAGAACAGACTCTTAACTGCATTTAGATCTGAGGGAAAAGAGAGGTAAACTCTGTCTGATCTTTCTTGTCTTCCTCCTGTCAAATCTGAATTTTGTTCTTTTGTCTTATGCATTTGGCAGTTATACATTTGAATCAATTTTTTTCTTTGCAGTAGTATAAAGAGCTTATTGGACTGATATGCTGTGAACATTTGTCAGTTTTAAGAATTTGTATTGGTTTTTCATGAAAAGCTGCTTCACAGATTACGCATTTCATGTAGCCCCCCCCCCCCAAGGGCATTCAAGAAACAAAATGGCCACCCCTTTGAATCTGTTGGGACAAAATGCCCACCTCCATCGTGCAAGAAGGCAAAATGGTTGTCTGGCCCTCGAAGCTGACTGAAAGAGCATGACCCGACCCTGAGCTTGAAATGGTTGGGAACCCCTGCTCTAGCTGCACAGCCAGACACCTAACTCACTGGGCTGTTTAGCCACTTCTCTTAAGAGTCTAGTAAATGTAAAATATCTCCTTTGCTTGAAAGCCAGTTGTATCCAACTCATCTCAATTTACAGCCAAAGAACCAGCACTATCTGTGTCTGCAGAAGGTTTCTGTAGTCATGTAGCAGGCATGACTAGATGCTGGAGTGCATGGAATGCCATTACCTTTCCTGCTGAAATGGTATCTATTTATCTGCTAGCAATTTCTTGCTTTTGAACTGCTAGGTTCGCAGGAGCTGGGACAGATGGCCAGAGCTCACTCCGCCATGCAGTGTTTGGGTCTCAAACTGCTTACCTGTCAACCTGGAGTTAAAATAAATCATCATTATCCAGACTCTGGGTACCTTAATAGGAAATGTGGGTACTAAGTACCACAAGTACCACATAGAACTGTTGAAAAAGAGAGCTGCTGGGTTGTTTGTGGGGTGGAGGAGAAAGATGATGTTTGTGGAAATCCCTTCTGTTTTAACTAAGTGGGCAATTTCTGTCCTAATAATAGTTGTCTGACCAATGGGCATGCTCACTACGCACAGAAAGCTGATTGTCAGTTAGAAGGAAGGAAGCCAGGAGTTTGTGGTCACATGTCCTGCTTCAGCCTTTACAGCTTATACCAATGGTTCCCTACATGGGTCACACGCCCCATGGGGGACTTCAGTTCACAGAATCAGTACATTGGCTAATCATGGCTTTGGGGAATTGACTTAGGCTTTTGAGAACTGAAGTCCAAAAATCAAAGGTTGGAAAACACTGGCCTTTACAATCTTGGAAGAGGGTGTGGCTGTAACTTTGGACAGAAGGAATTCAGTTAAGACATGAAGATAAGTGGCAAGAAGAGTTATAGGTCCTCACTTGTTTTAACAGAACATATAGAAGTGTGTGTTTGTATGAAGTGGAATATAGGGGGAGATCCTGCTTGTTTGTGTAAACCTTCCCAACAGCCCCTCCTTTTCTTCTTCTTTTTTGCAGGTTTTATGATCGACCACAATTAGGTTGGTCTTCACGTCCCAAGACAGATAAAGATCTTGCCTACTGGAGAAGGAGAGGCCAAGATTTTAGCGCGCTGTTAGGTTATACTGACAAAGGAGACTCTAAGATGAAAGGAATGGCTGAACCTTGTGCCTTGTATGGACGTGATAAAGAAAGTCAGTGGGAGACAGGAGGAGGTCTGGAGAACATCAGGAGAACTGGCCTGCCAGAGAACTGGAAGTTCTCTGGTGATTACAGGTGGCAAAGTTTAAGGTCAGAAGGTTGGAACCAGCCAACCAAGTTTGGAGGACTCACATCTGATGCTGACAAAGACAGGCTACCTCAAAATATATGTTCAGCGAGACAAGGTGATGCCATAGCTACTTCTCACGCTAAGGGGAAGTCTCAGTCTTTGCCAAGAGTTCTTTCACCAGAGAGCCTCAAGTGTGTTGATATGCCTTCCTTAGTCACCCATAAACACTCATTAAGTGGAACTAAATTAGTATCTTGCCCCTCATCTGGCTTGGAAGTCTCTAAACACTCGGAGCCAAGTGCCCTCTTCCTTCCTTTGCCCAAGCCTAAATATGGCAGACCACTGAAGCCTCCTTCATATGAACATCACCAGCAAACCAGGGGAGCCCTGGAAACCAACACATTTCAAGATGATTTGCAGAAAGATGAAAGTGTCTCTCCTTTGACCAAAGTTAATGAGCAGATGCAGGATGCTTGCATTCAAGACTCTGGCCTGGAACCCCCTTTGTATATCCCGCCTCCATGTTATAAATCGCCAGCGCAGCATAGTATGAATCCACATTTGCCCGCTGAAGTGCCTGACTATGATATGTGCTTTAATAATGGTATGCAAAATCCAGTAGAGAGGATGGTTGATCGTTACCAGCCCCCTGATAATACATTTAAGACTGTGCGTGAACATTGGAGAGATAAACAAATTCCTCCTGATAAGAAAGCTCACTCTCGGCACATGGAGAGCCACCTGTCTTCTGTTCAGTATATTCCTTTTGATGACCCCAGAATCCGGCATATCAAAATAGCACATCCAGATGGCCTTCAGAACAACGAGAGAGTTGCAAACAGTTCACGTTCTTATGCCTTCCAAGGTTGTCCTCTGGAACTAGAGTATGACAGTGCCTTTTCAGACATAGCAGAGTCACTAAATTCTGTGGTGAAATGCAACCAGGACACTGGCAGCTCTGCATATGGTAGCAGATGGTTAGCAGAGTCTAATGTAGATCAGGACGGATGTGCCTTGCCTCTCCAAAGAGAGGGTTATGAAGCAAATAAAGACATGAATCACAAATACCCCAAAGACAGAGTGTCTGCACGCAACCCTCCTGCGGAACCCCCCTATGAGACTGTGACTAAAGTAAAAACGTTTGAACCTGGATCTGAGATGCACAGCAGGAGTTCAAAGAAAAAAATGAATGAAACAATATTTTGCTTGGTTTCCATCCCAGTTAAATCTGATTTGAACCTGCCAGATACGGACAGGAACAACAACTTAACACAAGGGACCGATGAGAAGAATGGGCTTGATAACAGTGGGGTTCTGCAGGAACAAAGTCTCTTAAGTACCTCTTCTACAGACTTGGAACTCCAAGCCCTTACGGGAAGTATGGCCAATAAGAATGAGTTACAAAAACAAGAATTGTGGAAGCCGGAGTTCAAACAAACGAATGATCTCAGCTTCTTGCAGCCTGCAAAGCATAAGGAGCACCAGTACTTTGGCTCATGGCCAGGCGATCACTACAAAGACCAACAGACCCAGACCAGCTTCGCAGAAGAACCCCAAAGTCCAAGGCTTCTCCATGGATTAGAACCCAGGGGATCAAATACACTGACATCTCAGATATCAAGCTATGGAACTTCCACCATAGGGCCAGCACTGACTGGGCTGTCTGCTAGTGACAGAAAATGCAGGCAGCTTATAAACACTGTGAAAGATGAGGGATATCTTGATAGATCCAGTGGTGCCTTATGTCCTAAGGTGGGCATATCTAGTCCAAAAGCGTGCCAGAACCTGCCATGTGCTTCCAGCACAACTCTTTCTGGACAGGATAGGGAAATTGGTTCTGCCTTCAAGGAGGAACTAAGCAGCCCTTGCAGAAGTAAGGAGTTGTTTGGGCAGTTCCTCTTAAAACCTGTAAGTCGTCGTCCTTGGGATATAATAAGTGAGCTGGAAAGTTTTAACAAAGAGCTTCAAGAGCATGAAGAAAGTAGTGATGATGGTGTGGAGAGTGACAGCAAGTGGGACAGAGAAGAAGAGGAGAAAGCAGGAAAGAAAGAGAGAGGGACTCTTAGCAATGATGAACCAAGCCATGACCATAGTCCTGGAATACAGTCAGATGCAGTGATGCCAGTCACTCCTGTATCTAAAAAAGAAAAGGGTCAAA
The DNA here is from genome assembly GCA_030440675.1 of Furcifer pardalis. Lineage (NCBI taxonomy): Eukaryota > Metazoa > Chordata > Lepidosauria > Squamata > Chamaeleonidae > Furcifer > Furcifer pardalis. The sequence continues at coordinate 94,376,048 of CP126897.1, forward strand.
GAAAAATTGAAATGTTAAATACATCTGGAAGTTCAAGCTCACAGCTTATATCTGGTGACTTGGATGAAGGTGCTGGGATGCAGATCTGTTTGCCAGTCACAAAAAAAGATGAAGTCGTTGGGGCAGTGAATGGGTGTCTTGTTGCAGAACCAAGAAAACGGGAGGTTGGGGGAAGGATAATAAGGCAGGTTGTTAGTCCACATCCAGGTAAAAGAATTTTGCCCAACAACTATGACGATGAGAATCTCTCCAATCCCTTCAACAGCATTGATTTCAGAGAAGTGGGTCATGTGAAAAGCTACAGGGACAATGCAGTTGACTTGGAGAAGATGGGGGGAAATGCAGTGCCCTGGAATAATATAGCTTTGGAAAGAGGGTCTGCAGTACGATTATCTTTAACTCATAGGAATCAAGGTTTGTCTGAGCCAGACTTGAGATCTGTGGGCCTTGATGATACTCAGGGGCCTGAACTAGATTGTTATGGGAAACCTATTATCTCTGCAATTCCCCCAGATGAATCCCTCCAGGCAAGAGCCGTCAGGATCCTGGGCATAGATGTGCCCATGGAATCTCTTGTACTCAAAAATAAAATACCTCAGGAAGAGCATTCAAAATTTGAGAACAACTCACAGAGTTCTCAATTGTCAGCTGAAACGAATACAGTGGAAGCAAAAGCAGCATCTTATGAAGGAAGGCGAAAGTGTGGCTGGACAGAAAGCTCTTTCTTTGTTAGTGAGAGAAACATCTCATTAGGATCTGTGGAAGACCCAAACTCTGCTCTAGAAAATTTGATAGCTGAGCGACATTTTGAGCACTGTAAAGGTCTTAATAGGCAAGGAGAAAACCAGACATCCCCTCTTGAGTCCATGGTGCTTCCAGTGGCTGAGAAAAGTGTGGTTTCATCTGGTACAGAAAAAAAAGGCAGGAGTCCCTCGAAGGTGATTGAGACTTTGCAAGGCAAACTTGCCGTTCCTCCGAATCATGCCACCATGGATCGCCTGGTGAGGATGAAAGAAGTTCATTCTGTTTCTCGCATGAGGAGGTTAAGCATAAAAAATACAGATCCAGGAGAGGATGGCGATGAGGAGACACATCAGCCCAAGGGGCCAGAAGAAAAAGGAAGTGAGTTCTCTAATGCACGTAGTGAACTGCCCCGTAGGCTCTCTCATGGGAGTTCAGTTTCCAAGCGCATCATCTCGTTGGCTGAAAACGGACTCTCTGACAACAGAAATGAAAAGAAATCTGGAAAAGATGTGCTTTATTCAGGTAAGATATCAATGTCTCCAAGGTTTCTGTGGTCTTTACTTTAGATGGGAGAAGACAGCATCCTTATGTTGAAGGGTCCTTGAAAGCAAAGTCTGTTGTAATATTTCTCTCTTAGGCTTAGGGTAAATTTTGCAACTGCTACTGAATTATGAGAAAATGAAAGGGGCCAGTCAATGATTAAAATATTTTCCCTATTGTGTAATCACTGTCCTGCACATAACAAAAGTATGTGCACACACAATGAAAATAATGCCTTTTCGCCAGGTATCCTGGTGCTTCTAGCATTTTTAAACATTTATATATGGAAGGCCAATACTGTGTAAGTATGGAGGAGAGAATGGTTAAACCTTATTATAGGCAGTCATTGTGATAATGCTGAAGAATGATAACATGGGATCTGAAGTATGGCATGGGCCTCTGCTTCTCTCCAGTCTTCAAAATGATACCTCTGCTTCAATGACTATTTTGCAGAATAACTCCTAGAGTTTACTATAAAAAGTATCTGTAATTTTCAAATGAGAGAGTTGGCCGTACAGTAAAGCCATCCTGGGAAGACAATGCTTATTTACACAACCTGAGGTCTCAAAAATTTCTCCACTCCTTCAAGTGTCTTTCTGTTCTGCTATCCATAACAGGAGGCAATTGCAGAGGCGTAGCTACCGCCGTATCAGCCGTATCAATTATACGGGGCCCCCGGGCTACGGGGGCCCCCAACGGCAAAAAATAAAATTAAAAATAAAAAAGAGCAAAAATTTACTGCGCATGCGCAGAAACTCAATCTGATGCATTGCGCATGTGTCAGATTGAGTTTCTGCGCATGTGCACTTTATTGGAGCCATTTTTGGCTCCAATTTTTTAAAAAAGCCGGAGTCGGAGAGTCGGAGTCGGAGCCGCAGCTTTTAAGCAGCGAGGCAGCCCCGACTCCGAGGCCCTCCCCCCGGTCGCTGCGGGGGCTCCCTGCCTGCGCCAGCCCGGGCGGCGCTCTCCACGGTCGCCGCTGGGGTGGGAGTCCACCAGCTGCAGGACCAGCTCGCGGGCGCGCCCCGTCCCGCGGCAGGTCACCTGGAGCGCGCCTGGAACTCACCTGCCGCGCGCGCCTGGAGCTCACCTGACGACAGAGGCGCGGCGCTTCCTATTGACGTCTCACCACCACCATTTTCTCCCGAGGGCTGGGAGCTGATACGGTAAAGGTAAAGGTCTCTCTTGCTCGAAAGCCAGTCCTATCCGACTCTAGGGGTCAGTGCTCATCTCTCTTCCAAAGCCTAAAAGCCAGCGCTGTCCGCTTCTGCAGACGTTTCCGTGGTCATGTGGCAGGCATGACTTAGACACCGGAGCGCACGGGACGCTGTTTACTTCCCCACCGAAGTGGTCCCTATTTTATCTCCTTGCAATGCCTTCCTTCCGAACTGCTAGGTTGGCAGGAGCTGGGACAGAGACGGGGGCTCATTCCGTCCTGCAGTACTCGGGAATCGAACTGCTGACCTCCCGCCTTCCAGTCAGCGTCTTCACCACTTGATATAGAGTTAAACAAAGAAACAGCGGGGGGGGGGTAATTTCATTGCAATTAGGAACTGCGGTGGCTCAGTGGTTAAGAAGCTCGCCTTGTTAGCTGGAAGGGATGGGGCGCGCGAGCTGGTCCTGCAGCTGGTGGACTCCCACCCCAGCGTCGAGGTGGAGAGCCCCGCCCGGGCTGGCGCAGCCTGCCAGGGAGCCCCCGCGGCAACCGGGGGGAGGGCCTCGGGGCTGCCTCGCTTCGCCCGCTCGCCTTCCACAACTGCCCCTTGCCTTCGCCGTGCGCGGCGAGGGAGCGATCGGCAGCAGCGGCGGCGGTGACAGCAGAGGCGGAGGAAGAAGAAGCCCCAGGATTAAGGTAAGTGAGGTTTTTGTGTTTCGGGTGGGTGGGTGGGTGGGTTGAGGTGTGTGTGTTTTTTTTTTTTTTTACATTTTAATTCTATTTTTTTATTTTATTTTTATTTATTTTATTTTTATTTTTGGCCCCGCCCACGACGTCATGATGTCATGACGCTGGCTCCCCCCATGACGTCATGATGTCATGACGTTAGCTCCGCCCCACATCTAAAGGGCCCCCAAACAATTTTTATACGGGGCCCCGGCAAGGTAAGCTATGCTTCTGGGCTATTGGTATTCCCCCCCCCCCCTTTCTGGGTAATTTGTATTGGTCTGCAGCTGTTCCAGGGCCCTATTCACCCAGTAAGACTTGGCTAGAATCCTTCATTCCATCTGACCAAGTTTCCTTTCCCTCTATGGCAGAATTCCTGTGTTTAGGACAGTATGATCACATTTCTCTTGTGTAGTTATGTCAGCATCTGTCCTGCATGAAACACTGCATAGACTGGCTATCTCAGACAGTCTTCCTAGCTCCCTGGATGTGTTGTTTTCTCAGAGACCAGAAAATTGCTATTGAAAAGTAGTTTGTTCCCATTCTAGGGCTTGCTAAAAGTAAGCAATTACCATTTTTAGTTGCAATTTTTTAAAAAAAAGTTATACCTCCTACCTCAAAAGTTACAACAATAATTTTTGTTTAGTTACTTTATCCTACAAGCTGTTAGCCTATGGCAGGGATTCTCCTGCCATAGTAGCCCATGGGCCATATGTTGCCCACGACACCATTTCATGTGGTCCCCCACTGCCTCCACCACACCAGGAACAGCCATGTAGTGTTGGAAGGGCAAAATGGCCATCCGGCCCCCAAAGCTGTCTGAGGGAGCGTGAACCGGCCCCCGGCTTTAAAAGGTTGAGAACTCCTGGTCTGTGGTATCAAACATGTGTTTTCCCCATCCACCTTGCAATCCCCTCAACACATACAACAAAATATAACGCAAAGTGCAAGGTAGCACTTCAAGAATACAATAAGCGTCTTGCCTTGTTTAATAAGGCCACTCTTGTACTGCAGATGTAAAGAAGTCACAGTTTCACCATTAAAGGAGTGATGTTATCTGTAAATTCTATTTTTTGCTGTTGGAAAAAGGGAGAGTTTAGCAGTAACTCGCTACTTTCAACTATTTTCAAGTTCTGATTTCTCTTGCTCACATTATGCTCCCATGCAGTAGCAACATCTTAGTCTCAGTGGCCCATCCCACTATAGTCAATATATGGGGTACACAAAACTGCTTTTGATACCAATGGCAGTAGTTTTTCATATCTTTATTTGGCTATTAATTTTCTGTATTAGTATGAAGACCCAGTGGCAGTGCAGCATCTTATTTATTTATTTATTTATTTATTTATTTATTATTCAAACTTATATCACAGCCCCACCGTGGAGACTCCGGGCGGCTTACAAGGAAGCAAAAACAAATCGACCATCTAAAAATCCTCATTAAAAAACACCCACCCCAGCAATAGATTATGGGAGATAATGTTCTGAATCTAAACAAGGGATTCTCAACCTGCGGCGCATGGGCCATTTCATGTGGCTTCCGAACGCCTCCACCACACCCAGAAGTGCCATGTGGTAGAGAAAGGGCAAAATGGCCATCTTGCCCCCCAAAGCTGTCTGAGGGAGTGTGACCCTGGCTTTAAAAGGTTGAGAACTCCTGATCTAAACCATTGTGAATATGTGAACTATTTTAATTTGCAGTGACTACATCTGACAAAATAATTAAATTGGAGGGACAAGGGGGGGGGCATTAACCTGGAACAAGTTCAGAGGAGGGCAACCCTAAAACCTCAGTATTCAAAATAATGAATGGATCTGGGAACCTTTACTTATATAAACATTCCCCTCCCCCATAAAGCTATCTTGGTTGATAAGGAATGTGGAAGTAATTAACCTCAAAACAGTACGTTATATGGCCTCATTTATGGTTGGGGAGCCAGAGGCTGGGAGTTCAGTTCCCTACTGGGCCTCCTCGATAGGAGCTGGGGTCCATGATACACAGGGTCTCTTCCAGCTCTGCAGGGTGGTGATCATCATCATCCTCCCCCATTTAGCTCGTGCTACATTTTGATGATGGTTGGTGGTTAGAAAATAATATGTTTTTATTTCAGTTAAAACATGTATTCACTTTTTGCAAAACCCTTTGTGTTAAATAAGCAACTCTACTGGTGAAAGCCAAATCTCCACACCTGGTTTTCCTGGTATTTAGGAGAATTCTGTATGACTATACAGCTCCCTACCTTGATCAAATAATTAAGAAAAGCTCCAAAAAGATGGGTCTTCAGAAACAATGCCATCAGCACTTCACATTACATTTTAATGCACGGTTCCACTATCATTTAAAGATCTCCATAGGAATCAGAATGCAGAGAACCAGGTCATGTAACAGAGACAGTACTCTGGGGTGTCTTCTACATCTATTACTGCAAAAGTTAATGTTTGCCTTTATTTCACTTGATGGTAACTCATGTTGTTCAGCGGGGCTGAGTTCAGGTTCTACTGTAGCATTTAACTCTCTCCATAGACTGGAATTAGCCGTTAATCCGTGTGATCTGTTTGTACAGCGGAATTTCCATGCATGTCTGCTATAAATATGAACAATGCAAGAAATGTCATGCACTCTGTTTCAGAGTTACCAGTGTGACTTTCTCACTGAAATCAAAGGGAAACTTTATAGGCATGAGAATGTAGAACTGTTATAAATTCCTAAAGCTAACCATCATCACTGTCTTTCTTATTCTGCAGATGCATATGACCCCACCAGAGTTGAAAGGGTGTGATACACAAAAAGTGCAAATCTCCAGACATGTCTACCTTTCTGTGGTACATCTGGCTAGGTCCCAACACAGGAAGATACTTTTAAGCTTCCATGTTTTGCTATGTGTCAACTGTGTACGTAGGCAAAGCCTTCATCTTTGCTAGAAGGGTGGGGAGGGATATAAATCCTTCCTATTCCACTGCATTATTATGGAGCTTGCATGACAGAGGAGAGAATAAAAAATCTCTTACTTTGGAACCATCTGGATTATTATTTATTTTGGCATTACGACTTAATGCCGCTACTTGGCATGAACTGCTCTTTTTGGAACTGTAGAACAGCGTGCAGCTAGGGTGGTAAACAGGATGAAGCTGGAAGGGGTGTGTGGGAACACTGGCTTGTGCCTCTGGATAGAATGTAAACAAGAGAGATTAGCAAAATGATTTTTTGGAAAGAATGTCAGCTTCGAAGCTAAACATCTGAACCTCTGAATCTACAGCTTTCTTCAGCTTGGTCCATCAAGAAGACAACGAGAGAGCCATTGTGGCCACCCTTGTTAAATTCAAGGAAATGCAAGCCAGTGGGACTGAAGGCTGATTGACTGACTGTGAAATCAGCTTGTGCTTTGACCTTCTAAAGAGCCTTTGCTTTTAAGTTTTGCAATTGCTGGGTGCAATGAAAAGCCAAGCAATGCTTCATAAAAGCATAAAAACACACCCAGAGAGCATTGTCCTACAAACAGTTTCAGACTGTTCACCTATTGTTAATAACATGATGTTCCGAGCCATCATCAGTACCATATTGGCTGTTGTTTTGTACTTGACATTACCTATTTAATTCTATTTCTTCAGTATTTCTTCTCTTGTTTTAGCTCAGATTAGAAATTCATCATGTGATGGTATTGTTTGTTTGATACAGCAGATTCTTTAAAAAAGCCAACTTTTTAACAGAAAGTGATCTATTTTTCTATGGTATAAAGCAATCTACTCTCTGTTGAGGAGTTGAATTTTTTTAAAGCAGGCAGTATTTTCAGATAAAGGTGTTCCCCTGTATGTTGTGCAAATCTCCATTTTATCCCCCTAGCCACAATTGGCATCCAAGTCTATTGTAAAACAAAAGGGTGGTGTTTATGTGCATATGTATATATGTATATATCTACTATAAAACAAATACACGCATATTTAGGCTTAGATTCTGGATGTCTTATGAGCTGGGCCATTGCCCTTTGAGGAGAATACCGCTGGAAAAGGCCAGGGATGGCCTCCTGTTTTATAACATTCCACTGGTATTTATTACCAAAACCCCACACTGATTGGAAAGAATTTGTGGTTGTGATGGTGGTAGCATCATAATACCCATAATATGTACAAATGTTTCAACAAAATGTGACTCACAGCCTTCTTGCCTCTTCTTAAGGTCTTGGGAGAATCCACTTTCATCTCTATCTAGTAATTAGAAGTAGTGCAACCTATATCTATGCACCTTTGTTCAAGGCACCTGTAACGCATAAATTACCCACATAAATGGTACAGACCTACCTAGAAGGACTTAGTCTCCTTTGGAAGACATTGCAAAGGGACTAGCAGTGATGGACAACCTTGGCACTCTAGGTATTCTTGGACTTCAGTTCCCAGAAGCCCAAGTCAACACACCTGCTGATCAGAACTTCTGGGAACTGAAGTTCAAGAACATCTGGAGTGCCAAAGTTGACCATCACTGGACTAGGGAAATAACAGTTCATGAGTTACAGTAGTGGAATTGCCATAGAAGAAGTGGGTTCACCTGAGCTGGCCCCCAGAATTTATAAGCACCTGACTTGACAAGATTAAGCTGTTAATGCTCTGCTCAGGTTTTTATATATACTAGTATATTTCTGTGGCTATACAGTACATAGAATTATTTTTGTCACCTTTGTGGGTGGGTGGGAATTCTATGTATTTAAAGAGAAACTTGTATATTCTAGGATTAACCTGCACAACAATTATTTATATAAATTTGTTTATTAAAATCACAGCAACAATGTGGGTATTTTTTTTCCTGTTTTCATCTGCTGGTATACTTATGAATATGTATTTCGGTCTTGTATTTACCTCTCTTTTTTGTCTTAAAGCCATATTATCAGTTAAGTATTCAAACTTAAGGTCTTATTTTTGGTTATTATCCTATAATTTGGCCAAATATATAACTAACCCACCTGTTAAGCTTTGGCAACCACAATTGTTTATCTGTAACATGTGATTCTATTACATAGAATCATTAAATATTTAAAGTTTGATATATTTTAAACAATATAGTTGTGTGGTGTCCTTTGTTGGATCCTTGTGGATTTTCTTTCTTCTGGACTTCTAGGTAGCCTGCCGCTGCTCCACATAACAGACTGCTCGGGCTACCAATGAACAGGCTGTATTGTGCAGCTAACTGGTCTTTTCTCTGCTTAGCGGACTTTCTGTGGCAAACAAACAAAAAAGAGGCATAAAATGGGAAAATATGGGAACGTGATAAATAGAACCAGTTGTCATTTGGGCCACCTCTCAAATGACATGAATGAGGCAGAGATACTACAAAATAAAAATCGCATCAGGAAGCATCTTGTATCTTTTCTGTTCATTGCAGATTGGGTTTGGGAGCTCATAGAGCCACAAGATACAATACTAAGGACTATTGCCATTGAATACTTTGCTTTAAAGGTGTTTGGAGCTGAACTGAAGCCTCTTACAGGTCTGGCTGAGTACTAGTTCCTCCCTCAGACTCCACCCTTTGTTGCCAACGGGAAAACTTTAAGGTGTTAGTACCCCGTTCTCTGAAGCCTAGAATTTCCCTCTCTTTTCTTGAACTTCCTGCTAGACATGCTGAGGTGATCTAGCAGTGGCTCCTAGGACTGCATTCCTTGTGAAGGAAGGTGTGCCATTCCAGAATTGGGGCTAGGTCCCAGGCCAGCAACACTTTTAAAGTTCCCTTTTTGTTTCAAATGGATATAGGGAGTTTTCAATTATGGTAAATAATTATATATTGATCTTGAAAGTACTCCTGTGGGTAGCTTAAACATTGTTAGAAGCAGTGGTGGGATGTCAAAAAATTTACTACCCCACCATGACATCATCACAGTGTGGGCGGAGCTAACATCATGATGTCATGATGTTGTGGGCGGGGCCAAAGAAAAAATAAAAATAATTATAAAATAAAATAAAAATAAGCATACACACACACACCCCTCAACCCACCCACCCAAAACACAAACCCGTTAAATAAATAAATAAATAAATAAATAAATAAATAAATAAATAAAAATTACATTAAAATACACCCACCCACCCCAAACATAAATCAACCCACACACACACACACACACCAAACACAAAACCGTCACTTACCTGTTAGTATAAGTGCCTGGGCAGCACCATGTTGCAAGATGGATATGGTCATCGTACCAGTTCTCTAGGATAATAGGCGTGCATGCATACCAAGTGCTTGGCGCGCTTGCACAGTGAAAAGGTAAGCCCTGAAGGTGGTTCCTCCCCAAAAGCTGCTACCAGTTCTCCGGTACACTGGGAAAAGTTACTACCGGTTCTGGAGAACTGGTGAGAACCTGTTACATCCCATCACTGGTTAGAAGGCATGTAATTGGTTGATAATTTCTGGGCTCATTGCCTTTTTCTTGATCTTTTATTATCAGGAATGAGGTAACTATTGTCACCTACAGGGAATTTTAAGTAGGTGATTGAATAGCATTGCTATATGTTGATGGAGATTTATTAAATGTTTTAAAAACAAAATACATTTCATCTGGTTTAGGTGCACTCTGATTTTTCTCCCTTTTTGCTGGCCTTCAATTCAGTTGTTATTTCAGTATTAGCCATATATTTTCCTTGGGCTTATTTGCAGATGCTTTTGATCCATGAGGCATTTTTACTATGGGCATTTTGCTTTCCTAAATCCCCCCCCCCCCGAATTTTTTTTAAAGCATCAACTTTGTATGGTCAATAGAGATCTAACTCTTGCAATGAAAATCCAAAATATTGGCTAGAAACCAAAAAAACAGACTTAGAATATTGCTGATTGCTTTATGGGAGCAATTATTCAACTAAATCTCTCTCTAGGTAACAATGCTTCACTTCTTGATTGCTAGAAAAGTCCAGCCCTACTCCAAAACTAGCCTCTCACTCAGTGTATTGGCAACATGGATTAGAAAACTGTACATGGGCTCATGGGCAAAAGGGAGTTGGGGACTGATTAGCTGAATTCCACATTCACATTGATGGACACACCATTAACATCTAAATGTTGAAGAATTTTCTACCCTAGATGATAGAAAAGCAGCCTTCATGTTTCAGCCTGTGGTGGAGAATAACCAGACTCACCCCAGGAGCAATTGCTGAACTCATAGAAGACAACACACAGAAACTCTAAGCAATGTCTTGATCATTCGTGTACCTCTGTGTTTAAAGAAAGCAGGTGCTTTCTCCGCAGAGATTTTTCATGTCATTATGACTGGTTTCTACAGCCAAAAATAAATAATTCCTGGACCTCTTCCAAGAGGGGTATGTTGGATTAAGAGAAAGGGAAGACAAAGCCAAGCAACCATGCAAACATTTAGGATAATGCTCTGGAATGAATATCTCCCATGTCTATTTTCTTGTGCAATATAAACCTCATATGGAACTGCTTTCAAAATACTGGGTAATATCTGCATGCACCTCATTTATACAGAGCTATTAAACATGTTATACAATGTAAGTCAACAAGGACAGACCCCCACCCCAAGAGGTATACAACCTGACCTTTGAAAATGTTGAGAACACAGATCAGTGACAAGACAACTAGAATTGGTTTACTTGTTTAGCAGTGCTGATTGTGCAATGTGTTTTAAAAACATATATTCTGAGGACTTTACAATTTTACCTTTTGCAGAGGAAGACAACAGAGAAAGGGCAGAAAGAGAGAAAGGAATGGGGAATGTTCATATATTTTACGTATAAGGTTCTAGGTTTGGTTATTTTAGCAGGTGGAGACTACAAGGTAGTCCCAATGTCTTCACAGGAAAAATGGCTGTTTGGAATGGACCTGAAGAAAAAGGGTGGTAGTGTAAGTTCTGGAAGGCAGTTCTCTAGATTTTGCAAAGTTGCTTGTTCCAGATGTGGCAATCGACTTGAAGAAGCAGAATACTGAGGAAGGGGGAAGACCAAAGATATGGATATACTTATTGGGATATGAGAGAGAAGAGAGATTTGAGTTTCTTTATATTGAGCTATGACTGCCAAGAAAGAGATGAATACAGTAATACCTCGGATAATGCTAAGACTTGGTTCCACAAGTCTTGGTGTTATCCGATTTTTAGTGTTATCCGATCCATGTTAAAATCCTATGGGATGGATCAGATAACGTAAAAGCTCCATAGAGATACACTGTAACCGCACAGGAATTAGCGGTTGTTATCCGATACATCCCATAGGACCTTAACGTTATTCGATCCAATTCTCCTCCCCAGATTACTTAACGTTATGCGATTTTAGTGTTATCCAAGGTATTACTGTATATGTCTAGGACTAGGTAGACCAAGAGACCTCAAAACAGAAGTCTGAGAATACTAGAAGAGGGGCTTTGAAATGTAAGTGTACACATACATTCTCATACCCCACCTTATTTTGTGAACACAGGGACGGCAGTGGCTTAGTGGTTAAGATGCTGAACTTGACAAGTGGAAGGTTGACAGGTCAGCAGTTCGAGACCCGAGTACTGCATGGTGGAGTTTGTTCCATCTCTGTCCCAGCTCCTGCCAACCCAGCCGTTTGAAAGCAAGAAATTGCAAGTAGATAAATAGGGAGCACTTTGGTGTTTAGTCATGCCTGTTGTATGTCCATAGAAACATCTGCAAACACAGACAGAGATGACTCTTTGGCTATAAACAGAGATGAACACTGAACCCTAGAGTTGGATATGACTGGCTTTTGAGCAAGGGCAACCTTTACCTTCAGAACACAGGTGATCAAGGGTACAAGGAGATTGACTCTCCACACCTCCTTTGACTCTTCAACATCTCATTTCCCCATTTTCCTTGCTTCCTTTCTTCACTTTTGCCTCACCCCCACCTGCTTTTTCATTTCTCTCTTACACACACAGCCTCCAACCCCCACTTTATTGTCTTCTTTTCTCCTTCCATCTCCCCCTCTTTTTCCAGACATTCTGCTTTGAAAGGCAGGTCTAAGCAGTGACCTGCCATTCTTCACAATTCCCTTTGCTGGGACTTTCAATTACAACATCCTCCCCTTCTTATAGCTATCTCAGATGAGCAGCCAGAAGCTGGAAGTGAAACCCCCTGTGTGCGGGGGGGGGGGGGAAATTGTGAGGGACAACAGGTTTCTTGCTTAGATGTTATTTGTAAATTTGTAGTGGTTGGAAGGAGTGAAGAAAGTGGGAATCAGAGACTGTGCGTGTGTGTAAGAGATGGAAAAGGGGGAGCAAGGAGAGAGAAAGTTAGTTATGAATCTCAAGCCAGCGTTTTTTAAAATTTAAATAGGTTCTTACAGGTTCTGCTATGGTGGTAGAGTAGACCCTACTGTCAGCGACTCAATGCCAATCGTCAGTTGGCGGTTAACTAACCCGACAGCCATGAGGACTAACAGCCTTAGGCAGTGTAGTCCACAGGGAAGGGTGGTGGTCCCAAGTGGATTGAATCCCACTTGAATCCATCCCGATGGAAAGCAACAGCTTCATCAATGCTGGCCTGGAGCTAAGGAGGACTTTGTGTGCCAAAAGGGCTCAGGATCAGACAGTGACTCATGGAACTGGATCAGTGGTATAGGTGTCACAGTGTGATGCAGAAGGCAGATGAAAGACTACTGCATTAAATTGCTCCAAGGACAATCTTCATGGATAATTGCCATGATGAGAGCCAATATTTGGAATTGGATACAGCACTTGAAGAAGAAGGTTCTTATCCTTCTTGTTTAATAACAGTAAACGGAGATTGTCCAAGTTTATTGTCAGAAATAAAGCATACATACTGTATTTCTATAATAAGACAAGCTATGAAGTGGAGTGTTTCACCAAGCCATAAGTCCTTCAAAGTAGGGCACAAATGCAGAAAGTTAACTTTACTTCTCACATGTAATACAGTACATAAAAATAAAAAAGCAGAGGATGATGGAAGGGGAGGTGAAATAGGGCTGAATATTTAGCAGTACATTCACCAGAGTAAGTTGCAAAGCGCTCAGTTTGCGCCTAGGAAGAAGGGGGGGGGGTCCCAATTTAGTTTGTTAGGTGTGTTTGTGCATGCACATTCCAAAGCTCAAACTGGTTTCTTTCCACCCCAACACTCTTGGGTTTGTCATTAATAGGGGCTGCAGTGGCTCAAGTGACTAAGACGCTGACTGGAAGGCGGGAGGTCAGCAGTTTGATTCCCTGGAAGGCGGGAGGTCAGCAGTTTGATTCCCTGGAAGGCAGTTCAATTCCTGAGTACTGCAGGAAGAAATAAGCTCCTGTCATTGTCGCAGCTCCTGCCAACCTAGCCGTTCAAAAGCAAGTAATTGCAAGTACTGTACAGTGGAACCTCATATAACGAATGCCCCGTATAGCAACTGAATCACATAACAATTAGGTTTTCAAGAAAGTGGCGCACCGCATAACGATTTTTCCTATGGAAAAAATCGTACAACAATTTTTCAATGGGGAAAACCGTTTAGCAAAAAAAATCGTTATATGATTTTTTTCCCCATAGGAAAAACCGTACAACAAAATTTCATAGCAAACAGACCCATGGAACGAATTAAAATCGTTATATGGGGTTTTACTGTAGATAAATAGGGACCACTTCGTTGGGAAGGTAAAAAGCATTCTGTGCACTCTGGTGTCTAGTCATGCTTGCAACATGACCACATCTGTAGAAGCAGACAGTGCTGGCTCTTCGGCTTTGAAACAGATGAGCACTGAACCCTAGAGTCGGGTATGACTGGCTTTCGACCAAGGGAAACCTTTACCTTTACTCAGGAGGTTTCCTTAGTTTTTATCACATCTGTTATAAGATTGTTTTCTCTAACTGCACACACAAAACCAGCAAGGCACTGAACTGTAAAAGGATTAGCAGAGAGAGGTACACAAGAAAGAAGACGAGAAGAGAGGGTATGGCTTAGAATATAACTTGAATCACATCCAGTAATGAATGGTGAACACCTAAATCAATCTATAGTCCCTGTATGAGCACTGGTTATGGTTTCAAATGTAATACAGGCTCTGAATCAAATCACTGCAAAGCCGTATCATTCCAATTTACCTCTCCAGTGTACTTGCATCCTCATCCACTTCTTAAGGAAACCTCACCAGCATTTGAAACAGCCTCAAGATAGGGACAGCTTGTACACTAGATGGGTGGACTGTGTGTGTGCGTGTCCGGCCTTCACCAAGGTCACAAGCTGGCCTCACCCCAAGAGCTATAACATGCCCAGAAATTTTGAAACAACACTTTTTAAATGTTTGTCTCTCCACATACTAGGGAAGGGCAGGTAAAAATCTAAAGAATCAGAATGTCTCAGTGGCTCCAAACAGCTACAGTAATTTTAGGAGTTGACAGTGAGTACCAAGCAGAAGAGGAAAGAACCCTGAAAAAATAATCCACAAATTATAAAGTAAAAGGCATGGTTTAAAAATGTGGGGAGAAATTCTTTCACAAAAACACTGACATAACTGAGGGTTTCATGGAACATCTTCAAGTGAAGAGTGTAGGTCAGGCTTCCCCAACGCAGCCATCCCTATGTGTGTGAGGTAATAAGTCCCATCATCGCCAGGCAGCATAACTCTTGTGAGGAGTGATGGGTTGTTTTAGGCTTGGTGCAAGTTGATGGAGGAAGGAGCTGCCTGCTGTTTCTCAAAGAATACTGAGCACTGTTCATGAAACAACCAAAATAGGACAGAAGGATTAGGAAGAAGAACCATCTTTCTGGCTCAGTGAAGAGCAGCCCCCCTCCCCTTAAAATGTGTCAGAAGCATGCAAAGGTGCTTTCTGATTGAAAGGATTTTTGCTGGAGGAACTCAGCTCGCGGGACACCCAAATGAGACTCCTTTTCATGTCCCCAAGATCTTCTCCACTGAAATGGTTCCTATTTATTTACTTGCAATTTCTTGCATTCAGCCCCCAGGTTGATCTCAGGTTGATCTCAAAGCACAAAAGTTTGTCATGGATGCAGGTTGCCTCCTACTGACCGTTAACAGCACAATGTTCACAACCTCTGGAGAAAAGATATTGTTCAGTTGCACAGTTGAGTCCAACCCTTTGCGACTCCATGGACCATTGCACACCAGGCTCCCCTGTCCGCTGTAGCAAGTAAAATACCAATTCTCCAAGTTAAAATAAAAATGTTCCCTTTTTTAAGTTGATCATAAGCTATCCATCTTAAGAAGCAATACAATACATTTTGTAATAGAACTAGCTTTCCAGTCATGCTCCTAGTCAGATTTTTTGAGATAGGAAGCCTAAAAGAGGCAGGCTGGGGAATCTTTGTAGAGAAACTAGTTAGCTGACTATGCCTAAAGTGATTTAATTGTAGCAAAGATTAGTGGAAATAATATCTGATTGTAGGTGTTTTAAAATTAAGAACCTATTGCAAATGTCTTTCCACTTGCTGGCCAGATGATCAAAGATGATCAGCACATGGAAGAATATTCTCTATACATATTTTTCTCATACATCCATCAGCTAAAAGCTAGAGATTTAGGGCAGAGGTAGATGTTGAAGATAATTCATCATCCAAAGAGGAAATTATTTGACCAATAAAGTGTTTGTGAACTCCCATTTCTGTCCCAGCTCCTGCCTACCTAGCAGTTTGAAAGCAAGAAATTGCAAGTAGATAAATAGGTACCACTTCAATGGGAAAGTAAACAGCGTTCCATGCACTCCAGTGTTTAGTCATGCTTGCCACATGTCTATGGAAATGTCTGCAGACACCAACAGCGCTGGCTCTTTGGCTATAAACAGATGAGCACTGAACCCTAGAGTTGGATACGACTGGCTTTCGAGCAAGGGCAACTTTTACCTTACCAGTTCAGGGAAAAGTTCAAAATGAACAAAGCCCACAGATACCCTTTTACATTTACTCTCGTGTTTCAAGTGCCCCTTTGTTTTTGGAACCTGTGGATTGTAGAAAATCCCACCAATACTTCTCCCCACCTGAAACAGCAAAGTTACAGCACTAGCAAAATAGCCACTGGCAACTTAAGTGACTGCCTGACTCTGGATAATGGTGGGTTTTATCATGGGTCTGGATATAGCCTTTCAAAACAAAGGACTGTACTCAGAGAACCTTACAAGGAGAATACAGTACTACTGCAAAACAGGACATGCATCAACTCCACTGTAATAAACTAATCAGCTAAATGATTTGTCCTACAGAACAATCTTTCTTGTGCCTCCCAAATAAACCTAACACAACATGAGCCCAATCTTGCACGTGACTGTTTTGAGAAAAAGGTGCTCTCAAGCAGTGAGAGTATGAGCTAGTATTATTTGCTCACTCTGATACTTGTTCCTCTCTTCCATCCAGGTCAGGGAGTCATATTTGTATAAACTCTGCCTAAACTCAGATTAAAGGGAACATAAATAGTGCAGCTTAGCTTTATCGTTCACTGACAATATAATTGCAAGGATAACATGGACTATATAAAATGGTTTATTTCACAGAGAGATTTATAAAAGATGCAACACAAGGGAGCATGCATACAGCAATTGCTTCAGATAAGCTACTCTAGCTTTTAAACAGTCCCCATAAGTGCCAATTAAAACCTTAAATATTGATAACAGCAGCCAGTCAACAGTGTCTGTTTTAAGCATGTATTACATAATACTGTACATAATAATGGGGTCGCAAAGGGTCGGAATCGCCTGTGCGACTGAACAACAAAAAATTATAATATAATAGTACAGTAATACATCAGATAACGACTGCATCGGTTAATGCTAGAATCGGATAACGATGCAAAATTTCTTTTAAAAAATTGCATCGGATATCCGTTATCCGGTGCAGTCATTCATAACAGCAAGGTGGCTAGAAAGCTGAATGGGGGTTCCCCGTTCAGCTTCTCTGCCACCCCGCAGCTGCGAAGACATGGGTGGGGTGGCTGGAAAGCTGATGGGGGACTCCCCTGTCGGCTTCCCCAGCCACCCCGCAGCTGTGGATCAGGTCTTCCAACCTCCCTGAGATAGCGGGGTGCTGGAGAGCCTGAAATGGACGGAAAAATGGAAGTTTTCCCACCCATTTTGGACTCTCCAGCGCCCCTGCCAGCTACGGGTAGGTCAGGGGACCCGATCTGCGCTGTTCCCGACCTAACCAGGCGCTGCGATCACAGCATGCGATCGGCGCTTGGGTTGGGGGCTTGAACGGGCATGCGCCTGGTTCACCCCCAACCCAAGCAGCTGATCCCACTCATGGAATCCCCACTGCCCTTTCCAAAGAGGCAGGCTGATCACCCCCTCTTCCCTTTCCTCTTCTGAAAGGGAACAGGGATTTTTTTAACGTTGTGCGATCAATGCATCGCACAACGTTAAAAACCAGATAATGACGAGACTTGTGGAACCAAGTCTCATTGTTATCCAAAGTATTACTGTATAATGTATTATAATATAATGTATTATTTTTGACAATTTCAGTCACAATGGAAGTGGAAATTGAGAGATTCTGTGTCAGTTTGCTATAACCTCCTATATCTGAATGTCTCAGACATGTAGCACAAAAAGATTTGTGTGTCTGGAGGGATATCATTGAAAAAGGAAGAAATAAGCGCTTGCTTTAATATGTGATCTGAGCTTGCATTTTGTTTAGGAATATTGAAATGGTACAGCACTATACCCCAAGGGTAAAGGTAAGGTAAAGTTTGCCCTTGCTCGAATGCAGTTGTATCCAACTCTAGGTTTTAGTGCTCATCTCTGTTTACAGCCAAAGTCTGCATCTGTAGATGTTTCTGTGGACATTTGGCAGCCATGACCAGACACCAAAGCACATGGAACACTGTTACCTTCCCACCAAAGTGGTACCTATTTATCTACTTGCAATTTCTTGCTTTCAAACAGCTGGGTTGGCAGGAGCTAGAGCAGATGACAGACGTTTACTCTGTCATCAGCACTCATGTCTCCAACTGCTGACATGCTGACTTTCCAGTCGTCAAGTTCAGCATCTTAACCACCAAGCCACTGCAGTCCACCCTAAGTCCACTAGAGGATAATACTTGGGAAAGTTACCTTTTTCGACTCAACCTCTAGAATATCCTTAGCTGGTATATTCTGGGAACTATAATCTAAAACAACAAGTGTCCTAAACTCTCTAAACTTTTCTCTCTCTTTGATCTAATAGAAACTTTGCTTCAGGTTTCTCAGATAGCAGTACTGTACTGTATATAATTCTATAATCTAGTTTTGTCCCACGGTACCTGAATGAGTAGCTAAGATTCCATAGGCAACATGTTGAGCTGAAAGGAGAATACTGAAAGCATTTAATTCTTGTTTTCCAACCAAGAACACAGACCTAACTATGCAAGATGGCTGAGGGCCATCTTAGTTTGTGCTAGCCAAAGGAAGTGGTGTGCTAGAAGTTAAATGCCTCCTGGCTTTAGAGATGTTGGCCTTGGTATAATTTTAGCAAAATGGTTGTGTCTGTGGGCTGGAAGAAGTTTGGATCTGGCATAACTCTGCGCCTCCCTTATTCTGTCCCTTCTCTACCCTTCCTGGTTCTTTTGCTGGCAGATTGTCCTATTGGCAGAAATCCTAGATCATCTGGCATAAGAGAGTTCTGCCAGCAGCAGGAATTTTAATGAAACAAACAGATTTTTAGCAGCAGAAGTGGCCAATTGCCTCTTCTGAGTCAGAATTGCCCTGCTGGCGCAGTGGTTAGGCTGCTGTATTACAGCTGAAACGTGAGTTCGATCTTGACAGGACTTCAGGTTGACTCAGCCTTCCATCCTTCCAAGGTCTGTAAAATGAGTACCCAACACGTTGTGGGCAAAATGCTAATTAACTTGTGAACCACCCAGAGAGTGCAGTAAGAGCTATGGGAGCAGTATATACAGTCAAACCTCACATAAAGAGCACCTCGCTTAAAGAGTAACTCACTTAAAGAGCAGATTTTTCTCTGAATGTTCACTTTGCTTAACAAATAAAACCAACCAAAAACTCATTTAACAACTAAATCGGGGTTCACAATCCCCCCCACCAGAAGTCACAATTGGTCGCTTACAATGGTGTTTTGCTTAAAGAGCAAACTCGCTTAAAGAGCAATCCTGTGGAACACATTATGTTCTTTAAGTGAGGTACAACTGTATGTATAATTGCTAACTGCATTTTAACTGGGGTTATTAATTATGTCTCAACTTGTATAAACTGCGATTAGCATTAACTTCAGTTTGGGAAAGACAGACCAACCTTTGGCCATGGTTAATAACATAGTTTGTTTCTCTACAGTTCTTAGTTTGGACATGTCAATAAAATTAATTAATTAATTGCACATGGAAGTCGGCTGTTCCTCCAGCTGTACCACAGGAAAGGAGAAGAAAGAGAAAGTGTACAAACCCAAGGCATGTTCATATAATTTATGATTTAGTGGTCACAGGTGAGCTGGGCCACTGTGTCTCAGAAACAATGCCTGGCAACCAAGACTCAAAGAGTACAACCAACTTATATTTGTGATTTCTACAGGATCTTGTCTTTCTTGTTAAGGATGAAAAGCTATTCCGGTGAAATAAAGGTTTTGCAATACCACCACCTACTGGATGGCTCATAGAAACACTAAAATATAATCTCCCAGGGACTGGAAGAGCTTAATCACTAATGTCCTCAACAATTTTTTCAGTTAACAGCCCTTTAACTAGGGTGTGGGTTCTGCTCTATATTTGAATTGCCGACAACCTGCTTCAACAAAGCCCAAGAAGAGTGAATAATTTGTGCACCAGGCGTGATGAAAAGAAATTGTAGGGCTACCCAATTTTGTCTCACATGTCATTACCTGATTTCATTTATTCTAGAAAAGCCCGTTTGTCATCAAGCTTGACTGACTAACAGGAGTTGGGCTGGTTCCAAGAGCTACAGATGTTTCCCTGAACAAAGGCTCCTTTGTTTCTTGCCCCTTGAGAGATTCCTTGAAGATGATGCCAAGGTAGCAATTAAAAGCAGCTGGAGGTATCTTGAGTGCTTTGACTCCGTTACAACATACATCAGATTGTTAAAAACCAGGAAAACCTGGGCCAGCCAAGCGAGAAACTCAATCTTTGCAAGGTATTTCTTGAAGCTCCTACAGATGTTCAAGTATGGTTAGAAACAGTGATTTCTTGTACGTACTTCTGCTGCCTCAAGCTTTTAACAAATGTCTGGCAATCAGAATCTTTAAGCTGCAGAGCCTGTATAGCTGCCAGAGAGAGAAAGAGATATCCCAGATCCATAAGTATGAGGAAAGAAGTGGTTGGGGAAAATATACAGTCGTGTGGTGGATGGTAACCATTTCTTGTATGAGATGGTCTGTGTTGGTCTGTTTTCTGCAAAAACAAAAATGGAAAATCTGGCCAGGGTTGGGTGGCTGGAAGCTCAGGGAAATATTTTCCTTCTCTAGGTGCCCAGGGACAGAGACTAATCTCAAGGGGAGTGATGCTGGAGAAGAAGAAACTTTGTATTATGTACGACTGTTTTCATATAGTGGATAAGATACTAATCTTGATGACTGGAAGGTCAGCAGTTCAAGATCCGAACACTGCACAATGGAGAGAGAATCCATCTCTATCCCAGCCTAGCAGTTCGAAAGCAAGAAATTGCAAGTAGATAAATAGGTACCACTTAGTGGGAAGGTAAAAGTGTTCCTTACACTCCAGTGTTTAGTTATGCCTGCCACATGTCCATGGAAACGTCTGCAGACACAGACAGTGCTGGCTCTTTGGCCATAAACAGAGATGAGCACTGAACCCTAAAGTTGGATATGACTGGCTTTCGAGCAAGGGCAAACTTTACCTTTACCTATATCTCCTCTCAACTGGTGCAAAGCTCACTGTTTTTCTGCAAAGGAGTTTACATGTGAATGGTACATATAAACATCTGGTTTGGATATATGGCATGGAATACACATTGAGGGGGACTACTCAAGCATTTCACCCACTGATTGGTCCACTGTGGGAATGGTTTGGTTCATTCTCAGGTGATTTTTTTTTTCTGGAGAGAACCAGCCTGCCCCTACAGCGCTTTTACCTGCACCTTTCTGGGTCCCTGTCAGAGGTGACTTTTTTTAAGGTGCAGGTAGTGGTTAAGACACTGAACATGATGACCAGAAGGTTGACAGTTCAGCAGTTTGAGACCTAAGTGTTGCACAACAGAGTGAGCTCCTGTCATCTGTCCCAGCTCCGGCCACCTAGCAGATCAAAAGAAAGAAATTGCAAGTAGATAAAGGTAACACCATTCCATGCACTTGGGCATGTAGACCATAGAAACCTGTGCAGATACAGACAGTACTGGCAAGTTGGCTATAAATGGATATGAGCACCAAATCCTAGAGTTCGATACAGCTTGGCTTTTGAACAAGGGAGACCTTTACCTTTAGGATTGCTCTGGTCCTCTCAGGTCTTGAACTGCTGACCTTCTGGTCATCAAGCTCATTGTCTTAACCAGTAAGCCACGATACCCCTTAAAACTGTATATGTTTTTTTTGTTGTTGTTGTTCAGTCGCATAGTCAAGTCTGACCCTTTGTGACCCCATGGACCACTGCATGCCAGGCATTCATACCTTCCACCATCCTCTGCAGCCCACTCAGCTCTATGCCCATTGCGTCAACAATGCCATCTAGCCATTTCATCCTCTGCCACCTCCTTCTCCTTTTGTCTTTGATCTTTCCCAGCAAGGAGGCCTTCCCGAGTAATTCCTTTGTTGTCCAAAGTACTTTAATTTCGTCTCCACTATTTGACCTTCCAATGAGCAGTCAGGGTTGATTTCTTCTAAGAGTGACCTATTTGTTCTCTTTTCTGTCCAGGGTACTCTCAAAATTCTCCTTCAGCACCACATTTCAAATGCGTCTATTCATCTGCTCTCAGCCTTCCTTATGGTTCAGCTCTCACAACCATATATTGCTACTGGGAATACTATTGCTTTGACTATGTAGGCTTTTGTTGACAGGGGGATAGCTCTACTTTTTATTATGTTTCCGAGGTTTCTCATAGCTTGCCTCCCAAGAATTAATCGTCTTTTTATTTCATGGCTGCAGTCACCATCTGTTGTGATCTTGGATCCTAAGAAGGTAAAGTCTGTTACTGCTTCCATTTCTTCCCCTTCTATTTGCCAGAGAGTGACAGAGCTGGTTGCCATTATCTTGGTTTTTTAAAATATATATATATTGAGTCTCAGGCTAGCTTTTGCACTCTCTTCTTTCAACCTAATCAAGAGGTTCTTTAGGTCTTCTTCACTTTCTGCCATTAGGGTAGTGTCATTTGCATATCTCAAGTTGTTGATATTTCTCCCAGCAGTTTTAATTCCAGCTTGTGATTCACCCAGCATTGCACATGATGTGCTCTGTATATAAGTTGAATAAACCGGGTGACAATATGCAGCCTTGTCATACTCCTTTTCCTATTCTAAACCACTCAGTTGTTTCATATCCTATCCTAACTGTTGCTTCTTGACTCATGTACAATATATGTGTATATATAGATGAATAAATATATATGATAAATATATATATCTTTGCATCCATATGTACAGAAATTCTTTTCATAATTTAAACAGAGTGTATGTAAAAGGAGAAGACTGCCCCTGGGTGACTAGTGTGCTCTGCTACAGTTGCTATTTAGGGTTCTTGAAGCTCCTGTCAATGGGCAAGGATCTCCATGTTGTTATTTATCTTTCAACCAGACTTCGGCTACGCTACTCTTTGAATGGACAGTTACAATCTACCCTTCTTCAAATGAGGGACTGTTCTTTGCCACATTGTCAAGGACATTAGGCTATTTCTATTGACATGCAGTGATGTGCAAAAGTCTTTGGCCACCACCTGTTGGTTTGGGGAAAATTCACTGAGTGATTTTAACGGGGGCTAACTCAGACACCCTAACTCCAAAATTCACTAAACTTGGAGAAGACTTTTTCACATTATTGTATATTATAAAATGTCATACATCTTTAGCGCTCCATGATTCAAAATACTGTAATTCCAGGAACCAATCTAGGTAGCTCTTGCTCAAGAATGTCTCAACACTCCTAGGAGAAAGCAGGAGCAACATACAGCTCCTTCTTTCTTCCTGCCTTCTGCTTCTGCCTCAATGTTTGTTCTCCACAGGGTACATCACAAGAAGAACAAATACCATACTGGGCTTGGCTCATAAAAATGCGCTCTATAAGGAAAACCCTCTAATGCCAATAAATTTCCTTTTAATGAAACAAGACTCTCTTTGGGTTTCCTGATGTGAAGCTGAGCTGAGCCGGCTGCTCTCTGGTCCCAGCCAACAACAATAGTTGGTCTAATTGTTGTCGTGAGAAGATTGGAGGAGGGTTGTTTTTGGTGTTTTTTTTTTAAAGAAAAGACCAGGCTCTTTATCCATGCTTTCACATCTGCATTGGATTACAAACTCATCCAGATGATTTCACTAAGATCAGCAGTATTCCTGAGTGTATTTACTTTATCAGACAAGAAACCACTAATTTATTTGCTCAGCCTTCAGAATAAATAGATTTGAGATATCTAGTGTGAAATGCCTTGTGAATGTTTTCCCCACCCTATCATCAGCATCTTTAAACATTTTTGGCTTTACTACTTTTAAGCCAAATTTTTAAAATGTTGCACTTATGAACTGAAGCTTAATCTCTTACATTAGGATGTTAACATACCTGTATATCTCCCATTTCTTTCCTGATCTGTATGTGCACTGCAGATTTAGCCACGTGGGCTGGATTTGATTCAGAATGCTTTGCTACCTGGGGTAAATAAAGAACATGACTCAGGATAGCCTTCTTAGGGTGACCAAGTAATTAACATGCCTGAAATTTTAGGGCTTGAGGCCAGGAGAAGGTCTGTGTTCTGTCTGTGCATGACAGACTGACAACAGCCTTATTCAGGCATCATAAATTCCAATGCCGTAGACATATGTTGAAAGGAATGCCAAATTTCACTCTCTGCATCATTACATTCTTCACAGTTTCAACATCAGACTAAAGAGGAGATATTCTTACTCCCATACGTGCGCTCCAACTTGTGAGCAAAATTCATGGAAAAATCTGGGTTCTTGCCTCTTGTACACCGTCCAGGTGAGCTCTCTTCTTGTTGTTGTTGTTTAGTCACACAGTTGATTCTGACACTTTGCGACCCCATGGACCATTGCCCGCCAGGCACCTCTGTTCTTCACCATCCTCCTCAACCCGCCCAGCTCTGTGCCCATTGCTTCTATAAGTGCTCTCTAGACACATCATTGAAACTGTGAAGAATACAACAATCTAGCAGTGATGTCCAACCTTGGCACTCTAGCTGTTCTTGGACTTCAATTCCCAGAGACTCTGATCAGCAGGTGTGTTGACTTGGGCTTCTGGGAATTGAAGTTCAATAACACCTGGTGTGCCAAGGTTAGCCATCACTGATTCTAAGGGGATGGATGTCCCACACTAAACATATTCAAAGCATTGGCATAAATGTAATGCCTAATAGGGCTAATACAGAATTTAAAAGTTAATTTAAAAATCAACGTGGTGAATTCCGGCAGCATGGCTTTCTCCTCCTCCTTTCATGTTCAGGTCATACATTAAACTGCCAAAATGAGCCCACTTTCTTGGCTTTGTTGTTGGTCAAACTTAAATCATTTTCTAAACAGAAAAGTATTTTAGAGATCCTAAATGAAGTCAAAGTTGCTGCTTTTTTTAAAAAAAAAATTCTCTGTTATAAACACATTGGCTGAAATCCTGTTGTGGTTTTATATAAAAGTATTTGTTTACGGAGATGAATGACCATAAGTTGAAAATTCTCCATAGTTATTATCTGTTGCATGTTGAGGCAATAAATAATGCCTACTTAGATCTCTTGACTTATGGCAATTTATGGCAAAAATACATTTTTGCCTGTCTGCTAATGTGCTCAGTTCTCAGCCCTTTCATTCAACAGACTGACCGAGAATTGGGGGAAAGTATGGAGTTAAGGTGGTAACAGCATTCATGATGATGACAGTGGTGCTGACGATGAGGAAGAAAACAGTTCAAAAAAGTAAGGCCAGAGAAAATAGATGTTTTGAGGAAATATTACAGAGTAGCAGTTTTCACATACTTAAAATACACAGAGAAAAAAACAATTTAATCATCATATATTCATCATCAGCTACCTTTTCACTTCTCTGGATGGTCAAAGCCAAGAGAAGACAGCTCTCATGCATTATTTATTACTCACTTAAGTAAAATATGTCTTGGCTGCCTTTAAGAACATAAGCCTTCTCAACTTATCCTACAAAATATAACACCCTTACAATAATAAAACAGCTAGAATTACTGAAATCTATAAAAATTGGGAGTAAGAGCAAACTGCTCAGGATGGAGTGGGTTGGTGGAATTTAAAATCTATTGGAATTGCTGCCAAAAAACCAAGAATTGTCCAATAAAACAGGATTAGTTCTCATACAGTTAAGCCTAATGCCAGATTTTGTTTTGTTTGAAATGTGGAGTTCTTCAATGTGGCCTTTGTTAGCGCCCAAAGCCTTCTACTCCAGTGGTAACACTGTACTGACTCTCCATCATATCAGAAAATGCTCCAAATTACGCTCTCTCGTTTACTTATTATATTTCTGGTACACAGAGTTCTCATAGCTATTTAGACTGAAACCATGAAAAGCAGATCAAAAGTATTTAAAAGCAGATTTTTATTCTTCTTCCGTGTCCAGGCCAGACAAGACATGGAACTGTGAAAATGAAGCCACCTTTTGGTGAGTTCATTCTGCAATTCCCTCCACCTGACCTAGCATGAGAAAGATTAGCCAGCAACACAAGGTTGCCATTACCAGGGTATGCCCAGTTGCACATCAAAAATACCACAACCTTTGAGGAGGCTCTTTCTGTGTACCCCTTAAAAAGCAGAAATAAAATCTTCTTTAAAAGCCAGGTTCTTTTTGTCTTTTAAAATAATCCTAGAACATGTCAAAAAGGGTGCTTGGGCACTCTTTCAAGCTCCTGAGGGGGTGGGTATCATTCTGGGCATGAAACATCTGCATATCTCAGATTCTGGAGCACCCCAACTTCTTCTTCAGGGATCCTTAATGAATCCCTGTCCAGAGGAGGGTTTCTACTTTTTAGGATTGCTTGGGGAGAAAAAGGTGTTCTGAGCACCTTAAAAGGCTGCTTCCTCTGTTGACATCCAATTTATTGACAGAGCTAATGAACCTGTCAGCATATCCAAAGTTTTCAATGTACACTTCTTCTTCTTTACAGAGAAAGGGAAAGTATAAATGCCCCCCCCCCCCCGACATGTCAAAGCACTATACTGGCAAGGAGGGGAACAATATTTATTTCTCTTTCCCTTTTCATCGCCAGTCAAAGCCGCAGATTCATCTCATAAGTCTTTTCCTCTTCCTTGCCAATCCAGTGCTTTGACAGTTCAGCAAGGGAGGGGGCAGTATTTACATTTTCCCTCTCTGTAAAGAAGAAGAGAAAATGTAATTTATCCTCTCCCCCAAACATGAGCAACCCAAACATGAGCAAGCCCAGACCACTTCATAAGGGGCAATCTAGGATAGTGAGCAAAAGCCTCTTACAACAAACTGATTGTTCTTCATCAGTTTACATTCTCTGTGGATTTATCCCAAAATATGCTTTGGGGTTTGCAGATATCCTTTGCTATCTGACTTTCTGCGTGAATGTGCATTTTAGCGTACCTGCATTGCAAATTAAAATCACATTTTAGTGAGAGATGGAGACAGTCTGGCAACAGACTTCTAATATTTGTGTCAGAACCCCCTTTAATTTCAGTCACTTATACCTATGGGTAATAATGGGCCATGGTGGCTTAAGATGATATTCTTGCTTAATGGAAGGCTGGCAGGTCAGCAGTTCAAGACTCGAGTATTAAGTAATGGATTGAGCACCTGCCTCTGTTCCAGCTCCTGTCATCCTAGCAGCTCGAAAGCAAGAAAGTAGATAAATAGGTTATTACAAGTTTATGTATAACATTTCAATTCCATCTGTAAGTCCAGGAAGCTCAAGGGAGCAGTTTATCTGCACACAGCAGCCTTGTGAAGCTAGTTAGGTTGTGAGAAAGAGTTAAGAGCACATGTTCATCCAGTGAGTGCCATTTGTCAATGGAGATTTGATTTTGTATCATCCCATTCTACATACAACACACAACCAAAGCTATTTTATGAATTACCTTGGCAATTTCCCATTCAGCCGATTTCACGGTCAGTGAAAGAAAAGGAAAAACAAATTGCAAGTTTGACAATACAAAGAGGGTGAAATCCTGTTGTGCAGGTCAGCATGTACAACAAGGATGATGTCGTTATCAAAAGCAAATTGCTGCATATTTGCTCATCAAATGAAGGTTCCTTTTGGGTTAATTTGAAGCAAGTGCTTCAAAATTCAACCTTTGCTTCTTAAAAGCAAGTAGCATTTGTATGCAGGCATCTGAACATAAAAAATATGGTGATATGCCCACATGAATTTTTTAAAAAAGCAATTGGCATTGGCTAGACAAGTACATTTAGGGCCTGTTATCCATATTTTCAAAGAAGACTGGTAAAAAAAAAAACACCCTAAATGTTTCTTGTATCTGGAATAGCTGATTAGTTCCAGCATTTGATGATCTCCAAAATATGATCCATGTAAATATTCTATGATTCCTTCATCTTTTTGTAAAATCTGAGTAATTTCCTTGGAGATCCACTTTCCATACTGGTGGTATTTTGTTTGCAATGAAGATGCAGTTCCAGCTCAATTTATGTTTTCTCTTTGCTGGCAGCTTCATTCCTTGTTCTCTAGCAGGAAAGGAATGCCATACACAGAGTACTATGCAAGCCATGAGTGTGAGGACTTTTGTTTATGTTGGCCTTTCAAAACCAATTTTCTTTTAATGCCTCAATGTGTTGGAATTTGGTCTTCATTAAAAGATGTTCAATAGTTGCATGTCCTTGGTTTTACTGAAATAGCTTAAACATTCACATGAAGAGAAGGTTTAAGAGTGGAAAGTTGGACTTGGTATCTTGGAGATGCAAGATCCACTGGATGTCTCTTTCTCATCATTGATATGAATGCTTTTGTAGAGTTTAAAGAAGTTGTTTTTGTGCTACAATTCCCAGCATATTGCACTCAGCCTGGTGGCTTTGTTATACTGTATGCTATTGTATGTTTGTTTTCACTACAATATTGATATTTGTGGATTTCTGTGAGCCACTCCGAGTCGGTTTTTACTGAGGAGAGCGGCATACAAATCTAATATATTATTATTATTATTATTATTATTATTATTATTATTATTATTATTATTATTATTATTATTATTATTATTATTATTATTATTATTATTATTATTATTATTATTATCATAAATAGCTAATCTGGTCAGCAGCCACATTAGTCTTTTGTAGCACAAGAGAAACCAGAAATCTTGTAGCAACTTTAAGATGAACAAGTTTTTATTAAACTTGGTGTGTCCAAGAACCAGTGATGGGATGTCAAAAATTCTACTACCACGCCATGACGTCACGGACGTCATGGGCGTGGCCAATGTCATGACGTCATGACGTCATGGGCGGAGCCAACGTCATGACGTCATGACGTTGTGGGCAAGGCCAAAAATAAAAAATAA
Source organism: Furcifer pardalis (assembly GCA_030440675.1). Lineage (NCBI taxonomy): Eukaryota > Metazoa > Chordata > Lepidosauria > Squamata > Chamaeleonidae > Furcifer > Furcifer pardalis. The sequence continues at coordinate 94,404,736 of CP126897.1, forward strand.
ATAAATAAACATGCACACAGACCCGTATATAACTTAAAGAAATAAAATAAAGAAATAAATAAAATAAAATTTAAATTAAAGTACAACCACCCACCGAAAACACAAATAAATCACCCACCCACCCTAAATATAAAAGCCTCACTTACCTTCCTTGGCACTGACGAACCTTCATGTGGCCCGGGGCCACCCGGCAAGGCACGCTGCCCCTGACTGCCACGGCCGCCACAGCCGCCTGCAGCCCCTGCCTGGCCACCGAACTCCCACGGGCACGTTGGTGCCTGCCTGCGCCGTCCGCCCACGCTGCGCCGTCCTAGGGACTTGGGCCGGACAAACCCCCATGCCCTGGGTAAGCGCGGCGGGGCTCGCCACCGCCGCATCATCTTCCGCCGGCCGCCGGCAGCTTCCTCGGGCATGGGGGTTTCTCGGGCCCAAGTCCCTAGGACGGCGCGGGCGGGCGGCGCGGCGCAGGCGGACGGCACGGGCGGCGCGGCGCAGGCGGACGGCACGGGCGGCGCGGCGCAGGCGGACGGCACGGGCGGCGCGGCGCAGGCGGACGGCACGGCCAGGCACCAACGTCCCCGTGGGAGCTCGGTGGCCGGCTAGGGGAGGTGCCCTTCTCTTAGGGCTGCCGCCGCTGCTGCCGGAGCCACTCTAAAAAGAGGCGGCTCCAGCTTCGGAAGATTTTTTTTTTTTTAAATTGGATCCATTTGGCTCCAATTGACTGCGCATGTCCAGAAACTCAATTTGACGCATGCGCAATGCGTCAGATTGAGTTTCTGCGCATGCGCAGTCAATTGGAGCCATTTTATCTCTGATTTTAATTTTTTTTTTTCCTTTCGGTCAGGCGTCCGGAACCGGACGCCCCAAAAGTGGACTTCCCCTCACGGAGAACCCTCCGGGATTCATCTTACCGGTTCCAGAGATCCGTCTAGAACCGGTGACATCCCATCACTGCCAAGAACACTTCTTCAGTTTCATTTTCTGTTCAATAAATGTCAAGGTCAATTAAAGAAATGCAAATTGCACATTTAAAAATACATAATGGCTGGAATTCTGCTGTACAACTACGTCTGTGTAATGGGAATGACATCAACAGAAGTGGCAAAACACTGTTGATTAAGGACAGTTTTCCCTACACTCTGCTGATATGATAATTTGGCATTTGAATTGTTTGCAGCTCCACATCTACTGCACCAAAATATTTTGTCTTCAAAACTGGACACAGACCTCCAGCCACTGTTTCATTTGTTTGCCAGTTTTCGGCAGTTGCAATGGTCTTTGCTATCCATAGATGGCAAATCTTTTAGAGACAGAGTGCCCTAACTGCAACCCAAAACCCACTTATTTATCACAAAGTACCAACATAACAACAGGGGAGAAAGGAAACGCTCCCATTGGGCTTCTGGGCAGAGGGGCAGGGTGAACTTTATGCTGGGGGGAAGGAAAATGCTCCCATTGGACTGTTGGCCAGAGCGGCGGGTGAACTCTGTGCTGGGGAACGAAGGAAGCGCTCCCATTGGGCTGCTGGGCAGAGGGATGGGGTAAACTTTGTGCTAGGGTGACTGCAGGGGTGCCCACAGAGAGGGCTCCGAGTGTCACCTCTGGCATGCATGCCATAGGTTTGCCATCACTGCCATAGAAGATCTCAGGTACAAAATTGTCCTTTAGGTCAGCCAAAGTTTCTGACATTCCTCCTAATATATATGGAAGAATGGACACAACAGATAAGAAATGAGTCTTTCCTTTTACAAGTCAAGTGAATGATTTATTTTTATTTTACTTTGGTTTGGCCTTGGTCAAGGAAAAAGTAAAATATATCAGACATAATGAATGCTGGCCAATCTCTTGCTTTCCCAAAAGGAGTTGTCCTATTGGAGAATGGTGATAATGAACTATTCAACTTTTACTGATAATAGAGGGTTTCTTTATCTCATTTGCAATCCTGTGATTCAATCTTGCATTTGAAAAATGCAAAACATGTTCAAGGCTTATTAATTTTATCTGATCCTGCTGTTATTTCTCTCTCTCTCTCTCTCTCCTCCATTCCCTCTCTCTGTTCATACAGAAGAGCTGTTGAATCCTCTTGTTTGGCTGGCAGACTGCTTGGGAATCTATTCACGGGTTGGTAATTTAAAATAAAAGGAGCCTTTGTGGCATGAACCAGACACAGTATATTATCAGGATGAAGACCAACCAAAGTTCAGCCATTTAAGGTCATAAAGTTCATAAGACTGCTAAAACTTTCCCCAAGCCTCTGTTTTGTTCCAACACACATGACTGTGTGAGTAAATGAGCAAAGAATTATGGTGTCCTTTTGGTCTGGTGAGGGAACCAAAACTTGACATTTTCGTTTTTCACACAACATGTAGCTCATTTATGCCCTTGCAAGAGATGGCGAAAGCCACTGCTCGATGGCTTTCCCTAAGCTCTTTCATCCTGCTTGTTTGACTCTCAGGAGGTTTTCAAAGCAAGTTACTTAATAAAATAGCAGTTCAGCAATAAACATTAGAATCACTACCCTAGGGAAAGAAGAGTGGAGCTCAAGCCTTTAATTTAAAATGAATACTGAAAAGCTGAGAGGAATTGTGCAATTTATTTTCATTACCCATCCAGGCAACTTGCCTCATATCCTTTGCTAGGGGGTTCAATAAAGATGAGCTGGCACTGCCATGGACAAAATCTGCTGGTGAGACATATCACCACAAGATACACAACCAATTTACAAGTGTGTAATGGACGATACCTGTTCTTTTGTTATTTATATAGGGCTTTATAGATGAGTGACAGTCATTAATTGGTGCCTGGAATCAAACTGGAAGTCCCCTTCTTGCTTACTTAGTTAGCTAATCATGACACCAAAATTCCTTGAGACTTAATTAATGGCAGTAAGATGTTTAAGCTAAACTATGTCGGCATTTTTGCTCCCATCCTTTTGTATTTGGTACTGGAATGGCAACCAATTAGAATTAATTGAAGTTAGTCTTCTGGCTGATAAAGATTCTCCATCCTTGGACTAGTTGAACTCCTGTCAACTCCAATCCAGCAAGGCTCATATATACGGTACATGTGATTCTTAGTTGGCTCAAGCCATGTAACAAATGGGTATTCTTTATGTTCCAATCCTGAGATGATTGACATCGTTGTGACTCTTATTTTGTCTTTGTTGTGTGCATGTGTGGCTCATCACCTGGTTGAAGTCCACAGACAAGCAGGTCTGTATATAACTATGAGTGTTGTACAGTGGCTCTCTGGATTGTGTGTTAGTGGTTTGGTTTGGTTTGGTTTGCCTCATGTTTATTGAAAGAAGGTTGTGGTCCTGTAAACCAATAACAACATTGTGGCTAAAGTTTCAAAGGATCCTCATTATTAGAACCTCCGCACATTGATGGTCTTGTTCAGTAAGTAATAAGCTTCGTCCAGGCCTTCATAAAATTTCCTTTATGCTGGAATTGTGGCATTCTTTGTGTCATTGTTATGACGATTACAACAAATGTACTGTTCTCTGAAGCAGTAAGAATCCACCAAGAAATGTGCAGGGGTGATTCTGTGGTCATATCTTCCGCCTGCCCTTTATCTCCTTACCCCTTTTCCTATAATTGTTGCCTTGCACTAAAGCTAACATTTAGAAAGCAAGAAGCTGTGTGTTTCATAGAACTAGAATTATCTCTTTTCTGAGATACAGTATATCAGTTCTTCTGCTTATCTGTGTCAATACCACTGCTGGCTGGTATAGTAGTTGTGATAGTAATATGTTTTAAATTTTTAGCTATCCTTTGAACATTTCCATGGCAGTTTAGTAAGAGTTTGTTAGGTATTATGCCAAAGGCCTAAGTGCAGCATAGGTTTACTTGCAAATAAAACAATGTTCCATGCACTCTGGTGTCTAGGCATGCCTGCCACATGTCCACAGAAATTTCTGCAGACACAGACAGCTGCTCTTCAGCTATAAACAGAGATGAGCACTGAACCCTAGAGTCAGATACAACTGGCTTTCGAGCAAGGGTGACTTTTGGAAGTTCCACTAAAGCCAGGAGGATTTATTTTCAAGCACACCTGAATAAAATTGGGTTGCTAGTTTACTTCAACAAAACCAAAAGATGAATCTTGACTATAAAGGCCACCAAGTTTGTTGTTGTTTGAATTTCTTTTTCTCACACACAACACTAAATGGTTCTCTCCAACGATCTTATATGGTGGTGGTGTAATGATATATTTTAGTTTTCATGGTTTTTCAAGGCAGCTAGACAAATTCACAAAATAAACAGGCATTGTGATATGTATGTCAATGGCTATTTTTAAAAAAATCTGTCTATAAGGACCCAGAGCAGAATGCAATGTTAAAAATAGTTTTTGAAAACGTCCAAAATTTTTAAAATCATTGTTGATCATCCAGAAGCACCAATGGATTATGTCCAACAGGAATGAATGAGAAGAAGAAGAATCTTCTCTAGTTCTACACATAGATGTCCCATGAGAACCTTTATGGGAGATTGTTCTGTTTAATATTTTGTTCTTGACACCTGAGAGAGATTGAACCTTCCCTCGCAGCCACAAAGACAGGTAGAGGACAGGGAAATCATAATGTTTTATTCACAAGGAATGAATGTTCAATCACTGAGAAACTAAGTGCTACACCGGCCTTACACATGATGTGTGTTAGTATAAAATCTCAGATCAACACAGCTGGAAACCATACAGCTGTCTACACCAAGATGCTGCAAATGAATGTCATTCTTCAGCAAATGGCACTACCTTGCATTGTGGAGGCCAGAGTTGCAGTTATCCACTAATGCGATAATGGCAGAAGCAGATGTTCATGTTTGTCTGTTATTTTTGTTAATCTCTGCCTAAGTGGCCTCTTTGTCTCAGTCTGTCACTCTCACTCCCTGTCCTTTCTCCTTCTTGCTTTTCTCTTATCTGGTCCCTGAGGAGACAGGATGAAGCATGGACCGTGAGATTGTGCAGCAGGCAGGCAAGCAGGCAAGAAGAAAGGAAATGCATTTCACACTGTATCGGGTGCTTCCTTCAGTGGATTAAGTTAAAATAAATATCCTGGAAGAGAAAGAAAAAGCTCTAGACATATTTCAGAAGATGGGCCTGAAGAGAAACGGAAGGGGGAATTTTTGACACAACTTTTAGACTCAGCAAATATATCAAAGGCACAGAAGACAGTTGTGATGGGGGTTGTTCTGTCTAACTGGGGAAATGGACTCACCTCTGCACATTTATAACAATAAAAAAAAAACAAGACTCAACACAGATATGAAGAGACTTGTTGAATTTCAAGGGAAACACAGTTGCTGGGGGAAAAAAAATCAAAGGATTAGTCTCCTACAGGGGACTGTGCAGTTTGCCCATGATGCAAAGGTTGGCACTTCTCTTAGCTTTGTGCTGTTCTATAGAAGAATATTCTAGCATCATAAGGTATAAATGAACACATGGGTAAAGGGACAATGAGAAACTATACTCCAGAACTCTAACCACTGAGCTTTCCTGCCTGTTTACTGGGACATTATTCTATTCCAAAATATTCGGCTGTCACTTGAGATTAAACCCTGACCTACAGAACATGCTATCTAAAAAAAAAAGAAAGTTGCTGCCAGAAATAACTTACTTAGGAAATTGGCTTAGCCTGCCTAATATGCACACCCACAAACAATAAGAACACCTCTTCCCTTGTGCTACTCAATAGCAGAATATGCTAGGGCTATATAGTTATAAATCAGAACATGCCAAACAAGTACCGGTAGACATATCTCTGAATGAATTATGTAGGATTATTACAGGTTTCCTGAAACCTACGACCACTGAAAAAGACTATAATTTGGCTGGCAGTGCCACTCTGGAATCATAAAAAGAGCTGCTAGCAAATAATGAACTAAACAAGTGATACAGTACCAAACCCCATCCATTTCATGGACACAAACCAATGGCTAAAACTTAGGAAAGCTTTCTACACACCTTTCTAGTTTTAAATATTAAACCAAAAGAGGTTTGGCTAAACCTATAGGAAGCAAAAACAACCCACTTGCTGAATGGGTGAATGCCAAAGCATGTTTCCCCACCAGATGCTGGACCATCTAGAATTCACATAATAGACTTCGTAGGCAAGTAGCAAGATCAAAGAATATTCTAGTAACATGGGCTACTTGAATACAGGACAAATTTTCTATTAATGTAGAGAAATACAATCAATGGAGCATTTATTAGCTTGCAATCTATATCCTACCAAGTATAGAAAAGGCAATCTAGTAAAAGGCTGCAGTGATGCTATTGAAGTAGCCCGCATCTGGTCAAAATTAGTCTACTGATTTTAACATTTTAATTTCTTGTGTGCTGATCAGGGCTTCTGGGAACTGAAATCCAAGAACAGCAAGAGCACCAAGGTTTGCCACCCCCTGGTCTAAGTGGTCCCCTGGACAACATGTTGCTTCACCTTCTTTGTATCATAAGTAATAACAGTCTATAGCTAAGGTGTTTCAGTGCTATGTCGGCAGCTTGAAAACATGCAGCCTCATCAACTCTACATTTGACAACACCCAACAAACTTCCTCTGTAGCAGGAGTTTGATATGTATTTCCAAGTCCTTTGCTGGCTGTTAATTATAGCATTAATCCTTGTGAAGCACCAAAGGGCCCAACTATGCCCCAGAAAAGAAAAATGGTTCCAGAACTAATAAAAAAAACTGTACAAACCAAAATGAAATGGAGGATGTACAGACGTGAGGAAGATTTCCAATGAGATCAATGTGCAACCTCATATTTACAATGGAACAAATGCTGTATCTGGACGACCTCTCATTCAGAGTCATATAAAATCAATCTTGAACAACTCCTTTGAGAGACTTTAAAGTACCTTATGGACTTAATTAGAAAAGTCACTTTGGTGATCAAAAGACCACTGCCTCTTCACATTACACTCAAGCAGATCACACTCAATCTAATATTTCATTTCTTTAAAATGTGGCCCGAGCTTGGCCACTTTATCATAAAAATGAGGAGGGAAAGGTCATACTAAGGCAGCATTGACTGTCCATGGCTGAGATGGACAAAATCACTATGGTGCTAAAGGTTATTATAACTCATAGGTTGGTGGGTGATCTTAAAAGGTTAACAGCAATATGAATATTGCTTCACAAACTCAACAACAGCAAAATGAGATGTTGACAAACATTAAATGTCAATGCCCAAAGCAGGGAATCAGATTTATTTACTAAATATAACGTCAATTATTTGTGTTAAATTCTTTGGGGGAATTCCATTTTACTACCAGCAGAATGCTTCAACAGAAAATCATTTAGTCAAATTCAGATGTGACTAGAATGTTCTGGGGCTCCATAATTCAGTGTGTGTTTTCAAATATTCACCTCAGTTTGAGTTTTATTATATTTGTTTTGCAATTGCCTAATATTATGGGGTTTTGTGGTAGGGTTGCAATATTTACAATATACTTCTATCCAGGACCTGGGAAAATTAAGCCTCTTTTTGTACAGTGGATGTTACTCCTAAATAAAACAAGTATAATGCTGCAGCCATCATTCATTAAGCAAACTGAACAATGAAATTTTTCAACCACTAGAAATGATTACTGTAATTCAGTTAGACAGTAGATTTAAAAGTTTTAACAAGGCATAGACTTACGGATGAAGAGCTTGAGACTCACCAGAGAAAATAGGGAGCTCACCTTTTACATATTTGTTCAAAAAAAATTAAGGCAAAGAGATGGATCTCTGAAGTGGAACCTATGGCCCAAGCAATAACTGTCTCATTCTAGGTACTCTGCTGGTTTATTTTCAATAGCATATTTGAAGCATATCTTGTACTCTGCAGGTGTAATGGGGCTTTCACCTAGAGTGACAGCCTCTCAACTCCAGCATGGAGTTGTGTTCTTAAACTCACACAGTTAGCCAATATTTATTTAACCAGGTGACACCCATATTTTGAGTATTAAGCCCAAATAAACATAGTTCAAGAGAAATGGAGATTTGCCCAATTATCAACAAAGGTTGATGGTAAAAGGTAGGATTCTATAAGAGAATGAGAAGTTTAATGTAAAATATTAAATATCCCAAAACATCTGAGAAGTGGCTTTAGATATAATGAATTTCTTTAAAACCGCTTCGGGAGATTTTGGTTGTGTGTGGTTTTTTTTTTTTTTTGCAGAACTTCAGTAGTTACCCTATAGGTGCTGTTTTTAGTCAACCACCTTGGAAATTTATGGTATTGTACCCCGAAAAAGTAATTTTCTCCAGCACTAGAGCTTAACAAAAACGTTAAATTATTGAGATGGAGACCATCTTACACTATGGAAATATAAACTGTTGTTCTTAATATACAGTAAATACTTTCCCATTTCTGTGTTGTAACTAGCTTTATTTGGATAATAACATCAAATTGCACCATAGTATTTGTTGTTTTCAGGGTTTTTGCTACATTAGGGATAGTTTGGTGCCTTGAGGCAGACGCCACTTAATATACACAGTTATCCTTTTGTCTACTTTCATTGCGGATAAGACTGCTTGTAACAATAAATAGCATTGTTCAAATAAATGACTGAAAATACATATTCTATACACACACACAAATTATGTAGCAAAAGAGAAAAATGTGATCTCTAGTGATTTTGTTATTTTGGGAGATCACTCTGGAAATAAATCAGATTTTAAAATGTAACAACCTTTTAAAAAGAAAGTGCTTGTCATGTTTACATAGAGGTGGGAACAAGACTCTTCACCGAAGCAATTAGCACAAATGTTTCCAAAGAATCTTATCCCATGCAAAACAACAGCAAAAGTAAAAGGTAAAGGTAAAGGTTTCCCTTGCTCGAAAGCCAGTCATATCTGACTCTAGGGGTCAGTGCTCATCTCTGTTCTACAGCAAAAGAGAAATATCAATATGTCTAGTTTTAAGAACGATGTTGCCCAACTGGACAGCATCCAGCCAAGGACAACCAAAATTGATGGCTTATAGTGTGAATAAGGTAGGGTTCACTATAAAGGTTTGGGGACAAAGTACCTCCCAATGCTTACGCCACAGACCATCTATATCAGTGGTGGCAAACCTTTAAGGGCTGAGTGTCCAAAAGGAGGGTGGGGGGCAGCCATCATTTATGCCGGAGATGTCATGTGGGTGCATGCCCCTGCATGTGCACATGAGCACTACCAATTTATACCACGTCCCCGGAGAAGCCCCCACCAATGCACCAGGCACCAGACAAGGCCCCACCACTACCTCAGACACACATATCGCTAGGGGAATCCCTGACAGCATGCATCGGATAACATTAAAAATCGGATAACACTAAGACTTGTGGAACCAAGTTTTAGCTTCATCTGAGGTTTTACTGTATAAGGTCTCTCAGCCTATTGCGTCTACAATACCATCTAGCCATCTTGTTTTTGGCCACTCCCTTCATCTTTTGCCCTCCACCTTTCCCAGCATCCAGTCTTTCTCAAGTGAATCTTCTCTTCCTATTTGATGTCCAAAGTACTTTAGCTTCATCTCAGTTGAAGGAATTCTCATCAACAACACGACCTCCTTCAGCAGTCTCTCCCTGAAGTCTCTCAGTAGCTCAGTCCTTCTCTTCAGTATGACAGCCTCCTCTGAATGATAACCTCCTCAGAATGATAATCTCCTCCGAAGACCCTTCCCAGAGGGCCACAGTTATACCCTGGTGTTGCTGGGCAGATTCTCTAATCAGCCACAGCTTGGCTGTTTCAGGAGCACGTAGACGAGGCATGCACAGCCGGGCAATCAGTTTGAGGCTCTATTATGAACACCTGTGTATAAAACACTTGCAGGGCCTTAAAGTTGTACTATTCCACTGGGCAGCAATCTTTGTACAATACCCCACAAAGGAAAATGTCCTAACACATGCATCCGATAACATTAAAATCCTATGGGATACATTGGGTAATGTTAAAACGCCATAGAGATACATTGTAACTGGCACAGGCTTTAGTGAATGTTATCCGATGCATCCCATAGGATTTTAATGTTATGTGATATAATTTTTTTTTCCAGATTGCTTAATGTTATGCAGTTTTAGCGTTATCTGATGTAAACCTTATCCGAGGTATTACTGTACGAGAATCTCTACAATTTGTTCATTGACAAGATAAGTGTGTTTCTGTAAATGAAATGTGCCTTCAAGTGCTACAGGTCCCAGAATTCTTTATTATTTGTTGACTTTTCCTGTGTATAGGCAAAAGGAATTGCCCTCTGATTGATAGGGCTTCAAACAGGACTGTTCTTTGTAAATTAGGAAACAAAGCTACCCTAAGCTTCCTGTGTCTTGTCTAGGATCATATTCAGAAAATGGAATGATATTCCATGTGTGTACCAGCTTTCATTTCATTGTGTCAAACTTCAGCAAAGATTTTTTAGATACTGCTTTGAAAGTCACTGTACGGATCACCAGGATGCTTAACCATTTTGGTTAAATTTCATCCCTATTCTTTGAGGTTCAATTGAGTTATTCCATTCCTTACAAATAAAATCTCCAGTAGCCATGTTAACTTTAAAATAATGCTTCGCACAGGTCAAATTCAAATTTATTTTATATATTTAGCTTGTCTGGCCAGACATCCCACTACAGTAATAGAGCAACTCAACACCAAATGTTGGGTAGCGGTAAATAACCTGACTCCCTAAAGGGGCCAATGGCTACGGGCAAATGAGTCCCCTTAGGTGGGGTGATGGTCCCTTTCAGTGAGGAAATGCCCCTGGAAACCATCATATTGGGCGCAGCGGTAAATGAGTAGAGGAGGAACCACTTCACTATTCTGATTTCCAATGGTCATGGAGGTGGAAGAGGCCATGCCATATGGACTGGCTGTGAAACCGCACCTTGTCAATATAATCAAGGCTGCGGCAGTCCATTGCAGTCCCGGCATCAAATCCTGCATGTCTCATTTCATATGTGCTGGAGGAGATGGCTCTGTGATCATAGTGTGTGGATCACTTCATGGCAAACTGGGGTCCACCTTAAACAAATTCATGCCAGTGGCAATTTTCCTGAAACTAGTCAGGAAAAAAAAGTATATTTGGACACGAGTAGCAGCCACCACTGCATATATCTAACAGAACCCAAACACTGGATGGCATTCAGATAGCTCCATCTGGATGCAAAAACATATTACAAGCCAATATAAACAACATCTTTTTAAATGAACAGAAAGGAAAACACCCAAAAATGCTTCATTGAGTTGAAAGCAGGTTGTACACAAAGATGTGTTGTTTGTTTATTAGTACAGAGTGTTTGTATTGCCAAGCAGCAATGCACAAGCCAAAATTATTGTGGTGTTGGCTTCTCATTTAACACTTTAAAAATTGTGTCATTTTATTGCATACTGCTGCACAGGCCAATTTCATAGGCAATCTATAAATATTTGGAAAGAAAGGATTTACAATCAAGATGTTAGAAACACAGAGAGGCACATAATACTTCCACCAGCATTTTCAGACTTCACAAAAAGTCCCCCAATCGAAAATCAGTGCTCACTGTGCCTGGCTGACCCCTGATTTACTATTAAAACTGCTGCCAGCTGCCTTCTGGTGCTTTATGGTTCAACCATAAGCATCAATTTGTTGACACTGAATGTTTCCAAAGTGTGTAATTGGCATTTTGCCTGCAGTGTTTGAAGGAGCCAATTAGCCTGTAACTATTCCAGTGTTTCTGGGGATGTGGTCTGATAGAGAAAACAGCTCTACTTCTTAGATCTCATTTACCACCAAATGGACAACCTTCTCAGAGGACTTGTTCTGACTTCATCTTCTCATGCCAATGTGAACTGTTTCCCCCCTTACTCTAGCAGCCCAGCAGTCTGGCCAGGTGATCCTGCTATGGTAATAGAGAAGACCATACTGCCAGTAACTCAACATTGATCATCAGGCAGCGGTTAACTAACCTGACAACCCTAAGGACTAATGGCCTTGGGTGCCAAAGTCCACAGGGAAGGGTGATGGTCCCTAAATGGATTAAATCCCACTTGAATCCATCTTGATGGAGGGCAGCAGCTTCATTAATACTGGCCTGGGGCTGAGGAGACTTTGTGTGCCAAAAAGGCTGAGAATTAGAAAGTAACATGTGACACTGGATCAGTGGTATGGGTGTAATGCTGCAATACATGCAGAAGGCCGATGAAAGGCCACTGCATTATACAGTCTCCATGGCTGATTGCCATGATGATCACCTGTATTCAGATTCAGATATGGCTGAAAAGAAGAAAGAAGAAGGCCAGCAATTGTGAGATGCTGTGACTGTGAGGGACATTCCATATGAAAGAAGCCTAATGTGTTTGGGACACTCCGATGTTTCACAAGTAAAGAGCAGAAGGAACACAATAAATGTACATAAATCTTATCTCGTGTGAAAGAGTTGGGTAGAGGATTGGGTTTTTATCTCCCTTGCATAATATGACCTGAGAGTATCGGGTCAAATTGATTTCTGGACAAATAAATAAAATACTACTTGTTTTGCACAGTTCATAAGTGTTTGAAGGAACCCATGTAGCCTATAACTATTCCAGTGTTCCTGAGGATATACCCAATAGAAAGAAGGGCTCCTTTTCTTAGACCTCATTCACCACCAAATGGACAACATTCTCAGAAGACTAGTTCTGGCTTCAAAGGAGGAGAGCCTCCAGCTTAAACAAACATGATCCAATCCACAGACATTCTCCATAACCCTAAGAAATTACTTCTGCCATGTTTCTAATTATTAGATATTAACAGGCTAAAAAAGGTCCAAGAAGGTTTCTACAATAAAGTATATTCTAGTTTGCAGCCCTGGAAGATTTTGCAAAGATTAGAAGATCTATTTTGAATTCTGGAAAAGCTCTTCTTGAAGCAGGGGCTCTTGAAGCAGGGGCTTTCGAGTAAGGGCAACCTTTACCTAATAACAGAAGATCCCAGGTTGGTGGGTTTGGAAGCTTTGCATGGAGCAAAAAGACTCTTAGATGTGGACACAGTTGTGGGATTCAGCAGGTTTGCCCCAATTCACCAGAACTGGTAGCAGAAATTCTGGCTGGCCCCACTTATCCAAGTTTTGAAATAAAGTGCAGTCAAACCTCGAACAACATTATGACTTGGTTCCACAAGTCATGACGTTATCTGATTTTTAGCGTTGTCCGATGCATGCATCGAACAACGCTAAAAAAAAGCCTTGACTTCAGGGGCAAACCTTGTGGTTTGTCCCTGAAGTCATTGCTGTGCTTGGGGGGTGGACTGGGTAGCCAAATCCACCCCCCAAGCACAGCTATCCTTGCCAATGCAGAAGGGATGGGGAGAAAGGCGCTCGTTCCGTGCGCTCGTGCGTGGGAACGAGCACCTTTCTCCCTGTCCCTTTTGCATTGGCAAGGATCACTGTGCTTGGGGTGTGGATTTGGCTACCCAATCCACCCCCCAAGCACAGCGATCCTTGCTAATGCAAAAGGGACAGGGAGAAAAGTGCTCGTTCCTACGCACAATGTGTATTTTAATGTGTATTTAATGTGTATTTTAATGTGCATTTAATGTGTATTTTAATGTGAGCTTTTGTGGATCAAGTCCACTGGCTCTTTGGCTATAAACAGAGATGAGCACTGAACCCTAGAGTTGGTAACGACTGGCTTTTGAGTAAGGGCAACCTTTACCTAATAACAGAAGATCCCTGATTGGTATTCAAATTTGACATCAGGGTTTTTCCCTGCAAGTGGTTCAAGGTCTCCCTTGCTCAAAAGCCAATTATAACTGACTCTAGGGTTGAGTGCTCATCTCCATTTACAACCAAAGAGCTAGTTCTGCCTGTGTTTGCAGATGTATACATTGCCATATGGCAGGCATGACTAGATCACCCATGACATTGGCTCCGCCCATGACATTGGCTCCACCCACCGTGTGGTAGTAAAAATTTTGGAGCAAAATTGGAACAAACTGCTAAGAATCCCTTTGCTGCCAGAATGGTTCTTGAAGGAACTGAATGTTTGGCTAGTTTTCTGCATCTGATGAAAGATCATTATATACATTTTAGTCCTATACAGATAAAGGTGGACCCTTGAACAACAGTGGAGGTTCTTCTTCTGCTGCTGCTTTATCCAAATCCGAAAACAGTTGTAACTCGCTTAAAGAGTATAATGCGTTCCACAGGATTGCTCTTTAAGCGAGTTTGCTCTTTAAGCGAAACACCATTGTAAGTGACCAATTGGGGGAGGGATTGCGAACCCCGATTTATTTGTTAAGCGAGTTTTTGGTTGGTTTTATTTGTTAAGCGAAGCAAACATTCAGAGAAAATTCTGCTCTTTAAGCGAGTTACTCTTTAAGCGAGACACTCTTTATGCGAGGTTTGACTGTACAGTATTGACGATCATCAAGGCAATGAGCCATGAAGACTGTCCTGAGAATATAATGCAGTGGCCTTCCATCTGTCTTCTGTATCACATCTGTACTGCTGATCCAATTCTCTGAGTCACTTTCTGGTCCTGAGCCCTTTTGACACACAACAAAGTCCTCATCAGCCCCAGACCAGTATTAATGAAGCTGCTGCCCTCCATCAAGATGGATTCAAGTGGGATTTAGTCCACTTGGGGACTATCACCTTTGCCTGTGGACTTTGGCATCCAAGGCGTTAGTTCTCAGGTTTGTCAGGTTAGTTAATTGCTGCCTGACACTTGGCACTGGGTCACTGGCAGTATGGTCTACTCTATTACAATAGCAGGATAACCTGGCCAGAGATTAGGGGTGCAGTAAAAAAATCCATTGTTCTGGGGCAGACTGGGTCCTACATGTCTGGGTCCTGCTGTTGATGATGTTTTGCTATCTGCCTTTTCGTCTACCAGACCACCATGGTTGTATCTCAGGTGCCAGACCATCCCAGCAACAGCAGCTCCAGGAAAGATCTATTTCCTACTCTTGACGTTCCTAGATCAGTGATGGTGAACCTTGACACTCCAAGTGTTCTTGGACTTCAATTCCCAGAAGCCCAAGTCCCTGTGAATCCACATGAATGAGTTTACTACATGTGTTCTTGGACTTCAATTCCCAGAAGCCCAAGTATCTGCAAATCCACATGAATGGGTTTACTGCGTGTACGTGCAGTAAACACATTGTGTGGATTCACAGAGACTTGGGATTCTGGGAATTGAAGTCAAAGAACACTTGGAGTGCTAAGGTTATCCATCACTGTCCTAGATTATCAATGCAGCACAACAGTGATTATCTAGGAACCTCAGAGGGAGAAATCCATATATAAGAAGATCTGCAGAGTTCAAGCCCACATTATCCGAGGGTCAAGTGTACTTCCAAAGTTATGGAATATTTTGTGGTTAATAAACCTTCATTCTTCTCATTTACTTAAGTTTGCTCCCAAGTCTGTATTCTAAGCAAACATCTTGTTTGAATTCCATGAGAAAGCTGCCATAAATCCAGCTGTTCTCAGAGGGGGTGGGTATACTAATATCTGGGAGGAAAGGGGAAGCAGAGTGAAGAAATCGAACTATGTGGTTAATGCATGGACTGACAGGGAGAAAGTCTGTTTTCATCCATACATGATGGAAGTGCTGAATTAAAATACAAACTGAAATTCTGTAATATTATAGATTAAATGATGTGAAAGGGAATATCTAATAAATAACCTTTGCTTTGGGTGTATGTCATCCCCTAACAGAGATCTTGCATGTGAATTACTGCAGTTGTGTATGTGATGGGATATTATAATGGAAAGCCCATTGCTGGAAATACACAGCACTGTGCAAAAATCTTAGGCCACCACCAGCTGGTTTGGGGGGGATTCAATGAATGATTTTTCGGGATATAACTCAACCTCTGAGTTGCCTATACATACCAAATCTGGAGAAATTCTTCTATTCAGTTTCCTCTCAACCCTTTCCAAGTTTGATGAAGTTTGGAGTTAGAGTGTCTGAGTTATGAGTTCCCAGATTACTATTTGAATTTTCACCAAGCCAACTGGTGGCGGCCTAAGACTTTTGCACAGATTGCATATATTTGACAAATACTGTATACAGTCAAACCTCGCATAAAGAGCGACTCGCTTAAAGAGTAAATCGCTTAAAGAGCAGAATTTTCTCTGAATGTTCGCTTCGCTTAATGAATAAAACCAACCAAAAGCTCACTTAACAAATAAATCGGGGTTTGCAATCCCCCCCCCCCACACACACAATTGGTCACTTACAGTGGTGTTTCACTTAAAGAGCAAACTCGCTTAAAGAGCAATCCTGTGGAACGCATTATGCTCTTTAAGTGAGGTACAACTGTACTGTATATATTTTCTCATAGTAACCAGTGCTAAAGCTTTCATGTGGGACAGGGGACACATATGGAGAGTATTAAGGATGTAAAAATTCCCCTTTAAGCACTAGTTGCCATAGTTAAAAACCAGCCACCCAGAAATGATAACACTTGGAATAACTCCATTTTTTTTCATTTAAAATTATTTAAATAGATTTATCTTTTCTTTCCTCTGCTGACATTGCAAAGTATCCCTTGTCACAGCTGATCCCTCCACCAAATCAGTACTAACTGTGTGCATCTGTTACCTTTAAATCAGGGCTCTCCCAACCCTCCACCTCACCTCTTATCATGTTGCATCTTGTGCTTGCCTGCAAAATCTGGGCATTATTTTCCCACCATTAGTGGCATATGAGCACCATATGTAGTACTGCTGCATTGAGGATGATACATTTAGAGGCACAAGATAGGAAACAGATCTTGATAGGGATATACAGAAGCACAGTGCCATTCAAAACTTTTAGAAAAGAAAAATAGTACGTGTGACAGGTTTTTTTGCCAATGATATGTCATATTCAGCATTTGGTCCAGACTTTGAGAAAGTTACTTTTTGGGCTAACAACTCCCAGAATCTCCTAGCCAACATTGGCCCACGTAACCTTCCTGAAGGTTGGGTCTGAGAAGATATATGTGTGGTCATCAGGCCATCTCCTCCTCCTCCTCCTTTTGCCTGACCTAGTGTGAGAAAGATTAGGTGACACAAGGTGGCCATTGCCCAAGGTATGCCAAATTGTGGTTCAAAAACACCACAATCTTTCTGTGTTCCTGAAATGATGTGATCAAATCAAAGCTAGAAAAACTAGAACATTTTTGTACTACTAGGGTGGTGGTTCTGGGTGCTTTAATTTAAAAAGTAATTTTTCAACACAATTGTTCCTGCTAAAAGCAGCCTGTCAATTTAGTGCTAAAGATTTAAGATACTCATCTAGCCTTTCTGCAAACATTTATGATAATATAAACTGTGTTATTTCTTAGGCATCGTTGCCTGAGATTTAATTGCTTCATTTGGAAGAGAGTGTATGATCTGCTGCACTCATGCCATGTCTCTATAAAATGTGTGTAAAACCATGTGCATTCCTGCAGACATGAGCAAGCACATTTGGTAATGGAACAGGGATGACTCAAGATTTTTTTTTGCCTAAGGGAGAACAACGGATGGTACCCTCTGCCCACCCAGATCAGGTGATAATAGTGCAAACCAAGCTAAGCTAGTTTCTCAAGGCAGAAAACCCCCAAACTTGCTTTTCCTTCTCCCTGGAAGTAAAAATCAAGGCCCAAATCCAATTGGGGGAAATATGTGCAAGGCAAGTGAGCAAATAATTCCTTCTTTTTTGCTCATTTCTTGTCACCTCACCTAAAGAAACAAAAGATTGTGACAGACCCCTGGTGGCTAACCTTGGCACTCTAGCTGTTCTTGAACTTCAATTCGCAGAAGCCCAAGTCCCTGTGAATCCACACAAATGGGTTTACTGTGGCTAGTAAACCCATACGTGTGGATTCACAGGGGCTTGGGCTTCTGTGAATTGAAGTTCAAGCACAGCTAGAGTGCTAAGATTCACCACCACTACCCTCACCACCACTGCCCTACAATCTCTCATTAGACAAAATTAAGTCTATTCAGTGTTCAATGATGGTGAACCTTTTAGAGATCAAGTGCCCAAACTGCAATCCCAAACTCACTTATTTATCGCAAAATGCCAACGCAGCAACAGGGGAGGAAGGAAACGCTCCCATTGGGCTGCTGGGCAGAGGGGCGGGGGTGAACTCTGTGCTGGGGGGATGGAAGAAGTGCTCCCATTGGGTTGCTGGGCAAAGGACAGAGGCAAACTGTGCTGGGGTGACTGCACAGGTGTCCACAGAGAAAAATTCCTAGTGCTACCTCTGGCACATGTGCCATAGGTTCATCACCACTGTACTAGTTTGTTGTTACAGTTCTCTATAGATCAATTGACAGTGTGACAGTGGTTTTGGTTACTGTTATTTCTCTCTTACTGGCATGGGTGGGTAGATACAGGGAATCCAATTAGACTGCGAAATATTGTCTCTGTTTGTGGAACATGCATTTGCTTGTAACATGAAGAAAATAAAGGATCAAAAGGTTATTTGTGAGCAACAAAACTTGCCACAATAGCACTTTGAAATGAAAAGTGGAAGCACATGTGGCAGAGAACAAAAATTGATATAAATACATTCCATATTGTTGAGTTTCCTGTTAAAGCCAAGTCTTGTCTGTCTCCGCAAAGAACAAGCTATTATCCAGCCATCCATAAAAGCTAGTTTTTGTTACTTGTATTGCTACATTTGCCTGCTCTTTGCAGGTAAACAGTGTGCTCTGTACCAGCATATGGCATGTGGCATAGTGTATAGATACAGTAAAACCCTGACTTACGTATGCCTCGAGTTACATAAAATTCGACTCACATAATGATTTTTTGCACTAAAACCATGTCCTGATTTATATAAATGTCCCGATTTACATAACACAATTTCCTATGGGTTTTCTTCAAGTTATGTAAAAAATTCATTTTTCCTATGAGGTTGCTTCGATTTACATAAATATCATTTTCCTATGGGTTTGCGTCGAGTTAAGTAAAAAACCGATTTACATAAAAGCCTGTGGAACAGACTTTTTACGTAAGTAGCGGTTTTACTATATATGGTTGGTTCCAGACAGAATTTAATAAGCCCAGAACTTATAACTTGATTTGGATCTTTAAAGGACATATTTTCTTGTTTTAAAATGAATATTGTCACACCGTATGATTCTGATGGCTCTTTCACTTACATAATTTAGATAATTTCTATTCTTGAGAGGGAGTTTAGTTAATCCCTGCATATGACAGCCTTCCCAGCAGGGTAAACAGAAAGAGCCTTCTCGAAGATTGTGGTATTTTTGAACCACAATCCATCATACCGTGGTACAGTAATACCTCGGATAACGCTAAGACTTGGTTCCACAAGTCTTGGTGTTATCCGATTTTTAGTGTTATCCGATGCATGTTAAAATCCTATGGGATGGATCGGATAACGTTAAAGCTCCATAGAGATACATTGTAATCGCACAAGCTTTAGCGGTTGTTATCCGATCCATCCCATAGGACCTTAATGTTATTCGATCCAATTCTCCTCCCCAGATTACTTAACATTATGCAATTTTAGCGTTATCCGAGGTAAACGTTATCCGAGGTATTACTGTAATGGCAACCTTGTGTTGCTGGCTAATCTTTCTCACACTAGGTCAGTTGAAAGGAACTGAAGAATGACCTAGTGTGAGAAAGATTAGCCATTTTGGCAGTTTCACATCTGGTCTAGACATGGAAGAAGAAGAAACCTTCATGGCTAAAGACTGTCAACTGTTTCTGTAAACCCCTCCCCTTTGCCAACATGGAGCATCATGGTAGAGGATGATGGTACCTGTAATTCAACACCCTCAAGTGTCACAGGCTTAGTGATGGTTGCTTTGTGCTAATATAAAAGGTAAAGGTCACCCTTGCTCAAAAGCCAGACATATCTGACTCTAGGGTTTTGTATTCATCTCCGTTTATAGTCTAAGAGCCAGCTCTGTCTCCATCTGTAGAAATTTTTGTGGACATGTGGCAGGCATGACTAGATACTGTAGTGCACGGAATGCT
This sequence comes from Furcifer pardalis, assembly GCA_030440675.1. NCBI lineage: Eukaryota > Metazoa > Chordata > Lepidosauria > Squamata > Chamaeleonidae > Furcifer > Furcifer pardalis. Next base: position 94,424,651 of record CP126897.1, read on the forward strand.
GTTTACCTTCCCAACAAAGTGGTACCTATTTATCTACTTGTAATTTCTTGTCTTCAATCTGCTAGTTTGGCAGAAGCTAGGACAGAGACAGGAGCTCACTTCGTCATGCAGCATTCAGGTCTTGAACTGCTGACCGTACAACCTTCCAGCATCTTAACCACTAAGCCATCAATGCAAACACGTATTTGTCACATCCATACATTGCAATGTGCAGAAATACTCCCTTCAACCTGTGGGGAACAGCCATTAGCAAGGTATAACCAGGAAGGAGGCACTGTTCATGTAACAAACCTTCTGGCAGTGGTGGAGTGTTACAAAGATCTATGAAAGACAGGACAGGGTGCATAATCCTCTGTGTGAAAACATTTCCAGCAGTGACAAGTTCCTCTTCCACCACTCAAAAGGCATTGCCCTAACCCAGGGGTGCCCAAACTATGACCGAGAGGCCAGATCCGGCCCCCAACACCAATTCATCCGGGCCACGAAGCCCTTGTTGCTCCCGGGAGTGGAAGTAAAACGCGCTGATATGGCTAAAAGGGGAGCAGCCACAGCCTCTCATCTGCTGGCACTGGGCCATTTTATTATTATTATTATTATTATTATTATTATTATTATTATTATTATTATTATTATTATTATTATTATTATTATTATTATTATTATTATTATACCCTGCCCCACTCCCATACAGTGACTCTGGGTGGCTTACAGGAATGCAGGAAGTAAATGATGCTGGATTAGCTTTTTGGTTTAGGTTCATGGTCCATGTGAGAGCCTGCTTTCTGCCTCCATCCCACTATGATGACCCTCCTCCCTTGTAAAAATGAACATCTCTTCACCCCGTGAGGAAAAGTACTTTGGAGTTGTTTGTGCCTTGCAAAAACCTTTTGTTCACACCTTTCACAGTTATAAAGTCTGGCTGATCAAGTTTCTTGAAGGTACATAATCAGTGATGGGATGTAACAGGTTCTCACCAGTTCCCCAGAACCGGTAGTAACTTTTCCCAGTGTCCTGGAGAACCGGTAGCAGATTTTGGGGGGAACCACTTTCGAGGCTTACTTTTTCACTGGTTTCCCCACTGCGCATGCACGCCAAGCACTTGGTGTGCATGCACGCTTACAGTGCTTGGTGCATATGCACGGCATCCTTGCTGTCCTCGCAAGCAGGGAGAAGGAAGAGAAGTGGCTAGCCTGAAGCTCCCTATAGCCTGCTCCTCAGGGTAAGTGACTCACCTTTGGATGTGGTGTGTCTGTGCGTATTTTAATGAGTATTTAATACCTTTACCTATATTGATGTACTACCACAGTTCCTAAAAAGGACTGGCGGCCTGGCTTGTGGTTTTTAAGCAAAGTCTTGGAGTTACCTCATCAATCAGCTACACCTGTGCTGTTCCAATTGGAGAACTCTTAGGGAGGTACAGCTGTTTTACATTTACATTAAGGCATATTATCCTAGAGAACTGGTTAGACAAAGACTTAGTACCTAACTTTTTTAACTGTTGAAAAGTTGAAAAGTGCCAAAATGAAGCCATCTTGTGGTGAGTTCATTCTGTAGTTCCTTCCATCTGACCTAGTGTGAGAAAGATTAGCCAGAATAAGCTTTAAGCTCTGGTTTAAAAGCTGTGGTTGATTTGTGTTTGGGGTGGGTGGGTGTATTTTAATATTTTATTTATTTATTTATTTATTTTATTTACGGGTTTATGTTGTGGGTGGGTTGGGTGGTGTGTGTGTGTGTGTGTGTGCTTATTTTTATTTTATTTTTAAATTATTATTATTATTATTATTTTTTCTTTGGCCCCACCCATGACATCATGATGTCATGTTAGCTCCGCCCACACTGTGACGACATCACGGTGGGGTAGTAAAATTTTTGACATCCCACCACTGTACATAATGCAAGTTCCCCCTGTTATCTGTAGTCCCTCAATTATGCAACTCAGGGTGGGTAACAAAAATGCAAATTATAACAGCGAATAAATCACATAACAGTAAATAAATCACAATATAAATCACCACATCATAAAATACTCATAAAATATTCATAAATGTTCATATTTATAAATGTTCATTTAAAGTCCTGTAGCAGAACAAATAACATGTCCTCATCTGTCCACAGGGGTCGCAGCAGCTCCTATCCTATCATAAGTTTTTCTTCCCCCAGGCCCCTTCTCTTGCAGGGTTCCCCAATATTGGGTTTTGGACTTCAATTCCCAGGTGCCTAAGTTAGTACATTGGCTGATCAGTGCTTTGGAAAATTGACTTAGGCTTCTGAGAATTGAAGTCCAAAACCCAAAGTTGAAGAACACTGTCTTAGAGGACCCAGCTGTGTGGGCCACATAATCTGCCCTGCACTTCCTACCTTAGGCTAAACTAACCTGCTGCCTCAGCTGTGGCAGATGAAATAACAATTCTATCTCTAGTAGTGAAGTAGGATTAGCATATTTAAAGCAATGGTCTACCCAGTAGTAGTGTAGGGCTGTGAGAGCTGGACCATAAGGAAGGCTGAGTGCAGAAGAATAGATGCCTTCGAACTGTGATGTTGGAGAAGACTTTTGAGAGTCCCCCCTGGACTGTAAGGAGATAAAATCAGTCAATCCTAAAGGAAATCAACCTCAATTGCTCCTTGAAAGGAAAGATGCTGAAGCTCAAATAGTTTGGCCACCAAATGAGAAGAGAGGACTCACTGGAGAAGGCTCTGATGCTAGGAAAGATTGAAGGCAAAAGGAGAATGAGAGAGCAGAGGGCGGCATGGGCCAAATTAATTGGTGTCGGGAGCTGCATCTGGCCCCTGGGCCATAGTTTGGGCACCCCTAGTTTAAGCAGAGAAAATGGTAGCCTAAAAATCTATCTTATCCTGTTGCAAAACAGATTGCAAGGTGCTTTTTACTTCCGCTTCTGGTGGGAGGAACTGCATGACTGGCCCACAACCCACAAAGTCTGGGCACCCCTGTTTTATATCTTGGCTCCCAAGACATTTGACTTTGCTCTTGGGCCAACCCTGGCCAGACTTCTGGTGCTGGAGCTGAGTGACTTTTCTCCCTTGGGATCGGTACGGGCAGGTTGGTGGGATCAGCAAATGAGCCAATGGGCTCTCTGAGGCTTCATATTTCTGCCTGCTTAGTGTGTCTGGTTTGAATGCCTGACTTAAAACTCTGTACTTGGAAAACAACAAGGGCTATTTGTTATTAGTTACAGCAATCAACACTGGAAGCTAAATTCAGCTCGGTTACTGGAGTAGGGACATAATAGGAGGCTTCTGCTATGTTTCGAGCACTGTTTAGCAAACCAAAGAAGCTGCCTGATTGCCATAAACTTGGCAGGGCTCTCGTTTAAAACCACTAAGTGCAAGTGTGTGAACACAAGCGCGCAAGCGCACACACACACACACACACACACACACACACACACACACACACACACACACACACACAGAGCCTCAAGAACAGGTAATTTCTCAGGCTGTTATAGACGTTTTATAGCCTGGAGACCAAACATTATGTAACCGATAGCCTGTCAAATAGAAACAGTTCCTTATTAATCCAGCTATGTGATTTAGCCATACTTTAATGAATGGATCTGTACCCAAAGCCTATGACATAATAAGAGACCAATCAAGTTAATCACAAAATACTATAACCTGTTTTGCAAACTGTGTGAAGCATGAAAAGATGCTCCGGGGACAATCACACATCTTCCAGCACTTAAGAACCTCCACATTCCCGGAACAGGTTTTCTGTAATCTCAGGTTTGGTCCTCCAGGAAATTATCAAATGCCCACCTCACTCAAGCTGCATGGATCCAAAGAAAGCCCAGCTACTTGGGAATTTCAACATGAAAGTTTTAATCCTTGAAGTCTCAAACAGCTAAAGACTGGGGTACTTTCTTCCATATGAACCCAAGTCTTTTCTGCAGTACAGTATATACTACAGGTATTTTGTAGGATGAGGGAGTTATTTACTAGGGGATGTAGCAGTGGAACTTCTTCCTTGGAACCAAGAAGATACTTTAAGTAATAGTTTTCATCAGCAACTTTTTTTAAAAAAAAAATCATAATTTAACTAAGTCATTAAATAATAAAGGCTTTTTTCTCTCCTCAGATTGTGCAGTTATTTATTTGGAAGAGAATTAAATGTCCTGGTGTAACTTCCCAGAGAAAGAATGTGAACCAAATCACATTTCCCTCACTGTGTAGTCATGCACTTAGTCTACTAAACTGAAGCATTCTTAACATTATTGGAGTTGAGTGTGTCTCTCATTAGGAAAGAATAATCACTGCATGGGCTTTGAGTGGCTAGGTCACACAAGTATGGAACCATATAACCCATTCCTCAAGACTGTAGTTGTCTGCACACACTCATGTGCGTGTGCACACACATGCACGCATGTGCGCACATGCACATGCACACACACACACACACATTTCAGGGTGTTCTTTTTTAATGGAGAGTTAGGAACTCACAGATAAAGTTGCAGATACGGAGACAGAGCAGGTCAGGTTGTTTCCTAAACTGCACAGGGCAGATGGACCATGATCTGTATATACATTTGGGTACATAGCCAATCAGAAGGAATCTGCACACCCCTACAATTAGGTCATGCACAACTGCTTTCAGTACTGCGGAGTGGTATAGTAGGCAGAGTGAAATTCCCTTTTCTTTTGTTCTAGCCTATCAGCTAAAGAGAGAAGAGGAGGGGGCATTAAAAGTCAAGGAAATGGATATTGTATATACTCAAGGTGACCTGAATATAAGCCAAGGTACCTAATTTTGACCTGAAACCCCATGAAAATAGATTGACCCGAGTATAAGCCGAGGGTGGGAAATGCAGCAGCTGCTAGTGAGTTTTAATAATCAAAATACATGAAAATATGGTAAAATTAATTAAATTGTTCGCGTGTCTCAATCTGGCATGGTTTTGGGACCCTCATGGTCGATGACCTGATTATAAGCTGTGTCGCCTTTTTGGGACTCATTTTGGGGCTAAAAAACTTGAGATCCTCGAGCATATACAGTATTTAAAAGGCAGAAAACAGTCGTGTGAAATTGCAGTCTACCTTGCAGCCTAATAAATTATTGAATAGAAATGTGCACTTCCGTGCAACCTAGAATGCAGGGGCTCATTCCCAAGTAGATATGTATAGAATTGAGTTGTGCTTTGTGTGAGTGGTAAGAAAATAGCCTCATCCCATGTGCATATCTATTTCTAGAGTATGGCCCATAGGAGAATTCCCAAGTTGGAATCCAGTCCCTAAACAGAGTAAGATTTCCCATGATTACAGAATACAGATATACAGTTGTGTTATTATTCTGTCGCTAAGGATGTATCAGAGATCGCCATGTTTTATCTAGCTAGTCAATATTATGAACACTATCCAGACACATTTAAGTTTTGTGGTTTCAATTGGAGAGCTTGACGGTGCACATTGCACTGAGTTCAATGGGATTAAAAGACTGTTTCACTTTGGCCAGATGGTATCCTCTGTCTTTGGATGCTGGCATGGAAATAAGCATTTCCATTGAGAAAGCTTTTCTTTATAGCCTGCATTCAATCATTTGGAACTGCCAGGGAAAATCAGCCTGAATGTGTTAGCCTGGGCAAAAGAGATTTCTGTTACAAGGGCCATTTTGGATGCCATTCAGAATATTGTAAAAGTTTTCAGCAGTGGGCCTGGTAATGAAAAGCAAAGAAACAGAAAACCAACATACTTGACTGAAAACATAATACTGCTTGTGCAATGAACCGCTAACATAAAACGTCATGTTTAGCAACTTGTGGTGAGGCACACCCAAAGCAATTAGCCAGTTCGCAGAGTGCCATTGTGTTTGGCCTGCATTTATGCCAAGACGGTATGCCTTACGGCCACAGTGTTTATGAATAGGTCCATCCTGTGAGCTTTGCCAATAAATCTGATGGTAATAATAATAATTTCATGTCAGAAATTATTCTGGATTGAAAGGATTTTTGCTGGAGAAACTCTGCTCAGGGGGCACCTGAATGAGGCTGCTTTCATGACCCCAAGACCTTTTCCCACACAAGTGGTCCCTATTTGTCTACTTGCAATTTCTTGCTTTCGATCTGCTAGGTTGGCAGGAGCTGGGACAGAGATGGGTATGAATAGCCGTGGGCAATTCAACCTGAGTATTATATCAGACAAGAAAATGAGGGTGTGCAGGATTTGGCATTTAGTTCAGGCAGGACCATGACAAATGTTGAATCTTGAACAATGTGATGAATTGATAGAGGCACATAAGAAAACAAGAAGCTGCTGTATAATGAATCTATCTATGAGATCTCCAGTCTCCAGCCTCCTTGGGAATAGCATTCATCCAAAAGCTCAAGTAAAGAGAACTCTAAGAATTTTATTAATTAAAGTAGCACAGAGCATCAGGTTTACTGGCTTAGCTAGGTTTGGTCTGATGGATCTTCAACAAGAATTTTTTTGCCAAAAACTAGTAATTAAAAAAATAGAAACTTCAGGATAGTGATGGCCATCCATGGCACTCCAGGTGTTCTTGGACTTCAATTCCCAGGAGTCCAAGTCAGCACTCAATAAATAAATAAATATTGATAGATTTTATTTATATCCCTTTCCCCCCAATGTTGCATCCCAAGATAGTACAGTGAATTCCTCTTTTTTCCCCAAGTAATAATGATTAAAAACATATAGGAACAAATTACTTTTTAAAAGTAACTTTCCAAGTTCTGGTTTTAAATTAGAACCACCACATATTGTTCAAAGCAGCACAAGTGAATTGAACTTCTTTATGCATGAAAGCAAATACACTGGCACCTCAGTTAACATGAAAATTGCATAACAAAAGGAAATTCATAGAAAATAGTGGCTTGGTTTACAGATTTTTTTCCAGAATGGATTAATTGGTTTTCAATGCATTCCTATGGGAAACTGCATTTTGGTTAATGTATTTTGGTTTTCAATGCATTTCTATGGGAAATTGCATTCAATGCATTCCTGTAGGAAATTCAGTTAAAGTAATTTTTGCTGTAAGAAATGTCCCAGAGAACACATTAATTACATTAACCAAGGTCCCACTGTATATGATCTTGGGAGGGACTTAACCTCTGGTAAACCTGCTGAGTCAAGAGTAGGAAGCTGCTCTGCAGTGGAAAGGCTGATGGGTCTAGAGCAGTGGTGTGCTGGTCCACAGGGATACAGGGACTCATCCTGGTGCGCCCCAGTGACTGGTGCCCCCCAGAGGCAGGCAGAGGTAATGGGAATGTATGGGATTTCTCCCCTCCAACCCCCCCCCCAGGCACCCCCATCACTTTCTGTCCACTGCCCTCCCAAGATGCCCAGCACACCCCTGGCCTTGAGATGGAGCTTAGGAAACTCGTTTGTATATACTACAACTTGACAAGAGAGTGCTGGGAATTTGTAGTCCAAACAGACAACTTGCTCAGTCTTTGCATAGCTATGGCTCTGTGCCATGATCAGGCCCTTTAGCCTTGGTTGGTCAGACCTTTAACTACTTCTGCCAATGAGGGCACTATTCCAGAGGTTGGCCACCCACAAAATATCCCATCTACAAAGCTTCCTTCCTCCAGACACAAGATCTGAGAGCTCTTAAAAATTCAATCCAATGACAGATGTAGCGCCCAAGACCAGCCCCCTCTGAATGGTGCCAGATGTCCCTCTGATTTTTGTCACATAGACTGAGCTCCCAACCAGCTGCGCAGGAAATAAGAGTTTACATTCTTCGAGATGTCGGTTAGCACCAATGCGCATATTTTCCTACCAAACTCCCCCTGAAGATTAGGTAGTCTTCAGCAACAGACTCAGCAGATTTCATTTAGCGTCATTTAATTCCACCACTTCTCTCCATGGCTTTGAGATGGAACTGGGATAAGTAATGAGTGAAACAATGTGTTGTGACGCTCTCTCCCTTGACTCCACAAAGGAGATAAGCAATGCCAGAAAAGAATCCCCCTCACCAATTAAGATTCTTCCTCATCTCACACGTCACTTTTAAATCTTTGTGTGCAGCCAGCTAGCAATTTTTTCTAGAAATCAAAACCTACTTTAAGTAACAATGGTAACACTCATGTGCACAGAAGTACATTTCCTTATGCCTTGTTTTACAGACTACTAGACCACTGAATGCTCTCTCCTGCTTTCAACCCAAGAGGATTTGCCTGAGGGATCAGGTCTAAGGAGGAGGAGGAGGAATAGGAAGCATCCCTTAGGATTTCTTGATCAGGCAACTTTTTATCAAGCTATGGCCAGGAATGGGCTACAAAAGACCTTTGAACTTCAGCCACATCTTTTGCACTGGACTGACAGCTGGAATTTGGAGTGTTTTCCCAGCTGTTACAAAGATTTCTGCTATCTCCAGTTCCAGATGTTCCGAAATCCTCATTCAGGCCACAAGGGAAAAAAAAGTGGGGATTTTGTGGGAAAATATAAGCAGTAGTAGCCTCCGCTTATCAGAATTGCCTTTGAACCCTCCCAAAGGAGCAGAATTTAAAATTCAGAGTGGCTGAAGCTGAAACATGCTTGAGAGGAATTTAATCTTCCAAAAGATACTAATACTCTACATCAATGTTTCCCAACCTTTTTTTGTCATGCCTCACCTAAGCGTCTCTAAAATCCTGATACACACACATACTCACCTGTGACATATTATTCTTATTATTCAAAAAGTGAACTCCTATTCACATGGAGGAAGCTTAAAAGACCATTAACTTGGTTTAAACAAGCTCAACCCCCCAAAAAAATCAAATTGCCCCCCTGTAGGACATGTGCTCCACATTGGGAACCACAGCTCTACATGCAGATCAAGATTATTATCCTGTACAGTAAAACCCCAACTTACAAATGTCCCAAGTTACATAAAATTTGACTTATATAATGATTTTGTGCTAAAATCATGTCCTGATTTACATAAATTTATGTAACACGATTTCCTATGGATTTGTTTTGAGTTATGTAAAAATTCATTTCCCTATGGGTTTGCTTCAATTTACATTAAAAATCATATTTCCTATGGGTTTGCTTCGAGTTACATAAAAAAATAAATTTTCCTATGGGTTCATTTCGAGTTACATAAAAAAACCAATTTAAGCAAAAGCCTACGGAACGGTCTTTTTGTGTAAGTAGGGGTTTTACTGTACTATGTTAACGAAATACCTTCTGTGATTTTGTTCACACAGTGGCCCAACAGTTGTTCGGGGAGAATCTAAGAAACTGGTTTACCTGAAACCTTACTGTTGATCAGTGCAGTTCAATATTGATAATTACGCCAAGGACTGCAGTTTTAGACAGTCTGAGGGGCGGCTGTGCAACTCAGGCTCACTTTAGCTACAGGCATTTCCGTGGACATGTGGCAGACATGACTAGACGCTGGCATGCACAGAACGCTGTTACTTTTCCCACTAAAGTGGTACCTATTTATCTACTAGCAATGTCTTGCTTTCAAACTGCTAGGTTGACAGGAGCTGGGACAGATGACAGGAACTCACTCTGTCGCACAGTACTCAGGTCTCAAACTGCTGACTTGCCAACCTAGCAGTTCAAAAGCCATCTTAACAGAATATTGCCCTGGTATGCTTCCTAGAGGCAAGTGGGGGCACCCCACCAGTGACTCTTGTTCTTATGGCACATATATTTGTGCCCTAGTTTCTGTAGCCGTGGGGCAGCATCCTAAGTCAGGTCAAGCCACGTAGCGTTCTCTTGGCCAGACTGGGAAACAGCTAGACCTGTGGTGGTGAACCTTGGCACTCCAGATGATCTTGGACTTCAATTCTCAGAAGCCCAAGCCCCTATGAATCCACACAAATGGGTTTACTGCGAGTTATCGGGCCCGTCCGCCCTCGTCGCTCCTAGAAGTGGAAGTAAAACGCTGCCCCATCTGCGTGGGTGACCACTGTGCAGTAACATCTGTGGACGAGATGAGAGACTGTGGCGGTTTCCAGCCCTGGGACTCGTTCCAGCTGTCCCCAGGACCCCACCCTGCTGGGGCTTTAAGAGACGCTGTGTAGTGGGCGGAGAGGCTTGCCACCTGTCGTGGGATTTAGCAATTGTTTTGTTTTTGTTTAGTTCTTTTTTTGTGTAAACTTGATTGAGATGTGGAAATTTTTGACTATTGCTTGATATTGATGATTATTGAATTTTTTGTTACTGTAATAATATTGATATTTTGATGTTCTGTGATATTGATATTGATTATTTATGATTTATTGACATGTTGTGCTTATGAGCTTGTACCTTTATATATGTTGTGAACCGCCCTGAGTTAGTCCTACCAAGTAGGGCGGTATAGAAAATGAAATACAGTTGTACCTCGCTTAAAGAGCATAATGTGTTCCACAGGATTGCTCTTTAAGCGAGTTTGCTCTTTAAGCGAAACACCATTGTAAATGACCAATTGTGTGTGTGGGGGGGGGATTGCGAACCCCGATTTATTTGTTAACCGAGTTTTTGGTTGGTTTTATTTGTTAAGTGAAGTGAACATTCAGAGAAAATTCTGCTCTTTAAGCGAATTACTCTTTGAGCGAGTCGCTCTTTATGCGAGGTTTGACTGTATAATAATAATAATAATAATAATAATAATAATAATAATAATAATAATAATAATAATAATAATAATAATAATAATAATAATAATAATAATAATAATAATAACAACAACAACAACAACAACAACTTGTCTTTCAACTTCATAAATCCCAGCATCAAAACTCAGTCATTTGTTTCAGCTCCCTGCAAGATCAAAGGCAGAGTGAGATTCCACAGCATTTGGATTCTATGAATTTTTGCAAGGTTCTCTTTTTAAATACAGTGCATATATATATGATTAATCATGAGTTGCTCTGGCAGCTTTCTCCAAGTCTCTGCAGTGGCCCTCATTTAATCAGTCACAGTCAAAAATGCTGACATGGCCTGATGGCATCCCTTGTGATCAGAACACAAAGAGGGAGGGGAGGGGAAAGCAGTTCGCTTTCATCCCATTTCATTTTGAGCTCCTGTGGGTTTCCTTGAGGGAAACGAAGGCTAAAACTTGGTGGTTCCACTATCAGGGATGGGGGTGGGGCTTTAATAACTTTCTTATGGTGCCATGCGCCATATTTATGAGTCTGTGAACAAACAAAGGCAGACAGTATAGGTCCATAGACTGTTTGTCTTCCATAGTTTGGAGTACTCATAGACTGTAATAATAATAATAATAATAATAATAATAATAATAATAATAATAATAATAATAATAATAATAAATGTGTCATCTAGTCAATTCTGACTCGCGGTGGCCTTTTCACACAGAAATTTCTAGGTACAGAATACAAAGAAGTGGTTTACATTCCCTTTTTCTAGGTGCGCCCTGAGACTATGCAGCTTGACCATAACTACACAGGCAGGCCCTTCTTCCAGTGAGGAACCAAGCTACCAACCTCTGGCTCCACAGCCAGATATGTAGTATGCACTGGTAGTGTTCATTTAGGTGAACAGTAAAGAGCTATGCTGCCTACAGAGAAGGAATGCCTAGACCAGTGATAGCAAACCTTGGCACTCCAGCTGTTCTTGAACTTCAATCCCCAGAAGCCCTGATCAGGAGTAGTGCTGACTTGAGCTTCTAGTAATTGAAGTCCAAGAACACCTGGAGTGTCAAGGTTCACCATTGTGGCCCTAGACCCTAGAGTCAGAAGACAGTACACCCAATAACTTCTGATAGAACTTGGCACAATTTACAAGAACACTTTAAAGTTCTATACCAACTGGTTGTTAACTAAAATTAACTTTTTCAAGCTCTGCTCCAGGAAAAATGGAGACCACTTTCACTTACTATCCAATAGTGATATAGTAGTAATTTCTTGAAGGACTGTGGTGATTTAGTGGTTGAGACTCTGAACATGATGAGTGGAAGGTTGGCACATCAGCAATTTGAGATCCGAGTCCTGCATGATGGCATGAGCCTCAGCTCCTGCCAACCTGGCAATTTGAAAGCAAGACATTGCAAGTAGACAAATAGGTACTGCTTTGGTGAGAAATGTAACAGCATTCTGTGCACTCTGGTGTCTAATCATGCCTGTCAGATGACCACAGAAACGTATGCAGACACAGACAGCGCTGGCTCTCTGGCTCGAACTGCTGACCTGCCAAGCTTCTGGTTGTCACGCTCAGCCTCTTAACCACTAAGCTAACTCCTGCCTCTTCCTCCTCTGTTTGAAGCAGAAGTAGTTTTTGCATTCTCCTTCACTGGCAGTGGTGCACAGGAAAGCATATGAACGCGAGATGCCTTTTGCTCTGGACAGTGCAGTAATGAAATAAAATTAGAGCTGCGGGGGGGGGGGGGGAGTTGCTTTGCATTTTAAAAAGCAAGGCAAAAAAAAAAACAGATGGGACAATTGACCAGAGAAATTGCTCATGCTTTCAGCCTCAAAAAACGTGCTCTTTTTAAAAAATAAAATGGTGTGATCACATGGAGAAACAGATTGCAATTTCCACAGCTCCCAGTACTATCTATTTCTCACTTATCACACAACACTCAGGGAAATATGCTCCAGCCGGATCCCCAGCCATGCCCAAACTGGAGCCATTCCCTGACAAATGACAGGATTGCTTTAAGGCAACTTTTTGGGCCGCGGGCCAGTCACATGCTTCAGCAGGCCGGTCACATGGTTCCTCCCACCAGAAGTGGAAGTAAAATGCGCCTTGCAATCTGTTTTGTAACATGATGAGATAGACTTTAGGCTGCCATTTTCTTTGCTTAAACCAGGGATGCCAAAACCTGTGGGCTGGATCTGGCCCCTAACTCCAATTCATATGGCCCACGCTACCCTCATCACTCCTGGAAGCGGAAGTAAAATGCTCCTGTAAGTAAAATGGTCCATGGGCCATAGTTTGGGCACCCCTGTTTTAAGAGAAACCCCTCTCTTTAAAGTGACTCTTTCTGGTGCAGTCTGTCACTTGCCTTTGCAGCTGTCTGATTGAACTCTGAATTGCTCCTTTGTGGTCCTTGCTCCAAAAATGTGGGGAATGATAAAGAGGTAGTCCCACTGGGAGCCTGAGATATGTAGATGAAACCACCCTAATGGCAGAAAGTGAAGATCTAAAGAAACTCTGGATGAGGATAAAAGAGGAGAGTGCAAAATTTGGCTTGAAACTCAACATCAAAAAACCAAGATCATGGCATCTGGCTCCATCACTCCCTGGCAAATAGAAGGGGAAGAAATGGAGGCAGCGACAGACTTTACTTTCTTGGGATCTAAGATCACTGCAGACAGTGCCTGCAGCCATGAAATAAAAAGACACTTACTCCTTAGGAGGCAAACTATGGCAAAGGGGCCAATGGCTATGGGCAGAATCAGGTTATTTACCACCGTCCAACACACAGTGTTGAGTCGCTGGCTATACAGTCTACTCCATTATTGTAGTGGGATGTCTAGCCAGACACATATTTTAGGATACATGGGTGAGATCTACAGGTATCAGATGCTGGCTTAAGTATTCATGGTATGAGAGTCAAAGACTCAGGTTGGAAACCATCGTATTTATTTATTTAATCAGACTTATATGCCATCCTCCTCAAAGAGACCCAGGGTGGCTAACAAAGCTTTAAAAAGAGACATAAAACAATATAAAATCCTGTCTAAAATTAATATTAAAAGAGATTAAAACTAAGCAAAGTTAAAAGATTAAAAATGCATACATTGAGAGAGGGAGGGTGTCAGATGAGCCAACAAGCTGACGCAACTGTCTGACCCAGACCCCATACCTGTCCCGCCAGCCAGGTCTTAACCCCCTTCCTAAAGGGCAGCAACTCCGACTGGAGACGTAGGTCAATTGGCAGGAGATTCCATAGGGCCGGGGCGGACATAGAGAAGGTCCTCCTCCTAGTACTAGAGAGGTGTGCCTCTCTAGCCGATGGTACAACCAGAGAGCCTCTCCAGTTTGCTCTGGTGGGATGGACAGATGTTCTTAGGGCGATGCGGTCTCTTAGGTATCCTGGCCCACTACCATATTGGGCCAAATAGCAAAATGAGTGGAGGAGGAACCACTTCACTATTTTGATTCCCAACCATCATGGAGGCAGAAGAGGCCATGCCAGATGGACTGGCTGTGAAGGAGCATCTTGTCAATATCCTCATAACTGCAGCAGTCCATTGTAGTTCCGATTGTATATCCAACATGTCTCATTTCATATGTGATCACAGTGTGTGGGTAACTTCATGGCAAGCTGGGATTCATCTTAAACAAATTCACGCCACTGGCATTTTTCCTGATTGTCCGGGGGGGGGGGGATGTATACTTGGATAGGAGTAGGAGCTGTCACCACCAATCCTAAAATGGTTTGTATTTATACATCTGTTTGTCTTTGGTCTTGGAAAATTATTGCAGTGGAGACAGCTATCTCATTCTCTGAGGGTAGCCATTCTGTGGCTGAAACACATATTTTTGATGCCTAAAATTATATCACATTAGAACTCCTGGAATATAGAAACAAAAGATGATGTTTTGTACCAGGTCAAACCGTTTGGCTATTTAGACCAATATTGTCAACTCAGATTCACAATAGCTTTCCACAAGACAAAAAGCAAATCACACATTTTCTTTTCTTTTTTTTTTTCAAGACAGGATTACAAAACTTTTTTGTGGATTTATTTTGATTTTTGATTTTTTTGATAATAAAAAAACCAAAGTTAGAGATTTTTTTGCAAAAGTTACTATTTTATGCATAAAATACAAGGTTTTCAATGCAAAATACATATTTTTTCTGATAAAACATTTCTTCCCTTTTTTATTCATGTGCTTGCTGGTGAGAAAGGCCACTTTTCACTTCCATGCAGGAGCAAATAAATAAATAAACCCAAGATGATTGGTTTTGGAGTAATAGTATACAGTATCTTGGTTTTTCAAGAAATCTTTCTTCACCAAGAAAAAAGAAATTTTTCCAGTATTCATTACTTTTCCCCTCAACATTATATCTCCCTGCTAACTTAGCTTGTGTGGTGTAGCTTTGTAAGCTGGAGCACTAGAGAGAGCCAGGAATCCAGTTCTCCATTATGCCTCAGGGGGGAAAGACACAGCTGCGTAGTCCCAGAGTGTGCTTCAGAAGAGAGAATTAGTAAGCCATTTCTGAGTACTCTATACCTATGAAATCTGGGAAAGTGTCACCAAAGTTTTGAATCAACTTGATGGCATGTAATTATGGCGTGTAAGCAGTGATGGGATGCAACAGGTTCACACCAGTTCGCCAGAACCGGCAGCAACGTTTCCCAGTGCCCCAGAGAACCGGTAGCAGCTTTTGGGGGGACCACCTTCGGGCTTACCTTTTCACTGGTTCCCCCACTGCGCATGTGAGCCAAGCACTTGGTGTCCTCCCAAGCGAGGAGGAGGAAGAGAAGCTGCTAGCCTGAAGCTCCCTATAGCCTGCTCCCCAGGGTAAGTGACACACCTTTGGATGTGGTGTGTCTGTGGGTATTTTAATGTGCATTTAATACCTTTACCTATATTGACGTACTACCACAGTTCCTAAAACGGCCTGGCAGGCCTGGCGGCCTGGCTTGGGGTTTTTAAGCAAAGTCTTGGAGTTACCTCATCAAAAAGCTACACCTGTGCTGTTCCAATTGCTGTTCCAATTGGAGAACCCTTAAGGAGGTACAGCTGTTTTACATTTACATTAAGGCATATTATCCTAGAGAACTGATACAATGACGATATCCATCTTGCAACATGGTGCTGCCCAGGCACTTATACTAACAGGTAAGTGACGGGTTTGTGTTTTGGGTGGGTGTTTGGGTGTATTTTAATGTAATTTTTATTGTATTTATTTATTTAATTTATTTATGGGTTTGTGTTGTGGGTTTTGAGGTGTGTGTGTGTGTGTTTATTTTTATTTTATTATTATTATTTTTCTTTTGCCCAACCCACAACATCATGATGTCATGACATTAGCTCCGCCCACACTGTGATGACATCACGGTGGGGTAGTAAAAATTTTGACAACCCACCACTGCATGTAAGTAAGCAACATTTGTGTATTCACAGCAAGTCTGGCCAGGTTATCCTGCTATGGTAATGGAGTAGAGTAGACCATACTGCCAGTGATTAAATGCCAAGCGTCAGGCAGTGGTTAACTAACCTGACAACCCTGAGGACTAGCAGCCATGGCAAAGTCCATAGGGAAGGGTGATGGTCCCCAAGTGGATTAAATTGCACTTGAATCCATCTTGATGGAAGGCAGATGCTTCGTCAGTACTGTATTAGCCTGAGTCTGAGGAGGACTTGATGCACAGAGCTGGATTAGTGGTATGGGTGTCATGCTGTGATGTAGAAGGCAGATGAAAGGCCACTGTATTATATTCGCAGGATCATCTTCATGGCTGATTGCCATGATGATCGCCAATATTTGGAATCAGATACAGAAGGAGGAGGAGGAGAATTCACAGCTACTACATGCTGTACATTGTTCATAAACATGCATTTAATTTAGGTCTGTGCTTTATTAATAAACTTGCAGTGGCTACACTTTGCCATTTTAATTTGTCCTAGCTTTAGAATACTTCAGAAAGTTTAAGTGGTAGGTTACTCTATCTAATCCACATGAAGTCATGGATCCAACATGTCCTATATGCCCTATGTGTCATGTTGAAAACATTTCTGAAAATGTTAGCCTCATGTGTGTTATTACATTTATTCCAGCAGAGACAGGGAGATGAGTGACATCGCTATTGGATTTGAATTGCTTCATGTGCACAGATGTGTGCAGTAGAGAGTTTATAATCACAACCAAATGAAACATTATTGGCAAAGGCTTTCCTCATAGGGATTACTGGATGAGAAAACTTTCTTACAGCTTGATCCAGTCATTGCAGATGAGTAACGTGTTCCATTTGTTTTGCTTGTCATCCATGATACCTTAAAATATTTTGGGGGCTCTTGGATACAGCTCATCTTATTGAACACACCTGCATACATAAATGATGCCGCTTGGAAACCTATTTAAGCAAATTAAGCATGCATTATGCTGCTAACAGCTAACATTCCATCTTTACAGGTCTCCTTAGACATTCAGTTCAAAGAGGATTGTTCCCAGCCAGGTAATTGAGTATAGGTTTGCCAAGTAAATCACTTGATTCTATCCATGAAGTCTGATTTTTTAAAAAATCTCTCTCTCTCTCTCTCTCCCCCTGAGACACACACACAATTTCAGACTTATGCATGTACTTTAGAAAGGCAATAGAGGGTGCTCTACACACAAGAACCCTACAAAAAGATAGGCCAACCATGAGCTTAATGGACACTTGGAATGGTCCTGGCCAATCCACTCAACAGAGGAACACTGACATGGGACTAGCACAGGGATCTGCAAACTTGGCTCTCCAGATGTTCTTGGACTTCTATTCCCAGAAGTCCTGATCAGCAGGCATACTGACTTGGGCTTCTGGTAATTGAAGTCCAAGAACACCCGGAGAGCCAAGTTTGCAGATCCCTGGACTAGCACCAAAAGCATAGACCACAGACATGACTGAAACAGGAAAGAGACAACTGCCTCAGCAGCCATACATGAGATTGCAGTAAGGCTCTCTCCCAAACATTTTTTAAACCTTCCCTAGCCAATCTCCTTCTTGGAGTGTGAAAGCTAGGAAAAGTTACTTTTTGAACTACAGTTCCCAGAATTCCCTGCCAGTGATGTAACATTTTGAAGCTCTGTAGAGTACCCAACTGTGTATGCCAAACAGTCTGTACCTTGGCCTCCCATATTAGCTTGCTGCCATCTTCAGACATGGTAGAAGCCCCTCTCCCTTTCAGCCTGTCACTATTTCAGTTTCAAGAACTGGGTATTCTTATTGCAACTTACTACACTGAACAATAGAATTTCAACAACTGTCACCCTTCATAGTTCAAACTATTAACTTTGGATGTTCCTCCTTCAAGCAGAATGTGGAACTAGGAGAACATGTCCATCCTAAAAGAGACCCCGTGGAAACAACTAGGACTTTGTGCAGAATTTAGCAATACAGCGCTCATTAATCTTTTTTGGGGGGAGGGCAGGTAAAAAAACATTCCTCTATAGCAGGGATGGCCAACCTTGGTGCTCCAGCTGTTCTTGGACTTCAATTCCAAGAAGCCTTGATCAGCAGGAGTGCTTACTTGGGCTTCTGGTAATTGAAGTCCAAGAACACCTGGGGCACCAAGCTTGGCCAACCCAGCTCTATAGCAGTGGTTCCCAATGTGGGGCACATACCCCACAGGGGGACTTCAATTCCCAGAAGCCTATGTCAGTACATTGGCTGCTCACTGCTTAGGCTTCAGGGAATTGAAGTCCAAAAACCAAAGGTTGGGAAACATTGTTCTATATATAAGAACCCTCCCCCTTTGGACTGTCATGAATTGAATTGTCTCACAGTTGTTATCAGCAGTCCCTGTTCCCTGTCCCATTTTGCCAGTACAGTACTTGCATCTATTGTTTCCCCCTCTAGTCTACTAATTACAACTACTTTAGCTAACTATCATGTGTGACATCAAGCTCTATCTGATATGTATCCAAGTTAAATTAAATATAATCTGTGGCTACAAAGCACAGCCAAGACAGCATCTCTATCAAGATTACGGAAAATAGTGTGGTTTTTCCTATGCTTGTTGGTACGCACAAGAACCACATAAGTCCTCTTCAGGCATTCAGCACTCTGAAACTATTTCCATTCAGCAAATGCCCAAAGTGTCCCAGTTTACCTCTTCTGTCACTGATTTTTGTCATCTTGTTGTTTGGGGGATGAAAGGATTTGCAGTTTGAAAAAGGCTAATCATTGAAAAGCATTTTCTTCTTACTGCAATAGTGTAGATGCTGATCCTATTTATTTTAGCTCTCTGATTAATTTATCATTACTGTTTTATTGGCTAAAATCCTGTTGTTTAGTGTACCAAGTTGCCTTAGAGCAGGGGTAGGCATCCTACGGCCTGTGGCGCCAAATAATCCAGCCCCGCCCTCACTCCAGCCACTGGAATCAGCCGTGGACTTGTTTATGGCTTCTCTACACACATTTACAACAGCTGTAAATGGTGGGGAGACCACCAGTCCATAAATGGTGGGGAGACCACCAGTCTGAGGAAGCATGACCCAGCCCCCCAAAAGTTTGGCGACCACAGCAATAGAGTAATATGAATTAGTGGGGATTATGGTGAGTCAATTTTGTAAATTCCATTCATTCAGATAACTCTAGCTGTAACTTCCTTCCACATAGTAAGTTACAACTAGGGTAGGCTCAATTAAATAAGTGGAACTTATGGACTTACTTGCACCTCACTATGCCAAGAAACAGGATTTCACCCACCAACTTATTATTTACAATTTATTGTCATCATCATTATTTATTTATTTATTTATTTATTTATGTTATCATCGTACACAGATGTTTATGGTGGCTCAAGTCACTAAGACGCTGACTGGGAGGTGGAAGGTCAGCAGTTCGATTCCTGAATACTGCAGGACGGAATGAGCTCCCGTCTCTGTCCCAGCTCCTGCCAACCTAGCAATTCGAAAGCAAGAAATTGCAAGTAGATAAATAGGGACCACTTCGGTGGGAAGGTAACCGCGTTCCATGCGCTCCGGTGTCTAGTCATGCCTGCCACATGACCATGGAAATGTCTGCAGAAGCAGACAGCGCTGGCTCTTTGGCTTAGAAACAGAGATGAGCACTGACCCCTAGAGTCAGATATGACTGGCTTTCGAGCAAGGGAAACCTTTACCTTAAAAGGGAATAAGAAAACTCTTCACCAACGATTGTACAATCCAAAACACAAAACAGCAAAGGGGGAGGGGGGAATAATAATGTTGGCACAAAGAAATAATTTAAAATGTGTGGTTGGTTCTATTATTATGTATTTTTATTTGAAACTGTATCAAAAGTCTCAGAAAATAATTTTTAAAAAGAGAGATCTAAGCATATTGGCCAGATCTTATCAATGTTTGTGTATGTTACCACAACTAATTGATAAGGCCCAGGGCGGGGTTGACCTTAGTTGTATGCCTGGTCTTGGGTCTGGTTATTTGACCAACGTGTGCCCTGACAATCCATCAATTGGCTGCAATAAACTTATTCAAACACCAACAAGATTCTGGTGATGAGAGGGCAGCCTTGATATGTTCAGAAAGCTGGTTCTGGGCATCTTTAGGTTTAAATACTAAGTACTGAAATAAATGCAAGTACATTTTCAAACTTTCTATACCCCCTTTCATGGTGTGGGATTGCAGTGCGCAAAGTAAATCAGGAGTGTCCAAACTATGGCCTGTGGGCTGGATCCGGCTCCAATGCCAATTCATCTACTTCCAGGAGTGACAAGGGTGGCATGGTCAGGATGAATTGGCATTGGGGGCCGGATCTGGCCAATGGGCCAGAGTTTGGGCACCCCTAATTTAAGCAGAGAAAGTGGCAGCCTAAAATCTATCTCATCCTGTTGTATAACATCTCTGCTGCAAAACAGATTGCAAGGCGCCTTTTACTTCCATTTCCGGTGGGAGAAACCACGTGACTGGCCCACTGAACCATGTGACTGACCCGTGGCCCAAAAAGTTTGGGCACCCTGAAGTAAACAGAACAAAGAGTTACTTATACTATACAATGAAATTGACATCCAGCATTCAGAATCAAAGCCAGCAAGGGGAAGATTAAAGTACAGTATTCTACAACTATAACAGCCAAATGAGTTATCAGCCAAGTTAAAACAGTAAGAGGAAACAATATATGTCTTAACCTGGAGTCAAAATTCCTTTGTAATGACATATTGCTCTCCCACTAAAGGATAGTGTGATTGCCGTAAGTGTTGTTTATGTTTTTACTATGAACTAAATCCCAAGAGCCTTTGCTGGTGGATGGCCAGATAGAAAAGCTTAAAATAAATGAATTTCTTCTTCTTCTGTATCTAGGTCAGATGTGAAACTGCCAAAATGAAGGCACCTTTTGGTGAGTTCATTCTGCAGTTCATTTCGCCTGACCTATTGTGAGAAAGATTGGCCGGCAACACAAAGTTGCTGTGACCAGACCTTTGAGTAAGTGGCTCTAGCTGGGTCAACCTGTTCTAGAAGGCTTATTCCCTGAGGCCTCATCCTTTCCCAAGATTTCCATCCCTCTGTGCAGGGTACGTTAAAAGGGTGATGAACAGGGTGGGAGGTGGCTGCGCCTATGGTGGGTACTGCATGATGTCATGGATTGTAGCCACCAGGTAACATACTTCTGCCCACCTCTGGCGGGCGCCAGTCACTGGGTGCACTAGGACTTGTCCCTGTGTCCCAAATGGTCAGCACGGGCCTGCCTCTGTGTTGCTGCTGCCACCCCTGCACATCTCCCCCATATAAACCTGGACTCCAGGGAAACCAAAGGCCATTCTCTGGATGTTAACAGTTTCACCATATGGGTTCTGCCTTTCACACCATCCCTTTGCTGCATCTTCTTCTTAGTTATTGGTTGAGATTTCCCCAATCAAGCAAAAACGTGTACCAGTAATTTCAAATCAGTCTCTTGGAGACCTTTTACAGATCTGGGACAAAAGGCCTGTTTGTTCAACTAATGGGCAAGCATTGACAAACACAGGAACTCTGACGGTTTGGGGCTCCTTCTTCCAAAGTATGCCAGCTAGTATGCATACTGCCCATGCAAGGTTGTTGGAAGATGGTGTTGCTATGATCAATGTGTTTTCTTAGCAAAACTCTCTTAGCCTTTGCCCTGCTTCACTTTGTATTCCAAACTTGTGTACTATCCAAGTTACTTTTTGAGTGCCAACTTTGGCATTTCAGTATCCTATGATGATAAGCACATCTCTTTTGGGTACTAATCCTAGAAGGTGTTGTAGGTCTTCATAGTTTGGTCTCTTCTGTATTAGTGGCTGAGACATAGATTTGGTTTACTGTGATGTTGAATGGTTGGTCTTGGATTCAAACTAAGATCTTTCTGTCATTTTTAAGACTGTATCCCATTACTGCTTTCCTCACTCTTTTATTGACTATAAGGGCCATTCCATTTCTTCTAAGGGATTCTTACCTACAGTAGTAGATATAATGGTCCCTTGAGTTAAATTCATTCATGCCTGACCATTTTAGTTCACAGATTTTCAGGATGTCGATGTTCACTCTTGACATCCCATGCTTGACCCTATCCAACATACCGTGATTCATAGACTTTACATTCCAGGTTCCCATGCAACATCATTCTTTACAGACTTTACTTTCACTGTCAGACATATCCACAGCTGAGGGTGTCCTCTATATAATAGACACCTTCTGATCTGAGGAGCAAATCTTCTGGTGTCTTAACTTTAATTATGGGGTTTTCTTGGCAAGTGAGTTGCCATCTCCTTCTCCAGTGGATTGTGTTTAGTTTGAGTTCTCTTCTGTAGCATGTGTGACCTACACAACATAGCCCATAGCCTCATTGAATCACACAAGTCACCTCGCCATGGCAAAGTAATGATTCTTAAGAGGGGATTGCACCTTACTTTTAAGTTAAGGCTACCCTAAAGAACACAGCAAAAAGTCTGCAGACATTTATTCCTGCCATAAGCCTGACTCACAGAGACATTTCCTATTCTCGGGCTCTAATGCACTCAGTTACATTTTCTTAATGATGCTTCTGTAGCTCACTGCAGTGTATCCGGCATGCGGACATTCTTTGCTGAAACCAGGGCTTTCCAATTGCTTTCAAAGGGAAAAAACAGTTCCTGTTAAATCACTAACTTGATGCAAGACAGATTTTGTGTTGACTTGGCAAACTCCAAAAGAGGAGCCAAAGATGAAAGAGATGACAGACGTGTCAGTGTTCGTGAGCCTCCCTCCTCTTTTGCCA
Organism: Furcifer pardalis; assembly: GCA_030440675.1. Taxonomy (NCBI): domain Eukaryota; kingdom Metazoa; phylum Chordata; class Lepidosauria; order Squamata; family Chamaeleonidae; genus Furcifer; species Furcifer pardalis. Next base: position 94,447,441 of record CP126897.1, read on the forward strand.
AATGAATAAAAAATTCAGCCATAACACTAGCATTGCTGGGGGATGAAAATAATAGGAGAAAGATCTGCGAGATAACATCTGTTCAAGCGTCAGAATTCATTAACAGGGGAAAGGAGGGAAACAGCAGGCACACTTGTAGGGAAATCTGCCACTCTAAGCAAATATGTAGTGCAAGATCATATTGTCGTTATTATTTTCCCCCCTTAAATGCATCACACCCATCCAATCAAAAGAATTCTGGGCCATGTTCAAGGGAGCACAGAGAGCTTATATATATCTTGTTATTCATGATCATGTACTTTGTCTGCTCACAAATTGAGTTGAGGAGGTAAGGCAATGAAAGTTGGGAATATTGAATCAAAGTAATAATGTGGAATGGGGACATGATGAATAAAACCAACGCCTGTGGAGGCAAGATTGTATGTAATCCTGCTGTAGTGTGCTTGAGCTGATTCTAAAGCAGATGTTCACACCTTTTGCAGCTGAGTTCAGGTTGTGAAGAAAAGGGAGGAATAATAATGACAGAATGAAGTGATATATGCTCATAAAATGTCTCCCATGGGCATATAGGCCACATTATAAGGAAATAATTGCTCTGAGGGCGTTGCTTTCTAGCCAGACATGCTCAGAACCTTGCCTAAAATTTTTGTATATCAGACAGAACGTGCATACAGAAGATATGTTTTTTTTTTTTTAAAAAAACAACACTCTGCATTTAATCATTCTTTAACCATCATTCCTGTCAGAACAGCCCATAATATCTTTTCCCAAAACTCTGGCAAATGTGTTGCCAAGCCCTTCCTGCTGACCGTTGATCCTTAAGATTTGGCTGCATCTATGTATGGCATCGATGCAGCCATACAGACTGCAGTGGCTTAGTGGTTAAGAGGCTGAACTTGACGACTGGAAGGTCGGCAGGTCAGTAGTTCGAGAGCCGAATGCTGCATGACAGAGTGAGCTACCATCTCTGTTCCACCTCCTACCAACCTAGCAGTTTGAAAGCAAGAAATTGCAAGTAGATAAATAGGTACCACATTGCTGGAAAGGTAAACAGCATTCCGTGCATTGCCTCATGCAGCAAAGTTGTCCGTCTTCCTCCTCCATGTTGAAGTGAGAGAAGGGTGTCTGTATGTTTCCAATGTTATCCCTGCCTACATGCCACAAGTAGCTACTTCCATCCATAGCCTCACTTGACCGAGTTTAAAAAGCCTTCCTGCAATCTGCCACAGCCTTTAGATTCTCACATCATCTCATCAGATGCCCACTGCCCAGTGGCCGAGTGCTCAATTTGGATGTGCAGGCACTCACCCATGTCAATCCACACAGGATTATTTGGTTGGGCCTTTGGCTTTCAGAATTATTTTTAGATTGTATTTAAAGACTGTTGTTGTATGTTTATATTACAGCTGTGTTCTTGTCTTACAGTTTTGTCGCACATCACATTGGATTGCATTAGCGAGGAGAAAAGTTGATTTATAAATACAGTATATTTAATAGTTACAACTAAGCAAAATGGGCTTGGATTTCCATACCGTACAAGGCATATGTGGAAAGAGGAGAAGGGGAAAGAGCAGGAGGCAGACCCAGAGGAAGGTGGAGAGATTGCATCAACGAAACATTACAAGGACACCAAATAATTCCGGTGGAGGCTGCTAGAAGCAAGAATCTTGCGTCTCCTTTGACACCCAAAGGGGTAGCAGTAGATGATGATGATGATGATGATGATGATGATGATGATGATGATGATGATGATGATGATGATGATGATGATGATGATGATGATGAAAAGAAGAAGAGGAGGAGGAGGAAGAAAAAGAATGGGCAGGCAGGGCTTGCATCAGTCCACATGACATCTTAACATGTGATCTGGGGAAGACGGATTATTTTCTTGCCCATGTTCTACCTCGTACTCCCAGTTTTTATGAGACTGAAGACCTTTGCTGTGGAGAAAGAGGGCTGGGGAGTGTAGTGGTTACAACCTCATTGTCTCTCATTGGGGAGGGGGGAGTGAGAGAAATCCCTATTTTTTCCTTTGTAGCAGGATCTTTCTGCAAGATATCTCCCACCCCCATCCCCATGCACAAGACATTTTATCAGATTTCTTGGAGGTTTTGTGATTATTTTAGCAATAGCAATTATACACATATATAGCCCATAGGGCTTAGTGCACTTTCTGGGCAGTTCACAAGGTCATTAGTATTTTGCCTCCAACATGGTTAAGGGGACTGCCACCTCTTCCTGCTCCGGTTTTTACCTGTGTTTTGTTTTAATTTTCTTATGAATTTTTATGGTTTTAAACATAATTATTATACTAGTTTTAACCTGTGATTTTGATCCAAGCTGTAAGCCGCCCAGAGTCGAGTTTACCCGATTGGGGCGGGATAGTAAATATAAGTAAATAAATAAAATAAATAAATGCTAGGTACTCATTTTACTAACCTTGGAAGGATGGAAGGTTGAGTCAACCTTGTATCCCATCAGGATCAAACTCACAATGTCAGCAGCAGCTCTGGCTGCAGTACAGAAGTTTAACCATTGCACCACCAGAGCTCTTAACTCTGGAACAAATACTGAAATTGAACAGCATCTTTTCTGCACAGGATTCACCCAAGGTCTATTATGACCCCTGTGTAGAATGCCATTTTTCCTACACAGGATTCACTGGAAAAGGAACCAGGCTGTGCAGGAATTAGCAAAAAAAAGAAGAAGAAGAAAAAAAAAGAAAAAGAAAAAAAGGGGGGTGGGGACAAAAAGGAAGCAGGGAAATATAGCCAGAAATGTTGATTTTTCAGGAAGCAGAGTAAGCTTGGTGTTGCAGTGGGAAGCTTCACTGTGAACTCTCATTAGGGCAAATCTCAGAAAACTGCAGAGAATGGGAAAAGTTTTTGATTGCTTTTTTGATTGCTTATCACAACTGTGGTATGGTGAGGTTCAAGCTGCTCTTTGGAAATTATTCCTTTCTTGTGTACCTCTTCTGAATATGCTTTCCCTTGGCTCTTTTGTCTCCCTCAGCAGGGCGCTCTGCCCTCTACAAACCTAGGAATGGGGGATTTCTGTTTTATTTTGCAGTAGTGCAGGCGTTTTTTGAATGGTGCCATAAATTCCATGAAGTTACAGGAAACCATTAGGAAAGAGATGTGTAAAACCTAATCTTCTTTGACTTCTCCTAGGGTTGCTGTAGGCTTCGCTCTTTATTCATGCCAACATCAATGGTCACCCACTGTTAGGGGAATTTTTCTACTGCATCGCAGTGACTCCGTTTAAAATGGGTCAGAGGATATGATTTTTAACAGAATTTGCAAACTTAGCAGTTTTGTCTGACATCTCCTTGGGGAAAGAAATATTAAGGCTGGCCCTCTTGTTGGGCCGGGGAATGCTTTGAGGATTCAGTTGAGCCACTTCAGTGCTGGGGTGCTTTATGGACTGAGAGGGAGGGTGAGATCTTCTAATAGTGGACTGGAAGGTCCAGTAAACTTCTGAAATTAATATGGACAGAACTAGAAAACACATCGAATGACTTATTTTTCTAATAGCGTTGTTTCTGCCTATGAGATGTCTACCTAACATTTTCTTCATTTTGCCCTTGTGTATATTAGAATGCCAAAGACCTTCAGATAGTGTGTGCCTTACTAAGGAATTACTTGTTGGACTGTTTGTTATTGTGTTTTGTTATGTATATTACTTTGATGATGGTGTTTTGTTACTGCAATTATGGGGACTGCAGTGGCTTAATGTTTAAGCTACCAGGGAGACATCAGACTGAGCTGTGAAGAGTCTTTTCTGGGCTACTATGCACGAGATGGACTGTGGTGACTTACGTAGTGGTTCAGATGCTGAACTAGATGACTTGCACGACAGAGTGAGCTCCCGTCTCTGTCCCACCTCCTGCCAACCTACCAGTTTGAAAGCAAGAAATTGCAAGAAGATAAATAAGGACCACTTTGGTAAGAAGATAAACATTATTCCATGCACTCTGGTGTCTAGTCATGCCTGCCACATGTCCATGGAAACATCTGCAAATATAGACAACACTGATTCTTTGGTTATAAACAGGGATGAACACTGAACCCTAGAGTCGAATATGACTGGTTTTCAAGCAAGGGTGACCTTTACCTTTACCTATTTGATGTTTATATGATTGAATGCTGTCCTGAGCTGTGCTTGCATAAGAAGGGCAGGGAATAAATGAAAAGAAAACAAACAAACAAACACATTTGGGTAACCTAGAGTTAAGCAGGCAGGTGCATGAAAGAGAAAGAGAGATTGAGGGGGAAAGAGATCCCAGGTGTAGCAGTAGTTTTTCGTTGCACTTCCATATTCTGAATTCCTGTTTAAGGTACCAAATTAAGCTTTATGTCATGAAACCAAGGTCAGGATTGGAGCATTAACGATAGGACTGAACATGTGAATAGTCCATATCAAGAATGACTGCTGTGACCTGATTGGTATCAAGTCTGGATATGGGATGTTTACCACCACCATGGAAGACCAGCTGCTCTAGGCATGGAAGACCCCCATATACCAGAAGGCCAGAACATGTCTGATGATACCCTCTGAGCATGATGAAAGCTTTGGGATTAGGTTTGCTCAATGTTCATGGTAACTATGACTCTGCTCTATGGATAACAGCAAATTAAGGTAAAGGTCACTCTTTCTTGAAATCCAGTCCTATCCAACTCTAGGGTTCAGTGCTCATCTCTGTTTATAGCCAAATATCTAGCGCTCTCTGCATCTGCAGACATTTCTGTGGACATGTGGCAGGCATGACTCGACAGTGGAGTACACGGAACGCTATTTACCTTCCCACCAAAGGGGTACCTATTTATATACTGTACTTGCAATTTCTTGCTTTTGAACTGCTAGGTTGGCAGGAGCCGGGACAGAGACGGGAGCTCACTCCAATGTACAGTACTCGGGAATAAAACTCTGACCTTCCAGTCATCATTTCAGCACCTTAACCTCTTGAGCCATCAGAGCCCCACTATTTACCTATGCTAAACCCCATGTGCTAAGACATCTGCAACGGAGCCCTGGACTTTGTTTTGCTTTTGCTGGATGCGCGTATTTATTTTTGCAGAATGCAAAATTAAACTAGATACAGCTGTGGAAGGTGCTGCTAGTTTAACAAGCTGTTACTAGCTTAACAAGGGGAACAATGTAGACAATGGAAGTGTTTATACCTTTTCCTGTGCTGTTTACCCTGTGTAAAACTGCCACAAGCTCCTACTGGGAGGGAGGGGGAAATAAAGACATAAGGCATACCACCACTTCTGCTGCTACAAATACTGCTCCAGTATAGAGCTGCAGAAGACAAAACATTCCTCTGTAGCATTTTAATACTTTAGATTCCCCAATTATTATCTATTAGCCTGTCCCTCTGTCGTTCATTCTTCGGTCTATTGGTACCTATATCATAACCATATTTAGCAAAAACATACACAGACACTAAGTGTGCAAGAGAAATAATTAAACCCTTCCTGTACATTTTTTTAGATCAAATTAAAAGAAACCAACACAGTCCAATGATTTGCAGCTGCACTTAATTAAAATAAAAAGACAGACAAATAGTTATGCCTCTCCCTGTAGAGCACAGATTCTCAACCTGCTGCACACGAGCCAAATGCAACCCGTGGCTCCAATTCGTGTGGCTCCCCACTGCCACCACCATACCAGGAAGTGCCATGTGGTGGATGAAGGGTAAAATGGCCATCCAGCCCCCAAAGCTGTCAGAGGGAGCGACCCGGCCCGCGGTTTTAAAAGGTTGACAACTCCTGCTGTAGAGCATGTAGTTTGGTTCTTTTCCACTTCCTACACGTTCCTGCAGGGACTGTGGTGGCTCAAGTGGTTAAGACACTGAACTCACTGACTGGAAGGTCGGAGTTCGATTCCCAGGTACTGCATGATGGAATGAGCTCCCGTCTCTGTCCCAGCTCCTGCCAACCTAGCAGTTCAAAAACAAGAAATTGCAAGTAGATAAATAGGGACCATTTTTGGTGGAAAGGTGAACAGCGTTTCGTGCACTCCGGTGATGAGGCATGTCTGCCACATGTCCACAGAAACATCTGCAGATGCAGAGAGTGCTGGCTCTTTGGCTATAAAAGAAATGAGCACTGAACCCTAGAGTCAGATACGACTGGCTTTCGAGTAAGGGTGACCTTTACCTTTACCCGCTCTTGCAAGAGGAATTAGATCTGTTTAAGTCACAGAGGGTCGGAATCGACTGTGCGACTGAACAACAAAAAGTTCTGTCCCACAGAACAGCTTTCCCCAGCTAAACTTCTTGAATCTACCTTCCCTTAAAACCATAATTCCTGGGAACTACAGTCAAACCTCTGCATATGAATTTAATTTGTCCCTTGAGGTTGGTTGTACTGTATCTCAAAAAATTCTTATCATGAATTTCCCACATGGATGCATTGAATGCAGTTTCCCATAGGAATGCATTGAATTTTGTATCTCAAAAAATCCTATTAAAATTTTGTATCTTGAACCTGATTTTTTCTGAGATTTCTGGATATATCTCAAGTTTTTCTTAAGTCGAGCTGTTCTTATCTCAAGGTTTGACTGTAAAGGTGAACATCTCAGACATGCTTATCTCATTGTTTTCAAATTTATAGCAAAGTAGTAACAAAGTAATAACTCAATGTATGTACAAATGATGTACATACAGGTATCTGTATTTATCTTTATATTTTTAAACAACATCAGAATGTTTTGGGCGGGGAAACACTGTTTTTTCTCTATCAGTTCAATTCAAATTTTGTGACCCAAAATTTAGCTAATATGAGTTATTAAACCCTTTCCTTTTATCAAAATAAGCATACAGTTAAATGAAGATTGTATAATAATTTAAAGAAATTATTTGTGCTAATCTATAGTGTGGCCTGGAGAAAGCCATTTTATGAAAAGAAAGTTACACAAAAAAGTTCTGCGTCATTTATCTAAGTGGAACAGACTTGTGTGACTGTGCATTTCTGAACACTTCAAAAAGTATGCAATGCCAAGATAAAATATGAAACGCCTTCCACCCATCGTCCCCACCTGGACTGAGAACGCATGTGTGTAGTTTGTCAAAAAGTATATAAATCTAGTTGAATTGTTAATTAAGAGTTTTTTCCCTTCAAAACCTCTTTGGCTGTTTCATTTTTTTAAAAAAAGAAACTTATGAACTGATTGCTTTTTAGAGAGTTTTCAGGTGACAGGATAAAACAAATCTAGTTCATACTGTCTTGCTTGCATGGATGCAGCAATACTGCTGAAATAAATTAAGCAAACCTAGGAAAAAATAAGCAAATTTAAATGCAAAATTGACAGTCTCCCTGTTGGGAAAATCACTTCCTAAAACTCAGGAGGAGAAAGAACCCATGTAAAAGGAGAAAACATTTTCTTCCATTGGCAATGACTCAAGTGGAACAGATCATTATTCCATTTATAAAAGAGCCTGCTCTTTCTTTTGGTAAGGTAAACAGAAACAGTTGGGATAGGCTATAACCCTTTGCTAGGCGATTCTTTAGGTCTGGAATAGAGTGATTCACAGCTAAAGATATCTCCCGCATTCATGGACTTTGACCTGTCTTGCAACACTCGTTCATAGACTCATAGGATGATGAAGTTGATGAGGATCCAAAAGTCATCTGCCAATACAAAGGAAATGGTTTTGTGGGGCATTGGGGTGGGGGTGGGGGGAAGGGTGGATTTGGATTTACTTAGGCAAGGCATCATATTCCATCATGCCATGGCCCAGCTCTCATAGCCTCTAGATATTGAGGACAACAAGTTCCACAATCCCCCAGCCATCACCTGGAGGATGACAGACTGGGGAGCTGCCATAGAGTCACTGCAAATACTTAAAGCTGGAGTGCCAATCCTTTTACTCTTCTAGGTCAGGGATTCTCAACCTGTGGCCCGTGGACCCATTTCATGTGGCCCACCACCACTTCCACCATGCCAGGAAATGCCATGTGGTGGAGGAAGGGCAAAATGACTGTCTGGCCCCCAAAGCTGTCTGAGGGAGTGTGACCCGGCCCCCAGATTTAAAAGGTTGAGAACTCTGCTCTAGTTCTCAAGTATAATTCTTATACAGTCAAACCTCGCATAAAGAGCGCCTCGCTTAAAGAGTAACTCGCTTAAAGATCAGAATTTTCTCTGAATGTTTGCTTCGCTTAACAAATAAAACCAACCAAAAACTCACTTAACAAATAAATTGGGGTTTGCAATCCCCCCCACAACTGGTCATTTACAATGGTGTTTCGCTTAAAGAGCAAACTCACTTAAAGAGCAATCCTGTGGAACACATTATGCTCTTTAAGCGAGGTACAATTGTACTTTAGAGGTGAAGACATTTGCAGGGGTGAAATAATCCCTCCCTTATACTTCTAATGCTTCTTGTGTCTGAGTTGGCTAAACAGATTAATCAACATATTCAAGTCAATTATAACCTTATTCACCTTGCTGTTACTCTTTACAGACACCATAAAACTTTCTTTATGGCATATTAATGTTCAGGAGACCACATTATGGAATAAAGCAGGCATTCAGACCTGCTAAAGTTGATCTCCTTGTTTGCTGGAACAATCACATATCCTGATGTTTTCCATACTTTTGCATAGCAGTAACTTTTCATCAACCCATTCAGCACACAAAGTGCTTCCTCTTTGGGATAAATTACTTGCAGAGAAATGAACAGCTTCACTGCAAAGCTTTCGAAATAGGGTGGAACAGGAATGCCCAATTGTGAAAAACACAATAATAATCAAACAGTGCTTTCCAGGCAGATTATATTCATACATCATTATGGTGAGATGGGAATCTTTCTCCACTATTACAGTTGCAAAAGTCAAGATCTCTAATGAGTTGAATGCTACTCATTGGGGCAGCCAAGGGTTCAGCTTCTTTTGCTGCAGCAGGTTTATATGACAAACCTCTTTGGAAATCATCTCAGAGTTTCAGAGCTTTCCATGTTGTGGGATTCTGAGACCTGTGGTTGAAAAATCTCCACATGTCTTCCATCTCCGGACAGCTTCCATTGAGCCACATTTTTTATCTACTTTTTCTGTACACTTTGTATTAACTTTTCTGGAGAAAGCCTCCACTGATTACCAGAAAGCAAAGAGGTAGGGTCCCCAAATGTCAAACTCTGATGTCACAAGATGGATGGAGCCAACCCGACCCATCCCTTTGCCACAAGTGCCATTCTGTCAAATATTTAAAGCAACACCAAATGAGCAACACCAACGCCAGCAAAATATTAGCCATGTACTATATGTATCCAGTGGTGGGCTCAAAAAAAAAATTACTACCACACTGTGGGCATGGTATGGTGGGCATGACGAGGGGGAAAGCCCTGCATTGTACCCAAATTAGGACTAGTGTACTTTATTTCAAAAATTGGAAGGGCGGAGCCAGCCATAATTTCTGCTACCGGTTATGGTGAACTGGTGTGAACCTGCTGATGCCCACCACTGTATGTATCTGTCTTAAAGTAACACCAAGATTTGCGTGCCTGTTTTCCTGTATCTGTTTTTGAACATTCCAAGTGGGATGTTTCTAAAGAAATGTACAGAACACACAATTCATTTTTCCCCTCTGTAATAAAAACATGTGGATGTGTCTAGTTGTATATCCCCGCCCGCCCCCCCCCCCAAAAAAAAAAATAGTGGCTAAACAATACAGGCTATGAAAAATTTCAAGCCTACCCACATCATAGAATAGTTTATATGTATCCTATATGATTACCATTGTGCTGCTGCCGGTGCATAAAGGATGTTTTATTTTGCTGACACTATATTTCAAGCACCATGGAAGCAATTTCCGCCCTTATGATTTCTGTTTGAATAACATTTCCACCATTTAAATGTGCAATGCAAGCAGATCGGATGGTTGGTTTTTTTTTTTAAAAAAAAGCTGGATTGGACAGAGGAAAAACCTTAGCCACACTTGGAAGAAACTCTAACAGATGTTTCCATGCAAGGATACAAGTATTTTCTTGTCTTAAGGGCATTCCCTTGAGTGAGAGGAAGATGAAAGGCAAGCAAGAAGATTATGAAATGGAAACATAGAAGTGAATGGATAATGCAATTACTTAGCATTTCTATGGCACTTTGAAGCACTGAAAATATTTCAGATAACTTCCTTATTTCTTAGCTTTCCACCTTGCCCTTTAAACATATTCCCTGAGCAGCACACAAAAGAATAAATCAGGAGTCCAACAAAACACAATAAATGCAACTTATAGCAATGTGCTAAAACTAATTAATGTGAAAGGGCCAATGCCAAAACAGCAACAGAAATCCAATAGGGACGAAAACGAAAAGCCTTCAGAAGACAAAATGAGGCTTCTCAGGCAGTTGAGAAGAGCACGATATGGGCCATTCCTGGTTAAAGTCAGATGCTGTTATAGAGAAAACATTTCCCTCAGTAATGATCCAATGTACTTCAGATGGGCCTCTGCTGGAATTGTGTGTGTGTATTGAAAGGCACAAATTAAGCAGATGGTTAGATCTGATCGGTAACCAGAATCCTATTAGTGTACGTACTTCCATACACAGGAGCTCAGTCAAACAGTGTGGAACTGTTGCTAGTTAAGAAGTTATCGCTCATATTCCTTGTCACTTACCAGTTGCATGATTTAGTAAACAATAAGTAATATAAGCATTGCAATATTAATTTTCCACTATAATTTATGCTGTTTTATTCATATCAGCATACACTACACATGTAATTCTGACCAATGACTGTGTGAAATTGAAAGGCCCTTGTTGAAGGCAAGTATGGGTGCTCACCGCAGGCCACATTAATGATATGCAGGGGCCTAATTGGGCCCACGGTCCATAGTTTGGGCGCCCCTGCTCTAGAGGGCAGTGTTTATCTTCATTAAACAGCCAAAGAACAAGCACGATCTTGTGTCTGCAGATATTTCTGTAGTCATGTGGCAGGCATGACTAGATGCAGGAGCACACAGAACACTGTTACCTTTCCTGCCAAAGGAGTACCTATTTATCTACTTGCAATTTCTTGCTCCAAACTGTTAGGTTGGCATGAGCTAGGAATGAAAATGGGAGTCACTCCATTGCACAGCACTCGGATCTTGATCTGCTGAACTGCCAGCCTTCCAGTTGCCAAGCTCAGTGTCTTAACCACTAAGCTACCATGGCCTACAACACCCATAATTCTGCAGCCAGCTTAATGGATATTGTAATCTGACACATCGGAAGGGCACCATGGTGTAAGAGGTGGACTAGGTTGCCAAGCAAGTGCTGAGTCGTGGAGTAGTAGTGTGTTTTATTTCATTTGAAGGAAAAACACATTATAGTAGAATATGAGAGCAAGGAACCAATAATTCTTTGCCATGTGCAGAGAGGGAAGAGATTTGAGAAAATAAAATAATTGAAAATAATAATGATTGAAACCAGGCCAGCTCACAGCTGTAGAAATATAATTTGTGTCTGGACTGAAAAGGAACATATGAAGACTACCACATCGCCTGTGGCAGCTCAGTTAAAGGAAAAAGCCAAGATGAATCTGAAAGACTTGCATGAATGCAAATACTTCATCTTTGAAAATAAACAGCCTCCTTCCATTTCAATCTCTCTCTTTCCTGAACTTACACAGAAAAACAGTGTTCATATTAACTGCAGTTAATAGCAGTTCAGTGGGGGTTGGGGGTTGGGAGTTAACTTTGGCTGGGGCTGTAGTTCATAATGGAGCATTGGACTCTGCTTCTCCTCCTGTTGTACAACAGGGCCCAGGACAGACTTTTCCAATCACATCTAGCCTGAATTTTAGGGAAAACCTGGGCTCATAGGCCCTAGCCTTGTTATTAGGCAGAGGGAGGCATCTGCCACCAGCAGCAGATTTTGTTTGGCACGACAGAACAACCAATAGTTAAGTTACTGAACTTGCTCCTAAGTGTTTTTACTGCAAAGATGGCAGAAGGTGTTTTGTAAGGTTTTGTGTCTCCAAGGCTATAGAATCAGAGATTGGAACATTATAGTATATTAAAATTTAACATACAGTATGCTATTTTTAATTTTTAATCATGTGTACTTGTTACTTTTTGGTAACACATTGGCAGTACAGTACACTGGTACCTCGGATAACGTTATGACTTGGTTCCACAAGTCATAACGTTATCCGGTTTTTAACATTGTGCGATGCATTGATTGCACAACGTTAAAAAAAAGCCCTGTTCCCTTTCTGAAGAGGAAAGGAAACGGGGCTTGGGGAGGGAAAGCGCCTTGAATAGCCCTGTTTGCAAAGGGAATAAGGCTTCCCTCACAATCAAAGAGCTAGCAAAGAGCTATTCCAGCCTCCAATAATCCTTTGCTTGGGAAGGGAACGAGGCTCCTTTCAGAAGCAAAGTTCTCATCTTAACTTCTGGGATTAGCTTTCTGTTCTACCCAAAAGGCACCATATCATCTCAAACACTGTAAAAACAAAATACAAAAAATGCTGTGACACCTTAAAAACTAACTCCTATATTTTAATGTTAGCTTTCGTGGATCAAGTCCACTTCATCAGACATAACAGTGGGTATCATGGTAAACATATATCTGATATAGATACCCAGAGTGGCAGGGTGAAGTTGGTTGGTTCAGGAGATTGCCTTGCAAATCAATGAGTTATTTATAACCAATAATAAAATGCAATCAGTTTGTCAGACAAATCTCTGATGGAAATCAGTTTGAGGAGTTGGGTTTGCAAAATAAACATTCTGACATTATATATCTCCTAAATTAGTTGATTGAGGAAGCTTTATGGGATAAGGCACAGCCAGAGGTCAGTTGTCCTCAGAAACATCTACCTTTCCCGCCCCACATTTTTTAGTCTGCTCTGCAAGATGAATGTAACCCCTTAGTTGTGGCATTTTTAAATTTGATAAAGTCCCAGAATCCCCTGGCTACTATTCAAACCTTTTTGGTGAGTGTCCAGCATGTGTGTATATTTTATCTCTGCTGTCTCTCTCTGAATTCTTGTTTTGTAATTTCCCTGTTCCAGAATGGCAACTTTTAAGTCCAGTATACAATGTCCAGGAGACTTAAAATGTTTTGAAACAGGTTTCAGTGTGTTGGCATTTCTGATGTCTGATTTTTGTAAAAATTGTGTAAAATCATGGTAAAGTAAAATCAAGAGCAGTGCTTCCTCCTAACCTTGTGTCGCCAAATGTTCTTGGTGTACTGACTTGAGTTTCTGGGAACTGAAGTTCTAGAGCAGTGATGGTGAACCTTGGCACTCCAGATGTTCTTGAACTTCAATTCTCAGAAGCCCTGATCAGCAGGTAATTGAAGTCCAAGAACACCTGGAGTGCCAAGGTTTGACATAACTGTCCTAGAGCAGCCTGAGAGCCAAGGTTGGGAAAACTGTTCTAGTGGATACTCATACCTCATACCAAATACAAATGTCAGATAGATTGACAGATTTTACTTTACCATTGGTGATGGGATGGTGACCTTCATCACACCTGAGGCAGAAGCCTAGATTAGGAAGCCTAATCACAGCCTTTGTTTTGTCACTGCTGACTTCCTCAGGAACTCTTTCTTGAGGTAACTCCCTCACTTTGCCTAATGGTAGAGGCCTGCTCTGTTTGTATTTGTGTACAATAAATGTCCAATCCAAATATGCATACTTACACAAGCTCTCAGCTTAACCTTCTCCTTTTGTGTGTGCGTGCGCGTGCGTGCACGTGTGTGTGTGTGTGCATATGCGCTGCATCTTTGAGAATCCTGCAACTAACTATGAATTCTGGAAATTGTAGTCCAAAAACTAACTGGCTAAGCTCTGCAAACACACCAACAGTCATAGGGCTTGTCTGCCTTGTGGTGTTATTGTCCTCATTTTTGACTGAAACCTTCCATACCAAGATAATGTTCCAAGAGTTTTGTTTATTTCTAAGACCTGGTGCAAATGATTAAGTGGTGGGTAAACAGAGTTATCGTTGCAATTTATAATCTAGATGTGTATCTCCTTGCCTTGCATTCCGTTCACGGAAGACAAGGGTTTACTTATGAGCTTCAACTGGCTGGGACAACCTTATTAGGGAAGGAAGGAAAGCTGTAGCTCCCATGTGCTCGGGATTTCATCAGCACTTCAGAATTGTTTGTCTGGAAAGCAGACCTTTAAAGAAATAAATAAACCGTGTCATGCTGCTAAAGTCGGATTTGTTGGCTGTAATGCGTTCAAAACACAATAATAAGTGGAATAGCAGGACCTGAAAGAACATTCTGGACCTGTGATGACTTCATTAAAATTAGCAACAAACTTCCACTCAATCCTCTGGGGACAGAACCCAAAAATGTTTTTCTAGCACACCTGGAACATCCTTCCTCCCATACATTTTTTTAGGATTTCAAATATATTATTATTTATTATTGTTGGAAAGGGAGCATGTAGAAAATTATATGCATTTTGACAGACTTTAAGTGACTGGGGGTGGGGCAGAATCCTATTAGTTATGTCCACCAATGTAAGTCCTTCAGTGCTCCATTCTCAACAAATTGTCTCTAATTCTTTTTATTTTTTTTTAAATCAGTTGTATCTCCTGTTGCACATCAGTCATATGATTTGAAAGGCAACAACAGATACAAGCAAGGGTGAACTGGAGTCAGGTTCAACATTCAAGTCCTCTCTTATCAGATGGGCCCCAAGCACAGAAATTGCAGCTACAAAATAGAGCATAGATAGCAACTTTCAGAATCCCCTGGTCATCATAGTCCTCAAGGACTGTGCGAAAAATGGTCCAGAAAAGCAACAATTCTATGCTATGCTAGAAATGGTTTTGAAAGCTTCAAGTGGCAGTCCTATCTTTTCTTCTCCGGGAGTAAGACAGACTGAAATCACTATGCTTGTAAATGGGTTCTGTAACATTCAAAGTGCAGCCATGACACTGGGTGAGTTCCAACCTCATGGATTTGGAGCCTTTAAAGCAGAGGTAGGCAACCTATGGCCTGTGGGCCAGATCTGGCCCTCAGTGCCAAATAATCTAGCCCTTCCTTTGCTCCAGCTGCCACCAAAATTGGCCAGAGACTCATTTATGACTGTTGTAAACACATTTACAATTTATGGCGGGGGGGGGGGGACCACCAGTTCAGCCCCCTCAATTGTCTGAGGGAGTGTGCACCAGCTCTCAACTGAAAAAGATTGGCAATCCCTGCTTTAAAGGCCTTCTTGAGCTAAGTTTTTTTTTAGTGCCAATCTAGATAGTTCTCAAACATGCAGTGGAAGCTTCTGCTTCCATCCTTTCCATTAGGCTAAGCAGATGTGGATTAGTGGTTATGGCACTGAACTTGGTGACTGGAAGGTCAGCAGGTTAGAAGTTTGAGACCCAAATGCTGCATGACGGAGTGGGCTCCTGTTGTCTGTCCTAGTTCCTGCCAACCTATAAGTTCAAAAGCAAGACATTGCAAGTAGATAAATAGGAACCACTCCCATGCACTTTGACATCTAGTTATGCCTGCCACATCTGCAGCTGCATACAGCACTGGTTGTAAATAGAGATGAGCACACACACCCCAGAGTCAGACATGACTGGCTTTTGAGCAAGGGAGACTTTTACCTTTACTTTAAGCATGTCTGCTTCTGTCCAGATGGGGACTGGTGTATATAAGTGGTGAGCATTAACCCTTTCTCTCTGCAATTTTTATTTCAAACATTGCAGCTTCCTTGAGACATCAAATTTTTAAAACCAGATAGGAAAAAGTTCATATTTCCTCCATCTACATGTGGCAGTAAGAGTCTGGATTAATAAATTCAAACCTATTCTACAGTAACAAATGGAATATGAAGCTGCATGCTATCTGTTTGCTGAACTATGTACGTTTGGTGACATTCCACTTTCATGCTGATTTCACAATCCCTCACCATTGCAGTGCATTGTCATTGCCTGCCACATTAATTTATATTAAAAACGAGCTCCCTTCCTTAGTAGGTTTGAAATTAACCACTGTTTTGCCTAGTGACATAACAGAACTAACTTATTCACCATCCTACAGTTGTCAGGTTCACACATAAGAATAATCCAGGTTGTAGTTTGTTAAATTCTAGCTAATTGTTATGTTCAAACTTGTCTCTACAAAATAAATAAATAAATCATGATTTGTCAGCCAGATGTAAAACAGTTAGAAGTCATGGTTTGTTGTTGAGTTCTAAACAAGTGTTATTATTAAATCCAAACTCACAGACATAGCCTTTCTAGGAGTTTCTACCCCTCTCCTAGCTTTAAAATTGGAGCTGACAGGAAAAAACGGGGAAGAAACAGACCAGACTAGAAAGTGGAAAACCAAACAGATGTTTGTTTTGTCAGCTGCAGGTACATTTTGAGGTTAAAGGGAACAACAAACAATGACTGATCTAAAATACTGTATGGTTTATTGTGATATGCAAGTGCACCAATATATTGGTTGATTGTTTGATTGATTATGTGTTGTTGAATCAATTCTGACTTATTTATTTATTTATTTGTTCACACTTGTATGCTGCCCTACTCGTAGAGCAACTCAGGGCAGCTGACATAGCGTCACAGAACAAATGTCAGAAACATAACAATTCAATAATAAATTTATAAATAAAACCCTAGCTAATCCAATTAAAAGATTAAACCTTTTAAAAGTTAAAAAAATAAGAGAGAGAGAGGGAAATATCAGATCAACCAGCAGGCTGGGATCACTGTGCTACTGGTACCCCACACCTGCCCCACCAGGCAGGTTTTTACGCCCTTCCTAAAGGGCAGCAGCTCTGCCTGGAGGCACAACTCAGTTGGCAGGTGGTTCCATAGGGCAGGAGCAGACACAGAGAAGACTTCCCTTCATGTGCTAGAGAGATGGCCAACTTTTGCCAACATTTCCTAGTACTAAATCAAGAAATGGTTTACAACTGTACAATTTGATCTAAATTGCAGAGACTGATTTTTCTTTTGAGAGGCACAGTGGGGAAATCAAACTGCTGACCTCTGACTCCACAGACAGTACCCGTTTCATGGAGCTGTCCAGCCAGCTCATTTTCATATTGAAGTATGCAGCGGAGCTACATTGAGTCAAATCCCAGGGTGTGCATTGCATAGTGCAATGATGGCCAACCTTGGCACTTCAGATGTTCTTAGACTTCAATTCCCAGAAGCCCTGATCAGCAGAAGTGCTGATTTGTGCTTCTGGTAATTGAAGTCCAAGAACACCTGGAGTGCCAAGGTTGGCTATCACTGGCATAGTGCCTTTTTTCAGGCATATTCACCTGTGTACATACAGAACAGACAATGAATCCATGCACCATACATAGAATCTACCAGCTGACCTGGAGGCAGCCACTCTTAAGAGAACTCCTTCTAGCTGCACTGGTCTACCACTATCATCATACATGACTGCTGACTGTTGACTGGGTGATGGGCATTGAAGTCAAATAGATGTGGAAATTATCAAGCTTGAGACTCTGAGACAGGAACTGAGTCCTTCAAAATGAAGTTGTTAATATCACACAGCAATGTGTGGTACAAATGAAGAAGCACAGACTTGCCAAGAAAAGATATTGGTATATAGCAGGGATTCCCAGCCTGCGGCCTGTGCTCCCTCACCCTTTCCAGTGGAGGAAGGGCAAAATGGCCATTGGGCCCCTGAAGCTCTCTGAGGGAGCATGACCCGGCCCCCGGCTTTAAAAGGCTAAGAACTCCTGGTATATAGGCTCTGCCCTTGTTGAAGAGGATTGGTCTGAATCTGTGCTGTAGCTTCCTTAATTTGGAAATTAATTTAAAATGCAATTGGGCCTTCTTGTGTTTAGAATTTGCACAGATAATCTGTTGCTTTTTCTCCTGAGCCCATTCCAAATGAAACAGTCTCATTTGTTATAGTGCCTCCTTATTCTTCTTCCCTCAAGTCCCTGGGCAGGAAGAACACAGGGTAACTGGTGGATGTGCTTTCTGAAATTAAAAGTGATTTGGTTGGAAGGCATGAATTACCAATGGCTTCCTTAGAGAAAATCAATCTCATTAAGACAGAGGGCATTTATATCCTCTTTGGACATCCCTTCTTTTAATCTTCCAAAAGGGGATTTGCATCAGATGGAAAAGCATTTGTTAAATTTACTTGAGTAAGGGAGGAGGGAGGGGCTCCGTCAGGGGCTGACATGTCCTGGTTCTAGCATATTATGTTGATATTGTAAGGCTCCAAATTGATTGAATTGGATATAGAAGGCCTCAGCTCTATAGATAATTGGAGAAAAACTCCCTAGAAAAGGAAACCTTTGTTTCCTCAAGGATAGGCACCCCCTCTGAGATATGTTCCCATAAAAGACTCTTCCCAGAGTGAAGTGCATTTTATGTGGCATGTGAGTTTGCTGCCAACCTGCTTTCTGTGAAAAAGATTTTGTGAAAAAACAATCAAAATAGCCTTTGCTTGCAACTCTGGCTTTACATGATCTGTATGAATCAGACTATTTTTTTCTTCTCTAGACAAAAAGCTTGCTGCAAACCCCTTCTTTCCTTGTGATGTGTTCATGCACTTCTAAAATGTCACTGCATGGCCTGATTCTACTGTTTTTCGAGGTCAGATTAAAGATCACACATTTCCTGGTGTATCAAGGCAATTAATCCTATGGCTACGTCATAATCAGGGATTACTGATGTTTCTGAACTAAATATATGTTATCTTGAAATTTGGCATGTGTCATTTTAAAACATTCTCTGCAGAACTGTATATTGTTCAGCTTTGATTTTGGAAATTTATGCAGGGGTTCCAGTGATGAAGCCTGAATACAGTATAGTATTAGTAATACTGATTATTGGATGCCATTAGTGTTCAGCTGATTGCTGCTCAAAGCAAACTAGTTTAGCTCAGTAGACTTGGATGTATGGCTGCAGAATCAAGGGCCAAGGCATTCAGAAGTGGTCATCTGAAATTGTGGTGGTGAACCTATGGTATGTGTGCCAGACGTGGCATGCACAGCCCTTTCTGTTGGCCCATACACTGTCAAGGGGAAGCCCCCCCCCCCGCCTGGTGAGTGCCACTTCCCCACCACCACTCTCCCTCTGCCAAAGGGGAGGCAAGAGGGGAAACTAAAATTTCACCCAAGAGGCTTTGGTGGGGGCAAGACACCCACCTATGCACCCCTCCTAGGAGGCAGGAACACAAAACCACCGCAGTCCCTGTCAGATACCCTTGAGCTGTGAAATACCTTGAATTACCCAAAGCCCAGAGTCAATCTCTACATGCCAAATTAAGGACCAGTGCATATGCTACAGCTGAGATACTATTAACAGCAGAACACTTTCATCACTTATATTTTGCAACTTGATAAGAGTTCTGGATGTCTTTGATTTATTATCATTATACTACATATCACATTATTCCCCATTTTAATAACTCTGCTTGACTTACACATATCACAGAAGCCTAAGTATGGACCACCTTAATTCATCTGGGGAAAATTTACAAGGCATAGCTAGGCCTAGTTTCCTGTACAGAAAGTAGCTCCCAGTTAGCATTAGAGCAGGTGGAAAGCTTTCTGTCCCTTTCCCTTCAGGTGAACCACATTTGTTTGTTTGTAAAGTTTAAGAGCATGCAATGGCTTAGTGGTTAAGAAGCTAAATTTAATGACTGGAAGGTCAGCAGGTAAGCAGTTCAAGATCCAAGTCCTGCATGATTGAGTGAGCTCCCGTCTCTGACCCAGCTCCTGCCAACCTAGCAGTTTGAAAGCAAGAAATTGCAAGTAGATAAAAAGGTACAGCTTCGGTGGGAAGGTAAACAGCATTCCGTGCAGACTGGTGTCTAGGAATGCCTGCCAAATGTCCATGGAAACGTCTACAGATGGAGACAGTGCTGGCTCTTTGGCTATAAACAGAGATGAGCACTGAACCCTAGAGTCGGATATGACAGGCTTTTGAGCAAGGGTGACCTTTACCTAAAGTTTAAGTTAGGCAGAACTCTCAGAATCAGAATGTCTTGTAGTCCAAGAAATCTGAAAAAACCATCTCTATTGTTTTAAGATTGGTTTTTAGAAGCAAAGTATGGCTTTGTTTGCAGGTCTGATTTATTAAACATAAACATCTGCCTTATTCACCTGCTTGGAACACTAACAAGATTTCAGCTGTAATGATGGGTTATCTGTAAAATACAGATTGCTCCTGAGAGGATCTATTAAATTAAGGTAGGAGACACAAAAGATGATAAGGAAAACAGATGGCACACGCGCACGTTTATTTGTGATCAGAATCATCATTTGTCAAATATTATTGTTGAATCAAAAGGAACACAAAAAATCCCCATTTTCCTTGTTCCTTAAAAAACAGTTTGAAATGGTCACAATAATGAAAGAAATCAGATGTACTGTATTTTAAAGTCTGCTGTAATTCATTTTAAAACTATACAAACACACACAGTGATTTTTTAATAGTAAATTCCGATCCCTCTGCCACCATTAATCAGTTGCAGAAGATTATTTCTGCCTGGTCTTCCCAATTGTGCCTTTCTCTATAGCAGCAAAGCTAACACATCATTGGTTATGAATAGTGTTTTCTCCAAATGTTTTCTGCATCTGACATCCCATTCTGTGCCTGGACTGACTCCAGGTAGTCATAAATTTAACAGGTACTTATAAATTATTTAGGAGTTGCCTGGCCTACTTAGCTGTCTCTCATTTTTTTGCAATTCTGAAGCTGGATAAACTCTCCAGCTGTTTTCTGGCATTCTAGTCCCAGAGGCTTTTTTTTTTTACTTTGGGACAAGAGGAAGAAAGATGATTTGATGAAGATATTTAAATGAAAGCCTTGGGAAAAGATAGGCATAAGCCCCAATCTTTTGGACCTGAAGTCATATTTCCAGTATACAAACAAAGGTCTGTATTTTCCTCATGTTGCTATGTGTGTAGCCTATCACTGCCCTGGCTAAGGGCAGACTGAATGGGTCGAGGGACTCTGCGTGAATAATAACACTATCCTCACAAGACACCAATGAGGTAAAGGTCTTTCTTGCTTGAAAGCCAATCATTTCTGACTCTGGGGTTCAGTGATAATCTCCGCATACAGCCAGAGAGCCAGTGCTGTCTCATCTGCAGCCATTTCCGTGATCATGTAGCAGGCATGGCTAGATGCCAGAGCACACAGAATGCTATTAACTTTCCCACTGAAGTGGTACCTAGTTATCTACTTGCAATTTCTTGCTTTCGAACTGCTAGGTTGGCAAGAGCCGGGACAGAGACGGGAGCTCACTGTGTCATATGTCACAGATTTGAGATTGTGGTGTTTTTTGCCTGGTAAGGGCAACCTTGTGTTGCCAGCTAATCTTTCTCACACTAGGTTAGATGAAAGGAACTGCTGAATGAACTCACCTAAAGGTGCCTTCATTTTGGCAGTTTCACATCTGGCCTAGACATGGAAGAAGAAGTCTGTCGTGCAGCAATTGGGTCTTGAACTGCTGACCTGGCAACCCCCTATGAGGTAGATCCATGTAAAGAGCGTGAGACTGATCTAAGATCATTCAGTGAATTGCATAGTTTGAACTTGCGTATCCAGGACCTCATCTTGCCTTCTAGCTACTACACCATATTCTATCTCTTTGCCACAATAAGTGTTATGTATTTTCATGGAATAATGAAATAACTGAATTGAAAGAGGTCCATTGAATTTGAACTAATAAATAAATAAATAATTAATAATAATAATTGAGTCCAACCCCCTGCTCAATGCAGAACACCAAATCAAAGGAGATCTGTCTGACAGATGGTTGTCCAATTTTCTCTTGAAAGCCTCCAGCACTGGAGTGCTAACTTCCTCCCGTGGTAATTGGTTCTATTGTCGTACTGCTTTTGGGAGTAGACAGGTGGCCTTGAGTGGGTTGCTAACATCTAATTTAGGAAAACTCCAGTAGCTGTACGCAAGCATTGTGTACTGCTCCCGATTGTTATTGTTATGTGCCATCAAGTTAGAATTGACTTAGGTATAGGTCGCCCTTGCTTGAAAGCCAGTCATAGCTGACTGGCGATGGACTCAGTGTTCATCTCTGTTGATAGCCAAAGAGCCAGTGCTGTCTGCATCTTCAGACATTTCCATGGACATGTGGCAGGCATGACTACACACTGGAGTGCACTCCTTCCCACCAAAGTGGTACTTATTTATCTACTTGCATTTTCTTGCTTTCAAACTGCTAGGTTTGCAGGAGCTGAGACAGAGATGGAAGCTCACTCCATCATACAGCACTCAGGTCTTGAACAACTGACCTGCCATCTTTCCGGTTGTAAAGTTCAGTGTCTTAACCAGTAAGCCACTTAATGCAACTTTCAAGGTAAGGGAGATGTTTAAGGAGTGGTTTTACCAGTTCTACACTTCACTATCCTTCACTGGATATCCCTCTGCTCTTGCAGTTTTCCAAAATTAATGTGCCTGAAGCTGAAGGAAGGAAGTTAATACAAAGAGCGAGTAGAGGGGATTGCTGCAGCATCAGAATACACCAAATGTACTCTTGGCTTGGAGCATGGCCAGTCTAAATGATGTCAGCCCATGTCCTGAATCATAAGCATGCAGTGTCTGATAACACTTCAACCTTTGTGTGGGCCATATCAGAGCCTGGAAAAGTTACAATTTTTCAAGTACAGTTCCAAAATCTCCCATCTATAGTTAACGGATTCTGGAATTGTTGTCCAAAACAATAGCATCCCCCAAGCTTTATCCCATACATCACTTGTGCATAAAGATCAGATGTCTATAGGTTGGCAGATCAGTTACAAATACTTTAAAGATGACACCATTTGTTTTTGTTTTTCCTGTGCCCACAGGGTTTGTTCTCTCTAGCAGATTCCATACAGCTGCTGCCATGTTTAATTTCTCCTTTATTTGGTACAGAATGCATATTATGTTTGAAGCCAAAATTTGAGACTAAATACCTTTGAAATATTTGTGTTGGCTGAGATAAAGATTACAGCCACAAATGGTATCCACCTGGTAAGATGATCATATCCATAAGATTCAATAGTCATTAAATTTAATGCATATAATTTATTCCAGAGCAAATAGTTGTAAAGTTTTTGTAAAAAAAAAAGAAGCAGTGGGAATTGGGGGTTACAGATGTAATATAATAAGTGGAATTTGCAAGTAACTGGATCTTTGATTGTGCCTTATGTGATTTTCTTCTCCACTATGTTGACATGTTTATTTCTTGCTCCAGCTAATAAAGGCAGGGGTAGCAATAACTCTTTCTTCTCATTAATGGCAACCTGAATGTGCAGTATAGCAATTGCATTTAAGAAAACCCACCTGTGGTATTTTAATAGGAAGATACACTAATTAAAAATGTTTGCTTCTTCCAGCTCTTTATAAAATCAACCTTTTGGGAGCAAAAAAGTTGTATGTTCAGAGAATTATTGCATTGACCTAGACTACCTCAACCTAGTGTTCTCCACATGTGTAGAGACAGCACTCCTATCATCCTCACCCAGTAAGGCCATATGGAGCTGCCTGGAGTTGAGAAGTTACTTTAAAGTGACATGCTGAAGCTATCAATAACTGAACAGTGACAGGATGAATCTGGGACCAAGTGTATCATACTACCACTGCCACTTTATGGCTGATTTCAGCATACAGTATCACCCTATTTGCTTCTTCTAATAGTAACTCCCCAAGCAGACTCCACATGACCCCTATTCTTTAAAAAAAAAAAAAACACTTTCTGCACTTAACAGCCATGCCCAAATACTGTTAGTACATGGTGTGTGTAGAGAGAGCAAATCAACTACCCATTGTCCCTCTACTTATGCGCCACCCTAGGACTTTCCCTGTTCCATTCCTCCCTTGGTCTACACAACATTCTCTTCCTGCTGCTACAGGCCTGCATTAAACCTTGTTAACAAATCAGTTAAGTTTCCTTCACTTCTGCAGTTCTTGAACACTTAATCACAGTTAAAAAGAGAAGTAGGTTTGCAGCCTTAGGTCATATTATATATCAGTGATGGCAAACCTTGGAACTCCAGGTGTTCTTGGACTTCAATTCCCAGAAGCCTAAGTCAGCACTCCTGCTGACCAGGGCTTCTGGGAATTGAAGTTGAAGAACACCTGGAGTGCCAAGGTTCACCGTCACTTTATCTATGTTTTTTCTACTGAATATATTTTATTGAAACCAAGATTTATTCATTCAAATTGAAGTTTGTTTCTGAGAATACAATTCAAAGGGCTTTGCTGACCCCAGTGTAAATGTTGTTTACTGTACAGTAAAACCTTGCATAAACAGTGCCTCGCTTAGAGACTAACTTGCTTAAAGAGCAGAATTTTCTCAGAATGGTTGCCTCACTTAACAACTAAAACCAACCACAAGCTCACTTAACAACAACTAGCAATCCGCCCCCCCCCCCCAAGAAGTCACAATTGATCACTTACAATGGTGTTTTGCTTAAGGAGCAAACTCGCTTAAAGAGCAATCCCTTGAAATGCATTATGCTCTTTAAGTGAGCTACCACTGTATAGGTCAAACTTCGCATAATGAGCGTTTCGCTTAGTGAAAAACTTGCATAACGAGCAAGGTTTTCGCTAAGCAGTCTGACTCACATAACAAAAATTTTTGCTATGCGAGTCGGACTTTCCCTAGGGAAAAACTCGCATAATGAGCTTTTCTATGGGGAAAACTCGCTTAGCGAATTTTTTTCACTATGTGTGTTTTCCCCATAGAAACGCTCGTTATGCGAGTTTTTCCATAGGAATTTTGTTTGTTTCACATAGCGAAGAACCTTGTATTTGCAACAGATGGTATGTTGACCAGTAAGGCAGCCAATTCCCTGAAGTTAAATAGACTTGGTCAGTACTGGAGAACAAAGGACCACATCTGTGATTTTCCTTTCCACCATGGATATATCAGAATGTGTGTGTAATAAATGAACTAATTAATATGTATGTACAGTATGTGGAAAAGTTACTTTTTCAGACCACAGCTACCGGAAAGCAGTATTTAGCGTGGCCAGAAGGTGCTGTATTCCCCAAAAAGTTACTTTATGCTACCACTATCATCTCCACTCCTGCTTATGTAATTCTTCCTCTTCTTTTGTGTCCCGGTCAAACTTTGGGCTGTCAAAATGAAGCCATTTTCTTGGCTTTGTCATTGGCCAAATGTAAATCCTCAATAGTACATGTTTCTGGCAGTAATTGGCAGACCAATAAATGAGCAGGATTCTGTATCTTTCTTTCCACATTCGCAGCTTGTGTTGTCTGCCAGCAGGCCCCACTTGAGCAAGTTGGTCTTACATTAGGCACTCCAACCCTTAGCCTACTCAGAGTCTTCCAAGTGACATAGAGGAGGTTGAGTTCCACTGCTATGTTATCTTTTAATGTTGTTCCTTGTCCAGTGAGCTCCTTCCTCCATCTTCTAATTTGCACTTGTATACCGTTAAGAATGTTTGTTCTTGCCATAAAGCTCTTCTTGGATCTGAGCCAGTGGATTTGAGGCTCATATCCATTCAGAGGGTGTTGAGGGTCATTCTCCTGCTTAGCATATCAGAGAGCAAACAAAACAAAACAGAAACAAACCAAAAAAAAAATTAGTTCTGTGGCACCTTAAAGACTAACCCCTGTATTTTAATGTGAGCTTTCGTGGATCAGGTCCACTTCATCAGACTTGATCCACAAAAGCTAACATTAAAATAGAGGAGTTAGTCTTTAAGGTGCCACAACATTTTTAAATCTGTTTTTGTTTTGTTTGCTCTTTGATATGCTTGCACAGACTAACCACTTCAACAAAATATCTTGCTGAGTTCTCTCAGCATCCACTGCTACTTCTCTTCTGTTCTTAGGTTGAGCGATACCAACAAGAAGGCATATTTCTCGCCTAGTATAGGTCACCATATGCCTGCCTTGTTTTGCGTCTGTGGATGCCCAGCTGGGCAGCATTACTCTGTTGCAGAGACGCTCAGGGCCAAAGTCGATTGACACAGTATGGATGGCAGAGTTCCCCATACAGTATATAGCCGTCTGCACCAAGAAGGGGGTACATTATAAACTAAACCTTTGAGCTTTTGGAAATAGGACTGTAAACTACGCTCATAGCGTTCCCGAGTCAGGGGGAGGGCAGTGCCATCTGGAATGCCTCGCGGCTCCTTTAAGAAGGGCTGCCTATAAGACAAAGCCCAGGACCTCGAGAGGGGAAGGGGTGGGTGGGCGCAGGTGAAGCGGCAGGCAGGCAGGCAGGCAGGGCGCCAGGCAGCCGAGGGAACCCCTGGATCCGCCGCTGGCGATGAGCAACGTGGAAGCTGTTATTTTCTCCCTCTGCCCCCACCACGAGGAACAAAGGCGCCTTCATCTCCGAGGAAAGGAAGCGGGCTCGCCTTTTTTGTGGCTCCGATGGTGTGTCTAAATCGCGAAAGGAGGGACTCTCCTCGCTGCCCTTTCTCTACCTCTAGGATCGGCCCAGGGCAGTTTGCTGCCCGAGGTAGATCACCATAGGACATTCCACCCACTTAGCCACGAATCAAGGTACCTCAAGTGTCCCCAAGTCCATACAGTAAATTATACTGAGGACGACTTACTTTACCCAGTGTTGAAGCTCTCACCTCCCAGTGTCTGTCTGACTGAAGAGGAGTTTACTCTGTCTCCAGTCAAGGAATACTCAACAGCAACACGAAAGAGCCTCCTCGAAGATTGTGGCATTTTTGAACCACAATAGGGCATAACCCGGGCAGCCACATCCCTGTTGTGGTGGCTAATCTTTCTCACACTATTTCAGCTGGAAGGAACTACAGAATGAATTGAGGAAAAGGTGCCTTTATTTTGGCAGTTTTATGTCTGGCCTAGAGACCGAAGAAGTTAATAGGTTTGTCCTGATATTCAGCCTGTATCTGGCTTTTAGTTTGAGCCCATTATTACATGCAGATAAATAAATACTACTTTGGCAGGGAAAGTAACAGCATTCCATGTGCTCCAGTGTCTAATCATGCCTGTCACATGACCTCAGAAGTGTGTGCAGATGCAGTCAGCCCTGGCTCTTTGGCTGTAAACAGATGAGCACTGTCCCCCTAGAGTTGGACACGACTGGCTTTCGTGCAGGGGAGACCTTTAACTTTATCTCCAGGTATGTTTAGGCAGAATTAGAGCCTTTACCACTTCATATGCCAGATCTCACCTTGGCACTCCAGCTGTTCTTGAACTTCAATTCCCAGAAGCCCTGATCAGCAGGAATGCTGACTTGGGCTTCTGGTAATTGAAGTCCAAGAACACCTGGAGCACCAAGGTTCACCATAATGGGTATAGGATATTCCCTACTATTTAAGTGAAAGTCAAAGTTATTAGATTTCAGAACGTGGTTACAATATACAGTAACTGAAATGTTATAAACACAGCTTTGAAACAGTAGGAGTGCAATAAAACAGACAATATGGTGTTTAAGCTGTAGCTTATTTTTAAATGCCCTCCAAACAAGGTCTTCAGAGCACAATTAAGACAGAGAGCAGTACTCCCTGGGGAGTAAATTTCATAATTATGGGGCCATCCCGTAAGAAGGCCTTGTCTTCTGTTTCCACCAGATGTACAAGAGTAGGGCTTCTAATGCAGTTCAGTAGGTTCACGTCCTTGTGATTTTCCAAATCAGTGCCAGTCCATTAAAACTGAACACATGCACAGATTACCAGTGCAACTTGTATAATACAGTATGCGCTTTCTCTTACTCCTGCCAGCAACCTATCAAAGAGGTTGGAGAACAGCTGTAGTTAATAAATTAAAAGCTATTAATAAGATTCGTAAACCCCTTCTAAGAACAGAAGTCACTGGTCCTTCTTTGGCCCTTGCAGCATGGGTTGTTTGTCCCGAGACATACGACATCCAGTCTTTTGTAGGCAATCCACTTTTTCAACCTGCCCTACCCTGGGGTATCAAGAAACAGCAAAAATTTTGAAATTGTAGCTGTGTTAGTCTGTACAAGTGTATCAAAGAGTAAACCCAAAACAAAAAGACAAAAAAAGTGCCACCTTAAAGACAAAGTGCTGTATTTTAATGTTAGTTTTTGTGGATCAAGTCCACTTCATCAGACAGAACAGTGGGGCTTCATGGCATCAATTTATATACATCGGGTACTGAGGTCCATCTGCTAACCATTTGCAACTCAACAGGGCTAAACTTCACAGAAAATCTGAATAACAACCACGGATCTTCTGTTATTACCAGCTGTAAAAAGTCACATTGATTCTTCTTCTTCGGTGTTTAGGACAGACATGAAACTGTCAAAATGGAGGCAACTTTTGGCGAGTTCATTTTGCAGTTCCCTTCACCTTACTTAGTGTGAGAAAGATCAGGTTGCCATTACCAGGGTATGCCCAATTGTGAAATAAGAATACCACAATCTTTGAGGAGGCTCTTTCTGTGTACCCTGTCACACTGATGATGATTATCCCCCACTTACTGCTGCTGATAGTGTTTACTGTGAATATTATTATGGTTTTAAGATTTTTCTGATGCCATCTAGTTTTGCTTCTTGTGTTTTGATTGTTTATCATTGGATGATTTTATTCTGATATATATAAATGAATCAATCAATCATTATTGGTTGTGCTAGCCAGCCACTGTGCACCTCTGTACCTGATGTGTATAAATTGATGCCACAAAGCCTCCCTCTTATGTCTGGGAAAGTGGACTTCATCCATGAAACATGACATTGAAACACAGCAGGAACTGTTTTAAGGTGCCACAAAGTGGTTGTGTGTTTTTTGGTCTTTTTTTGTTTGTTTACTCAGTGACAAGAGACAGCAGGGCTCCAAGTTACAAAACACTGTCACTAAACGCTCTCAACCCACCCACCCAAGCCAGTCCTAGCAAGCTTTTCCACCCAGAGGTCCCTCTAAAACAGGGGTGCCCAAACTTTTTGGGACCTGGGCCAATCATGTGGTTCAGGAAGCCGGTCACTAAGGCCCGGGGGCCGGGTGCAGCCCTCAATGCCAATTCATCCGGCCTGCGAAGCCCTTGTCGCTCCTGGAAATGCGCCAGAAAGGATGCGTTTTACTTCCACTTCCAGGAGCAACGAGAGCTTCGCGGCCGTCGAGGGCTGCACCCGGCCCCTGGGCCTTAGTTTGGGCACCACTGCTCTAAAAGCAAAGGCACTCTGCATACGCTCAGAAGTTGCCTAGTTGTAGAAAGAAAGAAAGAGAGAGAAAGAACGCCTAAACGTTGGCAAGAGGAGGCTGGGAACCCTATTCCCGTCCGTTCTCTCTTTGTGGGCAGCAAAGAAAGGGGGGCGGCTCGGGAGCGCCCCTCCGCCTCCGGGGCCTCTTTTTCTTTGCCTCCGCGGCGGGGTCGGGCTCGGGCTGTCGAGTGGAGCATATAACCCTCCCCTTCCGTCCCAGCGCGGGAGCTTCGCCGCGCGCCTCCCCGTCTAGGCAGAGCTCCGGGCGGCGGGGCGACCGCCTCCCGCGCCCTCAAGCCAGGCTAGGCCGGGGCAGCTGCGCCTCCAGCCCCCAACGACCTCCCCCCCCGCCCGGGCCCCGCCCGCCTCGCCGCCCCTCGGCCATTGGGCGCCCGCCTTCCCCGCCAGCTGCTCGAGCTCCTTCCTCGCCTGCTTCGCGCCGGGCAGAGTCGCCGCTCCGTCGCCCCGGCCAACCTCTCGGGTGGAGAACTTTCTCCTTTGTTGGGCAACTTCGGCCGGGGCCGAGAAGAAAGGCGGGGCGCGGAGGGCAGGCAGGCAGGCAGGTGGCGGCGGCCACGGGAGCAGCAGCTGCGCTCGTCGGGATCCTAGGAAGGGGGGGGGGGAGAGAGAGAAAGACAAGGAAAGCGCCGAGTCTGCCTGAGGTAAGGAACCCTCCTCCGTCCCTGGTTGGCACCAAGCGGGGGAGGTGAGCGGGAAGGCGGGCGCGAAGCTGGCGGCCCGCCGGGCTTGTGTGTGCATGGAAAGTGTGTCTAGTAGTGTGCGTGGAAAATGTGCCTCCAAGCCCCGCCGTCCCCTGTGGTACAGTTTTGCAGCCCGGACCATGTTAAGAAGTCAATGGAAGCCCCCGGGGTAGAGAGAGAGAGAAGGAGAGACACCTCTACCTCTACCTTGCTGTCCTGGTGGCTCGGGTCAAACTGCTCTCCTACAGTCCCAACGTTGTGAGTTTGATCCTGACGGGTCAAGGTTGACTCAGCCTCTTCCATCCTTCCAAGGTCGGTCAAATGAGCCCCCCCCCAGCATGTTGGGGGGAAAAAAATCCTAATCACCTTGTGAATTGCCCAGAGAGTGCACTAAGCACTATGGGTCGGTAGAGAAGTGTTATACTGTGGTAATAATTTCGTGTCAGAAATTATTCAGGGTTGAAAGGATATTTGCAGAAGAAACTCCACTCAGGAGACATGCAAATGAGGCTCCTTTCATGTCCCCAATACTGGGACAGAGATGGGTGCTCACTCTGTTATGCAGTATCCGGGTCTTGAACTGCCGACTTGCCAGCCTTCCAGCTAACAAGGTGAGCTTCTTAACCACTGAGCCATTGCAGCCCCCTATATAATTATTATTGCTATTGTTGTGAAATCTCAGCTGTGTGGGGAGTGAGCAGATGGACTTCCAAATGGGACCCGAAAGTGTACTTCTGAAGTACACTAAAGTGTACTTCTAAAGACGCTCCTCTCTGGTGTGAAAGACTACCCATTTACAGGTCTACAGAACTAAACTTCACAGTAATAGATCTGACCCCCAATCAGGGATCTTATGTTATTCCTGGTTGTAAATAGTCACACTGATTTGT
Organism: Furcifer pardalis; assembly: GCA_030440675.1. Taxonomy (NCBI): domain Eukaryota; kingdom Metazoa; phylum Chordata; class Lepidosauria; order Squamata; family Chamaeleonidae; genus Furcifer; species Furcifer pardalis. Next base: position 94,478,089 of record CP126897.1, read on the forward strand.
AAACGTATCTGTTATGCTTGGCAACCATTGTGTGCCTCTGTATCTGATATGTATAAATGAATGCCATGAATTTCACTCTTATTTCTGACGAAGTAGACTTGATCCACGAAAGCTATCATTAAAACACAGCAGTTAGTCTTTAAAGCGCCACAACATGTTTGTCTTTTGTTGTTTTGTTTACTCTCCGATATGCTTGTACAGATTAACACGATTACCACTTCCAAAAATCCCCCTTGGGTTTACATTTGCAACAGGCTTCTTGGCTAATGGCAACCTACCTGGTCCCCCTGTTTTGACAGCTGTGTGCAAAGCCTTTCTCACTGGGCACCAGGTTGCTTCTTGAGAAAGACAATTTGTTTGTTTCGGAAGTGGACCATGCAGATGTCAACCGGATTCCTGTTGATCTCCCTAGTTAGATTTGACTATTAAACTCTGCAGGTTTTCCTTTTTCTGTTTAGGAGCAGTCTCTTTCTCAAGCTGGGTGAGTTTGGCTTTGAGAAGCATTTAAAATGTCTGCTTAATGTTGCAATTTGGAGCTTTAACAAAAGGATTTTCTTGTTTCTGCAAATAGCTAAGCCATGTTAGACTTGCTTTAGGAAGGATGTCTAGGGAAAAGTAGATCCATCATTATGTTTTGCCTGGTATGTTTAAGATCTTTTTTTCTGGGTTACCTTTAAGTGATCTGGATGCCTCATGTTGTAATGCATAGTTCTTGTTCCGCAACAAAATCTTACAGCTGCTCTGTACAACTGTTACAGTCATAAAAAAAGTTTGGACTGATGCATTGAAACTGACTGTGTTTTAGATTTTAGTACTGTTTTTCTAGATTAAATTTCTGTTGAACAATACTGCCTTATAAATTTACGAAACTTGTCAAATCTAGTGTTTTCTGGCCTTTAGTTGTAGCAACAGTTTCACTTTTATGTATGAAATAGACCATTGAAGAGAGAATTTATGGGACTGTGTTTTGGGAAGGCAGTGCGTTACTTAGCTTAAAGTTCTCACTTATCATTGGCAGGTCAAATGCCATGACATTCAGCAGATTTTAGGCTGGAAACCTATATCTGACTACTTCAAAAATGAGATTTTTCTTTGTGTAGGGATGTACAGGATTGTATTGAGAGTTGTCTTGCTTTTGGATTTTACATAGCCAGCTTTCCACAGCACCTGTGTCCTAATGAACATTTTGGAAGTTTTGTTCTAATAGTGTACAGTACTTGCAGAAGAATCTTAATGATTTCATTGGGTGTCCAAGGTAAGGTTGCTGTTCTACCTACAAAGATTTCACAATCCAGAAATGGTTGCTAGTTCATTGTATGTTTTGTGTTTGCTTGACACCTTGTTGAAACTTCTTTTGTTCTTTAATCCTACCCTAGAAGGTAAGCCTCCTGCAAGCTGTTGGTTCCTTAAAAGTTTGTATTGATGAATTCATCAAACATTCTTTCAAAATAAACACTGAGAACACTTCCCCCCTCTTTCTCTATTTCTGACAGTTGCATTGCAAAACATTTGGCTAGGTTGTGAATAGAATGCATTTCAAATGTAGAAAGCTAGAGCCTCGTTGCAGTGTGACAATCTCAACTCTGTCATCACCACTAGCATTTATTTATGGAAAAGTTTTAAGAGCTTGTTTTTTTTTAAAAATAATCTTAGGGTAGCTCATGGTAGCATCCCTCCAGCTGAGTAAAACACAAGACAGTTTTAAAATCTTGCTGCTGCTTCTTCTGTCGTATCCGAATCTTGACAGTCATCATGGTGATCATCCATGAAGACTGTCCTGATATTATAATGCAGTGATCTTTCATCTGCCTTCCGCATCACAGCATGACACCCATATCACTGATCCAGTTTTGCGTGTCACATCCCTTTTGACACGCAAAGTCCTCCTCAGCCCCAGGCCAGTATCGATGAAGCTGCTGCCCTCCATCAAGATGGATTCAAGTGGGATTTAATCCATTTGGGGACCATTACTCTTCCCTGTGGACTTTGGCACCCAATGCTGTTAGTCCTCAGGGTGGTCAGGTTAGTTAACCACTTGCTGCCTGACACTCGACATTGAGTCACTGGCAGTATGCTCTACTCTGTCTTTCTAAGAAACATAGTAAAACAGTGTAAGCTCAAGAAAATGGTCATAGTGGTAGCCAGATAACTTTTGATATAAAACTACGTTCTAGCCAGAGAGAGAAACTGAAGTAGCTCTGCATCATCTCTTAGACCTAGAGCAGGGGTGGCCAAACTATAGCCCATTGCCCAGATCTGGCCCACAATGCCCAATAACCCAGCCTGCGCTGCCTCACCGCTCCCAGAAGCACAAGTAAAATGTGCCCACGCATGTGCAAAACACTTGCCATAAATGCACCCACAGCTGTCTTAAATGTGTTTTGTGCATGTGCGGGTACATTTTAGTTCCAATTACGGTGGGAACAACCACATGACCGGCCCACTGAACCACATGACTGGCCCATGGCCTGAAAGGTTTGGCCACTCCTGACCTAGAGTATTGTGGGGCAACTGCAGTAAAGACCTTGCTACTTATAACTGGAGTTGTTGCCTCTGCGTACGTATAGTAAATCCATTTGTGTGGATTCACAGTGACTTGGGCTTCTGGGAAGTGAAGTCCAGGAACAGCTGGAGTGTAAAAGTTCACCATCACAGTATACTAGCATAGGCCTAATTACTTGCATGCCTAGTTATGGGTATACTGGCATGGCTCTGATACTTTCTCCCAACTAATCCCTGATCTACCGGAGGCATGAGTCATCTCTAGCCAACGGTTTTGGAAGATGCATTTCAGAAAGCATTACAATTTCCAAGATCTGATATTACAATTTTGGCAAGAGGATTTGGATTCCTTTCTGAACAGAATAGGAAACATTTAGCCTTGAAATGTAAAGATACATAGTATTTTTGTTTGGGACTCTTAGAACATTTTTGTGATGTAGGGATCAAGATAAAGAATGTGCTTTAGGAGCTGAGATAAAACATGTTCTTGTTTTTGCAACTTTATGCCTATACTGGGATCTATTTTTCTTTGTCTTGAATTTCTTATTTTTTTTGCCAGTGAGAGAGCCTTCCTTAACCAAAAGGAGAAATCTGCCTCCTGTTACTTCTTTTAATTGACTCTTGTCCTCTCCTGAGCAATGTTTGCAACAAACCTGGCCTCCATAGGCCATCCCTGTTTCTTAATACAGTACTGTACTGTATATTGGTAGTTAGGTTAGTTCTCTTAATATATTGGTAGCTAGATTAGACCAGTTACAGACCCACACTTTGACTTGTCTAATCTAAAACCCAGAATGATATTCATTGAATGGCTAACATTCATCTCTATGAATCTTAGATATTAGGCTTTGACTGTCACAGGCTCAGCCTTGTTTCCACATTTTGCACAAGACTTGTTGGGTTGGTGTTCCTAAAGTCCAGCTTTGTCTGGTGTTTTGAACTACAATTCCTATTAGCACTAATCATTGCAGGAAGGATTTTCACTCTCAAATTTCTAAAGGAACTTGGATTGGGTCAGTGGACATAGTTTAACATTACATAACATAAGTGCCTTATTTTATTAAACTAAGCAAATTTAGACATGGCAAACGTCTGGATGAATGAGTGCCTTGGAACCCACACAGACTGATTTGTGTTATATTATGAAAGAAAGATACAGTATAAATAAATACATAACATTGGCTGAAATTCTGTTATTTGATGTAGTAGCAAGTTGCAACTAAGTTAGACCCATTGAATGATTGGTGATTTGGTGAGTCAACAGCTTCATAAGTTCCATTGGTTCAAATGGGCAGTCTCCTAGTTGTAATTTATTATGCCAAGCAACAGGATGTCAGCCAATGTGTGTAATTTTGAGGTCTTGATGAGCAGAAAAACAAATACTAATTATAATTACTGTTATTAATGAATATGTGAATTTTAGGAAAGCACACAAAGCAACAATGTGGTAGAAGAAAGCAAGGCTGTCGGACCGAGTATCTAGTCTGCAATCTAATAATATTCAGCATTTATATTCAACACTGATACAATGAGTTAAATATACAGCAGGTCCTTATACAACAATTGCCCTGTATAGCAACGAAATTGCATAACAATTAGTTTTTTTGGGGGAAAATGGCATCCCACGTAACGATTTTCCCTATGGAAAAAAAAATCATACAACAATTTTTCAACGGGAAAAACCACTTAGTGAAAAAAATCATTGTATGATGCATACCATAGGGAAAATCGCTATCCAATGCATGCATCATATAGCAATTGTTTTGTACAATAACGAGCCCCCTGAAACGGATTAAAATTGTTGTATGAGGTACCAATGGTATTTCTGGTGGCAATGTATGGTTGTGAGAGCTGGACCATTAGGAAAGCTGAGCACAGAAGAATAGATGCCTTTGAGATGTGGTGCTGGAGGAGAGTTTTGAGAGTTCCCTGGACAGTGAGGAGAACAAATAGGTCAATCTTAGAAAAAATCAACCCTGACTGCTCCCTTGAAGGTCAAATAGTAAAGATGAAGCTGAAGTATTTTGGACATCAAATGAGAAGAGAGGATTCACTTGAGAAAGCCTTGATGCTGGGAAAGGTGGAGGGCAAAAGAAAAAGGGGGCAGCCAAAAATGAGATGGCTAGATGGTATTGTAGAGACAATGGGCACAGAGCTGAGCGAGTTGAGGAGGATGGTGGAGGACAGAAGTGCCTGGCGGACACTGGTCCATGGGGTCGCAAAGGGTCGGAATCGACTGTGCGACTGAACAACAACAATGAGGTACCACTGTAATTACACATGAAGTATATATGTTGAAGTAGGTGGATGTAAGGTAACCATGATCAACTTGAAACCTATTTATTTCAATAGTATGACTGTATAGATTTATTTAAAGTATGGCTGTATAGATCCAACCAGTTGTCTTTTAGCAAGTTTCATCGTGTTGTGTTCTACATATTTCTTTATAAAGAAGGAGGTTATGAATGAATTCCTAACAGTAAGGCTAGCAAAAAGCCTGTAAGACATTTTGATCAGTGGGTGTTTTAACCAACAATTCCTGTTCATCTCCCAGTGGTAAGAGATTATAATAGGGGATTATAGGCATTCCAGAACATCTGGCAGGCCTGACGTTCCTACTATTGTTATAAGCTAAATATTGTCTCTGTATCCGAATTTCAGGTTGAGGCAGAGAGGAAGGGGTTGCCTGACTCACCTGGTCAGATTTTTGTAGACATTCATTTGAAGTGGCAGGGGAGTTCCTTTTATGTATTTTTGTAAACATGGCTCAGTGAGGATTGAGAGGAGTCTGAAAGAGTGTAAAAAAGTAACTTCCACACACTGGTCTGAACCAGGAACTTCCTTATTTGTAGCTCTTTTTAGCTCTTATACTATATCAACATTGGCAGTTTTTCAGTAAAAAGTCTGAAGAAGTTTTTGTGGTTTCAGCACTGGCAAAAAACGATAACCTAGTTTTTGATACAAAATAAAAGGAGAGGGGAATTCCCTTTGATTTGAACAGCAGTAGCTTCTGTACAATCTGTGTGGCAGTAGTTCCAACAAATGCCTCAAGCCATAGTTTGATTTTCATTTATCTCTGGCTGGCATAAACACTTTCAGATTTGAACAGAACCAAACTAAAACCCAAAGCAAAATCCTATGGAAGCATGTACAGTATTATTATTATTATTATTATTATTATTATTATTATTATTATTATTATTATTATTATTATTATTATTATTATTATTATTATTATTATTATTATTATTATTATTATTATTATTATTATTATTATTATTATTATTATTATTATTATTATTATTATATTTGAATTTCTATACCGCCCTACTTGGCAGAGCCAACTCAGGGCGGTTTACACACATGTATAGTTACAGTCACAACATATCAATAAATCAATAGTCAATATCAAACGAAAATAGTCAATAAATAGTCATGCTATATAAATCCCCAGCTTCCTGTGTAAAGGCACACTTGGTCGATAATATGAGTTAAATGGTTAAGGGGCCCATTTCAGTTTCAGAAATATTTGTGCAAACCAACCACTGTGAGTTCTACTTGGGCATATCAGAGAGTAAACAAAAAGACAAAAAAAATTGTGTGACCTTAAAGACTAATTGCTGTATTTTAATGTTAGCTTTCGTGGCTCAAGTCCACTTCGTCAAACTTCGTGGCATCAATTTATACACACCAGGTACAGAAGCACACAGTGGTTGGCTAACATAACTCTGGCATGCATCAGTAAAATATTATTTTGTAAAATTCAGTGAAAACAACTCAGTGTTGGAGTTTATAAACCAGGGTGTGTAAATTGCAGCTGGTGAAACTAAAAGTTGATAATCAGTAATAGGAGGTCATAATCAGCATGGCAGGCTAAACATGTCTTCGCCTGCCAAAACAATAGCTACCAGGGAAAGGGACTAAATAGACTTCTCTTCAAAGTGCACTCTGGAACCTGGTCCTAGTAAACTCCTTTCGATGGCATACAGAGGAAGGGCTCTTGTGTCTGTTGCTCTTTCATCATTCTGTAACAATGATCTCCTGTATTCTCCAGTAGTTGGAACAGAAGGTACTGTTCAAAGCAGTTTGGAAGTTGACCTTCTTGTGTTGTAACTCCCATAATCTTGCCATATTGGCAGGGTGATTAGGGGAGATACAGTTAAAAATAAAATAAAAAGGAACTTCTTCAAGGTCTGGCTGAAATAAACCATTACCTGACCTTAAATAGTTCAGTGGTGGGTGGGTGTGTACATGCAAATATTAATCTGTAGTGCCTTGCAGTTCTAATATGTAGCTCCTAAAATTATGACCCTTGGGTTATACAGTAACCTACCTTTGTATTTTTTTCTAAGTAGTAATGTAACTGACATTCTGTTGATGTAACATGTTCTTTCTCTGAAACAGTAATCAGTTGCTTATTTATTTATTTATTTATTTATTTTATTTTATTTTTTTCAACTTATTATCCCGCCCAATCGGGTAAAAACCCAACTCTGGGCGGCTTACATGAACAATTTAAAAAATACATAGCTAAAACCACAAATCAATATACAATTGAAAGCAGGATGATGAAAAAATGAAACTCATTGGAGTCTTTCTAAATATCCTTTGACTATGTTGCTACAACTTGATTTTTCATACTGTGGCTGCTTCATGTTTTATCTCTGGAGGCTGTGGTGACACTTCCTGATTACTTCATGTATTTAGCTGTGGAAGGAACAGAGCTGGGTGTCAGGTTACTGTTTTCTCCATATTAACATCCTGTTTGTTTTTAAAGTCCCAGTGTTTTCTTTTCTTTTTTGCAGTAGGAAGTTTACATATCATTTGTAACTTCAGTGCTAAATTTAGATCCAGGTGAAGACTGAATTTGCCTTCTTTAAAGTTGATTTCTGAGAAGCTAGTGTTTCTTTAAGTGTCTTACTAAGCATCATGTTCAGAAGAAGAATATGACTGAGGACTAAATGTTGCACACCAATGAGGAAAGGCTGACCAATTTACACAGTGCTTATAAAAAAAACTAGTTGTCTAGAGTTCATGGTTAAATAACTGCCCTGGTTCAAGTCATGTCATAAGGAAATAGTGAGAGTAATTACATAGTGCTCTGGACAGTTCACAATGTAATTAGCATTTTGACCCCAGTAAATACCCCAATAGGTATTACATACTTATTTTATTAGGGACTGCGGTGGCTTTGTGGTTAAGACACTGAACCTGATGACTGGAAGGTTGATAGGTTAGTAATTTGAGAGCCAAATGTTGCATGATGGAGTGAGCTCCTGTCATCAGTTCTAGCCCCTACCAACTTAGCATTTCAAAAGCAAGAAATTGCAAGTACAGTAGATAAATAGGTACCACTTCAGTGGGAAGATAACAGTATTCTGTGAGATCCAGTGTCTAGTGATGCCTGCCACATGACCATGAAAATGTCTTCTGATGCAGACAGTGCTGGCTCTTTGGCTGTAAACAGAGATGAGCACCACCTCTAGAGTCAGACATGACTGGCTTTGAGCAAGGAAGACCTTTATTTACTTTAAGCATGTGTACTTCCATCCAGATGTGGACTGGCGTTGCAAGTGAGGAGGTTTAAGCCTTTCTCCGTGTCATTTTTATTTCAAACATTTGCAGCTTCCTTGTGACATCAAATTTTAAAAGTCAGATAGGAAGAAGTTCATACGACTGGCTTTCAAGCTAGGGTGCCTTTTACTTATTTTGTTGACTGATTTTACTGACCCTGGAAGGATAGAAGGTTAAGTTAACTTTGTGCCTATTAGGATCAAACTCAGATCATGAGCAGAGTTTGGGTTGCAGTACTACAGCTTAATCACTGTGCCACAAAACCAAAAGGAGGTCCCATTGGTTCATCTTAATGAATAATTGGTTTGTGAGTGTAGAGGGAGTGCTCTTCATATTCTAAGATGTCACAAAAGTGGGAGGCATGGTCCCACCAGCTGTTGAATCCTTAGTGGATGGTCCTTCTTCCATCCCTGACTCAGTGGATGTCACCAGAGGTAATTCAACAACAGTGGAATGTATTGTAACAGGGGTGGGAGAAAACAAAGAACAAGAAGCTTATTTTAGGACAGTTCCCTTCGCTTCCCTCAGGTCCTTCTTAGAACCCAAGAGTCCATTTGTTCCCTTCACTTGTTCAGTTTCTGGCACAACCACTTTTAATGGGTTGAACCATAGTGCCTATGTGGAACAGGGAGGGTTTCTGTGTTCATAACAAGGACATTGGTGACAGTTCCAGAGGTTTCTGGTGGATTGTCCTCCCTTGGTTTGGCTTTTGTGTTCTTGTTCTCCCTGCCTCCCCTAGTGTTGCAGCTGTTCCTGGCATTCTCTTTTCTCCCAGTAGCTGGGCATAGGAGGAGGCTTTCAGTTCTAGTGCCTCGTGACTTTTTCCTTAATTGTACTATGACCCATGACATTTACTCCCAATCACCCAAGGGGTATGGTTCTTATGGGTCATCTATGTGGTAGCCCTCCTGGAGATCTTCTAAAGTATCTCTCCAGTCACCCTCCTCTTTCACTTTCTCCCTGATAATGGGCAAGAGATCTCCATTTGCACACTTTGTTCAACTTTTCCCTTCTCCTCTAGCAGACTTCCCTTTCCCACCTTCAAGATTCTTTCTTCCAACTCCCAAGGACTTTCTGGCACTTGTTTCTCTTGGGGGGTGTTTCCCTTTTTCCAGGTTCTCTGCTGGAGCTTCTTCCTCTGGAACCTCTGTTTGGGTTTCAGATTTCCAGGCCTTAAGTTCCCTTTTCTCAGGTCTGTCTGGTACCTATTCAGCCCAGAGTGTGTTGTCCATGTTTATTGAGGAGTTAGTTGTCACATTCCTCAGTCTCAGGAGAAGGTGAGATTGCCTGCTCACTGGGGTGCCAATGTTGGTGTATTCTTCCTCACAGGTAGCCATTTACTTCAAAGGAAGACTCAGGATTCCTGACAACCTAAACAGATGTGCCAATACACAGTAGAGGAAGATGTAAATGTTTACATTTAGGCAAGAGAAAATTGGTGCATAAATGTAAGATGAGTGACAAGGGATTTAATATATGGAAAAAATCTAGTAGACCACAAGGTAAATGTGAGTTAACATTGCGCTATGGTGGCTAAAAAGTAACTACACTAGTACCCCGAATAACGTTATGACTTGGTTCCACAAGTCCCGTCGTTATTCGGGTTTTAACGTTGGGCGATACATTGAACACACAATGTTAAAAAAAGTCCTGTTTCCCTGGAGGCTGCAGGAAGCGAGAACATCGGGATTTGAATCCTGACATTTTGCCTTGCTGCTGCCTCCAGGGAGGTGGGAGAACTTTGGAAACAGCTTGGAGCGGGTTTCCCCACCTCCCTGGACCCGGCGGGGGGGTCAGAGCCCCCAAAATTGGTAAAAAAAAAGTCCGTTTTTTTTTACCAATTTTGGGGTTTCTGACCCCCCCGCTGGGTCCAGGGAGGTGTGGGGACCCGATCCAAGGTGTTTCTGCGCTTCCCCGACGTCCTGAGCCAGTGCAGCAAGCCAGAATGTCAGATTTCGAATCCCGATGTTCTGGCTTCCTGCACTGGCTCAGGACGTCGGGGAAGCCCAGAAACACCTTGGATCGGGTCCCCACACCTCCCTGGACCCGGCGGGGGGGTCAGAGCCCCCAAAATTGGTAAAAAAACGGACATTTTTTTTTTACCAATTTTGGGGTCTCTGACCCCCCCGCCGGGTCCAGGGAGGTGGGCAGACACGATCCAAGCTTTTTCTGGGCTTCCCCGACGTCCTGAGCCAGTGCAGCGACCCAGAATGTCAGGATTCGAATCCCGACATTCTGGCTTCCTGCAGCATAAAAGAGGGTGGGGGAAGTTCAAAATTAGCGCGCATCGGGTCTCCCGACCTCCCTAGAGCTGATGTGCGCTAATTTTGAACTTCCCCCACCCTCTTTTATGCTGCAGGAAGCGAGAACGTCGGGATTCGAATCCTGACATTCTGGCTTCCTGCACTGGCTCAGGACGTCGGGGAAGCCCAGAAACACCTTGGATCGGGTCCCCACACCTCCCTGGACCCGGCGGGGGGGTCAGAGCCCCCAAAATTGGTAAAAAAAAAACGTCCGTTTTTTTTACCAATTTTGGGGGCTCTGACCCCCCCGCCGGGTCCAGGGAGGTGTGGGGACCCGATCCAAGGTGTTTCTGGGCTTCCCCGACGTCCTGAGCCAGTGCAGGAAGCCAGAACATCGGGATTCGAAATCTGACATTCTGGCTTCCTGCACTGGCTCAGGACGTCGGGGAAGCCCAGAAACACCTTGGATCAGGTCTGCCCACCTCCCTGGACCCGGCGGGGGGGTCAGAAACCCCAAAATTGGTAAAAAAAACGGACGTTTTTTTTACCAATTTTGGGGGCTCTGACCCCCCCGCCGGGTCCAGGGAGGTGTGGGGACCCGATCCAAGGTGTTTCTGGGCTTCCCCGACGTCCTGAGCCAGTGCAGGAAGCCAGAACATCGGGATTCGAAATCTGACATTCTGGCTTGCTGCACTGGCTCAGGACGTCGGGGAAGCCCAGAAACACCTCCAGAGAGATCAGAGGACCCGATCTACAGCTGCAGGGTGGCTGGGGAAGCTGACGGGGACTCCCTGTCGGCTTCCCTAGCCACCCGCCCATGCCTCCGCAGCTGTGGGGTGGCTGGGTAAGCCGATGGGGGAGCCCCCCGTCAGCTTTCCAGCCACCCCACCCCTGCCTCCGTAGCTGCAGGGTGGCTGGGAAGCTGAACGGAGAACCCCGTTCAGCTTTCCACCCACCCTGCTGCTAAGAACGACTGTTTCGTGTAACGTTAAAATCGCGTTACTCGATACAAGATGTTTCCGAAAATCTTGTAACGTTATGCGGATTTAACGATATACGGTACTCGCGTTATACGGGGTATTACTGTATGAGATTAGGATGTATTCACAGAAGTAAGGTGTCTAAACCAAGGGGTGTAGTAGTACCACTCTACTCGGCTTTGGTCTGATTTCACCTGGAATACTATTTCCAGTTCTGGATGTGACAGTTTGAGAAGGCTCTCTTGTTATGGAGGTTATGTGAAGGCCTGTCACACAGAAAACAGAACAATCTTCTTTCTATAGAGTTGGGAAAGAAATGAAACCTGGGATTTTCTGCATGTAAAACGTGCATTCTACCACTGAATGATGGCCCCACCCACTCTTTTGAAACCTTACATGAAGAAGGTGACTTCAATAGGATTTCAAATAATATGTAATCTAGCTGTATATTTCTGTTCTTTCTTATCATAGTTATTGTGCAACAGATGTTCTGCTGAAAACTGTTTCTAAACCTTCCAAATCTTAATCAGGAAATATTTCTGTCTATGTATGACATGGATTGAAAACTCTGTCTCATAGTTTTTATTTTTTAAAATATGCAATCCAAGAGCTCTGTGTAAGAACCAACACTGTTATTTTTAAAACAAGCACAATTTTCAAAGAAAGAAAGGAGATGACAGATATAATTTCCTTCTCAAACCTTTAACCCCTTAACACTGTAATTTTATTTGGATGTTTGTGTAGGTAGAGATAAGAGGTGGTGAATTTCTAAGAACACCTCTTATGTATACCATCTCAGTTGAAGCACCTCTCGTACTGGTTGACATTAATACGGTGAAATCATATCTTTTATGAACAAGAAAATATTCCAGATAAATGAGGATTGGAATGAAAGTTGGACATTTGTGTTTAGAAAAAGCAGCATGTGGACGTTACATATAAGGGCAGGTTTTCCCCCCCTGTAAATCAATTTTATAACATTGGTTAGATACAACAAAGAGCTAATTCATATGTCTGTCATAATTAAATATAAACGCTATTGGTTTTGCTGTGTTTTATAAGAATGGGAACACTTTAGCCATTTTCTTCTGTTGCACTCGGGTAGGTGGGTAAACCTTTCTGTAGATCACAACACATGCTGACTATTTTGGGAAATTAAAAACTTGTGATGCTCTTCCCTGAAAGTCTCAAGGCTCCCTTGGGATCCCTTTTGATGCAGGTCTTAATTTCTGAAAATCACCACCAATGGCAATATCTTTTCAATAGTGGTTATTTTTGAAGATTAAAGTCCTCCCTTTCAGGCCAGTAAAAAAATTCTGCAAACTGTAAATCAGGGAAATGGAATTCAAAAGAAATTCTGAATATTTCAGTTCAATACCTGAATTTCTTTCTTTGGTGTTCAGCAATTGGTTTTGCAACCTCCAGTTTTATCTGGTTGTGTTTGGTCAGAAGTAAGGAGCAGCTGGACTGCATGCGCCAGGCTTGTGTTTGGCTGCTTTTGCTTTCCATGGTGTGTGTGTCTGTAAATGTGTATCATTATTTTGGATTGCACTACAGACTCCTACAAAGTGTATCATATTTCCCAGCTGTTTCACAGTTTTCCTCTGCCTAGCCCCTGTCAGCTGCTTTCACACAAACACTTGCAACTACTGTATCTTGGATCTTCTTATTTCTACAGTATCTCGTATTCTTCCTAAGGACAAAGCTTTTAAATAGTTAACATTAAAGGTACTAGTAACTGAGCTAATATTTTCAGAGTGTGCGTGTATAATCTTTTAAGTTAAGAGCTGAGTGCCTTGTCCAGTCAAAACAAGTACTGTAGTAATATTTATTAATTTTATGATGCTGTATGATAAAATGGACCAACTTCTCTTGGCTACTTACACCAGAGTAGCATTGCATTGCACCAAGTTAATTAAACAGCACAGACATTATCAGTTGTGTACTGCATGACGGAATGCGTGCCCGTCTCTGTCCTGGCTTCTGCCAACCTAGTAGATCAAAAGCAAGAAATTGCAAATACAGTAGATAAATAGGGACCACTTTGGTGGGAAAAGATCTTGGGGAGCCTCATTTTGGGGTCCCCTGAGTGGAGTTTCTCCAGCAAAAATCCTTTCAACCCAGAATAATTTCTGACACAAAATTATTATCATACTGACTTGTGTGACTCAGCACGCAACTGTTATCCGTCTGCTGTGATTTCATAACTTTGGTCAGTTTGTTTTCAAAAGTTATGTCGTCCCTGTATCTACATTAGATGATTTGGGCCAGTATATTATAATAATTTATAAGCCACATCATTGAATAAGGCTCTAATTTCAGTTCTAAAACAGGCAAAAAAGTAAAACCAGCCTCCTATTCAGATTAAAACTTTGAGGGTACGAAGGAACATATTAAATTTTACAGAGCAATGTAGCATGTGACTGGGGTTGCCTTTCCTCTTCCCTACATGCTGGTGATGTAGTGCAGGGGTGCCCAAACTATGGTCTGGGGACCTGATCCGGCCCCTAATGCCAATTCATCCAGCCCATACCACCCTCATCACTCCCAGAAGTGGAAGTAAAATGCCTGTATGGGTACACTTTACTTCTGCTTTTGGGAGCGACAAGGGTGGCACATGCCAGATGAATTGGCATTGGGGCCCAGATCCTCCCCCCGTGCCGTAGTTTGGGCACCCCTGAACCATGTGACCAGCCTGTGGCCCAAAAAGTTTGGGCACCCCTGATGTAGTAGGTCAGTCTTCTTGGCACAGTAGATTTGGCAGAGTCATGAGAAGCATCAACAGGAAGTTGCCAAATGGCAGAGGAAAGAAATTTAGCAGATGCTATTTATCCTAGAAATGGGTTGCTGTATAAATGCTATATAAATAGATGGCAGAAAAAGATGTGATGTCTCAAAAAAGTGTAGAAGATATTCTGTTTTAATAAAAACATAGTCATGTGCAGCATTTAGATGGCACTTGACATGTGCTATTGTGATGAAGTAGTCAAGTCTTTAAATTATCTGCACCAGGGGTTCTGAACATTTTTCAGGTGCAGGTTGGATCTCGCCCCCTCAGAGAGCTGAGTGGGCCGGACTGGTGCTGTAAAACACATCAGTGGCTGTAATAAACGCGTTTATGATGGCTGTGGACTCATTTACAGCTGTAGTAAACACATTTACATGGCCATAAATGAGTCTGTGGCTGATTCCGGGGGTGGCTGCAGGGGTGGCTGGAGTGAGGTCAGGGGCCAGACTGTTTGGCACCATGGGCCATGGACTGTAGGTTGCAAAACCCTGATTTACACTATAATACTGTCAAGCTATAGACACATTGGGTTTCTTTAATCTAACCACTCATTGGCACTGATAGTTTTGTCTGTTATGGTTGAAATGCAATTCCATCCCTGGAATTAGGCCAAAACCAGCCTGGAAATCTTATTGCTTCCTTATTTGGGAGACAAGAGTGCTATAGAATGGCTCAACATCAGATTGCAAGACCTTAGCTAAAGACATGTTTTGTATAACTCAGAAGCTCTCGTATCTTTTCTGCTCCCAAAATATTTCATACAATAAAAGGATTTTTTTTTGTTTGGGACCAAAAACAACAACAACAGGCAGGTAACACCAATTGTCACTTGCTTATTCCCTGAAAATAAAACAGATGTTTTTAATCCTCATCTAGACAGCTAAACAATACCTAATGGAATATTGGCTGATCCATTGGGAATTCTGTTTTATTGGGTTTTAGCAATAGGGTTTTAATGTCTTGTATACATGTCTTGTATTTCCTGAACTCACTGAAAATTCCATTGTTTTTTGTGAATTGGTCTGGTCTGTTAATAATCAATATATTTCACTTATGCTTTTTTTTCCTTCGTGGTTTGCTAAAAGCCGTGTGTGACATATTAATCCCAATACAATAAATTGGCTGGCACCCAAAATGCTCTGTTTGTCTGTTGGACAAAAACAGATATTACCCATCTGCTTTTGTCTATTAAAAAAGCTACTTATGTATTTCAAGCAACTGAAACTTAGTACCTATATACAACTCTTTAGGTGACAGTGTAATAAATAATCTGTGTTCTAAATTTAGCCTTGTGTGAATTCTGTAACACAATGTGACTCAGGAAATATGTCCTTTGTAAGAAAATAAGGATTAACTGACCTGAAAGATCACATCAGAGTAGATAACCAGATCTCAGAAGAAATTCCATAATTTGAGTGCAAATGTCCTGTCATCAGAAAATGTAATCTCAGATGAGTTTAGTATTTATATTCAACTTGGTATTATATTACTGGTTTTACATTGAAGTATACCAGTTGTATAATATACAATTATCAAATACATGAAATGTATCTATATTTATTTTTTTGTTCTGGCATCTGTTTAAAGCAAAGCAATTACATTTATATACCATAGTGCTTAGTATTCTGGGTGGTTCACAAGTTAATTAGTATTTCCCCCCAACATGCTGGGTTCTCATTTTACCGACCTAGCAAGGATGGAAGGCTCAATAGCTTGCTATTTTCTCTGCTTGTTTACGGGTATATTCTGTATGACCCCAAACTTTTAGTGTTCAAGACTTGATTGATAACAATCTTCTGATACAGGAGAGAAGTTAAAAAACACTGCACTAATACTTTCCCTCAAAATACTTTTTAAAAATAAGTGTTGAAAGAAAGAATGGAAGAGGCGTTGAAAAGAAGCTATGATGACAGCTGTTGGAATAGGGATTTGTGTGAACACAAGTTGTTAATTGCAGTCAGAAGGCCTTCTTGGGTATGTTTGTGGGGGAGGGATAAGGCAAACAAAAATAAGGTCTTCTGCTTTCAGATATGTTGATGTTCTTTTTAGTGCATTTAAGGCAGACTCTGAACTTGGTTCTCATATCTGGCATATGTGGGCAATACATAGACATATTTCAGTGACAGATTGTGACACCTTCTGTCAGATGGCACAACAACACCATAGCTACGAGGAACGTAGCATGTCAACAAACTATCTTCCAATTGTGTCCCTTACATGACAGCCTGAGGTTTAGGAATAGTTTATCATTCCTCTTGACCAGATAAGGTGCAGTGTTTACTTTCTGAAGGATGAAGTCACAGCAAGGCCACTTGGTTGTCATAAGGCACCTCTTTGCATTTTTGCTTTGCATGTAAGAGGAGTAAGCCTGAATCCTTGGCATTTTTGATTAAGAAGATAATATATCAAAGGGCTAAGGAAAAACTCTTCCTGAGGCTTTGGAAACTTATTCTTGGGAGTAATAAACAATACTGAGCAAAACAAACTTTATTTTAACTGGCTAGATATAAACTTCAGCAGTATTCTTAGTTATCAGGATTTCTTGTATACCTCAAATGGACACTTCATTTTTGCTTCTAATCAGTCCCCTTCTACTTATTTTTCCTTTTGCAATCTCTTCCTTGAACTTAATGGTATTTTTGTACCTCTACCACTACAGATGTTACTTAAATGCTTCTATTCACATCTCTTGCTGTTGGCTATGCTAGTTAGAGCTTGTGGGACCCTACTAACATCTTGATGGATATACTGTATGTTCTCTCTTTCTGTTCTAATCTTTTGTTTGATATCAAGCTAAGCTTTAATAATTATAAATTATTTACAGTTACATTTCAAAATATCTGGTGCTTGCTTTTACTTGTTCTTGACTGTCATTACTATTATATTTCTTTCTTTTTATTTCTTTGCCTTTAAAAAATCAAGCCCAAAGGGACAGACCCAAGCCACAAATCAATCAAGCAGTCTTTAAATATATTTAATATTTCTGGGTTAACAGTAAACCTGTGAGCTCAGAAGATACTTTAATTATGTGCTGTGTAGATGTTGCTTAGAAAGAGGAAAGAAAACAGAGTGCTGTACTAATCAGTTATATATTTTTGTTATGTATTCAGTCAGTCCACTCATGTAGGATTTGAATTCAGCCTGTGTCTCTATAACTTTCTCATTAGAGAGGCATTTATAGACATCCTTTCAATAGCTGTGTAATAGTTCAACCAATGTATGGTATTATTATACCTCATTGTCACTACTGTTTAATGCAGGCATTCTCAACCCGATCCAAGCTGTTTCTAGGCTTCCCCGATGTCCTCAGCCAGTGCAGCAAGCCAGAATGTCAGGGTTCGAATCCTGACATTCTGACTTGCTGCAGCCTCAAAGAGGATGGGGGAACTTCAAAATTAGCGCGCATAGGGTCTCCCGACCTCCCTAGAGCCGAAGCGCGCTATTTTTGAAGTTCCCCCACCCTCTTTGAGGCTGCAGCAAGCCAGAATGTCGGGATTCGAATCCTGACATTTTGGCTTGCTGCAGCCTCCAGGGAGGTGGGGGAACTTTGGAAACAGCTTGGATCGGGTCTCCTGACCTCCCTGGACCCAGCCGGGGGGGGGGGGTCAGAGACCCCAAAATTGGTAAAAAAAAAACATCCATTTTTTTTACCAATTTTGGGGTCTCTGACCCCCCCGCTGAGTCCAGGGAGGTTGGGAGACCCGATCCAAGCTGTTTCTGGGCTTCCCCGACGTCCTCAGCCAGTGCAGCAAGCCAGAATGTCAGAGTTCGAATCCTGACATTCTGGCTTGCTGCACTGGCTGAGGACGTCGGGGAAGACCAGAAACAGCTTGGATTCGGTCTCCACACCTCCCTGGACCCGGCAGGGGGGTCAAAGACCCCAAAATTGGTAAAAAAATGGATGTTTTTTTTTAACCAATTTTGGGGTCTCTGACTGCTCCGCTGGGTCCAGGGAGGTGGGCAGACCCGATCCAAGCTGTTTCCAAAGTTCCCCCACCTCCCTGGAGGCTGCAGCAAGCCAAAATGTCAGGATTCAAATCCCGACGTTCTGGCTTGTTGCAGCCTCCAGGGAAACAGGGCTTTTTTTTAACATTGTGTGATCAATGTATCACACAACGTTAAAAACCGGATAATGACGGGACTTGTGGAACCAAGTCATAACATTATCCGGGGTACTAATGTAGTAGGTCCAATGAATCAATGAAACTTGCAAATATTCATCCAATCTCCACTGATTCAATAACCTACTCTAGTTGCAATTTGCTGTGCTGTGGAAGAAAATGTCAGTTGTTTAAAACAAAGCCTATCCCCATACTGACTTGAATACAGGTACAGTAATCTTGACTGATTTTAGGACTGGAGATGTTATCCCTCTTCCCAATAGATCCAGAAAACAGTTGTTCCCAACCTGGGACCCACACCCCACAGGGGTACAGTACTTCAATTCCAAGAAGCCTGAGTCAGTACATTGGCTGATCAGTGCTTTGGGGAATTGACTTAGGCTTCTGGGAATTGAAGTCCAAAAACCAAGCATTGGGAAACATTGATCAACAATTTATCTAGGATCAGCATTAACATACATATATCAACAGTTTCTGTAACATATGGCTGGTCTCTTGAATTTCATTTCTGTCCTATAGTGTGGTGAGCCAGATAAGGGCAAGTGAGGGCTGGATTCCATTATGCTCAGCAGGACAAAGGAAGTTGGGGGGGGGACCATTGGAGGGAATTGCAAATCATGCTGTGCCCATTAATCTGATTTTCAATGTGACAATCTCTGATCATGTTCTTTTATTTTTTTAAAGCTTGACTTTGAGGAAGCAATTATTTATTTTATTTTTAGCATTTTTATACCTCCTGATCCCTCAACATCTGGACTGGTAAAAGTGGCAGTAAAAAAGAAGATACCTGCTGACTTAGTGCAGGCACTACTTGAGATAAAAAAACACATGTAAACCTACAATACTAGCAAAACAAAACATGAGCATAAAAACAGACATTATAACGGATCCAAGCAGTGGCAGATGGTAATACATAAATCCCTCATAGAAATTACAATAGGAAATTATATATTCAGACAAAAAAAAAAACCAAACACAAGGGGGAAAAAAATCCAAAATGATAAGCCCTTCTGCTATGGGAGAGTTTCTGAAAAAGTATCTCTACATAACATAATGGTACATGTTTTTCTAAAAGCCTGAAGAGAAGATGCCTGATGGATCTTGAGTGAAACAAAACTCACTTATATGTGTTGTTGCTCCTTCTTGCTTCTTACAGGGTGGCCACCCTCAACCACATATTCTGAAAGGACCTTGTAGTACAGGTAATATTTCTATAAGAGTCACTCAATCAGGTAACAAAGTTCCAAGCCATGTAGGGCTTTGTATGCCAGTATAATAACCCTGAATCTGGCATGGAAAGCAGAGGATGAATGGAGGTGCACCAGAACCAGGGATGTATCGTTGCATTTATGAGTTCCTATAATAAGTCTGGTGTCCGTGTTTTGGACCTGTTGGTGTACCAGCCTCAAGGGCATTACAGTAATCCATTTTAGAGAGTAGCAACACATAGGCCAAGGTAGTCAGGGATCTCCCTTCCGAATATGAGTGGAATAGGGAAATCCACTGCAGCTGCTACAAAGCAGACCTCACCACAGAAAAAACCTGGCAATCCAAGGTAAAAGCTAGGTGATGAAGGAAACCCAGATTTCACACCTTATCCAGCCCCAGAGGTTTCCACTTAACTTATTAGAATTTGTCTTAACCAACAAGACCTTAACCTTGTTGGGATTCAACATCAGCTTCTTTTCCCTTGTCCAAGCCCCAATCACCTCCAGGCACTGTCCAGAATCTGGACAAGTGCAACTGCATATCATCAGCACACTGATGATAGTGGACCCCAGATTTCCAGATGAACTCACCTAGTAGTCTCATGTAAGATGTTAAACAGCATAGGGGCAATGGCCGGCCCCCATAGTGCCGTACCCAAAGGACTGACACTACATCTCCAAGCTGCACCCTCTGTACATGTTTTTGAGAAAGGACTAAAACGAGGCCAAAGCCAAGACTCCAATCCCAAGTCCCTGCAGCCTGACTAGGAGGAAACTGTGGTCAACAGTATCAAAGATTGCGGAAAGGTCCAAGATTACCATCAAGGTAGCATTAACCTTGTTGGATTCTCTTAGGTCATCAAGCAGTGTGATCAGTGATGTCTCAGTATCATGGTGTAAACCTGAAGCCCAAATGGAGAGGATCGAGGGGATCCATCTCCTCCAGGAACATCTGCAGCTGATCTTCCACTACCTTCTCAATGACCATGTCCAAGAATGGAATGTTGGTGACAGTCTGTAGTTTAAGTCATGGGTCACTAACCCCTGCTTCTTCTGAATGGCCAAATGATCATCTTCAGATGAGAGAGCAAATGAGCCTCCTGTAGAGAGGAGTTAATGATCTGCATGGCCCATTCAGCTGTTATCTCACTAGCTTATTTAACCAGCCTGGAGAGTCAAGGGTCAAGAGGGGAAATGGTCATTTTATAGAGTGCAAGTACCCTGGCAACCGTATCAGATGTTACAGGCTTAAATTGATGATCAAATATCATTATTGTATCATAGGCAGTTGCTTTATATGCTAAGCCTATCTGGCTCGCTATTGTCTGATGGGAAACCTATTTCATTTCAAGGGCTGAATTTAGTTTTTGAGGCTTGCATTTCATCGCTTGGCATTGGTGTTATGGGAAAGGAACATGGCCACTTGAGGAGTTCTAGAGGAGTATATCAAGTCTCCAACATGGTGTGAGATACCCCATCCCTGGAGTCTATAGAGTGATAGAAAACAAGTTTTTCTAGCAGCTTCTGAAAATACCAGGGGTTGAACTTGGGGTGTGGTTCATGCATAGCATATGCTCTACCATTGAGATGCAGCTTGATCATTTATATGTGAATGCTGTGCAGAGGATGTTTTCAGAAAATATTTTGTTTGCAAGGTTGTAACCCTTCCTGTTACATTTACAGATCTGTTGAGACACTTAAGAGTTTATTTGCGTGTTACTCAGTTTCTCTTTTCAATGGTTTCCACCCTCCTTCTTCCATATCTTCAACAACCTGTCATTAATCAATCATAGCAAGTACAGTACTGTATACATTTGAGCTCTCACATGCAATATATCAATGCAACAATGCACTGATGAGAGCAAAGTAAAATACCTACTCCAAAGCAAATAATTTCATAGGTTTCAAGTGTCTTTAATGACTTAAGAGCTAAGCAAGTGATGTGCTTCAACAAGCAGAAATAACTCCCCTCAACTTGTCATATTTAACTTTTTATTGCCTCTGGATATTGGCTGTGATTTGACTGGTGTCTGTTTGGAACTGAAAGATGTCACTGCAGATTACATAATACATGCTAAAGTATTGAATCCCTTTTATAATGAACAAGTAATATGGAGTAAAAGTCAGGATATTTCAAGATGAGGTGGCCAACTTTGGATCACAATCGTTCAACATACAATCTGAAATGTGTTGCAGTGGAATATATATTGGATGCATGCTGTGTTACATAACTGGATGTGCATGTAGTTTACTGGGCCTGTGTGGAAAATATGCAAGTAGTTTGAACCAAGAGACAAGATGCCTCAGGAAAAAAAACTTGGTTTTTTTGGGGGGGTTGGGGGGAGATGTTGGAGAGGAAGAATACGTTTTCTTTTTTTCCTATGGAAAAACGGGAAGTTTTAAGCAATCAAAAAAAAATACAAATGAAGCATTTTCTGCTTTCGAGTTAGTGAATTCTTTGTAAAACAAAGTTTTACTTGCTCAAAAATGCTAGAAACTGCATAGTATGAATGTTTGTACAGTATATAAGAAAATCTATAGAATTAGAGAAGTTTTTCTTATACAAACAACCCTCAGATCCTAGATGCATTTCTGCACTTTTTGGCTACTTCTAAGTTGGTTGTCCTCTTCTGATCATCTTTATTATAATTTGGTGGAGAAAGTTGCAGTCAAAGGAAAATTGTTTATTTCCAAACATCGGTATTTTCTTCCTCACGGAGGTTGTGGTTTCTGATATTTTTCTACTGCTTTGACGATACAGTACTTGCTTAGATCATAAGATACTATAGTTTGGAGCTCTCTGTTATAAGATATAACTTTGGATCTAGCAAACTAAAGTTTTCATATTTTAAAATTTCATCTGTATGGTCAAGTTGCCAAGTTCCAGGGTGCCCGTCCCCCACTGAAAAAGGAAATGTAAGCTACTTCTATGTATTCTCTACCTAGAAGACTCTGAAAGAGTCACTATAAGAATTGATGGGACACATTTTTTAATATTATTATGTGATCACTAAGTAATGAATGAAGTATTTTGTGTTGCTAAAGCAGTAAAATTAGAGTACTGTACTGTATTTGAATTAAACCTCTTGAAGTTGAAGAAGCTTGGCTCCTAAAGTTATGTTACATAATATTGAGCTTAATGGCATGTGGATTAAGTTTTGAAAACCAGGCTGCTTGTTAGCAGTCGCTTAAACTTTACAAATGACACACAGTGAATGCTTAGTATGCAACTGAACCTATTATTTTTCTTTTTACATCTAAGTAACTGCTTTGGCTGGGACTGCGGTAGCTTAGGGTTTAAGATGCTGGACTTGACGACTGGAAGGTTGGGAGATGAGCAGTTTGAGACCTGAATGCTGGATGATAGAGTGAGCTTCTATCTCTGTCCCAGTTCCTGCCAACCTAGCAGTTTGAAAGCAAGAAATTGCAAGTAAATAAGTAGGTACTACTTTGGTGAGAAGGTAAACATTGTTCTGTGTATTAGTCATGCCTGCCACATATTCACAGAAATGTCTGCAGACACAGACAGCGTTGGCTCTTTGGTTAGAAACGGAGATGAGCACTGAACCCTAGAGTCAGATATGACTGGCTTTCGTTCAAGGGCGACCTTTACCTTTATCTGTATGCTTTGACCCCACCTGGCTTATCACCTACACAATAAAGGAGCAGTTTATTTTCCAGAGCTTTATCCCAAGGTAAGAACTTTGGAAAGCAGTCACTGGTATATGTCCTAGCTTCTGTAAACTTAAGTCTACTTTGTATATGAGTTTCTTAGTTCTTATCCTAATATGGATCTGGAAGTATGTTTCAACAATTTAGTATAGAATCATTTTAGGTAAAGGTAAAGGTTTCCCTTGCTCGAAAGCCAGTCGTATCCGGCTCTAGGGTTCAGTGCTCATCTCTGTTTCAAAGTCGAAGAGCCAGCGCTTTATGCTCCTGCAGACATTTCCATGGTCAAGTGGCAGGCATGATTAGACACAGGAGTGCAGGGAACGCTGTTACCTTCCCACTGAAGTGGTCTCTATTTATCTACTTGCAATTTCTTGCTTTCAAACTGCTAGGTTGGCAGGAGCTGGGACAAAGACAGGAGCTCATTCCGTCCTGCAGTACTCAGGAATCGAACTGCTGACCTTCCGCCTCCCAGTCAGCATCTTAGCCACTTTTACTGTATATTAATTCTACCTTTTCTATGTTTGAAATATTTTTCTGTATTATGTTTTCTATATTTTAGAAGGTTTTCTAGTTCTGATCTCATGCACTACTGAGTTCTTCTTTCTTCTCTCATACATAGTTATAAAGAACTAAACTTCTGAAGAATTCAGTCTTTTTCATTTTATTTATTTTCTTTTGTTTATTTTCATATTTTGCTCTTTTATCTTTTATTCTGAGATGCTTCAGAGGTTGTTGGTATTTCTCTATTTTCACTTGTATTCATTCATGTGACATGTAGAATTATTTTAACAAAGATGCTATCATGGAAGAGGTTCATGTGCTTGATATTTTTGGAAAAAACCTAGCTTCTAAAAAATAAAAACAACCCAGTTTTTCGATCTTGCTTGGAAGAATACATCATGTTGTGAAACATACAAAAAGCTTAAGTTCAGTGGTCATGAAGATTTAGGGACCTGATAAAACTCAGGAAATTTCCCCCCCACAATACAGAAAGAGTTAGGCTCCTTAAAGAAAATGTTTGACAGCTGAATAAACAAATATAAGGAAACCACCCAAGTTTTCTCTTCTTTTTTACCTACTCTTGGCTTCCTGTCATGTCATTTCTAACAGCAAGGGCTCAAGTACAGTACTTTTCAAGTAAAATAGGTATGTCCTAAAAAAATAACCGTTGAGGCATTTTGTCTCCTCTCTTTCATCCATTTAACACAGGAGTTCACAACATTTTCCCGCTAGGGGCCAGTTCCCACCACCGTGCTCAGCTGTGCAGGCTGGAGGTGTGTTGGCACCCATTACATACGTTTTCAGTGATTGTGCACAGCGGCATCGGCACCAATCGTGCAGTTTTGTGACTTTTTCCACAGCCTCTGCCATTTCCCAGGGTGTCTGGATTCTTTTCAGAGCATGTTCGCTCCATTTTGAGAATTTTCCGCTCCTTCTCCTCTGCGTCTCAGGAGCTAATCTGTGGTGCTTGGAGACTTCCTGGTTCTGTGCTGGGAGCCCAGGCACTGATGTAAGATCCACCCAGCACCGGAAGTAGCAAACTACCACGGTTTAGGTGCCGAAACGCACTGGAGAAACAGCGGAAAATTCCCAAAATGGAGCAAACATGTGCCAAAAAGCCTCCAGATCTGGAAAGTGGTGGAGGCTGGGGAAAAAGCCTTAAGATGGTGCGATTGCTGCCACTGCTGTGGTATGTGATGTTTTCAGATTTCCAACGGTGGTGGGCAGTCCTAGAGGTGCCAGGGTGGCCATCGTAGGCCGGATTAATGAGATGCATGGGCCAGGGGTTGTGAATGCCTGATTTAGCAGATGGTATTGTGTAGTTAGTGGCTTTGAGCTATTTTCACTCTTTGATTGCAAATGATGGGTTGGTTCTTCCAGTCCATTTAACACTATGTTTTGCAGAAAGTCTTAACCAGAGGAGTTGCTTTTGTAATATATTAAAAATGGCTAAAACCAGTACTTCACTGAGGTATTTTACATAAAAGAGCTTAGGTTTGCAGAGGACAGATGTGTAGACCACTGAATTTGAGCAGAAGTAGGATAAGGCTGATTATGTTTTTGCAGATTTTGTTAAGTTTTTAAATAGCAGCCAGTTACTACATTCAGGTGGAATTAGAGACCAGATATGGGAGGTGAGTACTTGGATAGTTCTAGGAAATTTGCAAATATGTATATGCTGTGGATTTAAAATGCTATAGGATCTATTCTTTCATATGATGAAAAACTATATTTTTGTTATGAATGAAGAAAGCTTAGAAAAGCTTTCCTGTTCTGTGATCTGATTTTTTTAATGCAGTGCCATAGAATGATTTTGGATGCCTTGGCATGTAAAGTGTCTTTCTACCACCATAATTGGTAGTGCTGTATAATATTTATTTGTTTGGATTTTTATGTTATTTATATGTCATCCTTCTCCCCATAGGGGACTCAACATGCTCACAGGCAATTTGTCTTCTGGCAGCAATCAGCAGACCAGTAAATGAGCTGGATTCTGTATCTCTCCACATTCACACTGTTTGCTGTTGTCTGCCAGCAGCTCCCACTTGAATGTTTTGGTCTTGCATTTAGAGACTCCCAACCATCAGCCTATTCAGAGTCCTCCCAGTGATGTAGGAGAGGTTGAGTTCCTAGCTATATCCTCCTTCAGTGTTGTTCCTTGTACAGTGAGTTCCTTCCTCCATATTCTAATTTGGATTTGCTCTTGTGTACCCTCAAGAATGTTTGTTCTTGCCATAAAGTTCTTCAATGATCTGAACCAGCGGACTTGAGGCTCATATCCATTCAGATCAATTAAAACTATACAATAAACATAATCAGAGGAGGGAGGGATGATGAAGAAGTCAAGCTGGCCAATGGATTCATAGGCATTTGCAAGACTTAGGGAATTGGTAGCCTATTAGAGAAGTCTGAAAATATATTTATGCTTCCTTATGATATTGTAGCTTTCTGAGATGTATGAAACCTTTGGATGTCCCTTGTATAAATTGAATATCTTTAGTAAAGGTAACAGTTGCTCTTGTTTGGAAGCCAGTTGTAACTAGGGTGTAGGGGTCATCTCTGTTTACAGCCAAAGAGCAAGCACTGTCAGTGTCTACAAATGTTTCCATGATCATGTGGCAGGCATGACTAGATGCCGGAGTGCATGGAATACTCTTACCTTTCCACTGAAGCAGTACCTATTTATCTACTTGCAAATTCTTGCTTTTGAACTGCTAGGTTGGCAGGAACCTACGATGACGGGAGCTCACTTGGTCAAGCAGCGGTCGGGTCTTGAACTGCTGACCTTCCAGTCGTCAAGTTCAGCATCTTAGCCACTAAGCCACCACAGTACCTCACTGAAACCTTAATTTAGCTAGAATGCTGATTTAACTTGTCAGAGAGCTTCCTTTTCCAGTGGGCCAAAGTTCAAGGCTTCTCCTGTTTCCTCTGCTTATTTATAATCATGGAACTGCTCTTGATCCTTTCTTTACCCTTGTCCTTTGCAGAGTCCTCCAGCCGTGTGTCCCAGGTCTTCCCCAAATCCTGTTTTTTCTTCTCCCTCTTCCCCTGTGACATTGTAAATATTTCCTTAGTTCCAAGCTTTCAAGAAGTCAATCTTTTTTTCTTTTTGAAAGTGTAGATCAGGGGTGCCCAAACCTTTTGGGCTGTGGGCCGGTCATGTGGTTCAGTGGGCAGGTCACGTGGTTCCTCCCACTGGAAGAGGAAGTAAAACACACTATGCAATCTGTTTTGCGACAGGATGACATAGATTTTAAGTTTCCACTTTCTCTGTTTAAACCAGGGGTGCCCAAACTGCAGCCCGTGGGCCAGATCGGCCCCTGATGCCAATTCATCTGGCCCACATCACCCTTGTAGCTCCCATAAGTGGAAGTAAAAAACACCCATTTTACTTCTGCTTCCGGGAGCGATGAGGGTGGCATAGGCCAGAAGAATTGGCATCGGGAGGTGGATCTGGCCCACAGGCCGCAGTTTGAACACCCCTGGTGTAGATATATTTGTTGTGGACTTGTGTTTGCCTAAAAACCCTGTGGTCAACTGGAATAATTAGATCAGAATTATTGCTGGGAGATTTTTGAATGCTCCCTTTAAATAGTTTTTTAAGGTGATTATGCAGTAGCCTTATATCTGCATTGCACAGGTCTGTAACTTTCAGTTATGTGTGAACCCACTTAACATTCATTGCTGAATCATTATATTCAGATCACATGTGAAGACAAAGGCAAATTTTCTCCTCTTATGTTATCTCCCCAAGCACACACATGCAGTATTTCATTGCTACACACCTGGTGCATCAGACAAACAGAGCCATACAATCTACTAGCTAACCAGTTACAAAACAAGAGCAAGCTAATTTGTCTAACAAAGTAGCCTCTTGTCAGCATAAATACAAAGCTTTTTCCACGTAAGGGTGCACAACCTCCAGATACAGAATCAGTCTGTAGTGGGGCCTTATATATTAATATTTATGGCAGTAGAAACATACATTTTATAATAACTCATCTTTGAAGGAAGAGATTGTGACCAAAGTCTTGTCACCTTGCTTGCAAAAATTGCATTCAAAATATTTTGCTAAAATCTTTATGAAATGTTGCGTTTCGTGGCTGCTGGTTGTGGCTAGCTTATTATTTTTTTATATAATGCCATGGCATGAGTATATATTTTTTAAATTTCACAAAGCTTTGGAAACTGCTGGATCATGTAGCACAACTGTGTCACAGTACTTTCTAAGTAAAGTTGTCAGCGAGTACCTAAGGTTGAAAAGAGAGCATCAGGAACATCTAGGCCTATAGCATGCAAATGTGATATGAGTTACTTTTTATAACTGGCTAGCCCTTTGGAGCAGGCAGGGTTAGGGAAGGCTGTAGCTACTAGATACCGTTGGACGACAACTGCATAGCTAGCAGTGGGGATGATGGGAATTGAAGTTTAACAGAAATTGCAGGGTCATAAGATGATCCATGGAAACGTCTGCAGATACAGACAGCATGGCTCTTTGGCTACAAACAGAGATGAGCACTGAACCCTAGAGTCGGATACAACTGGCCTTTGAGCAAGAACAACCTTTACTTTTACCTCTATGCTACCCACCCACCTACCCCTATTTTCAGTGTGGAAAGCCCAAATGTTTAATTTTTGTGTCCTAACACAAACCAAAATATGAATATTAGATTTTTCAGAGTTGCTCCAGAATCTAGAATCTAAAGAAGTGTTTCTCAACATGAGGCCCAGGAAGCCTAAGGAATACATTGGCTGATTAGTGCATTGGGGGATTGATTTAGGCTTCTGGCAATTGAAGTCCCAAAACTAGAGATTGGGAAACACTCATCTAGAGGTGGATCACCTTGACTCATCTTTTAACCTGAAGTTGAACCTCCATTGTATATTTGGCATGAGGTTTTCTGGAGGTTTTGCCTGCAGCTATCAAAACTCTGAACATGCATCTATAGTGCAACCAGTTTTCTTGTGCTCATCATTTAGCACAAGTCTGGCACGTCCTATGATACAACTGCATACCAGTCAGCAAAGTTTCATATACCTGAATGCCCTCTTATTTTTATTGGTACAGTTTGGAAAACATATTTTTGAGCTATAGATTTCAGAATCTTTTGACCAGCATTGCTAGTGTCCATGCTGCCTGGGGAATTTTGGGAGTTATAGCCTAAAAAAGTAAGTTTCCCAAACACTATTATAAATTAATAGGTGGTAACTGCAGTTAAAATAATGTGTACAATCCAGTACTGTAATAGGTTGGTTAATGCAAAATATTTATGAATTAGGATAGCATTGTTCTGCTTAAGACTGTGATGGCGAACCTTGGCATTCCAGCTGTTCATGGACTTCAATTCCCAGAAGCCCAAGTCTCTGTGAATCCACACGAATGGGTTTACTGGCACTCCAGGTGTTCTTGGACTTCAATTCCCAGAAGCCCATGTCTCTGTGAATCCATCCATGCATATGCAGTAAACCCATTCGTGTGGGTTCACAGAGACTTGGGCTTCTGGGAATTATAGTCCAAGAACACCTGGAGTGCCAAGGTTCACCATCACTGGCTTAAGACATCTCTGCTGTTTGGCTTGGCTTGCTTCGTTTGCATTGCTACTCCTAATGGTGGCCAGTAAGTAGACTCCACCTCGTTCACTCTCATCCTTGGCTGTTACAACTTTGTTGCAGTGACTGCGTACTGCAGCACACATGGAATGTTATTGAGATCTGAACAAATTAGTTCTATAACTCCTTCAAAGGTGCTTGAGAAGCTGAAAGCTCTCTTCTCTTACCAGAAATATGTAATGCTTTTAACTGAGTATTGTTGATTATATCATGTACAGTACTAGAGAGTAAGCCTTAAGTTCACCTGTTTTAGCTTGACAGCTACAGGTATCTTTTGAGGCCCTTACTTTTTAAATTACATAATGGCAGAAAGTAAGGAAGACCTAAAGAAAATCCTGTTTAGGTTGAAAGAGGAGAGTGCAAAAGACTCAACATCAAGAAAACCAAAATAATGGCAACAGGCCCTATTAGTCCCTGGAAAACAGATAGTGAAGAAGTAGAAGCAGTGACAGCGTTTACTTTTTTAGAATCTAAGATCACTGCAGATGGAGATTACAGCCATGAAATAAAAAGGCGACTGATTCTTGGGAGGCTAGCTATGAGAAACCTGGGGAACATAGTTAAAAGTAGAGACATCACCTTGCAAACAAAAATTCACATAGTCAAGGCAATGGTATTCCTGGTGGTAATGTATGGTTGTGAGAGCTGGACCGTAAGGAAAGCTGAGCGCAGAAGAATAGATGCCTTTGAAATGTGGTGTTGGAGGAGAGTTTTGAGAGTACCCTGGATAGCAAGGAGAACAAATAGGTTGATCTTAGAAGAAATCAACCCTGACTGCTTCCTAGAAGGACAAATAGTAAAGATGAAGCTAAAGTACTTTGGACATCAAATGAGAAGAGAGGATTCACTTGAGAAAGCCTTGATGTTGAGAAAGGTGGAGGACAATATAAGAAGGGGCAGTAAAAATGAGATGGCTGGATGGTACTATAGATGCAATGGGCACAGAGCTGGGCAGGTTGAGGAGAATTGTGGAGGACAGAGGTGCCTGGAGGGCAATGGTCCATAGGGTTGCAAAGGGTCGGAATCGACTGTGTGACTGAACAACAACAACAAAAACTTTTAAAACTGTTCTTTATATATTTTAGCCCTCTTCCAAAGGTGTTACTTGCAGTAGTTGATATTTTTATAGACATTGCAAGTAGATAACTAGGTACTGCTTCAGTAGGAAAGGTAACAGCATTCCTTGTGCTTCCATATCTAGTCATGCCTGCCACATAACCATGGAAACATCTGCAGATGCAGACAGCTCTGGCTCTTTGGCTGTAAATGGAGATGAGCACCACCCTCCTAGAGTTGAACACGACTAGCAAGGGAGATCTTTACCTTTACTAATGTGCAAATGAAATCTGATAAATTGCATCTTGGTTATGCTGATTCTCTAAGTTTCTCTAACACAGGGGTTTGTAACCTATGACCCATGGGCCAGCCCTGGCCCACGGGACCATTTCATGTGGCCCGCCACCACCGCCACACCTGGAAGTGGAAGCGGGCGCATTTACAATAGCCATAAAATGTGCCCATGCATGTGTTAACATGGTTACATCACCCGTAAATGCGCCTGTGGCTGTTATAAACGCAGAAGCGGACACATTTATTTCCACTTCCGTGGGCATAGTCTGGCCTGCTCAGCTATCCAGGGGGTTTGGTCAGGCCCATGGCATAAAAAGGTTAGGAATCCCTGCTCTAATAGGTTGATTGCAGTGTAATCCATGTACACTCTTTCATCTTTTTCAGCTGTAGAATATAAAATCTGTACACAAAGGCTTCTATTTACATATCTACAGCACTGCCAATTACCGAAGCTTGAATGCTAGATTTAAGTGATATCTTCTTCCTGGAGTGGCTGTTTTGATTTGTGCACACAAACAAGCAAGCTTTTGAAACAAAAGGTAATAAGACATGGAGCTCTTTGGTACTCTAAGCCTGCGCCAACACATGTGAATATTATCCAGCACTGTAATGTTTCTCTGATTATATTGGAAGCAAAGAACTGTCATATGTTTTTAAAAAACTTTTAAAATTCTACTTATTTCCTCCTTGTCTATGTGTTTCTGGACTTTGAAGGTGCAGGTGCGCATAAGATCTAGCTCAAAAAGTCCTTCCTTTTTGGAAGATGCACTTCAGAAAGTGGAAAGGAATGGGAGGAGCCAAGAGCACAGCCCAAGAACAAGGTTGGGTGCCTTGAAGCACCATTGCTGGGAGCCAAAGAGGGTCCTCCTTGTTACCTCCAGGGTCCCTCTCATCACAATATCAACCACCCAGTTTAAGGAGCCTTGAGTGAGATGAAATTCTGTCTTTTGGAAACTCGCCTGGAATAGAACAATAGCAATTATACTTGTATACCACCCCATAGTACTTAGTGCACTCTCTGGGAGGTTTACAGGTAATAATTAGCATTTTGCCCCAAACATGCTGGGCACTTATTTAACCTACCTTGGAAGGATGAAAGGTTGAGTCAACCTAGAGTCCTGGTCAGGATTGAACCCACAACGTTTTGGCTCCAGAACAACAGTTTAACCACTGTGCCACCAGGCAACCCAACAGAGAAGTTGTCCAGTAGACAAATGAAGAGGCCTTCTTTGTTTCAGTAAACTAGTTTAGTGTTAGGGTGGCACAAAGTACACTAGTACCCCGAATAACGTTATGACTTGGTTCCACAAGTCCCGTCGTTATCCGGTTTTTAACGTTGTACGATACATTGAACACACAATGTTTAAAAAAGCCCTGTTTCCCTGGAGGCTGCAGGAAGCCAGAACGTCGGGATTTGAATCCTGACATTTTGGCTTGCTGCTGCCTCCAGGGAGGTGGGGGAACTTTGGAAACAGCTTGGAGCGGGTTTCCCCACCTCCCTGGACCCGGCGGGGGGGGGGTCAGAGACCCCAAAATTGGTAAAAAAAAAAATCCGTTTTTTTTTTTACCAATTTTGGGGTTTCTGACCCCCCCGCCTGGTCCAGGGAGGTGGGCAGACCTGATCCAAGGTGTTTCTGGGCTTCCCCGAAGTCCTGAGCCAGTGCAGCAAGCCAGAATGTCAGAGTTTGAATCCCGTAGCTGCAGGGTGGCTGGGAAGCTGAACGGAGAACCCTGTTCAGCTTTCCACCCACCCTGCTGCTAAGAACAACTGTATCGGATAACGTTAAAAATCGTGTTATTGGATACAAGATTTTTCCGAAAATCTTGTAACGTTATGCGGTTTTAACACTATATGATACTCGCGTTATACGGGGTATTACTGTATATTCATGCCTGAAAGTTCATCTTATTTCCAAGATACAGTAATGCTATCATATTCATTGAGCACACAACACTGTTGGTGGATAGAGTGGCTGATAAAAAGAAATACAAGTGGTTGATAAATAAAAACATAATTGATAGGCCAGGTGCTCTTTGTTTTGAAGAGTTTACAATTGATTCTAAAACATGCCACAAAGGAAGGATAGTGAAGTGAAAAAAATGAAGTACATGAGAAGAATGTACTCATCTGCACATATTTAATGTATTTCACCAGTACTGTACTTACTCCTTAAGTCTAACAATTTACTTGAGCTAGGTAGAAAAGTGTTTCTGTAACATAAACGAGCATTTGTTTAACCCTGTCCATGATACAATGGATAAATCTGACATGTGATGCTCTCCACAATTTAATGGTTTTTTGTTTAATAAAAGAAATGTCCCATAGCTTGACTCTGAAACAGACACACCTTGGTATGTTTCATTTTAACAACAGCACTTTTCAAAAGTGCTCTTTCTCCCCAAGGCTCTTGTTGTTTAGCACAGATGTAGAAATCTGCAATTGTGCCCTGGAGTTCATTTTCCCCCTGCCTCTCCCCTCTAACCTTTTCCTTACATCTGAATGTGTGGGTGAGGAAGATCATGCCTTTGGCAAACAAGACAGCACATGCAGAAAGAACTAAGGCTGCTAATGGCCTTAAATCAAATCATACACATCTGGAAGTTGAACAGCTATCCATAAAAGCAAGGTCTGTTTCTGATTGTTACAGGCTTGAAGAATATAGATATACAACAACAGCAAAACCCCTTTGGTTGAGGAATCACCTGCTGTATGTAACAACTTTGACTTCTTTTAGGAGGTTTTACATATGGCTTGGTGCTGGCAAGGGAAATGGAAAAGTATGGGTTATCATTGATTCTTCTAAGATACTCATTCAACTCTTGCTTTCTTCTGCATGGCACTATTCTTGTGGAGTCTTTAGATCAGAAGCAGACATTGCTTTACTTTTACTGTATTTATATTGCCCTGGCAATTGTCCCAAATGGTATGAAAGAAACAGAAAATGAGTGTTCTGTGTAAACAGATCAAACACAGCATGGTTATCAGATGCATCTGTTGATATTTTCTTTGGATGGATTTATTAATTAAATGTTTACAATCTCCCTATGATCAGAAAAGAGCAACTTTTAATGATAGTGTTTCCAAAACTACTTGGAAAAATCTTTGCCCCTTCCTCCCTTCTGCTAATTAAAATGACACATGTTGATCAGTTCAGTATGAAATTAAACCATAGCATTTTGGATGCACACAAAGAAGGACTTTTTTTAAAAAAAATATGGGTCAATACTTTGTTTGTGGTTGGGGCTTCTATGTTATTTTTCTGTGCTAGTTTGTGTGTATATATTGTGTTTTGGCTGAAGCAAAACCTCTGTATCCATGATGGTGAACCTTGACACTCCAGATGTTCTTGGACTTCAATTACCAGAAGCCCAAGCCAGCAATCCTGCTGATCAAGGTTTCTGGGAATTGAAGTTCAAGAACTGCTGAAGTGCCAAGGTTTGCCATCACTGCTCTGTAATGTTGCCACTTCTAAATGTATGTCATTTGGTTCTAATAATGGGTGTCTTTTGGTGTCTTTCAAAACAAGATGAAATGGCTTTCAGTTTATCAGGAGTTGGTTTCCTTCTCTTGTGTTATTTCCATTAACATTTACATCAAAGCTTTTATTTTTAAAACTTTCTATGCACCCTGTGACTGTAAGACCTGTGTAACTGGTACATAATAGACTTTGTGCCATAATGTTTTTCTATTGTGAAAATGTTGTCATGTGTAGTTTTAACTTTTTAAAATTATTGTTGCAGCAACTATCTATCTGAGTTTAGGCATTTGTAATCATGCTTTATCTGATTATATTGTAGCTTGTTAGGAAGCCTCTAAATTTCCTTTACAGGCAGTATCTCAATATTTCTAGACTAGAAATAATAGTTTTTCCAATATGGTAAATGATTAATTTAATAAATTACGACACTTCATAAGTTTATGTTCCCATTTTCCACTGGTTCATATAGATCACAGTTTAAAGGCTTCTCTTTTTATGAGGCTGGTTTTATCTTTTAAGAAAGGTAAGATCTTTAACTGAGCAGAGACATGTGAAGTAATAAACAACAGACGCACACCAGGGGAAATGAAGCAGTTGGTATAAAGATACTTTACAATGTGATGTTCCTTATCTTCAGGAGACAAATACCTTGTATGGCATATTGTTTCCTAAGAGACTTAGTTTTATCTATGCTGTGATTGTGAACATGTTCTTAGCTTACAACTGGTGCTTAGTGAATGAATCTGAAATATTAGTATTTGCTGCAGGGGGAGGATGAGAGCCTTTTAAAAGTTACTTCTGCAAAATAGAGGGAGTGAAAAGAATTGTTCTTACACATTGCATTAAGGTGGAGGAAAATTCAAGTGTTATAACACAGTCCCATGTGTATTTACTCAGGGATAAAGCAAGCCCATTAATTTATCTAGGCCTGTTCAGTTTGAAATATTGTGCAAGAGGTACTGTAGTCATGCAGCTTCTGCCCCCCCTTTCTTGTTTGAGCAAATGCTCCCACTTTTTACTGCTGCATCTTCACAGTTTCCTGCTGGAAATAATAACACACTTTGATACTCAGCATTCTTACATTTTGTTTGGGCTTTTAAAAGTATGACCCCCCCCCCCGGATTACCCTCTGTGCACAAATGTGCCCTTCCTCTCTAAAGACCTCAATAAACTCTTTATCCAATCTATTATCTAAACATTGACTCAATCTGTGTAAAGCTGTATAGAAGACAATATAGTGACTTAAGGATCAGCAAAGAGAACATGGAACAAAATGAGTTGCAAAAGAGCATTTCCTGCAAGACATTCCATTCTCATGTTTGATTAGGTCCCCTTAAGTTTCCCCACTTATATTTTGGAATTCTCTTTGAAGCTGAACCTGAAATAACTGTAGTAATGTGGAGCAGATTGATGTTCAAGATGTGCCAAGATGATTATGTTTAAGGATATCCATATGGTTGGTGCATAATTTCTCTGCAAGTAGGCAGGACGGAATGAGCTCCTGTCTTTGTCCTAGCTCCTGCCAACCTAGCAGCTCAAAAGCAAGAAATTGCAAGTAGATAAATAGGGACAACTTTAGTGGGAAGGTAACAGCATTCTGTGCGCTCCGGTGTCTAGTCATGCCTGCCACATGACCATGGAAACGTCTGCAGAAGCAGACAGCGCTGGCTTCTCGGCTTTGAAACAGAGATGAGCACTGACCCCTAGAGTCAGATACAACTGGCTTTCGAGCAAGAGAAACCTTTACTTTAGGCTCTATGTTGTTGAACATAGATTGGCATCTGGTACTTTGTTCAGGAAGCCAGCAAAAGAGTGATCCAATCATCATTTGCCATTCCATCTTTAATGAATGCATTATTGTAAATGGAGTAATATCATAGGATCAAGATTTTTAAAAAAGACAATTGTTTAGTAGCTGTGCCAGTCTGGTTCAAGCAAGATACTCTCTGAGGTTTTTAGATAATCACTTTTTGGTCCACAGTTGTTGAGAAAATATATTTATTTAGTGACACAGGCAGAATTAAAATGTATGATTCTTAGTTTTTCAGTGCCATCACATTGGGAAAGAAGATGTGAACATTTTTAATATAGGAATCAATTTTTCAGTAATCTAGAGCAGGTATTTGCAACCTATGGTCCGTTGGCCAGCCCTGGCCCCAGTTTTATCCAGCCTGCACCACCCTCATAGCTCCCAAAAGCAGAAGTAAAACACACCCATGCATGCACACACAGAATACTGCCGTAAATGCACTCTGCACACACACAGGGTGCGTTTCACTTCTGCTTCCAGTACAAGGGACTATGTGAACGTGATCAGCTGTCTGGAGGGCATGGTCAGGGCACCCTGGGAAGATGCTGGACAGGGAGTGGTGGGGGTGCCTAATGGGGGTTTGGGGTTGGGGGGAATCCCATAGATTGCTATTGGAGCCCCAGGGTGCCAGAGGCAAGGCCTGGGTGAGAGAAACCCTGAGTGCCCAATATACAGTAATACCCCGTATAACGTGAGTATCATATAGCGCTAAAACCGCATAACGTTACAAGAGTTTCGAAAAAAATCTTGTATCGAATAACACGATTTTTAACGTTATCCAATAAAGTTGTTCTTAGCAGCAGGGTGGGTGGAAAGCTGAACGGGGTTCTCCGTTCAGCTTCCCAGCCACCCTGCAGCTACGGAGGCAGGGGTGGGGAGGCTGGAAAGCTGACGGGGGGCTCCCCCATCGGCTTACCCAGCCACCCCACAGCTGCGGAGGCATGGGCGGGTGGCTAGGGAAGCCGACAGGGAGTCCCCGCCAGCTTCCCCAGCCACCCTGCAGCTGTAGATCGGGTCCTCTGATCTCTCTGGAGGTGTTTCTGGGCTTCCCCAACATCCTCAGCCAGTGCAGCAAGCCAGAATGTCAGAGTTCGAATCCCGACATTCTGGCTTGCTGCACTGGCTCAGGACGTCGGGGAAGCCCAGAAACACCTTGGATCATGTCTGCCCACCTCCCTGGACCCAGCGGGGAGGTCAGACACCCCAAAATTGGTTAAAAAAACGTCCTTTTTTTTTTTACCAATTTTGGGGGCTCTGACCCCCCTGCCGGGTCCAGGGAGGTGGGCAGACACGTTCCAAGGTGTTTCTGAGCTTCCCCGACGTCCTGAGCCAGTGTAGCAAGCCAGAATGTCAGAGTTCGAATCCCGACATTCTGGCTTGCTGCACTGGCTCAGGACGTCGGGGAAGCCCAGAAACACCTTGGATCGGGTCCCCACACCTCCCTGGACCCAGCGGGGGGGTCAGAAACCCCAAAATTGGTAAAAAAAAAGGACTTTTTTTTTTACCAATTTTGGGGGCTCTAACCCCCCCGCCGGGTCCAGGGAGGTGTGGGGACCCGCTCCAAGCTGTTTCCAAAGTTCTCCCACCTCCCTGGAGGCTGCAGCAAGGCAAAATGTCAGGATTCGAATCCCGACATTCTGGCTTGCTGCAGCCTAAAAGAGGGTGGGGGGAGTTCAAAATTAGCGCGCATCGGGTCTCCCGACCTCCCTAGAGCTGATGCGTGCCACCCTGCAGCTACGGGACTTGTGGAACCAAGTCATAACGTTATTCGGGGTACTAGTGTACCAGCACACGCCTGGATATGCCTGCCACATGTCCATGGAAATGTCTGCAAGACCCAGACAGTGCTGGCTCTTTGGCTGTAAACAGAGATGAGCACTGAACTCTAAGAGTCGAATATGATTGGCTTTCAAGCAAGGCAGACCTTTATCTTACTTCAGGCACATCACAAAACTCTGGGGGGGGGGGACTGATGCTGGTGGAAGGCAGCAGGAAACAAAAGCAAGATGGATTGATTCCCTGAGGAAAGAGAGAGAGAGACACACACACACACACACACACAGAGAGAGAGAGAGAGAGAGAGAGAGAGAGAGCTCATTCATAGCTGCCATAAGTCAGAAATGAGTTGATGATATGTAGCAACAAACAACAAAAGTCTTATTTTACTATAGCTTCCTATGAAACAAAACTTTTGTAGCTCTGAGTATAATTACAACATTAATATTTTAAAGTAACAATTCAATGACCCCCTTAAATAAATGTACTGATAAAGTCATTGGAGGAACTCTACAATCTGACAGGAACATGACATTTTCTTGCCCTGATCTTCCACAAGGGTCTGGCTAGTTTCTTGATAATCTTGATTCTTTCTTGGTACACTAGAGGTCAGTGTCTGACGATGGGACGGGTAAAGTTTCTGCACAGTTTCCATTTCAGTTAAATTTCAGTCACCCATGAGAATTGTACTGTTTTGGCAACTTACCACTTTATGTTTCTAAGAATGGTACTATATTCCTTTTTCTGTAATACTTGTCCTTGTAAAAGTTCTCCTTGAAAGCATCTTCCCTTTGAATTGTCTGTAACTTGAACAAAAAACTCTTCAGCATGTTTGGCAAACATTCATTGTTTTGGTAAACATGTATTGTTTTAATTTCTGTGGTTAAATTTTGATGACTTTTTAACTTGATGTTTTTATTGATGTAGATTGTCTTCTGTTTTTTATTATTATTTTTAGCCTCATGTAAGCCGCTCAGAGTCGGGTCCTCCCGATTGGGGCGGGGTATTAAGTGTAATAAATAATAATAATAATAATAATTCATGTTGAATATGCTCAGTGCTATCTATGGGAGTCATCTTCTGTTTGTTTGAACTGTACATCTCTGGCTCATTTGAAAAAAGTTACACATTTCTTGCCACTATTGTTAGCACTGATCCTGAATATTTCTCCCAGAATCAAACATTAAGAGAGAGAGAGAGAGAGAGAGAGAGAGAGAGAGAGAGAGAGAGAGAGTGTAATTCACTGTCACAAAATGGGACAATCTGCATCAAAGCTTAGAGGACTTCAGAAGGGAATTGGACAAGATCATGGATGATAGATAGCTATTAATGGCAACCTTGTGTTGCTGGCTAACCTTTCTCACACTAGGTCAGGTGAAAATAACTGCAGGATGAACTCACCAAAACGTGCCTTCATTTTGCCAGTTTCACTTCTGACCTAGACACAGAAAAAGTCTATCTTTGTTGAGACAAAAAGCAGTGATAGGTTTCTACTGAAGGAAGTTTACAAGCAGCCTTTGAAGGCATCTTAATGTGGATTGGAGTCCTCCTAAAGATCATAACTGTCAGAAGAATCTCCGGCTTTGGTGGTACGTATGGATCTTTCACAGTGGTTCCTGACCTAAGGGATCCAGCCTGCAGTGTGATTTCATGTGGCCCCACACCCCTCCTAAGGGCATTCAAGAAACAAAATGGCCACCCCTTTGAAGTTGTTGGGACAAAATGGCCACCCCCATCGTGCAGACAGGGCAAATGGCCATCTGGCCCTTGAAGCTGACTGAGAGAGCATGACCCAACCCCTGGCTTGAAAAGGTTGGAAACCCCTGATCTGTCACTTCAACTAGATGGTCAAGTGACCGTGGTAGCACAGAAAAACTTTTAGCAACTTTGTTAGATATATCATCTATGGCTGCCAATGGAGGCGAATAATCTAACTGCAGTGATCCATGAAGTAGTAAATTTCATATTGAATTACAGTACTGTACTGTCCAGTATGATGTAAATGGGACTGCCTTTGAAGATTCTCCAGAAACATCAGTTAGTGCAGAACATAACTGTAAATGTTTCTAAGGGTCTTCCTGCCTTTACCCCAGTAACGCAGTGCAAACTACTTCTTAGGTTAACTTTGTTATAATCCCTTGTTTTAAATAAATGTTTTAACTGGGACTGATAGTATATTTGCTATCTTGCAGTCATTGATCTGCAACTCATTTTCAGGCCCAATTCAAAATACTGCTTTTAGTCTCTGAAACTCAGAATGTTTGGGTTTTTGGCATTTAGCAGAATGGCCTTAGGACTCAGTGATGGCGAACCTTGGCACTCCAGGTGCTCTTGTTCTTTAATTCCCAGAAGCCCTGGTCAGCAGAAATGTTGACTTGGGCTTCTGGTAATTAAAGTTCAAGAACACCTGAGTTCCAAGGTTCTCAATCACGGCATCATCTTCAGAAATCTTTTCCATACGACCCAGTAACAAAATATTCAAAGAGTGACCATATGATAGAGGACTTGGTGATGGTTCCTAGACACTAAAATGCTATCCCAGTATTGCTGCCTTTTCTGTGCCAGTCTAAGACTTTTTTTGTCCAGGTTTTAAAAGATCTGCTTCTTGTTCCCTGTGATTTGGTTTTAAACTCATGTCCTCACTGGCTCTTAGCTCATGTAATCATGGTATATTTGTATGCACTTTTTGACTTAGTCAGCTTTTAATTTTGGAAGTTACTATATTGTATGTACATGAGCTTTTAAAAAATCTGAACAACGCCGGGGAAAAAATTGTGATAAAAAGAAATATTTGGCAGGTCACTCTGCAGAA
The DNA here is from genome assembly GCA_030440675.1 of Furcifer pardalis. NCBI lineage: Eukaryota > Metazoa > Chordata > Lepidosauria > Squamata > Chamaeleonidae > Furcifer > Furcifer pardalis. Next base: position 94,518,515 of record CP126897.1, read on the forward strand.
AAGGAAACTGGACTAGATCTGGGCTGGGGCTCCATCAACCCCAACCCCCATGGAGTATTATGATGGATATTATTTAGTGAGATCTGAAGAGCTAGAGGTTCCCCACCTCTGAACCAGAAGGACCTTTGTGCTATCAGAACTACTCCTGTGTTAGAAAGTTCAGAATTATAAAAGGGATAAGTGGTCAAGCCCAAAAAGTACATTGTGAAGTAATTGGGGATAGAGAAATGTCTTCAAAGAATAGTTTGATTTTACATTGCCTGGATGCTTGTTTGATTGTGCTGTAATTACTCATACCATAACAAAAAAAAAAGCAAAAAAAAGCAAAGAGCTTCAAGTGTCATTTGCTTTCTCATAAAAAATTTAGCTAACCTTTCAGATCAGATTTCCCATTCTGATTTGTTCTCTATTGCTTATTCTTGCAATTATCAGAGACTTTTGCTGAATCTTGCCTGACTTTATTCAGTCTTTGTTTATACTGGTTCCATTGCCATACTCAACCAAGGATTTGTAAGGCGCTTGGCGCTGCATGCAGTCTTACCTGTACTTTGTTTATTTAATTCAGGGGAAAGTGCCTTCATGACAGAGTTCTCCACTGAGTACGAGCAAGCTGTGATATAAGAGGCAACTATTAAGGTAAGAATTGCTTTAACAGTATTCCTTTTAAAATCAATAATCAGAATCTTTGACTCATCCTTCCTCTTAATAATCAGCAAGTTTCATTAATAAGCGTGTTTAACTTCAGTTTTGACACTTTTTTGTCATGGAAGTTGAATGTATGCATTGCCTTGGAAGTCACACGGCAATGGCAAAAACCTTACTTGCAAGCTGCATAAAATTTCATCACTGAAAATGGTTAATTATGTTTGCCACAGAAAATGCTCTCTTCATTATGAATCCGACCCACAAATTTAAAATTTTCTTCTGTGAAAGAGAAATATAGCTCATAGTTTCTCATCCAGCAAACATTTTCAGATCCTTGTCAGAGTGCGGGGGCAGTGTTTCCCATCTCTTGTCAGTGATGTTAGGCCAGGACTAAAACTCAACAAAAAGTTCTCCATCGGATCCCTTGAGCAAAGTGAAAGCTGAGGGCAGAGATCATGGTGACGTGATATCCAAATGGCTAAAAAAAGAAACTCGCATGCAAATAGGCTTGATTTTTCAGGTCCATTTGCATGTGCGGAATGTCATCACGAGATGTCTACCAATGTGCAGACTTTTTACTGAATAATGACTCTGAAGTATCCAAGGTAATTGTTTTTTCGAACACAGGGTTGTGAGGGAATAAGTATTTCATTAGCAGAAAGAACAAACTTCCATGACTGCAGAGTAATTATAATTTTTAATCTCCCAGAATCCTTCAAGCTGGGTTGCCATGGCTGGCTCAAGACATTTTGCTGCCTGAGGCTAAGGACACAATGATACCACCCCATAAATTTCACTAAAAACTGACCAGAAGGGTAATTAAATATTACTTTGGTGCTGAAGAGGAGACAGGCAGACCGCCCTGTTTCCTATTGCTTCCATCATCAGCACGGCCTCAACTATGGAGGAATCCAAAAAAGACATGGCCCCTTTCTTTGATTGAGAACTAATACTGCAAGCTGAATATTAGGGCCTGGGCCTAAGCTCAGTTATAGAGAAAGTGGGGGAAAAGATATAATGTTTTCAGACTTGTTTTGCTCTTCAATTAAACTTTCTTGTGGATGTGGATTGAGATGACTGTACAAGAAGGAATGTTTTCAAAAGCTAATACAGTCAAACCTTGCATAAAGAGCGCCTCGCTTAAAGAGTAACTCATTTAAAGAGCAGAATTTTCTCTGAATGTTTGCTTCGCTTAACAAATAAAACCAACCAAAAATTTGCTTAACAAATAAATCAGGGTTCGCAATCCCCCCCCCCCCACCAGAAGTCACAATTGGTCATTTACAATGGCGTTTCCCTTAAAGAGCAAACTCGCTTAAAGAGCAATCCTGTGGAACACATTATGCTCTTTAAGCGAGGTACATCTGTAGTATCAAAATAGAGATTCAATGAACTACGTCTGGCCAAAGAGTCTCCTCCCACAAGTTATCTTTTGGTATCTGAACCAGAGATATGGTTTGTAATTAATTGGTAGTAAGGTAAATTGCTCCATATGTTGCTTCTTCTTCTTCTTCTTCTTTGTCTTCTTCTAAGCTGTGGCCACTGTATATTTCCCTGTTTCCAAAGATTATCATCTTAGCAGCCATTTGAGGTAGGTGAGGTAGAGAAAGTGTGACTCGTCCTTCACATTCATGGCTAAGCATAAACATTAGTTTTTCAGCTCTAGCTTGCTACACAGTCTCCTACACCACTTCCCTATACTTTTCACTCCAATCAGTTGTGTTTTGAACCACAAATTTTACCATCTCTAATCATTGTCCAACAACTCCTACCATCTCTCATCATTTCTGGGAGTGATGGGACCTAAAGTCCAAAGGACCTAAGTGACCACAGGTTGAGGAAGTCTGGATCATCCCGTAGTATTGATCAAGGGTAGTTTTATCATCGCTTTATGAATTCCAGTACTTAGCTCAGAAGTGGGAAGTGTTTCTTTTTCAGATTATAGCTACCAGCACTCCCTCACGGGCATGGCCAGCAACCCACGAAGTCGTACAAAAAAGTCACGGTTCCCTTCTTTGACTGAGACCTAATACTGCAAGCTGTTTCTGGGCCTGAGTCCAAGCTCAAATTAGACCCGTGATCCCCTTGGGGCCATTTTAAAGCTCTTCCTTTGGAAATCCTTCCGTTAAACCATGGGTACCCAAACTATGCCCGGGGGGCCAGAACCAGCCCTGACACCAATTCATCCAGCCCACAAAGCCCTTGTCACTCCTGGAAGCAGAAGTAAAACACGCCTGTAGGGTCACATTTTACTTCCGCTTCCAGGAGCGATGAGGGCTTTGTGAGCCGGATGAATTGGTGTTGGGGGCTAGATCCAGCCCCTGGGTCATAGTGATCTGCTCCCTGAACCACGTGACTGGCTCACTGCCTGAAAAGTTTTGGCAACCCTGTGTTAAACCATGGAAACAGTATTCCCTCTCTCTGTTGGATTTCTTTTTTTTTAGGGGAGTGGGGGAGGCACAGTTTCTCATAATTTTATATCATAGAAGGACTTTGGTCCCCACCAAAAGAAAGCAGTTTTAAAGATAGCTGTTGGCAACTCTAATGTCACCCGGTGCAAGTCATAAACTGGGCAGGCCAAAAATGTCTCTGTGGGTCATTTCAAGCTCACAGGGGAACTTGAATATGCTAAACAGAATGGTTTGTGAATGAGCCAATGGAGATGGCTAGGCACACAGGGTGTGGGCAATGTGTTTTCTCTCCCACAAGTGGGAGGAGGGGGCGAGTGAGCCAGAAGATATAAGCTCAAACAAAATGAAGCTGTGCCTCTGAATTGTTCACATACACTGGACAAGTAAGGCTTGGGGGAGAGAGAAAGAAAGAGAGAGAGAGAGAGAGAGAGAGAGAGAGAAAAGAGTAGTCATGATTCTAACAATGGAAACTGGTAAGGTTTTATTTCCTAGAGGTTGAAACATCAAAACAAGAAATGATCATGTTTTAAATAACTGTCTTCTGTAGAGAATCATTTTTTAATAGTCTATAATTATCTCTAGAGGAGAGAACACTTTGGAGAAATGCTTTCCTCCATAGGAGCTGCTTGAAATGGACCAAGGACATTTGTATTACATCTTGATCATGTTCCCAGAAGTTGAAGATACAATAAATGTAGGAGGATCTGGAGATTGGAAAGGGGCGGACTTTCATCTGAGGCCAGGTTATGGCATTTTATGAGCAGACGTTATCAGCTGACCATTAAGAAGTATCAAAGAAGGGAGTCTGTAACTATAAGTGCTGCTTAGGAACAAAAACTGAAACTTTGAATGTTTTGCATGGTCATTTGCTCTCTGAGCATTTTCACACATATTTTTGATTTTAAAAAATTCCATAATTGTGTTTACTTTCGGAAAGAGGGAAGCTAGTAGTTTATTTACTCTGGAATTTTAATCTGTATTTGTTGAAATGTGTCAGATGGGTTGCATGTAGGGGTACGTTTGTTATAGGTTGTTTTGGTAAACTGAATGTAAGACATTCAGGTAACAGCTGATGTGTGCATTGTGACTCTGAAATAATGATGATTTTGGATCATTGTACTGTATTAGTACCGGTAGTAAAACATGGTACACACTCATTTTGTTTTCCATATTTTGGATACTGTACACATATAATTCTAAGAAAAAATAGGTTTGTGCTACAAGGCCCAGTATGTTTGGTGGGTTTACTTGCAAGTAGGTATGCCTAGTATTGAACTTCAAAGCATATTTATGGAGTAAATCTCATTTGTCCCAGTAGAAATTCAGCAAACATGTTTAGGATTCTCTGTTGAGCAACTTCCTCAACTTATGAGTCCTAGTAGTTTTTCATGTAACCCATCATTGTTCAATTGATATTAAACAGCAAGGGTTGCTGTCTTGCAATGGAAACAGATTGCTAACTTTGATTACTGGTCTGACACCATGGTGTTTTCTGAAACAGCTCAGTACATGATGTGCGTTCCTTGCACAAAGCTATTGTGCCCTGAAAAAATTCTGGTTAACTGCATCATTCTATCAGTGAGACCTGTCTACTCTCAAGTGAGTGCCACTTTTAAGCAATAATTGGGAAGCAAAATCTTCTTATAGTATAATGTTTTCTTGTATTTAATGTATACAGTTACTAGTTGCTGTGTAATTTTTTTCTAAAAACGTGAATTATTTATTGTTACTGCTATATTGTCTTTTTATTTGATTCAAGAGCATATTCATTGCTTTTCAGCTGTAGATTTGATGAGACTTGTATAAAGGGAATATGCTGTCAGCTAATAGACATCTTAATATTTAGAGGTCAAATTTTTGTGGTCCCTATTGACCATTTTTATGTATCTCCTCCTCGTCTGAAATTATGGGTTTAGCATTTCTAGATACGACTGTTCCTACATAGCTTTAGAATAAGAAATGGGGATCTGAAGTTCTTCAGATGTTGCTGTACTCTAATTCCCCTCATCTGTCACTATTGATTGTGCTGGTGGGGATGGATGGTAGTTGTAGTCCAACAACATTGAGGAGAGAAACATAAACTATCCCTGCTCAAAAATCTAAAAAATCAGGCCTCTTAATCCACTAGCCCAGTCTTCAGTTCTGTTCAGGTATCAGTCATTTTGAAGTTGGAGTTTTGAAATGGAGAAAATAGAAGATATAGCATCCCAGTTTCATTCTTGGAGTGAGTGAAGATGTTATATTTTGTACTTCCAATGGTAGATTTGAAGGGGTATAGAAATCTGAGATACAACTAGCATGCATGTGGAGGACCTGTTTCACAAGTAGTAGAACCCTCAAAAGCAAGAAACATGTTGTTTCCCGTAGCGAAATTTCTACTTGGTTTTCCTTCTCCTTTTTAATAGAGAATAATATGCAAACTGACAAACATTTCCTTAAACTCCTATTTCCTTTTTCTTTCCCTCACAAATCATTGTTCTTTTGGATTTGTTTCACTGGTGGGATTCAGCAGGTTTGGGTTTGTATGTTTAGATGCTTGTCGCTCTCTCATTTCTAAATGTGTGCAATACTTTATATGCAGTATTTTTAATATACTGTAGTATGATGCCTTTGTAAGGAAAAATGTAGGAAGCATCTATTGGTTCATATTGTGCTAGGAATTTAAAATGACCTTGCTGAGTTGTATTGGGGCTGGCTGTTTTGTCCAATGCCTTGGGGAAGAGTTTTATTTTAAACTTTAATACAACAAACCTTTTTATAAATTTCTCAGTAAGGGTAACACCCCTCTTTTTATTGATTCTTGAAGAAGTTTAATATGGTGCATGTCACTGTGGGTGTATAGTGGGAAATAATGACAATGGAAGGAACAGGAAGGAAGGAAAGGCTGTCCCCATTAGCTCTGCCTACTATTGCCTGCTGGGCCATTTGTCCTATCAGCCACAATGAGCACCAGCAGCCATTGATTTAGGTGAAAGCATTAAATGATTTAAAATTTCTAAACTGATGTTCCCCTTCTTGGGAGAAGGGGGAGGTTGAAGTGTCTTCCCTTTGATATTGTCATCCCAAAGTTTTTCTGTTCCACAATTGACTTTTCCTCATTTCCCCCCTCCCTTCCTTTTGCATATGTTTATTTTGGGGAGGAGTGAGAGAGAAAGTATAGAAAATTTTAAACAAAAGCTGTGATCTAAAATTTGGACAGCAGAAAATGGTTTGAAGTAGCTGCTGTCCCAGCCTGTTGTGACAGCTGACCTGATCCTTCTGCATTTCAAGAGCTATTTATGGTAGATTAGCTGCTATCAAAGCCCCACTGTTCAGCCCATAAAAGGCTGGTCCTGTGTGAAGTTACCACACTGCATTGGCTTAGTCCTCTAAAGTTGGAGAGCCTATAGCTGTCTGTGAAGGAATCCCAAGGATGGATAGAAATACCGAACCAGGGAATTGTTCTGTTGAGGATTTCATGTGTCGAAGAACGCTTAAAGGGAGATTTCTGCCAATAATATTTTGTACCAGTCTTTCAATGCTTGGAATATAGCTCTTGCACTTGCCTTCTACTTGCTGTGTTTATACACTGTTGGAAAGTACCTTTCTAAATTCATCCAGCTCTGAATCATCTTGGCTGCAGTTTTAATTATGAAGCCTACATGCTAGCAATCTGTGCGTCACTTCTATTTTTTTAGTACCTGAAAATGTGTTTCTTTTGGAGATAAATTGTGGTTGAAGAGCCTCTTCTGAAGTTTTGTAGTTTCTTCTTATCTATTGGATAAAAGATTTTAGTAGGACAGAATTTTTATTGTGAGAAAGTCTTCCTTTCTCCCCCTCCCCCCATATTTAAAAGCAAAACACATTTTTAACACATACACTCAGATGCAAACCAGGATGCTGAAGTAAGTAATATATCTTTTCCTAAAATGTTTGACTGTGGAAAGCCAGTTGTTTGAGAATGTTTGAGGCTTTGTCAGGTTGAAATGTGAGTGGGTTCTCTCCCCACCCCCCATCTCCAGAGTTTGTGCATGTCAGTAATGAAAAGTGTTTTGCAATCTTCTTTCTGTTGCATCTGGAATGAGTTAATTTTATTACGGATTTGAAATGTTTGCCACTTAATGCCTTCTTGTGTGAAGTGTGTGACAATTGAATGTGAATGCATTGGTCTCTACTGTCAATTTGATACACGAAGATTCCAAGAGCTGTAGAAAATAGAGCCATTGCAATAGCCCTTATGTAGTCTTTACTGATAGGTGTAAAATTTATTGGTGGACTACAAATATATTCTTTTCTAACTGTTGGTGGAAAGTGTAATGCAAAACTTAGAACTTAGTTATGTTTTGGAACTACAGCTCCCAGAATGCTGCAACCTACATGTCTCATGCCCACATTATTTGGGAGGTTGTGAGTGCTACAGTCCAATATACACATCCATCCACCAGGCCTTTCCAAGCTCTGTTCTAATGCTAGGCCACTTCATATGTTCAGTTTGACTTCTAACTGATTTCTCTGTTCAGCATAAGCAAGGATGACCCCCTGATACATGAGGATATGCTTATGTGCCTGACTGTTTAGTGTGCAACTAAATGTGAGCTGTCACACAGGAAGTCCAAGATCAAAACTGACCTCAGTCAAGTGCATACTAGAGTCAAAATTTAATTTCTTATATCCTGTACAGCACTAAGTTTCCAGCCCTCCCCAAATGCACAGAGATCTCATGCAAAATGAAGATTGCAAGAAATAAATCTCAAGAACAAAAAAGAGCGAAATTTTTAATGTGCTTCCTGGATTAACAATGACATGTAAGAGCAAGTACTGTAACTGTGTTGAATACCAAGAAATAATAATAAAAAAACCTTTTGTCCTATGATAATTTTTGAAAAGTTATATAGGAAATTGTTTAATAAAGAAGGGAAAATGGAAACAATTTGACAAGCATGAATAATGTCTCCTCTGTCCTAGCTTAACAATACCAATTTGTTTTCATGTCTTTAATCACACTTCTAGCAAGGGCTTGCTCTTGGCAGCAGGGTTCTCTATAATGCCCCAAGGAAGTTCAGTGTGTTATACTAATCAAATGAATACAGTAACAATTCTTCTTCTTTCATGTCCCAATCAAACTGCCAAAATGAAGCCGTTTTGTTGGCTTTGTCATTGGCCAAACTTAAGTCTTCATTGGTGCATGTTTCTGGCAGTAAGTGGCAGACAAGTAAATGAGCCGGATTCCGTATCAATCCACATTCACACAGTGTGTTGTTGTTGTCTACCTGCCTGCCAGCAGCCCCCACTTGAGCATGTTAGTCTTACATATAGGCACTCCAACCCTTGGCCTATTCAGAATCCTCCAAGTGACATAGGGAAGATTGAGTTCCTTTGCTATATCCTGTTTAATGTTGTTCCTTGTCCAGTGATCTCCTTCCTCCATCTTCTAATTTGGTTTTGCTCTTGTATACCCTCAAGAATGTTTGTTCTTGCCATAAAACTCTTCCTAGTGTTACTCTACAGTAACAATAAACCCCTGGTGATGCTAAATTTTTAACTCAGGACAAGGCAATAAGTGGCAGCTACTTGATAACATGCTTCCCAATTCTTTCCCAATAAGGCACTCTCAAGATGTCCTGGATTATAATCCCATTAGCATGGTTTGGAGACATAGGAACTCTAGTTCAAGTCATCAGTTTCAAAATACATAAGTGACCTTTCTACCTTTTTGTCAGCAACAAGGAAGCCCATGTAGTGTGAGACCCTCAAATATCTCTGAACTAAAACAGAAGACAGAAAAATTCAAGTGGCTCCTGTATGCTGGGATAGCAAGTCACTAAACTAGCAGTGTGCTTCCTTCAATAGAACTCCAGAATCTGCCTCTTCATTTTGCCCTATGGTACAGATAGTCTTCCATGCTGTCATCAGTCTTGGCACCTGGAAGCAGTGCTGGCATGGGGTAGTAGCTGATCTAGTGACCCCTCCCCCACAAACATGGGCTTTTGACATTGCCTCAATAATATGTCAAGAAGCCAAGCAGCTTTCTCATCAGGGTTCTCATAACCCTTAGGAGGAACATGTACACATTGATGAGGGGAGAATTCATTCCATGAAGCCATGCCTTAAAATAGATGCAGAGACATTCAAGTGTTCATTTTGTCCTGGAAGCAAACTTAATTGAACTCAAGGCCATATGTGTTGAGCAGTCACGAGGGCTGCCAACTCTTCCCTTAGGTGCAAACTATCAAAAAGCCAAAGTAAACACATAAGAATTCTGAACAATGCAAATTTTAATCCTACACGTTTTATCATTTAACATCCAGTTTGACCAAATTAGATTATTGCCCATGAGAATGGCTAAAATAAAGAAATGTAAGCATTTCTTCCAGTCTCTGTTATATTGTATAGTATTCTTTACTTCATCTGTCTGCTTTAATCTATTTGTGCAAAGTGCTTTGCTGCAGCTTGAAAAATGAACCAATGTAGTAGGATCTCTTGATTATTCACCTCCAAGAAGTGTTGCTGGTAATGAAGAAAACTTTCTCTGCATTTCTGTAATTTTCCCTTTGGAGAGAGTCGTCCCTCTTTTCAGACTGAATGGCAGTATTTCATCATCTTATCAGTAGCAGTAGGTAAGCTTCATTTTTTTTGTATGTGTGTGGAGAATCAAAACCTCTGTAGAGAAATGTTGTTGAATGAAGTACCTTAATTAACCATGTAAGTTGAATGTGGTGAAAACTAGATGAAATTTGCAAGTAAAAGGAAAGGAAGCAAGAAACAGAGGTAGAAAATTTTGTCTAGAAGAGCCATGTGTCTTGCGTAGATTTGAAGTCTGCATGGATTTGAGCAGAAATGGGGTTGAGAAAGAAAGAAAGAAATTGCCCTCTATCATCGGCTGCAACTCGTATCCAAGAATGCATTTTTTCCTGAAGCAGGAAAAATGCCATTGGTATGAATTTGTTTAAGGTGGATCCCAGCTTGTTATGAAGTGACCCACATACTATGATCACAGAGCCATCTCCTGCAGCACATACGAAATGAGACATGCAGGATTTGACACCGGGACTTCAATGGACTGCCACAGCCTTGAGGATATTATCAAAGTGTGCCTTCACAGCTAGTCCATCCGGCTTGGCCTCTTCCCCCTCCATGACTGTTGGGAATCAGAGTTCCTCCTCATTTTGTCATTGGGCCCAATATGATGGTTTCCAGTGGCATTTCCTCCACTGAGGGGACCATCACCCCACCTAAAGGGGCTCATCCGCCCATAGCCATTGGCCCCTTTAGGAGAGCTATATTAAGAAGCAGAAAACAAGGCTGCTTAGCCAATGTCCTCCTCTCCCTGTGTGGCCAGTTAAAGTGAATAGACTCGGAGAAACCCATATTCTCTGGTGGCACTTCACCCTGAGTGAATTCACATTTTTCACAGAGTGTAGTTGCACCCTAAAGCAGAAGAGAGTTTCAGTTCAGCAACATCTGGGTGAACATATGTTCTACATTTCTTGCCCAGAGACTGCCCCATAACTATGGCTGATCCAAACAGCAGGCCTTCCTGCTACTTATTTTGTATTATAAGCTTTGTGACCCTAACTGTAAGCAAGCTTTGGCAGCTTCACAATTTGTAGGGTGTGTGATTTGTAAATCCTAAGTAAATCGGGGCTTGTTACCAACTAAAGAACCCAGGCAGGGTGATGAGAAGCTTTGAAATCCATTGTGGGCCTACAGCATGGAATGTTTATTTGCAGACCACACTCCGTTGTTTTAAGCACCCTGCTTCCTTGCATAAAGTAAATCTTCTTTTAAAAAATACACAGTGGTTTTAAGCCTGTGTAATACAATTGAGCCTGATTTCAGGAGCTCGTATGTTGTCTGTGTCAAACTTGGAGCATAAATAAAACACCTCATAGAGTGTACTATAAGGCACTGTTTACTTGTGCCACTATTTGAAGAAACTGTGCGAACAGTGAATGCTTTCTGGAAACAGAAGAGATTTGGCTGCCTGATGAATTATTCATTTCAAATCTTTTGATTATATGTGGAAAGCTCTAAAAGCACTTGTGGTGTTTCTAATATGAGTTGTGATATTGAACTTCACAGAATGATGTGTCACTGACTTTATATAGATATTACAGTTGTGCCAGTTCCCTGGCAGGTTATTTTAAGTATGTAGGAGAGCAGCCTGGATATGTCAAAACAATTGACTTAAGAGCAAAGCTTAGCTTTCAAATGCAAACTGTATTAATAATAATAATAATAATAATAAAAAAGGCTGAGTTTCTCTGTGTTCTTCCAAATTGTCTTGAAAAAGCTGTTGTTGATTTAATCCCGAAATCAAGAGAGTGAAACAGGAGTAGAAAAGCAAGCTGTTTGTTGTGTGTAGTTAAGGTTGAAGATGATCTGTTAGCATCTTAGCCATCCTGACATCAATCAAGACAATTAAGGGTCAGTCCAGATGGGTATATGGCTTGCTACTTGGATCTCTTGGTGTGGTTTGATTTCAAGCAATTTATGACACTCACATTTTTAAAATTTAATAATAAAAATAATAACTCCAATGAGCTGGAAGGGAAAGCCCGTGTCAAGGAAGTATGGTGGGGAATCTTGGGGGTGATTGTAAGTCCTCCTAATTATCCCATTTCCTAGCTTGTGCAGCTGGTTAGCTCACTCCAAAATAGAGACGTGGATGGTGTTATCCAAGGTGACACCTCTGTTATGTATTTGGTCAGTTGCAGCATTGAAATGGGCAAAGGAGAGGTGGCAATTTTCTCTTCACAGCAACTAAACTATTTTCCTCTTGTTAAGATAATAAAACAACCTGAATCCCATGATTCACTGGGATGGACAGCAGTGTCTGTGTTGGAGTGGAAAGCCCAAACCACACAACAATGCATGGAGGTTTTTAATTGTTCCTTGAGTGGGAGATTCCCCCCCCCCAAAAAAAAAAAAAATCCAATGAAAACCTCAGACTGAAAAAATGTGTCATTTGTCAGGATTCAGACATCTCAGTTTTAACAGTGACCTTTTTTGTGATGATCTAAAAACTGTGCTGCTCCCGGTAACACATAGAAAACACATTCTAGGCAATATAACCATTAAGGCTAAAATTTCACATGAATGCTTAAGATAATAGAAAGCTAACATGGATAGTCACTTTACATTCTAAGGCAGGGGTTCCCAACCTATGGCCTGTGGTACCATTTCATGCAGCCCTCCGCACCCAGAAGTGGAAGTGGACACATTTTTGTAAATGTGGCCACAGCTGTCATAAATGCGGAAGTGGGCACATTTACTTCTGCTTCTGGGGTGTGTGGTCCTGCCAGCGCAGATGTTTTGGGGGCATGGTCAGGCCCACAGCGTAAAAAGGTTGGGAACCCCTGCTGTAAGGGTACGGGGATTCAGAAAACTGAATAGTGATTGTGCAAAATACATCACAATTCACAGTTTTTAATTGAAGTCTCCCATCTTGGGTTGGAAGACAGGGACAAGAGGAAACCACCACCTCATGTTCATCTACTCTACTGTTTTAACATTTTAAAGAATATTTTCCTTCCTATGCAGTGCTCTTTTAGATGAGCAAGATACATTGCTGGTATTATATGAACCATGCTAATTAGATGCTATAATGTAACTGACCCCGCACCAGGTGTGTCTTTTTTCACAATAGAGAACAACATAACACCTTACTGGTAGCATTATCAAGTTTCTTCTCTGATCTTAATTAAGCTGAGTTGCAATAACAAATACTTTTATTACAAAAAACAAGAATGTGTTATAGCTAAAATTAATTTTCTTAAAACATAACTTTCACTCAAATTAAAATACAATTACAGTCAGATAAAATGTCTAATTTCAGAATGCTCTTTAATAAATAACTACTTACACCTTTAAGAATATTTTTCTATTTAACTCCAAAATATCAAATTCAGATACTTTAAAACTTATAATTTCTCTAATGCCCTTATCTTGAATCCTAACCAGAGTTCTTCACCCTTTTATACTTGTCAAACAATCTCTCAAACATACAACTGCCCTCCCCCCATTTAAACTACCTCATAGAACACACCATCCCACTGAAAAATCTTCTGATTGTAGCTTTGTCAAAACTACATTACCTGTGATTTTATCAACATTTCCTGAATGTTGTTCTTCATGTAAATTTTAACACAGCCAAGTTCATCACGTTACTATGTCATTTATTATCTAACACACACAAAAAGGAAATCTGCTGAATTATGGACATTGGAATAGGTGGGGAATGAGGCAGGAAGGGGAATGTCATTAATTGGGAAGGGGACAATTGAAGCCATCTAAAGACCTTACTTGACCCTTCTCATGGCAGAAAATATGCTGATCAGAAGGGTTGCTCAAATGAGAAATAAAATAGATCACACTTAAGATAACAATATTTTAAACACTGGCCAAACTGCTCCAAATTGCTCCATAGATCTTAAGAGACATGTTGTATATAGCACTGCCATTAAAACTGTCAATATTAAATGTGGTCAGGTGACCTGGGTGGAAGTACCAGAAGCAAAATTTAAGGACTGTGGAAATGTAAAATTGAATTGACATTGTATGTCTGCAAAGAAGGAACTGGCATATACCAAAGAAAGAATTAAAAGCAGCCCTGCTCTGTATTGATTGTAGAATTATAGTTCCATTTCATTGATATTGGATACTAATGAAGTTGCAGTGCATCTCTAGTTTTCTGGATTGTGCATGCTATGTCCCACTTTCACAGGCACCATTGTATTAATTTGCACTGTTTTTACTTTCCATAGTCCCTTCTAGCAGAAAAGGTCATGCAAATCAAGTACAGTTAGTGGCACTGGTGGATATATTCACTGAGAGCCAACATATCAGTTCCCTTCATGCAGTGACAGCAAGCACATGATTTCCTATTGAGAACCACAGCATCTGTGTTGCCAGAGCATCAGACATCCAGGCTGTTGAATTTATTTGACCTATTCCTACTCAGTAAAATTTGATCTCCACGTAACTGTTCAATCAGCAGTGTCTGCCTAGAATGAATTTCAGCCAATGATTGCTGTTTGCAGTGTCAGCATTTGTAGTTCACTTGCAGTATTTTCTGCCTCTTACTTTGAGTAAACAGAAGTGAAATGGAAGCAGATGATTATATTTTTACTTGTTTGATTGTCAGTATAGGCTGTCTCCCAGTACATCCAGGTACAGTGCTACATTATCAAGTTGAAACTTAAAACAGTATGAAGTGTGGTTGTCAGGCTAGCTTTTAAAAGAAACCTTCAGGCTTGGTTTTGCAAAACGAAATACCCAATCCATAACTCGTAAGGATTTTGTAGTAAGGTACTGTCTTTAGCAAAAGCATCTTTCTGTTAACTTTACTTCAGTGTTTTTGTTATAATAATAAGCTCTTCTTGTTAGCTGAAAGGCTGACAAGTCAGCAGTTTGAGACCCAGGTACTGCATGACTGGTTGAGTGCTTGTCTCTGCCCCAGCTCCTGCCAAACTAGCAGTTCAAAAGCAAGAAATTGCAAGTAGATAAATAGGGACCACTTTGGTGGGAAAATATCTTGGGCACTTGAAAGAAGCCTCATTCAGGTGTCCCCTGAGTGGAGTTCCTCCAGCAAAAATCCTTTCAACCAAGAATAATTTCTGGCACAATTTTTTAAAAAGTGCTTGTTCCTTGAAAAGGAATATTTAGAATTTTGTCTGCTTTAGAGATCAACTGGTTTCCTTCATGTAAAGTTATATTCTTATTCTAGAACAGCTTTCCTTCCATCTATGCCAGAGTATGCTTTATTTTGTTTGACCAGGGTGAACACGTAATACATTTTCCATGTATTAAATCCACCCAGACTCTCGGAGTAGGTCTTCTGCTTTTGTCTCATTTCTGGGGAATCTGTCATGATTGTAGGAATTACACTAGTACCCCCGATAACGTTGAGACTTGGTTCCACAAGTCTCTTCGTTATCCGGTTTTTAACGTTGTGCGATGCATTGATCACACAACGTTAAAAAAAGCCCTATTTCCCTGGAGACTGCAGCAAGCCAGAATGTCGGGATTTGAACCCTGATGTTTTGGCTTGCTGCACTGGCTGAGGACGTCGGGGAAGCCCAGAAACAGCTTGGATCAGGTCTCCCCACCTCCCTGGACCCGGCGGGGGGGAGGGGGTCAGAGACCCCAAAATTGGTTTTTAAAAAAACAGACTTTTTTTTACCAATTTTAGGGTCTCTGACCTCCCTCCCAGGTCTTGGGTTTGTATTTGTGATTTGATATTTGTATTTATGACACTGAATTATATTTGTAATGCTGGATGGAATGTTATCTTGTTATTATATTGTTACATTTTTTATATTGTATGTTCCTGCTTTATTGTGAACTCTATTGATCGACTGTATATTAATTATGTTGTACACCGCCCTGAGTTGGTCGCACCAAGTAGGGCGGTATAGAAATCCAAATAATAATAATAATAATAATAATAATAATAATAATAATAATAATAATAATAATAATAATAATAATAATAATAATAATAATAATAATAAAGCCTAGAAACAGCTTGGATCGTGTCCCCTGCCTGCTCCAGAGAGATCAGAGGACCCGATCTACAGCTGCAGGGTGGCTGGGGAAGCTGACGGGGACTCCCTGTCGTCTTCCCTAGCCACCCGCCCTTGCCTCTGCAGCTGTGGGGTGGCTGGGGAAGCCGACAGGGAAGCCCCCCATCAGCTTTCCAGCCTCCCCACCCCTGCCTCCGAAGCTGCAGGGTGGCTGGGAAGCTGAACGGAGCCAGCCACCCTGCTGCTAAGAACAACTGTATCGGATAATACTAAAAAGAACGTTATCCGGTACAAATCTTCCCCCCAAATTTGTCGTCGTTATGTGGTTTTAGCGTTATCCGATGCAATCGTTATCCGGGGTATTACTGTACATTCAATTTGGTATATCATTTTTGCGCAAAGCTTGGAAAGATTATCTCTCTCAATTCGTAGAACCAGGCTGGTTTACAAATTCTGGAAATTTTGTAACCTCAAAAGGAAATTTCTCAAATATTGTCTCTGTACTACACTTGCAGAAGCAACTAGGCATTTCAAAATGTTGGTAGAAGTTACAAATATACATCTGTTCAATTTGACAAAAACTTTGAGTATAAATCCTCCCCTGGATTTGTTATTGAATTACGAGTTCCCACTCAGCCATCAGTGAAAGATGTATTGAGTTTAGAGATACAGATGCATACAGAAATGAATGCTTTCTGATCACTTATACACATGGTGTAAATTACCTTTAGAAGCAAACTGAGATGGCCATTTGGCATTGGGTCAGGAAGAAATCTCAGCCACTGACTGTTTTCCTCTACAGCAAGTAACTTAAGAAGCACTGCAAACTCAGACAGAGTGATATGGTAATAAGTGACATTGCACTTTGAAAGAGAAAGTCCTGCAAATGTTAAAGCAATCTATAATATTTCCTTAGACTAAGGTTCAAAGGTTGACATCAGTATTAGTGTGTTAGTTTCTGTGTGCACAGAGCACCTAGACAGAGAAACCAAGATGCCATTTAAATTAATTTGACAAATGTAGCTTTTATTGTATTTGAAAATAATTGCTTTTGCAATTGCTGTTGCCATCCAGTTGGTAGGATGTAGCTGGAACTTGCTGGCAGCTGGTCATTGTCCTTGTATGGTTTGTAAACCTAGCAGAAGCTAGTCAGTAAAAAAAAAAAGCCAAGCCAGAGATCAAAGCCAAATTCTTACAGGATAATGGTTTTTTCTATGCTCTGCTCCAGCTTCACTTTGAAAAATATCTCATGTAGAAAACCAGCAAGAATGTAACCTTGGCCTGAATGACATTTGGCTGAGCAAAACATTCCATTGTTGCTCCAGGCTGGAGTAGACTCATTGAATCAATGGGACTAACATAAGTGTTGACTTCACAGTTTCCTATCATTCAGTAGGTCTGTTCTAGCTGGGACTGAGGATTGGATCCAGTCCATATACGCATTATTAATGTTGCTATATAAAATTCTCCTTTGCTTGAAAACCATTCGTGTCCAACTCTAGGGGGTAGTGCTCATCTCTGTTTACAGCCAAAGAGCCAGTGCTGTCTGCATCTCCAGACATTTCTGTGGTCATGTGGTAGGCATGACTAGACACTGGAGTGCACAGAATGCTGTTACCTGTCCTGCTGAAGTTGTACCTATTTATACGCTTGCATTTTCTTGCTTTCAAACTGGTTGGCAGGAGCTGGGACAGAGCTCACTCCCATCATGCAGTACTCAGATCTCAAACTGCTGACCCTTCCGGTTGTTAAGTATTTTAACCACTAAAGCCACCGCAGCCCTGATGTGTAAATTGTTTAGTTGGCTCCCTTTAGGGGTTGGGGGAAAATTATTTTGAAAAGTGATGGTTTCTGAATGCATATATTTTTTAACCTTAAATGTATATAAAGTTCATGAGTTGTCTAAATCTTATCACATTCCAAAACAATTTATATATTAAGAGTGTAAATCTTAGGAGCATTTATGTTAGAGTAACCAGTGTGGCTTTCTGTCCGATAATATGTGAGACATTGCTAAAATGACCCCCCCCCCCTTCTGTGTCTAGGCTAGACATTAAACTGCCAAAACAAAGCCTCCTTTGGGTGAATTAATTCCATAGTTCCTTTTGTCTGACCTAGTGTGGGAAAGATTAGCCAGGACAAAGTTTCTGTTGCCCAGAGTACACCTGATTGTGGTTTAAAAATATTCCACAATGTAGACTTTGAATACAGCTTTCTTTTTCTAAATCAAATATGCATAAGTAGTTCTCAACCTTTTTTTACCCCAATACCACAATGTTAAAAAAAAACCCCATGACTTTTTCCTACTAGAAGGATACACATAGGTTTACAGGTGTTATGCCATTATATATGTTATCTACTGTAAATGTTAAGGGCTTGAAAACTGCAGTACACAGTAATGTTGAGAATAGGCAGGAAAAAACCCTCCTATCCATTGTATTGCTTGATTGTTTTGCCACTTTGTATTGCTCGATTTTTTACTGTATTATATTATTGTTTTGTTGTTGTGAGCTGCCCTGAGTCAGTTTTTACCGAGTAGGGCAGGATATAAATAAAAAAATAAAAATAAAATGAAAAATAAATTAATATATGAAAAATATAATAACAGATTATCCTATTACATTCCATCTAGGTTATTTCTTTATCCCAGCCAGAAATATGTATATAACTAGTTCAGAACTACAGTAATACCTCGGATAATGTTTACATTGGATAACGCTAAAATCGCATAATGTTAAGTAATCTGGGGAGGAGAATTGGATCGAATAACGTTAAGGTCCTATGGGATGGAGTGGATAACAACCGCTAAAGCCTTTGCGGTTACAATGTATCTCTATGGAGCTTTAACATTATCCGATCCATCCTATAGCATTTTAACATGCATCGGATAACACTAAAAATCAGATAGCATCAGGACTTGTGGAACCAAGTCTTAGCGTTATCTGAGGTGTTACTGTATTGGATTCAAGTACAATGACATGTTTTGGATGATGATCTACAAAGGGTACAACACTTCTCATTGTGGTTAATTGCTCTTTCCCTCTCTCTTACAACTTGATTTACAAGAAGAGCATTTTGGAGCATAGGGGTAGGAATCAGGTGTGTTTCCTTTCTCAAAAGTGGGCCAACAACCACTGCCACTGTTAATTCCTGTATATTTTTATTGTATCTCTCTTACTCCCCCCACCCCCATCAGTGGTCTTAGTAGGGTTGAATTGTGCCTGTAGAGTTCTGTTTGCCAATGTTCTTAAATAGTTGATTATCACTGCATTATTACTGGCTTTAAAAAAATCTACTGTATTTAAAGCCTTAAATATGTCAGAATTGATCCTCTTGGCCAAAAATGTTTCCTCTTAGTGCTGGGAATATAGAAAAGTGACATTTGTGTCCCAGACACAGTGGGGTAACCACTACAAATTTGAATGTGGGGAAAGATATCATCTGGAAAGGTTTTTGGGATCTACCATCAAGTCTTGGCAGAAGTTTTGGATAATTGGGAGGATTCCTAATAAACCAGACCAGCGAGATGAATGACAGGATCTTAATTACGTATAACCATTGTTCATCCTAACCTCTGTATAACTGCTCTCTCATTTTCTCTTTCATTTTGGCTACATAAGTGTTACAGTGGGCAGGTGAAATCTAAATAAACATTTTGCAAGTTGAAACCTACAGTATTTACACTGAACAGAGACTTTTCCTTTTCTATAGACACATAATATTTCATTTTGCATGCTAAGGGATTTGCAGAAAATAACATGTATTTTAAAAGTAAGAGATTGTGGGGGTTTTTAAAGTTAATATTGTATTGACAAAAAAGAGGTGAAGTTGTCATGTGTCTTTTCAAGCTGTTACTTATTTATACATGGCTAAACACCTTTTATGAAATGAACTAGGCCCACGAACAGTTCTTACTTTGTTTCCAAATAAAGGCAGAGCTGAACAAGAGTTCAGTTAAACATTCTGACAAGCAAGCCGTGAAAGGATAAAGGATCTCTTTAAATGTAAAGTGAATGAAGGTGGCTTGTTGGCTGTAACCTCATTTAACATTGCTGTGCTTCGCAAATTACAAAATCTAGGAATTTTTGTTTCAACATGTGCTCTCCTAAACTATGAAGGAATCCATTTTGGCAGTCCTTGACATTGGTTTGCAACAGCATCAAGAGAGATTCTTTGAAAAGGCATCTTAACTGCTAAAAAGAGAATGTTTGCATTCTGAGGTGCTCAAATGAGAAAAAAGGCTTGGCTCAAAATGAGCCCTAGGCTACATTATACCTTTTTACAGCCTGGAATATATCCAATCACTTTGGAAAGGGACCCTTCAGGTATAAATGAAGGTAAATCCACCACTATCGATTCCATGTTTTGAAAGTCACTCTAAAAACGGGACAAAGGCATAAGTTGGCTGAAACTCACCCCAGGGTAGTGTGTTAAAATCGCTCTACACACGCTGTACATTTCCTGTGTGTATAGAAAACAATGATTGTTAACAAGTAGTTTTTAAAGAAAGTTTTGTAAAGTTTAATGAGACTCTTGGAGAAATATTCAGAGGGAAGCAGCCTTATTGTTCAAAGAGAGAAGATGGGAAGTAAAAGCTTGTATTCGAATAAAGATAAAAAACCTGACTGACTAATTTATCGGTAAAGTGACAACACCCTGAAAAGCCTCCTTGAAGAAGAGAGTTTTAATTGCTTTTTAAAGATAGCCCGTGATGGGCCTGGAGCAGCTCTACTGATTGAGTGTTCCACGGTGTTGGTGCTGTCACCAAGAAGGCTCTATTTTTAGTTAAAGACTTTTGAGCCATTCTCTGGGTTGGCACCTGGAGCTGCGCCGACTGTGATGCCGGGAGCTGTTCTGAGGGAGAGATGCTCCGACAGATAGCAAGGTCCATAACTGTATAGGGCCTTGTGTGATAACATTAACTTCTTGTATCTGACATGGTAGGCAACAGGTAACCAGGGCAGACCTGCCAAGGCTGGGGAAATATGGTTGAGTTTCTTTAAATCAAAGTTTTTTTTCTAGTTGTGAAGGTTTAAAGTTACACTATCGTGACAAAAACATCAAAGCGTGACATTTATTTTAGATATTCATAGATAATGTTTCTATCTAGCAAATTATGGTCTTTTGAAATCTAATAACAGCCAGCAAGGGAAACTTTTACCTTTACCTAACAGCCAGCTGAACATTTAGCAGAGACACACAGCACAGTCTTTATGATACTTCATCATCTCAAATTTACATTTGGAATGTGCATGGCTGGGAGAAAACTCAGCTTGAGGTTTTCCTCTCCCTTGTTCTCTTAGGTTTTGCAGCAAGATTTTAATGTGGTTGGATGTAATCTATGGCATATGTTGTAAGAGCAGGCACCCTGTGCAGACTTATAATTCTTATGGCTTATTTAAGGTTAAAATCAAGCCATGTTAAAATCCTGCTTGGCAAGCAAAGCACACCGCAAAAACTACTGAAAGCAGTTCAGTAAGTAGCATTTTGGTGCTTGTTGCTTTGCTGCCCTAGTGATTAAGCTTGGGCCACGTGAGATTGGCATGTACATGGAGAGGACAGATGAATAAGGAGGTCTACTAGAGAGTATGTGTTGGCAATATTGGTTCCACACTGATTACAACTTGTTATGCCTTTACTTCAGCACAAACAATATCAGATGGAGCTAATAAGTGTGCTCAGGGCAGGGAATTCCATACCTGTTTAGCAGCAAATACCAACAAGTGGGTTTGCCACCCTCCCAGGAGCACATTTTTGCATCCTCTATATCAAGGGTTCCCAACCTTTTCAAGCCGGGGACTGGGTCACACTCTCTCAGTCAGATTCAAGGGCTGGGCAGTCATTTTGCCCTACCTGCATGATGGGTGTGTGGTGGTGGTAGGGGCGTTTTGTTCCAACAGCTTCAAAAGGGCAGCCATTTGTTTCTCAAATCCCCTTGGATGAGTGGAATCCCACATGAAATGGTGCCACTGGACAGATCCGGCCCACGGGCCTTAGGTTGGGAACCCTTGCTCTATATATTGGCATTCTGGTTCAAGTCTTTGTCAGTCTGTCTTGGTGAAGCTATGGACCAAAAGTTTATCTAGTCCAGTATTCTTTTTGTATCGTGGCCTAGGAGATCCCTACGAAAAGCCGATAAACAAGGCACAAGTGCATCATCATCATACATTTTCCTTAGCATTTGACATTGAAGGCACATTTCCTCTTATGCTAATGGAGGATGCACAGCCATTATGACAAGTAGCCATTGATAACTGTGACCTCAGTGACTTTAAGTAATCCCCTTTCAGAATTGTCCAAAATCATGATCACCAGGTGGTAGCAGTTTGCACAGTTGAACTGTGTGTTGTCTTGAAGAAGAGTGTCCCTAAACTCTTTATTTACAGTCAAAGCCTGTAGAGTTTAAAAAGTAGTTTTGCTTTGGGGAAGGAGCTGTGCTTTCATTCCAATTATCCATCTAAGAAGTGATTGTGTAAAGTTGCCAAATCAATTTTTGAACTTGAGGAGAAGAGTTGAAAGAAAAATCTTGAAGTCTTCTGAAGAAGGTTTAATACAGTACAAGTCTGCAGGAGTTTGGCTTATGAAAGGCATCATATTGTAAACTTGGTTTATGTGACAAGTTGGTGAAAAAGAAGCTTTTGAAATATTATAACTTTGGAAGTCCAAAAATTTGATATTTCTTTGGTATAGTTGAATAATGAAGTATCTGGAGCAAAACAAGGCAAAGACAGAGTGGAATATGCTTACTGCTTTTCCCCTCACCCCTAGTCCTTTTATAGTGTAGTTAAAGATGTAGAGTTTGGAATTTTATTGGTTCAGTCCATGTTCTATTTCTGATTGTGGGGGTCTGAGGATTGTATACTGTTGAGGCAGCCATATGCTACATGAAAGCCTTGGCATGTCATCTACTCAAGAATCCCATGAAGGAGTTTATTATTACATTCTTCTTCATAAGTTACAACTAATTGAAATAGGTCTTGGCAGAAAAATCAAATCCAAAAGGGATTATCTGCACACATGGTAAATCACTTAAATGTGGCTTTATTGCACAAAGATGAAAATGAAATTGAAGCATCTGTTCTGTGAAATTATTTGGGTGAGATCATTTGTCTTCAGTCCCCCACCACAGTCTCCTCCTACTTTTGGACTGCTTCATGCGTGGCAAATTTCATGTACTTACTTGGCATAGGAAAGATTGTCACATGTGAAGAAGTCACATGTCTAATTCTTTTTTGGGGGGTGTATTGTAGAGTGCTATTCTTTTGCTGTTGTTGTTCAGTCACACAGTCGATGTAGTCGTCGTCAATGAAACAGAAATAGGCTTGTTTCTGGTATTCCTTTGTTTTCTCCATGATCCAACGTATGTTGGCAATTTGGTCTCTAGTTCTCCTACCTTTTCGGAACCCAGCTTACACTTCTGGTAATTTTCTATCCACTTGCCTCTTAAGCCTATCATGTATTGTCTTGAGCATAACCTTGCTAATGTGTGGGATGATCACAATTGTTCAATAATTTGGACATTCTTTGGCATTGCCCTTTTTTGGGATTGGAATGTATACTGATCTTTTCCAATCCTGTGGCTGTTTTCCAATCCTGTGTTTTCCAAATCTGCTGGCATATAGAATGCAATAATTTGATTTCATCATCTTTTAGGGCATTGAATAATTCAGCTGAGATACTATCATCTCCACTGGCTTTGTTATTTGCAGTGCTTTTTAGGGCCTTCCTGACTTTACTCTTAGAGAGGACCTGAAAACAAAACTAAAAAGGGAAACATATAGGAAATGGAAGAAAGGCCAGACCACAAAGGAAAAATGTACAAAAAATTGCAGGGATATCATTAGGAAGGCAAAAGCTGAAAATGAGACAGATGCTAAAAGCAACACAAAATAATTCTTCAGATCTTGCATAGCAAAGTACAGTATAGAGCAGGAGTTCTCAACTTTTTAAACCCGGGACCCCGGTCATGCTTCCTCAGACAGCTCCGGGGGATGGACGACCATTTTGCCTTTCCTCCACCACTTGGCACTTCCTGGTGGTGGAGGCAGTGTAGGGCCACATGAAATGGTGCTGTGGGCCACATTCGATCCACGGGCTGCAGGTTGAGAATCTCTGGTATAGAGAAACAAAAATAGTGGCTAAAGTAGTCATTGGAAAAATGATAACTAAGGAAAGACAAAAGTGCTTAAGTCTTACTTTAGTTCAGTATTTTCTATGATTCTTTGTAGCCTTTTTGCTTATCATAGGATCCAAAAGCCTCTTTATCTGTTTACAAATCCCAATTTGTTTGGCTGGTGATCCTAATAATTGAATCCGGGATCTTCTGCATACAACTCACATTCTCCACACTGAGCTGCGGTAACTCCCATAATAACACAATATAAGTTAATACAGTGACCATTCAGGAATGTCCTTGACATGCACACAAAATTTATTGTTTGCACTTGATTTGTTTTGTGAAGTCACTCAACTACCCCTTCTCAATTTGGGATCTCTCTTTGATTAACTTTTGTGTTTTACATCCATCTTGGGAAGCTCCTTTCCTTCATTTCTGGCCACTGATGATTCTGTCTATTGCGTGAGTCTGGCAGCTTTTGGAATGAATGAGTTGTCATTGGTGTCATTTGTCCAACATGAGCTATGCCCATAACTTCATGCATTTTTTTTTGCTCCAAAAATGATTCCAAAAACAGCAAATTCAAGAAACAAAGTTTAGGATGATAATCCAGGTACCTTGTGCTGTAATTTATTTTTGTTAATGATATAAAGATTTATTTGACTTACTAAATCTCTCTCAATGGGAATTCTGAAATGCATTGGCTCAGTCTGTGCCAAATGTGTAAGCACCTGCATTTACTCTATAGAGAAGAATCTGCTTCATATCATTTCATTTAAGAGCCACAGCTTTCTTCTTGTTTAGTTTAAATGTATTGCAGTTAGGCCAGTTGTAGAAGAAAAAGGTTATGCTGAAAGACTGAGTGGGAATTTACGTGGGAACATGATTGTGAATACCACTGCATTGGTGCTAATGCAGCTCGGATCTTATTAGTCATTGATAATTATTTACTATTGATAATTATTTACTACTGAGAGGTTAACAAGTACATTGATGGAATATATAGCCCCTCAAAATTACACAATAGCATAATTGATATACATATAAAACTGGATAAATAACACACAAATATCAGACAACTAAATGTGATTCAAACACAGTGATGGCAGCAAGATAAGAAATAATTTCTGTGGAGGGCTAGATCCATCCAAGAGGAGCAAGTTCTTAAATGCTCCTTTATATACTTCAGCTTTTACTAGCTTGCAGAATGCAAGTAGAGATGGAACCTAATGACCATGGAATAGTAGAGCATTCTATAAAGTTGGGGCCACAAAAGAAAAGGACCAGTTTCATGTGGTTTGTTTCATATCTCCCTCATGTTGATATCCTGAGCCCATCCATCTGGGAGGCTATGTTATCCAACCATGCTTTGTCAAGGAGAGGTGAGCAAGTGTCAAGAGGGATTTCCTATCCAGGAATGGGTGAAGCTGGGCAGTAGGAACTTGCAGGTGAATATCTGATGTTTTGTTGAGGAGGAGTCCTCAGTTCAGATGTACAGTAGGTCCCATGTTCAGTCTCCAGTATCTTTAGGTAGGGCAAGGACAAATTCTGCCTAAATCCTTGGGCAGATACTGCCAATGAATATTGTTAAGATGAGTGGACTGTCTTGATATAAGGTTGCTGATACTTGTGAGTAAAACATGTTACTTTAGGTAAGGACCATTTGGACATTACTTTATGCTTGTAGGATCTGATTTTCCCAGATCTTGGGTAGCATTTAGTAATTCAACCATATGAGTAGATATCAATTGTTACAATTTCTTCAGGTATGATCACACCACATGCTACAAGCATAACTGTGAGTCATATATAGTAATTAGTTTTTGGGTCATTTTAAAAAATCAGCTATGTAGTGGAATATAATTCCTGTCAACTCAGTAAGTGTGCTCATTCCTTTCTTTGGATGTGGATTGTGGATGTTTGAGTCCAGAGAAGGCTGTTCTGAAATATTCCTTAAGTCACTCTGGGACGTACTTATAGAGGAGGCATTCCTATGTAGCTCTGGTCATGTTTCAGGTGCCCCATGGTTCCAGATCATTCCCAAGTCTTGTTTGAAGTACAGTATTGTGGTTGGAACAGGACCCATGAAGAAATAGTAGAAATAGTCTGGTGGTGGTGATGCACATTGATTATATCTTGTCACGTGTTGGGTAAAAATACATTTTATAATCTTCTCTTTTAAAGCCCGTACGGACGCTTTTACTTACACTTCCAGGAGTGACAAGGGCTTTGTGGGCCAGATGAATTGGTGTTGGGGGATGGATCTAGCCCCTGGGCTGTAGTGACCAGGCCCCTGAACCACGTGACCAGCCCATGGCTCAAAAAGTTTGGGCACCCTGATCTGTACAATCCTTGGTAGTTCATCCTCTCTCCAATGAGTGAATGTCTTGCTGAAAGTTTGGGAAAGTTACTTTTGGGGAGTTGCAACTCCCAGAAGCCTTTGGCTAGCAGCACTGGCTGTGTTGGCTACCTATTCTGCGAATAGCATCCCAAAAATGTAACTTTTCCAAACTGTAGTGTCACTCTAGAGCTCTTTTTTCTTAAGCTTCCTTAAATTGTCCTTTGGAAAAATGTCAAAGCTCTTAACACTTGCTCTATCAACATATGACTTTGCAGCTTATTTCAGCCAACAATCTCATGGATGTGGAAGATGCTGGGGTTGTTGTCCTGTAATTAGTTGCTAGGTAGCCATCGTGTGTGCTTCCTGTTAGTATTTTGAAAAAGAACAGAATTTAAAATGGAAGCAACAACAATATGGGATCCTAAAGAAAAGGAGAAGCAGAAGACAAGTGTGGGTCAAGAAGAATTGTGGGTCTGTCTCTTAATTGTGGGTCTGCTGGATGTGTTCCTCACTAATTTAGTAACTTACTTCAGTCACAAGCCTGGAAGATGAAGCTTAACTATTTTTACCATTACTCCATCCTAAATATATTGAATGTTGTCACTGCTGATCTTTCACAGAGATATCAGCAACTAGCAAATTTAAAATGAATACAGGAGAAGTCTTTATGAGCTGATGATAGAAACTGGAGCAATAGCTAAGAAAGTGCCACTGACGGGGAGCAGGTGACATCATGTCAACAAAACTCAGGAAGGTTGCTCTGGAAATAGCAGCTCCTAGGATCTGTGGTAGTGTAAGAAAACAATTTTATCAATTTCTGGAGAGGACTATGCCTTCCTCTTTCTTTCCCCTATCACACCTTGTTGAACAGGCCACAACAGGTATATCCCTCTGCTGCAATTAGGACTATGATTGGGGGGCTTCTCCCCTTCTCCTCATTTGTAATTTGTGTCAGAAGAAAACCAGTGGTGTTTCTAGAGTGGAAGGATCAGCAAGCAAGCAGCTGTTGTTGCCCAGGAAATGCCTAAATGTGCTCACATTCTTTGGGGAGGCTGCTCCTATGAGCCCCCCCCTCTAATTTGGGTCTGAAAGGACTCTTTCACTGATGAATAGGTTGCAAAAAACAACAACAAACAAATCCAGGGCTAGTCATCTGTCTGTGAGTGCTTCACCTGGGCAAAAGCCCCACTTTGTCATATGGTAACCACTTGTCACCAAAAATGCAAATGCTATTTTTATGCAAATATGCAAAGTCATATCTAAACTGAAATACTGTACATCTGCATCTCACAGAAGCAGGGAAAGCTCTCAACAAATGACCCTGCGTGCCTACTCAGTCTACTGTCCAGGTAATCCCTGTGCATGGACAACTTTCCTGATCTCCTTAATTAATAGTTCTTTAAGTCTAGACTTCAGTCGGATAGTCCTTCAAAGAGAGGCTGCCTGAAAGAGGATTGATAGTACCTCAAATAAAAGACCATCTTCCAAAATTGAGGACATTCAGCCTTGCCACCTTGGGCTGGGAGAAGGCTGCTAGTTCCGCTGAGGGAATTTTTATGACTGCTGAACTCGTCTTAATCTGTAAATGTTTTTTATTTTATGTGTGCTTAACCTTCTAAGCTGCTTTGAACATGAACTTGGAAAGCAGGATAAACACTATTAAAGGCCTTATTCACCATAGCAGATTAGAGAAAGTTTGGGCAGCGGACATGCTGTCATGTGACCTAACTGATTTTCTACATAATTTTCACTTTGTTGACTTTTAGCTTAGTTTATAGTTTGACAGACGTTTTCCATTTATGAAGAGAGTAGTTTGATCCATTATCAGGTTAAGTAACCAAGTTATTAGGTGCAAATGTGTACCTCTCTTTCAAACTAGCAATGCTCCAAAACAGGGAAAACCAATGCTGATGAAAAGTGTGGTCTAATCCAGCTATCCTATCTTATAATGTGACAAGGAACGTGATCTGGTGTTTTAAAGTGTGATTCATCTACTTGAGCTGTTCATGTAACCTTACAGTGTTACTGCACAATACATCCTCAACTCACCACACCACCCCCAGCATTGTTGATTAGTGGAGATTTCCTGTGACCTGTAAAAGGAAACAGCAGAGCACCCTCTCTGCTTGCCAAAAGGTAGGCTGTCATTTGCTTGCAAGGTAAACATGACATGACCTATAAGCCAGCCAGTCAACTTCACATTGCCTTATTAGGTAAACAGCTGGGAATGATGTCTGGATGGTAAGTGAGCATCCATTCATCGAATAGATCAGCTACCTCCCCAAGGGATGTGGCCCTTTAGATGTTCATTTTGCTGACATTACTCTTTACTTCTCTTTTCATTGAATGTGGAATTTCATTTTGCAAGCTCTAAAAAACTTAGGTGAAAAGAGCCAACCGAATGGCCTGTTTCTTATTAAAATGGCTGAGAGCTTTGCTATTCCTCCCTTGTACATAGAGCAGCAAGTTCTATATTAAACATATTTCAAACAAAATTCTGTTAACAGTATTAACAGGGTTCCTGTCTTTTGTCCATTGAAGGTCTTTTATTCATTCTTTGTTTTTATCATGTATTTAGAATATAAAAAATATTCTTGGAAATAACCCATGCCTTCATACTCCATTAGTTTTTTTTTACCTCACAACTACCTTAATATTTGTGAAAATATGCCTAAGTATATAGGAAGAAGCATGGAATGTAGGTGTTTGTGTAGTTAACCTAGAAGTTGGAAAAGTCACATTTTTGGACTCCAGCTTACAGAAATCACCAACTATCGTAGCCTAATGAGTGTGTTTCCCAAACTATGTTCTGTAGAACACTGGTGGACTTCAATTCCCAGAAGGTTCAGTCAATTCCCCAAAGCACTGATCAGGCAATGTACTGACTTAAACTTCTGAGGATTGAAGTTTATCCGTGTTCCACAGAACATACAGTAGTTTGGGAAATGCTGGATTCTACGTTGCATGGGACATTCTGGTAGTTGTAGTCCAAAAAGTGACTGAATGAGCCGCTGCATCAACATTAACTTTAACATAATAGTTTGGTCTGCTCTGCAAAAGATAGAGCTGATGGTTAGATGGTATAAAGCAGTGATGGTGAACCTTGGCACTCCAGCTGTTCTTGAACTTCAAGAACTCCTGATCAGTAGGAGTGCTTACTTGGTCTTTTGGTATTTGAAGTCCAAGATCACCTGGAGTGCCAGGGTTCACCATCATGGATATAGGTTTATTTGAGTGAATTGTGAGAACTCTGAGTCAGCTTTGAAAGGAGGGAGTGGTATCAGTAGCATGATAAGTTCATGCTACCCAGACATTTCTGCCAATACACTGATGAGGTGGTGCATATATCAAATAGTACTATTAATTTTAGAAAGTGTGAGTGACTGCCCATCCTGATTAGAGGAGGCTAAATTACTCATCACACTGGAGTGGGTGCTGGTTGTGTACTCTGTAAGACAAGGCTACAAGGGTGGAAATAACATTTTGCTCTCAAAGCAACTGTTCATAAAAAGTAGTGATAAATAATACTTTTTTTGAAGCATAAGGAATCTTGTGTCTTAAAATATGGTTTAGTATAAGGTTTAACGTATTATTTTATGATAAGCACTGTATGGATACTTAGAGGTGAAACCTGACTTTCAAAAGCCTGAGTTTATGTTCCCTTTTTGTGTGTTTTATAACTAATTAGAAATTGTTACTTTCCCCAAATAAAAATAAATGTGTGTGTATAAATCAACTTAGAGAGGCTACGTGTTGGCAACACATCATCCATTTGGAAATAGCTGTTGCTCATTTTGAGTGGTGAATGTTACTCTTAATGGACAAGGTTTTTTTTTTTTAAAATCTGTATCACCCCTCTGTAATTAGCAGGATTGTCTTAACTCATTTCAATGCAGAACTGTAAGTTTGCAAAGGTGTATCCAAGCCTTCACTGCATTCAAATGCAGCATTGAATTATTGTATGATAGTTGATATGACTGAATAAAAGTGAAATGGATTAAACTTGTTCTTCACTAGAGAGGATGATCTCATGTCAGGAAATTTTATACTGGATTGGAAACTTTACATAAATAACCTCTCACTGAGAAAGCAGAGTGCCATTTACATACCTTCACTTGAGGGAGATAACCAGAGGAAGCTATTTTATATTTATTTGATGCTTAAAATTAGAGTGTGTGCTTAAACAAGGGTGGTGCGGGCTGGATGAATTGGTATTGGGGGCCGGAACCAGCCTGTGGGCCATAGTTTGGGCACCCTTGGTTTAAGCAGAGAAAGTGGCAGCTTAAAATCTATCTCATCCTGTTGCAAAACAGATTGCAAGGTGTGTTTTACTTCCACTTCCAGTTGGAGGAACCATGTGACCTGCCCACTGAACCATGTGACTGGCCCACTGCCCGAAAAGTTTGGGGAACCTCTGTTTTAAATAAATAAAAAAGCTCCTTGGCACCATCTAGTGGCCAAATTTCTATTTTTATTTTTAATTTGAGGTTGGAATGTGTGTGTGTGTTTGTGTGCGGGCGTGTGTGTACCTGGCAAAAGCATCCCCTAAAGCAGGGATCAGCAAACTTGGCTCTCCAGATGTTCTTGGACTTCAATTCCCAGAAGTCCTGATCAGCAGGCATACTGACTTGGGCTTCTGGTAATTGAAGTCCAAGAACACCTGGAGAGCCAAGTTTGCAGATCCCTGCCCTAAAGAAACACAATGAGATAAGCATAATATAGATGGGCCGAGGAAGCAAAGAATTTGGGTCACGTGTGGTTCATAGTCACTCTTTTGCCCACCCACATGCTAGATGGACTGCCACAGTGTAAGACATCTTCTTGTGTTCATTCCTGTGTTCCTCATTTCATCTTTTGACAGCTGCTGATCTGTGACCTTGCTTTTGTTAATCAAGCTTGCTGACTTTTTATTCGCTGCTGGGAGTGACTCACACAGTTGAAGCTCCTGGGCCTCTTTTAAAGCTCTTGGCTGAAGCCTATGGAAAGCTGTGCTTTGGCACTGACTGTGTGTTTCCTATAATCTTTCCATACCTCCCATCAGCTAGTGAAACTTGTGTTGCCAGTTTTGAGTTTTAGAGCCCTGCTGAAGACCAGGTGTGGAGAGAAAATATTAATGTGGATATTGTGTGATCTATAAGACCTGTCAGGCCATGCCTGCATCATACTCACTGTGTAAACATATGTTGCTTCCTGGTCAATCTGTGATGCTACAGACTAGTGTGAGTAGCTGAAATCCTACCCATGCCACTAGGTATTGTAACCATTAGCATTGCCTAGTGGAGAGGGAAGCTTTTCTTGAATTTTCAACACCAAGAAGCAGGTTTTAAATGTGTATGCATATACAGCATATGTAAACATCTGATGTTTACATTATACTGATTGGAAAAACTACCACATCTACTGAAGTCTTGGGCAGGTAACTATTCAATATATGAAATAAGTCCCAAAATTAAGTAAAACAAAATTAAGTCAGTTCCTTTTCCAAAGAAAGGAAAACTTACAGTTTCTGTGTTTTCGTTGGACTTCCTTCAGCCAAGTCTGATCATTGGTAGCTTGAACAACCAGGCCACAAAAATCAGGTTCCAACACCACAGTAAAATTGAGAGACTCTGAACTAAGCCAAATGAAGCAGGTTATTTACATGAGGCAGAAAATCATATGGCTTTCTTATAGAAGTGATGTGAATTAATCAAGGGCACCGTGCATAATTCCCAAAACAGCATTTCTGCACAAAGGCAAAACGTTTTTTTTACTGCCACACTCTATAAAGTGATAGATTAGCTGACTCTAGTTGTGTACCATTTCCACCCGCCATCTAATAAAAGCCCACCTTGACACAGTGTTAAGGCATGAGCTGAGTTTGATCCCAACTGGCTCAGTGTTGACTCATGATTTCCTCCTTCTGAAATGTGTGCACATAGAAGGATATAGCATTTTGGCTATTTCAGTTTTCTTGTCATTACTAATTTCTCTCCTGGAAGCTGAACTCACAGTCTGAAAAATGGAGAATGAGCCTCTACACTGCCATGGAGTTTTGGCCAAATGTAAGAGCTGTAAGGCAACCAATGCAAACCAATATGGAAGCTTTTTCACACCACTAGGCAAATCATGCACTACACATTGGTGCCTGTAAAGATGTTTGGGCTGACCACTTTCCTGACAAACTAGGAGACTTTTGTTGATCCTTGCTGTGGCGTTGTCTTCCTTGCCTTGCCACCTAATTATGTTATTGCAAAACATCTTCAACAAATGCAAATGAAGTTACATAGCAGTATAGTGTGTATGGTTTTGATATTCCCTAAAAGTATCTGATTTGTTTATTTTTGTGAGAAATACTAGGAAAGGCCATTGTTATGAAAGTACTGGGCTAACTTTTGCCATGAAAAAGACTAAGTGTGTGAGAGAGAGTCTTGCTTTTAGCATTCATTAAGAGCTTCTGTGTAGCAAAATGCAATTTTTAAAGTCAAGAACTTCAAGAGATCATTCTTTAGCTGCATGAGATGATCACCAGATGGCTGTATCCTGGAATTTCTTTGTAAGCTGCTTCCCTGCAAGAATCATGGGTAAAAATTGTTAACTATATAATCCTAATGCTAGAGAAGAGAATGGATTTGAGTTACACATACAAGCTAGGAAGCTAAAAGTGATCTAGTTGTCCTTCCCAACTAGTATAACCCCTTTATATTTCACTTTATATTTTAAAACAGTTCCCCAACCTTTGGGTTTTGGACTTCAATTTCCAGAAGCCTAAGCCAATTCCCCAAAGCACTGATCAGCTAATGTACTGACTTAGGCTTTTGGGAATTAAAGTCCCTCTGTGGGGTGTGTGCCCCATGTTGAGAACCACTGATTTAAACAAATGCCAAGCCTTTGCAGAACTTTCCTGTGATGGCCATTCAGCCATGTATGCTGTCAGAAAGCATGCTCAATCAAAATACCATTTAAAAGCCTAGTCATGAGATCACAATTAATAAAAACATAGCTAGGCTTGCATTACAAATGGGTTCCTTTCCCAGGTTTGCCAGTTAAAAAAAATTACCTGCTTTATGTGGTCTATCTGAACTGTCTACAACTATATTGATTGCCATCAAGGTTTCAGATACAGTAATACCCCGTATAACGTGAGTATCATATAGCGCTAAAACCGTATAACGTGACAAGATTTTTGGAAAAATCTTGTTTCAAATAACACGATTTTAACGTTATCTGATACAGTCGTTCTTAGCAGCAGGGCGGCTGGAAAGCTGAACGGGGTTCTCCGTTCAGCTTCCCAGCCACCCTGCAGCTACGGAGGGAGGGGTGGGGAGGCTGGAAAGCTGACGGGGGGCTCCCCCATCGGCTTCCCCAGCCACCCCACAGCTGCGGAGGCAAGGGCGGGTGGCTAGGGAAGCCGACAGGGAGTCCCCGTCAGCTTCCCCAGCCACCCTGCAGCTGTAGATCGGGTCCTCTGATCTCTCTGGAGCAGGCAGGGGACACGATCCAAGGTGTTTCTGGGCTTCCCCGACGTCCTGAGCCAGTGCAGCAAGCCAGAATGTCAGAGTTCGAATCCCGACATTCTGGCTTGCTGCACTGGCTCAGGACGTCGGGGAAGCCCAGAAACACCTTGGATCAGGTCCCCACACCTCCCTGGACCCAGGGGGGGGGGTCAGAAACCCCAAAATTGGTAAAAAAAAAAAAACCGGACGTTTTTCCAAAGTTCCAAGCTGTTTCCAAAGTTCTCTCACCTCCCTGGAGGCTGCAGCAAGGCAAAATGTCAGGATTCGAATCCCGACATTCTGGCTTGCTGCAGCATAAAAGAGGGTGGGGGGAGTTCAAAATTAGCACGCATCAGCTCTAGGGAGGTCGGGAGACCCGATGCGCGCTAATTTTGAACTTCCCCCACCCTCTTTTAGGCTGCAGCAAGCCAGAATGTCGGGATTCGAACTCTGACATTCTGGCTTGCTGCACTGGCTCAGGACGTCGGGGAAGCCCAGAAACACCTTGGATCAGGTCTGCCCACCTCCCTGGACCAGGCGGGGGGGTCAGAAACCCCAAAATTGGTAAAAAAAAACTGACTTTTTTTTTACCAATTTTGAGGTCTCTGACCCCCCCCCCCCCGGCCGGGTCCAGGTAGGTGGGGAAACCCGCTCCAAGCTGTTTCCAAAGTTCCCCCACCTCCCTGGAGGCAGCAGCAAGCCAAAATGTCAGGATTCAAATCCCGACGTTCTGGCTTCCTGCAGCCTCCAGGGAAACAGGGCTTTTTTTAACATTGTGTGTTCAATGTATCGCACAACGTTAAAAACCGGATAACGACGGGACTTGTGGAACCAAGTCATAACGTTATTCGGGGTACTAGTGTATAGTACAAGTTATCAGTTTCTACTTAGAGATTCCAAAGATGAAATCTACTATCTCTTGTTATGTGCTCTACCACCCAATTTATATCCTCTAGCAAAAGTTGAAAAGTTGCCTTTCTTTAACTTCATTTTCCAGCATCCTGAGGTCATAGAATTCTGGGGATTTTAGATTAAGCTCACATACCCTTCCTCCATATGTCTTTATTTTTCTGCACAGGCTTATCCATTCAGTACATTGTGCCATATGCTATTATTTGAATTTCCAAAGTGAAAGTTTTTCAATGTTAGCACTGCCATCTTTATAGCAGTGCCACAGTTTCCCTTCTGAACAGCTGTTGTGCCTAATCCACCCAAGCATACTATGAATTCTGGGTTTAAAACTATCTGATGGTTCATCTTCTTTATGAAGACACAGTTTGGGGCGTGTGCCATGTATGCTTCTACCTGTCCCTTTTTCTTGATTTGTGGTAAGAGGATATAGATATGTGTGGATATATTTAATGCATTCATGGTATATAAATATCATATAATTTAGAAGCATTTATTCAACTCTACCAGGTGCTTACACCACATTCACCAAAGCACAATCAAATTTCCCAAACATGAAGATTAGCCTAAGAAAGACAGAAAAACACAAGGTAAAATAGAAACATCAGGTAAATCATACCCATCTCAGAAAGCATATGGCTGCCTAAACAAGTATATTTTGCCATATGTCAAACTCCTGTCAAAGAGGACTTCGTAGTGTAGAATTGCACAAAAACGAATAATGTTGGTGCACATTCTGAGAAAATCCTTTCATGGGTCTGTGATGTCTTTTCTACCTTCAGATAGATAGATAGAGAGATTGAGATTGTGATTGACTGATTGATAAAAAGGAAAAACATTTTTATAAATAAGAATGACAAGGAAAGGGAGTGTGAAGCTGATTATATTGATTTGAATTTTTAAATCTTACATTTGAGTTAAAATGTTGAGGTTGAAACGAATGAAGTAGAATTGATTGTGTCCTCCCAATTTTGATAAAATACATTCGTAATCCCTGTGGACTAAATGGCTCAGCCTGATGAGTGAGAAAATCCTAGGGATGGGCTGCATTTCAGGATTTCAGTTAGAAAGCGTGGGAGAACTGCTGTTTCTACAGAGACCCTCGCTACCGTGGTTTAGGGTTACAGACAGACAGACAGACAATCCTTCAGAATTTTATATCTGATATTTAAACTTTGTTAATTCTGCTCTTCTCCCTCAACTGACAACCATTAGCTGTTTTATCCTCATATCATCTATAACTCTGAGCCATTGTCCTTGGGGCAAATATTCAGCATAAGTAAAGTGATTATGAGAATCATCCCTTCTAGAGGACAAATTGGCTGGCTGGGTTTGATTCCTGTTAAAGCTATCAATGTAATATGTTCTGTTTAAATATCTCAAATTTTTGTCTTCCTCCTGGGTGGGTGGGGGGAAGGATTTTTTATTTAAAAAATTCTTCCCCACAAGAATAAATATTTTCCTTATTTAAGAGATGTAATATAAATACTAATTTAACTAACTCTTTGAAGAGGTAATATTGCGACTCTCCCAGTCACCAATGTCCAATCTGTTTTAACATTCATGTGCCTAATTTCTGTTTGTAATCTGATTACTGCCTTGAGCTGCTCCAGTTTGCAGCCGATTGCTATGCAATTGCTGTGCTCCCTGGGACGCGATCGCTTGACAGCTCCAGTTCTGTGCTATGAAAAATCTCTATACAATATTGCAAAGACGGGCTGGAAGCTGTGGCTGTCTGAGAATTAGCTGCTATTGTAGTTTTTTCCTCCTTTGTTGAGTCCCTTTGTTTTGTGCGACCATGTTCCGAAATCCTTGGATATCCAGCTATTTGCAAAATGTCAGATATTCTGAAGAGCAAGGTAAGAGTTCTAATTACTTTGCAAATAATGTAATTGATTGCAAATGAATGGTAATGTGAATTTGAACAATTCTGCCAGGGTTCTTTTGCCCGTTACACAAAATATTCTTTGGGCACCAGCATTCAGTTTGATGTGTAGTCTTATTGTTTCTCCAAAGGACATTCTTCTTAAAAATCCGATTAGATGAATCTTCTAATTAGCTTAGCTAGCAGTTGAATTAAGGCCTTGTAGATACTGACTGATCATTACAGAGTGGTTTTCAAATGGGCGATGCTTGTATAGCATATACATCTTAAAGAAAGCTTTGTCTAATTGCTTTGGGGAGAAAATGGTGTAATGTAACAAATAGTTGAAACTTGGAAGCATGAAATTGTTTTATTAGCTTTAGTAACTGATGTGCATGAATAGATGACTACTTTTCAAATGAGGAGGTTGTAAGCCTGTGACAGTTCAAGAGACATGCCATTAACACTTTTTGAACTGGCTGCACATTATTCTGGAGAGGATGTTGGACTTCCTTTTGAACCAGCCACTAAAATAGCATCCAGTCCTCTTTAGTGAGCCTAGAGAACAGTAGTGTGTTAAACACCATTCAATAACCTTTATGAGATTTAAATTCTGAAAGTATGCTATTTCAACAACAGATTAGTTATCCTTCCTGAAACTTTTCACGTGGACAGTCAAAAATGTGCACTGATATTAGGAACTGCTATTATGAAACAATGTTGAGATAAAAATGATTGAAGATTTTGAAAATCATGTAGTAACAGTATTTAAAGCAGGGCTTCGCATCATTTTCCTGCCATGGGCCAGACATGCCCCTGACACTCAGCTGTGTGGGATGGAGGTGTGGTAGCACCCACTGTTTATGTTTTTGGCAGCGGCAGCAATCACACCAGGTTTTTTTCAGCTTCTTGCACAGCCTCCACCACTTCCCATGGCAGTGGGAGGGTTTGCAGAGCATATTCGCTCTGTTTTGGGATTCATTTATTTTTGTGCCGCTTCTCTGCTACATTTCGGCAGCCAAACCGCACCGTTCTGGGGCTTCCTGGTTCCGTGTTGGGAACCCAGGCACTGATGTATGCTCTGCCTGGCACTGGAAGTCGCCAACTGCCACAGTTTAGGTGCCAAAATGAAGTGGATACGTGGTGGAAAAATCCCAAAACAGAGCTAATATGCTCCACAAACCCTACCGCTGCTGTGAAGAAGAAGAAGAAAAAGGGGGAGGCACGATTGATGCTGCCACAGCCACTGCCTCAGTAAGTGATGTTTTTTTACTTCCAGTGGTGGTGGCTTCTGGGTGTGCCCGGGTGGCCACCATGGGCTGGATTAATGAGCTTCATGAGCCAGATTAGGCCTGTGGGCCGTAAATTGCTAATGCCTTATTTAAAGTGTTCCCTACATTGCACCAATCAAAATATACTTCATGGAGAGTCACATCAAGATAGCATGGTTAATTTCCAACTCCCAGCCCCCCTTTTCCCTTCACTGAGAGCCTCTTCTGTTTTGCCCAGGATGGTGCAAAATGATCTCTAAAGGTAAAGGTAAAGGTTTCCCTTGCTTGAAAGCCAGTCGTATCCGACTCTAGGGGTCAGTGCTCATCTCTGTTTCTAAGCCAAAGAGCCAGCGCTGTCTGCTTCTGCAGACGTTTCCATGGTCATGTGGCAGCCATAACTAGACACCGGAGCGCATGGAACGCTGTTACCTTCCCACCGAAGTGGTCCCTATTTATCTATGATCTCCATGGCCTTCTAAATGCTTTCATGGTGGAGAAAGGTTTTGGTGCCAAAATTTCTGTTGGGTTATACACCATTTAAAGTTCCTATAATGTATTATAGATGCCTGGCTTTAAATCAACCAAACTCATAAAATGAGAATTATTAACAGCTGCTCTTCCAAGTAATACCTGTCTGTTCTTTCTTTAAGGTCATTTTTCTCCCTTTGTGTTACATTTCTGGGTTTGAAACGGAGTAGCAATTGTAAATAATTTGTCATGCTTGGCTTGTGGGTTGCGTTTGTGTTTTTGTTTAACTTCCTTTCCCATTTTGTTATGGAGGGAGCAAGCATGGTACTATAACTAGAATTGCCACAAGAAAGAAGTAGGAAACATAACAAAGCCAAGTTAAGGAATTACGTTTATATCCTAACATGATTGTTACAACCTATTGCAGTTAAGTTCAAACAAAATGTTATTGATGATCACCTTTCCCAGCCTTTCTCTGCTACTGTTTTAAAAGTCAGGGTTGCAGTCCCAAATAAGAGTAGAGTAGTTAAACTGAGTCCTGGTGGTGCAGTGGTTAAACTGCTGTACTGCAGCCAAAACATTGAGTTCGATCCTGATTAGGAATCAAGGTTGACTCAACCTTCCATCCTCCTGCGGTCGGTAAAATGAGTACCCAGGATGTTTGGGGCAAAATGCTAATTACAGTAATACCTCGGATAACGTTTACCTCGGATAACGCTAAAATCACATAACGTTAAGTAATCTGGGGAGGAGAATTGGATCGAATAACGTTAAGGTCCTATGGGATGTATCGGATAACAACCGCTAAAGCCTGTGCGGTTACAATGTATCTCTATGGAGCTTTAACGTTATCCGATCCCATAGGATTTTAACATGCATCGGATAACACTAAAAATTGGATAACACCAAGACTTGTGGAACCAAGTCTTAGCATTATCCAAGGTATTACTGTACTTGTAAACCACCCAGAGAGTGTACTAAGCGCTATTGGGCGGTATATAAATGTAATTGCTATTGCTGTTAAATCAGTGGAACTCATTGAAGTGTTCATTTAACATTTTTTATCCTACATTAATTGGCACTTATAAATTATTATTATTATTGTTGGATTTAATTTTAAGAGTTGTTGGGGCATAGGGCAAATAGCAGTAAAAATACCCATAAGGTGTAAACCAGCATTTCCCCAAACTTTGTTCCACGGAACTCTAGTGGACTTCAATTCCCAGAAGCCTAAGGCAGTACATTGGCTGATCAGTGCTTTGGAGAATTGACTTAGGCTTCCTGGAACTGAAGTCCAAAAACCAAAGGTTGGGAAGCACTGGCACAAACTTCCCTACGATGTTCTACCATGTGGTTCTGTTTTTTAAAAGATTGTGAGAATTTAACATTTGGCAACAGGTAAAATGCACCCCTTGAGTGGTGTGGTTACTGGCAATAGATGTGAAATAGTTGTTACTCTATCCTCAGCTGTCAAGAGTTTTGGAAAATTATTTCTTTTCTCTTTTTAACAAGAGCTCCCAGAACGCCAAGATTTATAAAACAAAATGTAACTTTTCAAATGTCTCCTATGGGTTATATGGTGTTATTGCTAATGCAGCCTATGTGTTGCTGTCTTTCTCTTTTTTCCTGGCTCACCTTCTCCTGTTCTAACCACATTGTTTACCTGCTCAGAATATTTCTTCATAGGATATTTTATTAGTGCTCTGATGTGCTGTTTCAGATCATAATATGACAACCTGACTTGTCTCTGTTGGTTCATCAGGCATACTGGGAGAGGGTTGAGGTCAATTTACAGGGCCTGTTGCCATTTCCCTGTGCAATACTGTCTCCTCTGGTGTAGTGATACCTGCATCTCCAGTTTAAGAGATGCTTCACATCTTCAACAGCAGATACAATTACTAAACTAGGCCCACTAATTTGAAATATTAATTATACCAGTAAATCTATTTTTAAGGCATATAAGCCAGGAAATTCTGTGAATGATATCCTTAAGATAATGCACACTTCTCTCTTTCTTTTAAAAGAAAACCATGTGCATTAATGTTTTCCATGTTTGTTTTGGCATACAATATATACTGGTGTATCTGATATGAGAGTAAATGTGGGAGGGGAGGGGAAGTCTGTAACTTACCTGTTAAAATGACATTTAATGATAATTTCTCCTGATTTCTAGACTGTTACAACCTGTAGGCAGTAGGTGCATATTTTTCTTCATTACTATTTTCCAAACAGATGACAATAGCATCTTTATGCCATTATGCAGTCTATAAAGGAACAGGATCCATGATATGGGGAGGCATATAAGTGTGCTTGCTTTTTGCTTTGAAGAAGGAAAATGGAGTACAGAAAGTCTAAATGGGGCTCCCTTGGTATAAAAACCTAATTGCCGCTTACAGAATTCGTGTGATTCGCCAGTTGCGGCCGTTCCTAGACTGGGACTCCTTGCTTATGGTCACATATGCCTTAGTCACCTCCAGACTTGATTATTGTAATGCGCTCTACATGGGGCTACCCTTGGTGACCATTCGGAGGCTACAGCTGGTCCAGAACGCGGCTGCACGAGTGGTGTTGGGGTGCGGGCGTTATGCCTGTGCCTCACCGCTGCTGAGGGAGCTGCACTGGCTTCCAGTTTGCCTCCGGGTGCAATTCAAGGTGCTGGTTATTACCTTTAAAGCCCTACATGGTAGTGGACCAGGATAAGAGACCGCATCGTCCCAAGGACATCTGTCCGTCCCACCAGAGCGGACCGGAGAGGCTCTCTGGTTTGTGCCATCAGCCAGAGAGGCGCACCTCTCTGGCACTAGAAGGAGGGCCTTCTCTGTATCTGCTCCGGCCCTGTGGAACCTCCTCCCAGTAGAACTACGCCTGCAAACGGAGCTGCTGTCCTTCAGGAAAGGATTGAAAACCTGGCTGGCAGGTCAGGTCTGGGGAATGGATCGATCAATTTCCCCAGCTGGCTGGCTGGTTTGACACCCAGTGCCTCCTAGCTATAATACCTAGCTATAATGCCTGGTTTTTAATGCTAAGTTTTTAAGCTTCTTTTAAAACTTTTAAAACGTTTAATTTCTAAATTGGTTTTAAATTGTTATCATGCTGATTGTGTTGGGAATCGCCCTGGGTCCCTTCGGGGAGGAGGGCGATAAACAAATTTAAATAAATAAATAAATAAATAAATTTTGTTGCAATGGTAAAATTAACGCTCTATCACAAGTGTGGCGAACCTATAGCACGTGTGCCAGACATGGCACTCCCTGCCTTCTTTGCTGGCATGCGTGCTG
Source organism: Furcifer pardalis (assembly GCA_030440675.1). Taxonomy (NCBI): domain Eukaryota; kingdom Metazoa; phylum Chordata; class Lepidosauria; order Squamata; family Chamaeleonidae; genus Furcifer; species Furcifer pardalis. Next base: position 94,559,799 of record CP126897.1, read on the forward strand.
TCACCCCAGCACAGAGTTCGCCTTGCCCCTCTGCCCAGCAGCCCAATTGCCTCCCTCCCCCAGCTCAGAGTTCACCCCATCCCTCTTTTTGTGCACTCAGTCTCTAAAAAGTTCACCATCACTGCCCTATCATCACGGTTTCTCAAACTTAGGCCCCTAGATGTTCTTGGACTTCAATTACCAGAAACCTGGATCTGCAGGTATACTGACTTAGGCATGTAGTAATAATTAAAGTCCAAGAACATCTGGGAGCCCAAGGTTGAGAAACCCATTATACATTTGCTCAAGTTTTCCTTGTGAGAAATGGAAGGGTCAGGTTTCAGAAGCTCCCAAATGTTGCAGCCTTTCCCAGCCTACAGCTTCGATTATCCCCACTGGCATGCCATTTGATTATGCTGGCTTGGGGATGGTGGATGTTGTAGTCACAGACACATCTGTGAGACTGCAAGTGGGGAATTCATTTCGATGTTGTACTTGCTTCTCTGTCTGCTTCTTGGCACTGTTTAATCCAGAATATATTTCTATATTAAATTGATTAATTTTTGTCTTGATGAATGATGTCTAAATTTTTCTCCTTCTCTCTGTTCTAGATTTTGACAAAGAAAATTCAATCAGGTACAAAACCCCAAAATTTCTCCAAAGAAGGAGGACGTTAAGGTAAAAATAAATAAATTACTAACCTAACTGTTCTTGGATATAACTAATGAAAGCCAAGTTAAGACACCTGTTGACTTCTTCCATTGTGTTTCTGTCATATTTATTATAGCAAAGCATCAAAGAGTCTTGCAGTGCCTTAGCAACGAGCAGATTTATAGTGACAGCACATATTTTTATGGGGCAGATGCAACATTATCTTCCCTCAGGGGCCAAAGGATTGCAGGTTGTAAAAAGAATAGAAGTTCTGCTATATTCCTGAGTAAAGTTCAAAATAAGATGTTTCAAACCTTCTTGCACTTTTTTCTCTTTGCTTTCAGAGTGTAGCTGTTTACTCCTTGAGGCTAGCTTTTCGTGCATCTGAAAAACTACCCTCCAAATCACAAAACCGTGTGTCACAGTATGTCTTAAATAATGAGAAAGCTGACTGCTACAGCAAAATCAATAAACAAAGATCTCCTATGATACTTGGAGGACTTTTTCATTCATTAGTGTATTTATCGTGCATGGCTCTAGACTTATTTAGGTAAGATAAGCTTAGGCTTATTTATCAGTTTAGGAATATGTCTTTGAGGGAGATGTCTAATATCCAAAAACACCTCTCAGTTTGCTTTATCTACAGCAGGGGTGCCCAAACTAAGGCCCGGGGGCTGGATATGGCCCCCGACACCAATTCATCCGGCCTGTGAAACCCTTGTCACTCCTTTAAGCGGAAGCACAACGTGCCCATACAGGTGCATTTTACTTCTGCTTACAGGAGTGATGAGGGCTTTGCAGGTCAGATGAATTGACGTCGGGGCTGCATCCAGCCCCTGGGCCTTAGTGACCGACTCCCTGAACCACATGATTGGCCTGTGGCCCAAGAAGTTTTGTCACCCCTGGTCTACACTCTACATCAGCATTTCCCAAACTATGTTCCACAGAACACTGTTGGACTTCAATTCCCAGAAGCCTAAGTCAGTACATTGTCTGATCAGTGCATTGGGGAATTGACTTAGGCTTCTGGAAATTGAAGTCCAAAAACCAAAGTTTGGGAAATTCTGGTCTACAGGCTCAATGCAAGTTGGATTTTGCTACTTTTTTTTTCTCATGAGAAATACCCCTTTCCTAGCTGTGTTATCTGAGACATCCTTTAAATAGAGATGCCAGAAATTAAGCTTGGAATCTTCTGTTTGGAAACCATATGATTAAGTGCAAGTGTCCCTGTAGTGAGTTATGGCTCTTCCATGCAACGAACAATATAGCAAGTAAATGAGAAGTACCACAAAATGTCTCAGGGGTTCAGAATATTGGCTTCCCTTTCAGAACTTTCTGTCTCCCACCTACACCAAACTTTTCCATAGCTATCGATTACACATAGCAGCACTAACTTCTCCCCACCCACCCCCTTTTTGGGTTTTTAAAAATGCCCCCAATCCCATATGTCTTATGCATACAAACCTTGGAGACCTTCTGGTTTTGCCATTTTTGCTACAATAGGACTGATAACAGAGTTAATTGGGATTGTTCTTAGTATATATGGTAGGGAAGGGGAAGAAAGAAGTACAGGTATGTGTCTATTTCTCTTTTTATAAAATGTTCAGGTGTATTTGTTTTTGTTATCTGTCCATTAAGGAGTTCAAGGTGATGACTTCTCTATTTTAAAACAAGCCATTATGTCAAAATGGAGATTTTGCTGAGGTTTTATTGTTCCAAATGATAATTGGGTTAATAGGACAGATATGCAAAGACTGCTTGTCACAGCAGCAATGAGATGTCTTTATCTTTTTTTATCTGAAAGCAGTCCCTCTTTCCCCAAAGTTATCATTAGCCATGTCACTAATGTAACAGAAACTTGGTTGGGTAGCTTGGTGATTAGTTCTTAATTAGCTAGTTTTGAAACTGTTTTTTTATAAAAATCATTTGCAAAAAGGCCATAAAATTACCACCATAGAACTAGTCTTTACAGTTTTATATAAGTTCATATATAGAGAGACTGTGGTGGTTTAGTGTTTAAGACGCTGAACTTGGTGACTGAAAGGTTGGCAGGTCAGCAGTTTGAGACCCGAGTACTGCAGGATGGAGTCAGCTCCTGCCAGCTCCTGCCAACCTAGCAGTTCGAAAGCAAGAAATTGCAAGTAGATAAATAAGTACCACTTCAGTGGAAAAGGTAACAGCATTCTGTGCATCTAGTCATGCCTGACACATGACTATGGAAACATCTGCAGATACAGACAGTGTTGTCTCTTTGACTGTAAATGGAGATTAACACCACACCCTAGAGTCAGATACGACTGGCTTTTGAGCAAGGGTGACCTCTAAGTTCATAGAAATGTATTCAAACTGCCTTAAAACAACAATAGGAACAAAATTAACTTGTGACACTCTTATTTTATGACCTTTTTCAAGAACTGTGACTAAATATTTAAGAAAATGGAATTATTTATCTTTTTTTACTTCTGGCTAAAGTAAAATATCTAGATCTCTCGCAAAAGGCTTGGAAGAGAGGAATAATAGGACAAATTCTATGATTGCCTAATTAATGCCAGATGGGAAAATGCAAGAAAGATGAAGCAATACAGATCTAGCAGGCCTGCCATAAGTAATTGAGTTAGAAAACTGGTTATTATTAGAAAACCTGCTTGGGCTATGAGTAGCAAGTTGTGCGTTTCTGAAATAATATTGTTTAGAAAAATGATTTGTTGAGCATTGACTAAAACATCTGAAAAGAGAATCAAAGCTTTTGAAATGTGGATATACAGATGACTGCTAAGAATATTATGGGTTGACCATGTGACTAACATAAAAGTATTGTGTCGAATGAATAAAGAACAAAAACTCTTTTAAAAACATCAAGCAAAGAAAGCTCCAATACCTTGGCCATATCATGAGGAACAACATAAAATATAGAATACTCCAACTCGCTTTGCAAGGAAAGATCCCTGGGAAGAGAGGCCTTGGACGAACCTGAGAGATTGGCATGGCATGTCCTCAGAAGAACTGTTCCGAGGAGTTAAGAATAGGAAGACTATATGATAGCCAATATCCAGAATGGATACGGCACCTGAAGAAGAAGAAGAAAAATGGTGCCTAATGTATAGCTCCTAGAATAAGATGCCATTTCTTGGCAAAACATCTTGTGATAAGCTTGATTTATAAATAAATACTCGGGGTCATGCAAAAGATTGGAGTTTTAAATAATAGTACTGTAATAATTTTTGCATGGTGTCAAATTGATTCTGATCCTTTCCAAAGTTTTCTAGGTAGAAAGTACACAGAAGTGGCTTATCTTCTGGTGACGTCCTGGGACTGTGCTGCTTGCCCACAATTACACATGTCTCTTCTTTCTGGAGAATCAAACTCCTAAACTCCAAATCATTGAGTTATAAGCATTAACAACTGTCAAGCAAGGAGTAAACAGGGCTGCTATGATTGTGAAAGGATAAAGGTTGCCCTTGCTGAAAAGCCAGTCATATCTGACTCCAGGGTTCAGTGCTCTGTTTACAGCCAAAGAGCCAGCACTGTCTGTATCTGGAGTAATTTCTGTGAACATGTGGCAGGCATGACTAAACACCCACATGCATGGAACGTTGTTTACCTTCCCACCAAAGTGGTACCTATTTATCTACTTGCAATTTCTTGTTTTCGAACTGCTAGGTTGGCAGTTGCTAGGACAGAGATGGGAGCTCACTCCATTGTGCAGCACTCTGGTCTTGACCTGTTGACCTGCTGACCTTACAGTCCTCAAGTTCAGCGTCTTAACCACAAAGGCACCGGAGTCCCATGGCATGATTGTATGAGAAATGAATTATCCTATTTGCTGGCTTATAAAACAGACAGACAGACAGACAGACAGACAGACAGACAGACAGACAGACAGACAGACAGACAGACAGACACACACACACACACACACACACACACACACACACACACACACACACACACACACTCACACTAAAATACAGTTGTACCTCGCTTAAAGAGCATAATGCGTTCCACAGGATTGCTCTTTAAGCGAGTTTGCTCTTTAAGCGAAACACCATTGTAAATGACCAATTGTGGGAGGGGGGGGGGACTGTGAACCCCAATTTATTTGTTAAGCGACTTTTTGGTTGGTTTTATTTGTTAAGTGAAGCGAACATTCAGAGAAAATTCTGCTCTTTAAGCAAGTTACTCTTTAAGCGAGGTGCTCTTTATGCGAGGTTTGACTGTACACTAGAAAATTGAGTGTCCCTTGTACTGTATATAGTGGCCTATAGTGGGCTATTTTGGTAATAATAGGGGACGTGTTATACTCTGAACCATTTTATAAGCTGGCAAATAAGGTATACGTGCTTTGTTTGACAATACCTGAGAAGCTTTGCCCATTTTTCAGTGTATCATCTGAAGATTATATTAACTTCTTAATCTATAACAGTGTTTACGTGGTAGACATGTCCTGCTTCTTAAATAAAAATGTGGTACTAAAATTTATTCAGAATAGCCTTCCAAGTCTGAAGTATAACTTTAAAATCAGTGTAGCTTTCTAATCAGGAGTATGCACACAATATTTCAAAATCTAATTTGGATTAATTACTCATGTCATCCACATAAACCTACTTACTGTCAAGAGTTGGCTCTTAGTTTTACCATCAATGAGTCCAAGTAAAAATCTGACTGCTGCCATGCAGATGGTTTTGTTGGCTTGATGTTAACCCATCCAACTATCTTTTAAAAAATGTTTAAAGATTAATGAATTTCCACTCATTCAACATATATTTATGGGTTATGTGGTACGAGTCTTTTAAATTGCATTAGCTATCACAACTGTTGTCTATTAAAAGGGCATTAAAGTTATCCCAGATTAATTAACCCTGAGTATGAAGGTTTGATCTGTTGTGCATAATTTATTATTGCCAAACCAGTGAAGGTTGCAAACACTTTATGATCTGTCCTTTGGTATCCCAAGAACATTTTATGTGCATACTGTATACTATTTTTGACGATCACCAAAATTTATCATTCTAAATTACAAATTCTAAATAAAGCAAAGCAAAGCAATCACACTTGTCTGCTGCCCCATAGCTCTTAGTGCATTCTCTTGGCAGTTCACAAATTAATTAGCATTTTGCCCCAAACATCCTGGGTACTCATTTTACCAACCTTGGAAGGATGGAAAGCTGAGTCAACCTTGTGTCCTGGTAAGGATTGAACTCACAACATTTTGGTTGCAGGACAACAGTTTAACCACTGCATCACCAGGACTTCTAAATAGTTCAGAATCTTACAGTGCAGTTTAAAAACTACGTACTGCCATGGCTTAAGTAGTTAAGACGCTGAACTCAATGACTGGAAGGTTGGAGTTCAGTTCCTGAGTACTGCACAACGGAGTGAGCTCCCATCCCTGTCCCAGCTCCTGCCATCCTAGCAGTTTGAAAGCAAGAAATTTCAAGGAGATAAATAAGGACCACTTCGGTGGGAAGGTAAACAGCGTTCTGTATGCTCTGCCACATGACCACCGAAACATCTGCAGAAGCTGACCGCTGGCTCTTCAGCTTTGAAACAGAGATGAGCACTGAACCCTAGAGTCAGATACAACTGGCTTTTGAGCAAGGGCAAACTTTACCTACTGCATTTCAATGAAGCTGCAAGGACATTTTTGTACAATAGTATAATGAAAAGAACACATGGTTCCAGTATAACAGACCATCTGACAAAATAAAAGTAAAACAGCACAAAATAATATGATAGAGGGAATTTCTCAACTAGGCAGGCACAGTAGGCAGGGTCCTTATTTTGGTGACCCCTTGCGTTGCTTCTGGTGATGAAGGAATCCAGAAAAATATCTCAATTAGAGATACATATTTTACAATTATAACTAAATGACAGCCCTTTGGATTATCTGATCCCAATTTTTTTAACGTTCCAAAGATTAAAAAAAAACCCTGCATCTTTAATTTTGTTCCAAAACAATTATGAAGAGTGAACTTCTCACACCTATCGCTCAGGTCAGATATAACGAATAGTTTGGCCAATATTACATGTGCTCAGGAAACTGCAAGCTCTTGCATGTTGTCTTCTGTCATGCTGAGATTTTGTGCAGAAGAAGCTGTTAAGATGTGTCTTTAAAATGAAATAAAATGGCATTGCCAGGAGTTATAGAAGAGTACAGGAAACATAAGTACAGTATTGCATGTACGATATTAAGGAGATAGTTACATGATTTCTAATACATAGAGAATGAGGGTCAGCACAATTGCCAAGAACTGGAGCACTGTAAACCTGGTTGTCCATTAAAAACAGCAAAGTTTAATAGGGATTCTCAGCCTGTAGCCCGTGGGCTGGATATGGCCCATGGCATCATTTCATGTGGCCCCTGACCGCCTCCACCACACCAGGAAGTGTCATGTGGTGGAAGAAAAGCAAAATGGCCATCCAGCCCCCAAAGCTGTCTGAGGGAACGTGACCGGGACCCGGCTTTAAAAAGTTGAGAACTTGTGCTTTGCTCTAAGGAATCAAGAGCTAAAAAAGCAATTGAAAGCAGAACATGGAACAAAATGTAGACTGTGTGGATTGAACTTGTGTTATCTAACTCCTTACCATAATTGAGAGTAAATCTTATGAGCTGTTCAAGCATCCTTAAACCATTACTCTAGAGTTTCTAGTGTTAAAAATTACATTCCATAGTGGAATCTGAGTGCTTCCTGTATCTTCCACTTGTCTGTTAAAACAACATGGTTTCAGTTTTCAGAAAGAATTTTCATTCGAGGATAAAGAAGAGCTTGCAAATAGTACCAAAGAGATTGATGCTGGCCTCTTAGCTGTACTGCCAAAAGGTAAGTATAGATATCTTGAAACATCATTTTGAAAGCTTACTGCCAACTTGCATTTCCTTTTAAAAAAGCATTAAAAATCCCTCTGTTGTAGATATTTATTTTTTATCTTGAATATTTATATCCTCCCCTATATTACAAGATCTTCAGAGAGAGCACCATAAAAGCAATATAAAGACAATTAACATAGTTTAAATCAGGGGTTCCCAACCTAAGGCCCGGAGGCAGGATCTGCCCCCAGCGCCATTTCATGTGGTCCCCTCACCCCTCCAAGGGCATTCAAGAAACAAAATGGTCACCCCATTTGAAGCTGTTGGGACAAAATAGCCACCCCCATCACGCAGGCAAGGCAAAATGGCTGTCCAGCCCTCAAAGCTGCCTGAGAGAGCATGACCCGGCCCCCGGCTTGAAAAGGTTGGGATACTCTGGTTTGAATCATACAAAATTATATTTAAAGTGTAAACAATTTAAAACATGAAAGACTGTTTACGCAATTTAAAACCATTACAACCATACATGTGACAGTACAAAAGCACGATGCTAGCTTTCATGAATCAAGTTCACTTCTTCATGTAAGCACCATGAAGATCATGAAGATGTGAACCTGATTTGCGAAAGCTAGCATAGGGTTTGATTTCTTGTGATCCAATAAAAATATCAACTTGTTCCTTCTTTTGTATTGTATATGGATCATGACCAGTATGAGAAAGATTAGCTGGCAACTAATTAGCTGCCGTTACCAGGGTGCACATGATTATGTTTTCAAAATACCATAATCTTCTAGGAGGCACTTTCTGTGAAACCCATTGTTTGAACTATTAACTTTATTTATGGAACATCCAAAGGATCATTTGATTCTGGTTAAAAGTTATGTTTTAGCTTGATGCCAGAATGAACTCAGCAAGCCTTCAAGGAGGAAGCATTCCCTAGTCCTGGTGCTAAAGCTGATAAAGCTCACCTTAGGTTGTTCTCAGTGCTGAAACATAGACTGGGACCCATGAAAGAAGTTAAGAGGAAGAGCTCTCAAGCCAGGGTCCAAGTTATTTAGTGTGTTGCTAAGGTGTTAAGGAGGGACTGGGGTTTAGTAGTTAAGATGCTGGACTTGACGACTGCATGGCTGAGTGAGTTCCCGTCTCTGTCCCAGTTTCTGTCAACCTAGCAGTTCCAAAGTAAGAAATTGCAAGTAGATAAACAGGTACCACTTAGGTGGGAAGGTAACAACATTCTGTACCCTCCGGCATCTTGTCATGACCATAGAAACGTCTGCAGACATAGACAGTGCTGGCTCTTTGGCTGTAAATAGAGATGAGTGTCAGACCCTAGAGTCAGATATGACTGGCTTTTAAGCAAGGGCAACTTTTACCTGTGCCTAAGGTGTTACAGGTTGTCATCAGAACCTTTCAGCACAATGCTGTAAGATTAGCCAGCTTCACAACTTTGAGTCATTTTTGGGGAAATGACTCCTATCTCACCTCTGATAGACTATATCCCCTTATTAAACTTTAAAACAAAGTAGGAAGATTAAAGAATAATCAAGTAAAATGGAGCTATCTAAATATAGAAAAATATTCTATGAATGTGGAGAAATTGAGTCAGTGTATTATTTAAATATATCCAATTTATGACTACCACATGTATGAAAGATCTAGTAAATAGCCAGAGATAATACTGTTGAAGTTTCTTGCTTCTGATCAAAAATAGTCTAATTATTTTAATATTTAAACGTGTTTGAATTTTTTTATATATTTTACATAGGTCCATAGAGTCCAAAACTACAACTCTCTGACACAGATAAAGAAATAAATATCAGTACTTTGAAGTCAGATCATAAGTGGTTCTTTCAGAAATGGCACAATATAGTTGTGTCTGTGATGTCTTCAAGGGCAACCCCATTGAGTGCCATAATGCAGCAACTGATAATGTTTTTTGCATGTGTCTACTAATGCAACATACTTGGTACTTGTCATTACTGTTCTATGGATTTATGGAGAACTCTTGCTGGGATTTTCTTAAATCTATTATGCCAGTTATTTTACTTGTTTTAACTTGGCTCCCTTCCACCACCACAACAACAAAAAAAGTTCTGAAAAGAAATGAAACAAAATGAGCTATCTTATGAGACTAAAGCCAGCATTCTGTTGCCTTTGATCACACATGGAAATAAAATTACAGAAGCAGCCAAGGCTAGTTCAGAAGGCACAAGTTATATGATGAGTCATATAACTGACATGCAACCAGGATCGCCTCAATTAGCCTTGACCACTTTCATGATTATCCCTATGAATGCAATACAAAACAGCAGGATAGTTACCTAAAAATAATTTCTGTATTGATATTGGTAATAAATTGTTTTTTTCTTGAATTTGTAAGGAGTCATTTTTCACTTTTCTATGATACTTTTGAAGTTTTCTTCAGGACAGCTCTCTCAAATGAGCCAAGCTGCATAAATCACAATACAGGTAGCTGTCATCCAGAGGACAGATTGGCAGTGGGAACTGGGGTGTGTGGTTTTTTTTCTTTTCATTTCAGGGCTAGCAACCCTAACCCAGAATTTTCCCACTTTTTAAAATCCCTAAAAAAAGTCTGTAATCTCTGTCATAGAAATGCTATACATATATCTGTAGAATGAAGAGATGCTCACGTATCGCATGTTGCATATGAACAAAATGAAACCTTGTTTGCATAAAGTTATTTTGGAAATTATGTGCCTTTTTGGAACAGTGTTGTGAAATGTCTCAAGGTTTTAATTTAGATCTAGCTGTGTCTTCCATTGTGGAATGAGCTGCAGACATTTTGCATTGTTCTCGAAATAGACTATGTGGTACTGCCATATGACTTATCTCTAAGTGGATTCTTTTTCCTGTCTTAAGAAGCTGTGCCATGATATGGGACATTTATTGCTGTGATAGGGAGACTGCTTGACAGGGACAAAATATAGTTAAAAAAACACTCCTACTTTTTTTTCTTTTTAAAAACCACCTTGTTATGTATCTAGGGCATCTGTGCCATATGTGTATTTCATCTTTCATTTCAATAGAGAAAGATAACTTATTCCTTCAGTAAGTTCACTTTGAACAATTCGTAAGATGTTTTCTAAGAGAATTTATTACAAGCAAAAATAGGTTGTAAACCCTGTGACTGCTTTTGACTGTTGTGTAGAGGAGGGAGCTTGTCATATGTATGTTCCATATAAAAGTCACAAGATTAAGTGACCCAGGCTAAATTGATGCAAGTATGTACTGGTTCACACATCTTAAAAATGTTCTGTATTTTTCAGCTGTGTTGCAATAATGTACTACAGTTCAATTGTGCTTTTCATGGTCAAAAGCTTATACTGATGTGTGAGCAGTCTAGCATGTCTATGTGAAAATGTATACCCCCTCGGTGGAGTTGTGAAAATAGTTAATATGCAGGTGTTTTTCAGTGATAACATATACATTACAGGATGTGGGGAAAAGCAAAAGTTTAGCTGACTGTGGTCTCTATGGATTTACTAGCAACGTTGGGAACCATATTGGTGAATGTAAGCCATCATAGAGAGAGATGGAAAATAAATTTGTATCACCATTTTAAAAAATGAATTTATCCTGTCTGTGATTTGGATGCTGTTCATGAGAATTTGATAATAGTTTTCAGTTTGCCAACACTGGGAAGAAAAAGCATATTGCTGATTCCCCCCCCCCCTTCAAATTAAATGCAAATAAATGAACACACCTCAGAATACTTTCAGAGTATTCTTCAAAAATGCATACAGATGATTTAATGGGAGGGAGGGGAATATATATACATTTGCATAAAGAAGGAAAATACATACATAAGTAGACAGATTGAAAAACACATGTAATAAAATATGCACATATTTCTGTGCCAAAAACCAACTAACACAATTGAAAAAATATTGCCAACCCATGCCAAAATAATAAACAAATAAAGCCAGCCAGCAAAACAAACAAACAAAAAACCCACACACAAGTAGAGGTGATTTGAAAATACTTTAAGGAATTATGTACAGAACATAAAGGAGCTCTATGTTATGATGCTACTTGTTTGTTGGGTGTAAAACAGAAGGAGAATTTAATTGCTTTAGGAGAGTGTTAACTTATGTAAGTGATATTACTGTCTGGAATCTCAAGTGTGGAAAAAAGAGTCACACTGCAGATACTGGATCTGTGTTATTTTAGGCTCGTTCATGCTTAGGAAGGCGTTGGGGACATACTCCACGAGGCTACTGCTTTTATTCAGTCCGGCAAAACTGCAGTAGTATCCTGGCTTCAGTAACACCGACAGGCAGGCACTGTGACTCTTCAGTTGAGAGCGGTGTATATCCTAGCTTTTTAATACACGCTATCAGCTGGGTGGGTATATTCTAGTGCAGTGATGGCGAATCTTAGCACTCCAGGTGTTCTTGGACTTCAATTCCCAGAAGCCCAAGTCTCCGTGAATCCACACAGATGGGTTTACTGCACGTACGATCACAGTTCTAGTGTTACTTAACACTATGGAATGCTTCAGGAAAGTAGGAAAGAAAATATCGCCCTTGTGTTGAGGTCTAGAATAGAAAGGCACATCTGGCAAGTTGCAACACATTTGTGGCAGATATCACTTGTTAAAAGAGAAGCAATTAATAACCTTGTCTTTATTGGAGTGATGGTTCTAGTTCTCTCTCTTATAAACAGAGTTGAGGGGAGAGAAAATTCTAACTGTTTCTGTATATGAAGTGTGATAATAGCTACACTGATAGCAGTAAAAAAACACAACAGATTTATGTTTTGAGCCTGCACTTAAATTACTGCTGACTTGTTACTTATGTATCATAGACCTTTGCCTCTTAACAATGTGCCTAAAAATTGTGTTCTAAGGTGAAATGACTGCATATAGACCCAAAGGCCTAAGTTAGAACTTGTGGTGTGGTTACTTATAAGATTGCCAAGAAGCTAGCCTATTAGTCATTCAGACAGTAAAAATAAGTTCTATCAAATAATCAGACTCAACGAAGACAGCCAAATCCTTTAGTTTGCAAGAACTGAGCAGGGTTGTTGACAACATAGCTTTTTGGAGATCATTAACTCATAGGATTTCCAAAAATTGGAGGTGACTCGACAACACATAACAGATAATTAGGACTGAGTTGTGGTGAGTCACTGCATAGCAAATGCTTTTTAGGATCTGAATGAAGTTTTGGATTTGGATTTATCCCAATTCACAAGTTTGCCTCTCCCCCCCCCCCCCCCACTGTTTATGACTTGAGTTTTCTCCTCTCTGTGAGGTTGAAACCCAGTCTTGGGGACAGGGATTAGAACTCATTTCATCATAGTGTCAAAATAAATATGACCTTAAGATCAGTAGTCCATGTTTGGCTCAGAATCCTCCCACCCCTGTGTGCTACCATTGGCACATGAAGTGTGTGGTGAGAATGGGCACCACCTTTTCAGGAGTGTCACCTTGGTAGTGGAAAGCTCTCCCCCAGAACATTCAGCTTTCACTTTCACGGATGTAACTATTTTCTTTTCTTAGCTCTCTGTTTGCTAATAACTTTAAACAAACACAACAGCCGAGGATTTTTAATTGCAAAACAAAAGGCTTCAGATTTCTAAACTTATGTGTATGATTTTGTTCTGTTCTAGTTTCTGAATTGAGAAAACTCTTTGAACCAAACAGACAGGACACCTTGGAAATGAAAAGGTAATTTTCTATTTTCATCTGTGTTTTATCAGTGTACAGAATACCTCAGGAAAAAAGATTGAACAACCTGTGGCCCTCTGCATAGTGGATTACAATTTCCAAACACACTTCTTCTTTAGGTTTGATGAATGCTGAAGGCTACATGTTTTTTCTTTGCATGGAACTGCTGAAAATGATTATTTCATCCATCTTCTACCCTGAAACAATAGTCTGTGTATAATCTCTTGTTTTGTCTTTCTCAGGAAAGAGAGGATAGCTAGGCGTTTAGAGGGAATTGAAAGTGATGCTCAACCTATCTTTTTTCAAAACTGTCCTGGATTGGTCACCCATCACATGCTAGAAGAAGATACACCAAGATACGTGCGTGCAACAGATCCATATAATCCTCACTTTGGTAAGAAATAAATGGTTACTATGTAAAAATGTTGGCCAAATATTTTAGCAAATCTGAGCTCATGGAAGCTCTATTTAACTATGAGTGAATAGCTATTCGCTTCACTTTTTACAATACAACTGTTATAAATAATCTTTGACTTGATACTTAATTTTCTCTATTGTTTTGATTTCATCCAGACATTAAACAATAGTTAACTACTGTATAGCCAGAGATAAGGAGATGCTGGTAAAAGGAAAAGTTAAGGATCCAGAGTCTTGTTAACTAGCTCCAGTGGTGCTTCTGAAAGCATTAGTATAGGAGAGATAAGACGTGCACCCCACAATCCTTATTAGTCAACTGCTAGGGAACTTCTTAACCCCAAAAAGTATTAGTAGAAATTTTGTTAGCTACTTGCACCATGTTTTCATGACCCAGCTAGCATATATTTCTTCTTCTTCCATGTCTAGGCCAGATGTGAAACTGCCAAAATAAAACCACCTTTTGGTGAATTCATTCTGCAGTTCCTTCTGCGTGGCCAAGTGGGAGAAAGATTAGCTGGCACAAGGTGGCCCTTGCCCAGGGTATGACCGATTGTGGTTCAAAAATACCACAATCTTTGAGGAGGCTCTTTCTGTGTACTGTGCTAGCATATACTGAGATAAAGACATAAATATTCTTAATTTATACTGAATACTGAGGCATATAGAAGTGAGTCATGCAAGGTCGGGGGGAGTGGGCTCTTTTCTGCGGAAATGTGGAATAGAAATAAAATCAGTCATCACTAATTGAATGATTGATAGGACAAGGTTTGGAAAGTGTTGACTGTATGCTTAAAAGATATAGAACTATTGAAATAAAATCAGTAGTAACTGCTCATTCTTCTGTGTTGTTATAGGAAGGTCAAATGAAGAAGCAGCTTTGCAGTCTTCAGCAGACAACCAGTCTAGATCCCGATACCAAGCAGAATCTGCTGGCGGGAAAACGAAGCCACCTTCTTCTTGCAGTCCATTAGCCATGGAATCTCAGGTGCTTGAATCCAAAGCAGAAAGAATCGCTAGGTACAAGGCAGAAAGACGACGTCAGCTGGCTGAAAAATATGGACTCTCGATTGATTCAGATGTGGATTCAGAATATTCATCCAAATACACCAGGACAAGGAAGGAGCAGGAGGCGGCTGAGAAGAGATTACTTAAGAGTGAGAAAAAGGAGGGTGAAAATAATGAATTTAGTTCTCTGTACTCTTTGAGGACTGAAAATAAAGAGATGAGGATTGCTGCTTCGGATTTTAAGGATTATTCACGACAGGAGAAGGCGAGCTCTCCAGAAAGGGAAAAACTACATTTGAATGAGGACAATGAGAGGAAAATTCCAGAACTTAGTTCTTTCAGCAGATATGACCTACCTTCTGCATCAGAGAATTCCACATTCTTTTCATCTCCAGGCCATGATGACTCCTTGAATGAAGTGCCAAGTTCACCAAAGCAACCTCGCAGGTCTTCCCTTTCCTCACCAAAGCAACTGGTATCATCATTAAGTCATTCCCTCAGTGACACCAGATCAGGGTAAGTTTGCCGTTCTTGACATTGTTTGTAGAATGATATTACTGTGTATTGTTTCCCCTTCAAGGATCCAGCAGTATCTTAATATTTGATTGTGATAATGGTGATGACACGGGGAAAGGTATATTGAAAGAAAGCAGCAAGAGTTATCTTCGCAAATTATAAATTATTGCAGGACTCAGTTTTTGCATTTTATAAAAATAATGATAAGAGAAGGAATTGGAAGGTTTCACACAGATTTGTTTGCAAAAGAGTTTGAAATATGGTACGGATTGTACAGATATTATTGTTGTGGCTACCACAGCCCCCTTTCCTTTATCTTCCCCGTTAACATGTGGGATGACTTATTTGTGTCCTGATGTTACAGTACTAGCTTTTTCCCTTCCCTTAACAATGGCTGAGAGCAAGGTTTCTCAAACTTGGCTCTCCAGGTGCTCTTGGACTTCAATTACCAGAAGCCCAAGTCAAGCACACCTGATGGTCAGGGCTTCTGGGAATTTAAGTCCGAGAACACCTGGAGAGCCAAGTTTGAGGAACCCTGGCTGAGAGTGTGCATTATGTAGTCATTTCATTATTTATTAGTTATGCTTATATACAACTTCCCCCACAATGACTTCAAGACAGAATACGTGGCATACTTTGGTTCCACCTTATCCCTTTGACAACCACATGAAGTAGTCATGTCTGTGCATGAGCAAGAGAGAGAGAGAGAACCTCAGTCCAAAACTATAACAATATACCAAGCCATTGGGATTTTGAAACAAAAAAGTGAGATGAATGAGTATACAGAAAGTAAGGGAGAATTTTAGTATAGCGTAGCCATTTTTGTTGTTGTTGTTGAATAGGGTACTATGACTGGGGGAACCCAAAACTATTCCTTGTGTCATAATAAATCTATTGAGTGCTTTTTTGGTCATTTCCTGTTTGGGTTTTTAAATGCTACTTCTAAGAGGGGGTGGTCAAACTTTTCAGGCCACGGGCCAGTCACATGGTTCCTCCCACCAGAAGCAGAAGTAAAACACGTCTACACATGTGCAAAACACTGCCATAAATGCACTTGTGGCTGTCGTAAGTGCATTTATGACAGCCACAGGTGCATTTACAGCAGCGTTTATGACAGCTGTGGGTGCATTTACAGCAGCGTTTATGACAGCTGTGGGTGTATTTACAGCAGTGTTTTATGCATGCGTGGGGCGCATTTTACTTCCACTTTTGGGAGCAGCATAGGCCAGATTATTAGGGGCAATGGACCTGATCCGGCCTGTGTAGTTTGGTAACCTTGTTCTAAGAGGTGATAAGAAAAATATATTAAGAGGGAGAAAGAATGGAAATGTCAAATCTGAGTTGGATTTTAAAAGAAACATGAGTAGGAAAAAGAGTGGTGGTTAGCAGGAGATGAATGTAATCAATGGAGCCTCTCCTCTGAAATATAGTAGTTGGAAACTGCACAGTAGGTAGGTGGGCAAATGAAATAATATTGAAGAGAAACACAAATGCAGAAAGCATCAGATACTTGAAGGATACTACTTTTCAATATGAAGTAAAAATACCAGCAGGTTTAGGGGCAACTTCTCATTCCCATATCCTCCATGGGCTGCACTAGGCCCAGAAATGGTTGCACATTATTGATGTTTAACAGAAATAAAGTTTCTATAGAATGATGTTTATATGTAAAATATGAGGTGAGTGGCTAACAATGCACATAGTTAAAAATGCACAAAAACCCTCTGTTCAATTGATGAGACAAAAATACACACGTTTGATAAAATACTAAATCTATGCATACTAAGAAAAATATATAAAAAATAAAGTCTCACAATTCACGCCCCCCCTGCCCCCCCCCAAAAAAAAAAGTAGAAAGAAAGGTGGAAGATGTTTGGAGCGTTAAAAGGCTGAGGGATTTTCATACCAAAGTTGCTTTCATTTCAGTAATACTTTCTTACATAAATATAGAGATAGAATTTTTGCTTATGTATTATAAATTCTTTTAATTATAAATTCTTTTCTCTCTACATTTTGTAATGTGACATATTCATGGTCATGTTCATGAAAATATTTAGCAGTGCTAAAAGATATCCTTTTCCCATCATCTGAGCAGTTCTGGAACAAGCAATTTCTGTACTGTTGGAAAAACCAATGATAGCACTTGCTTATTCAGGAACCATTACCTGGATTCAACTGGGCTTCATTTGCCTTTAGTCTTGCCTGATTCGCCATCTAGCGTTGCAGCACCATTATATGTGGTTTGTGATTACCGCTAGCTAAGCTCTAAGGAGGAGGAGGAGAGATCCTGAGCAGAAAATAATTGGTTCATGATAGAACTTGCATTGAATTATTCCCAGTAAATAGTGAAAATGAGGTTTTGTTTCCTTCCTAGCTTTTGACCTAGAAATCAAAGTAGATGAATCTGATGCATTCTTGGGGTATGAGAAAATTTATCAAAATAAATTTATCAAAATAAATAGACGGGGAAGTCTATCAAATTATTGATCCTGTCATGCCAAATTTAAATCAAAAGGAACGATAAGAGCAAAAATGTATAGTGAAAAATGGGATTCGTTTAGATTTTTTGGCTCATCCAGTGATATTATGGTAGAGGAAGATCTTTTGTACTAAGGATTATCAGAGAACACGGAGATGATACAATTTAAATTACTTCTTACTCAACTCCCATGTGCAATTGTATAATCCAGGAGTACATTATTGTGGTTGTTGTTTCCACTTGTATAGAGCTTCGCAGTGCTAAGCAGTTTCTGAGCAGATAACAAGCTAGTTATGCAAAGTAAAGTTTGCCCCCTAGCAAGCTGGGTACTCAGTTTACCAACCTCAGAAGGATGGAAGGCTTAGTCAGCCCTGAGCCCATCAGGACTGAACTCAGATTGTGAAAAGAGTTTTGACTGCAGTACTGCAGTTTAACCACTTCTGGGGGGGGGGGTGTTACTGCAGCTTATCATTATGATGGAACTAAGTCTTTATTTAATAACAGTAACAACAAATGTGATAGCAGCCTGGTCTTTAAGGTGCTTTATAAATAAAAAATAATTTATTATTAATAACTTATCCATTAGTTTAAATGCCTCTTTGTGTGTGGTTTATTCTTGTAGAGTTAGGAAACATCCATTTTTAATATTACTGCTAATTGTAATGCTTCATTGCTTAGTTTTTTTTATTTATTTTTGCAAACACTGTTCTTCTAAAGCTGAATTGGGCAACTTGTGACTTTCCATTGATACTGGATTGCCACTCTAGGCAGTGCATGATGATCAGAGCTGCACCTAGACAACATCTATTATACCACAAGATGCCCACTCCAATTCTTACGAGTTATATGCAGACAAGCATCACTGTCACCCCACCAACTGCTAATTTAATATCAACCTGCTTTCATATTCTGGAACCATAGTATTGAACAATGGAATCTCCCAATGAAGCAGTTCTAGAGCTGGTCTTTTTCAGTGAGAAACTGTGTAGTCAGTTTCTACATTCTTTCAATTTTGGCTGCATTATCAGGTCAGTGTGACCTTATAATACAGTACTGAAAAAGCTAATGTTTTTCTGCAAGAAAGATTAAACTGCTGCAGTCTGGCATCAAATTCCTTTGCCTCCATACCTTTCAAGGTCTTCTCAGCTTCTTGGACTAGACATGATGATTACTGAAAGAGGGAGATTGTAGTTCTGTTTGTTTAACTTTATTTCAACCACCTTTTACCAGTGCAAGTTTAAAAAATTGTTACAAAACATCTCTGGTTTAAACAATTAACTTTAAATAATATAATGAGCCACTAGGAATCCAGAACAGTACTAAGGCTTCTAATGAAAACTTTTAGTCTTGATTTACTGCTAAGTTGAACATTTTATCTTCTATTCATCCCGCTGCTTTCTTTCTAATGAGAAAAGAACAAATGTTTACTTACTCGCATGGCTGTGAAGGAATAAATAATCCTTAAAAGAAACTTTAGATCTCTAGGATCATGTTTTGGGGGCTTATGATCTTCAGCTACCCAGACTGTGCAGGTTTTTCTTTAGAGCAGAATACAAGCCAAACCCGTATAGAGAGTAAAAAATTAGATTGAACCTGGATGGTAGTTATAAGACAGCTTGAGGCTCAAGGCCAGACATTTTAAGGACCATTCTTCTATTTTAGAAATACCTCTTTTTTCTATCTCTTAGGCTTTTCCCTTTGCTCTTAAGGTATATTCTCATCCTACTTCTATAAAAAATATTCAGAGTAAATCTTACTTAAAAGTAACCACAGCAAAACTTAATTTAATAAAGTCAATGTATAATTTGTTAACTTGAGTGTATTACTTTCAGGGCAATATCTTTGCTAAGACTACATACAGAAGAAGACATACAGTAATTAGTTGAATCAATAGGGCAGTGATGACAAACCTTTTAAAGACTGAGTAACCAAACCTTAGGAGTGGGGCAAACTCTGTGCTGGGTGGGAGGGAGGAGGCGCTCTCATTGGGCTAAAAAAAAACTAGAACCAAAACGCATGGCATGTAGATGTTGCATTCCAAGTTGTAGATGTGTTTTTCTCAACTGAGGTATAGCTTTTCTATGTACTGAAGCTTTATTTTCTGCAGTAGTGCAGGGAAAACAAAACCTGATTGGTACCTTCAGAAAGATTCGGATGGGGACACAGCTTCACTTATCAACTGGCCCTCCAGGTATCCTACAATGTAGCTGTGTGGCTTAAGTCATAATAATCAGCCTGTTACCTTCCCTTCTCCTCTTCTTTTCCCTCCACTATCACTTTAACAAATGTCATTGACACTATTAATGGCCTTGGATAAGCAAGTACGGTTTCTATTTAATGAACTATTCTGATAAAACCAATCGTCTGGGAATTCATGCTTTTTTTTACCACTTACAACTAATAAGATGTGTTGGCAAAAGGCACTAAATATGTGCCTAGTGTTTGCTCTCCTGCTCTAAACTTAGAGGCACTGGCTAAATATAAGCCTTGTCTGTAATATTAACGTGGTTCAGCAATATGATGGGTATATTGGCCTGCAAAATCTTAGGAGCACTTGAATGGAGGAACTTATTCTTCCTATGTTGTGTGCTTCCACTCAATGTAAAAATTGCAAAGGATTGTAAAGTTATTATATTTTTGGAGTTGAGAATATTTTACCTATTTATGCATACAATTTTCCTATATAAATGAGTTATCCTTCCAAGACCTACTTCTCTGATAAATACCGTAATAGATGAAATATTCTGTAACCTGGTTGTCAATAACTTCCTGAGCACTTTATAGCAAATAGACATAGATGTAGAAGGTAACATTCTAGATCTTAACACTATATAAGATGGGAGTAGTTATGATTAAGATGGAGTTGTTAATTAATTAATGTGAATGAGTGAGTGAGTGAAGTAGGTAGGTATATCTGCCTTATCTATAAGGTCCTCAAGGCAGAGTACAAAAAATTAAAATATTAGTAAACAACTGCGACAGTATAAAACAACAAATCCAAATTGTTAAAACAGTTTGAAGTAGCTTAAAAACAGTTGGGTATAGTTTAAAATAGTGTAGACCAGGGTATCTCAGCTTGGGAGGCCCCAGATGTTCTTGGACTTCAATTCCCAGAAGCCCTGATGAGCAGGTGTGTTGACCTGATCTTCTGATAATGGAAGTCCAAACCTGGGGGCCCAAGGTTAAGAAAACCTGGTGTAGACCATGCCTACTAAAGTGTAGCTCAATAAGAGAGTTATGCTATGTTCACTAGACTTCAAAGTGTTGACAATGAGCTGAGATTTGTTGGTGCCATCATGAGGTGAGTGTTGGTATTAACTGGGCCTCCAAAGGCAAGATGTTCTTAAGTTGTGGACACCAGAACTTAACAGCAGAAGCCCTCTTCCATGTCTCCATACACTATATTCAGTTATCAGTGGGAGAAAGAAGAGTTTTCCCACTAGATCTCAACTCTTTGACTGATACTGCACAGCTCATTCAAACCCCATAGATTTCCAGAGCACTCTTGATTGTTACCTTGGTTAAGACAAGGCACAGCATGCAAACCAGCTCTAAATCCTGGTTGAGGCAAGAGGTTAACCATAATTGATGAAACTTGATGTTATTAGTTAACCTTGTTAAAGGAGGTTGTACCTGAAAGGAGAAGATCTATGGAAAGGCAGCCCATGTTCTTTCAGCACTCTCCCAGTCCAATATTGGGAGTTTTACATTTACAAGTACACCAACAAATTGGTTGCTTCTCATCTTTAGGCTCTTCAGCATCAGCTTTTGTATGTGTTGATGTGTTCTGTTTAGGATAGAAACAAATTAGATCACCCCACTGAGAGGGAAGAAAAGGAACTGTTCTTCCTGCACCCCACCCCACATTTCCTGCAAACTTCCTCTGGAGCTTGTATTAGTCCTGGTGTTGAGGTGGGGGATTTGGCTACCTGCCCCACAGAGCTTGCCTACCTCTGGCCTATGTAGCTAAAGTTCTATTTCTATCACATCTTCCATTAAAGTTCAGTTTTCATTCTTTTTTGCAAGTTAATTTCTTAAGACCTCAAGTTAGGAAGTACAAGTATTTACAGTGTTTAATGAAACCATGGGAATTATTTCTACAGGATAAAGTAATGGCTAGCAAAGTAAATGGTTTTTAAAAAACAAATTCAAAGATAATAATGAATTGTGGTGGCTTAGTGGTTAATATCCTGAACTTGACAACTGGAAGGTCGGCAGGTTATCTGTTCAAGACCTGAGTGCTACATGACAGAGTGGTCTTCTGTCTCTGTCCCAGATCTTGCCAACCTAGCTGTTTGAAAGCAAGAAATTGCAAGTAGATAACTAGGTACCACTTCATTGGGAAGGTAAACAGCATTCCGTGCACTCCAGTGTTAAGTCATGCTTGCCACATGTCCATGGAAACGTCTGCAGACGCAGGCAGCACTGGCTTTTTGGCTATAAACAGAGATGAACACTGAACCCTAGAGTCAGATATGACTGGCTTTCAAGTTCTGGGCTAGGACAGTGCAATTGGACTTGTGTCATTCAAATGGGATTCCCATAGGAATCTTGTTAGCTTCTCTGTAAAGTAGGCTACTGGGGAAAATAACCTAGCTACATCTTTAGTCCCTGCACAGAAAGTGTAAGTATATATAAAACTCACCTCCCTTGAGTTGTTTTTGGTACATAGTTTTTAAAATTTCTATGTTTCTCAGCATAATGTACAGGAAAATCAGTCTTAATTTGATTTGTTTTTAAAATGGTTTTCCAGAGGAAAAGCAGCATATTAAACACATTTCACAAGTAAAACAAATATTCTAAGAATTGACTTGGGATGAAGCAATTACTTTATGACTCTTCTGCTTAGAAAAATCTCTCATTGTTCTATATTCTAATTAAGTCCTTTCTGTTTATCATCTTTCTTTTTCTAATGATTTATCGGGGTTGTTTAAATAAACAAAAACAAAGGAAATATTTCTCCCACCCCATGCAAACATTGCTAATGTTTAAAAACATTTCACTGTGAAACAGTGATTTATGAATTTCAGTGGTTGCCTGTAGCTAGATGAAAAAACTTACTCTTCTGATTTCCCAATTGCCCTTATTTAGTTCCATTTCCTTTTTCAGTAAATTGGATACAGCTGGTTATAAATTATTTAGAAAACTTTTGTGCAGTTCATGAAATCAGAACTAGACGGAAAAGTGGCTCTGTTGAAATTATTGTCCATCTAATCTGTGGTAGGATTAGTGAGCTAGGATGTAGGAAATGCTCTTCTTAAGAAAGTTCTCTAATTTCCTCCTGCTAGTGATTTTCTTGGTGACCATTAATATAATGTTGCTGGATATTCCAAAAATTGATGCATGGTTTTTTCCTTCTTTTGTATCTAATCAGTTGATTGTAATAAAGGAATTGAATTGCATTTTTTTCTCTTTCTGTGTCCCACTTAGTTACATCTAAACCACATTTTTAATCCATTTTTCTTTCTTAAAGAGTAAAAGTTAGAGAGAAACTGGTGAAAGAGGAAAGTACTCGTGGAAGCCCTGAACTCTTAACAGACACTGTGTCTCAAAGAAAGGTTCGCTCAGTACCTGTTAACTTTGCACCTCTTCAGTCAGAAACTTCAGCTTTTCATAGGGTTGTAAGCCAACCACTTGGTTTGGTCTGCCGACCAACACATGGCTATGTCCAGCCTGCTGGAATTCCTCATACAGCTAAGCTGGTGGCAGCTGAAGAACCAGAAAGTAGCCCTGTTAGCACCCTCCCTGTGCCAGCCAGTGCCAACGTCTCAACCAGATTCCCACCAGATGCTTTAATGGACAGCATAAAAAGTGAATTGCCTCAAACTCAAGAGTCATCAAAGTTCAGTTACTCTAACTTGGAAACTGAACAGGAAAGACTACCAGGTTTGCCTTCAGAAGTCCATAGGCAAGAGAAAAGCAGAGTGAACCACGTGAGAGGAGATAATTCTGAGGAGCCTGAGGTTGGCAAGCCAAAATCCCTGGAACCTGAGAGAGAGCTAGAATGCTTTAAGCAGCGGATGTCCGGACAGCCAGTGAAGACTCAAGAAAGTGCTGAAAGGAGTGAAAGAGTCATGTATTTGCAGAGTGATAAAGGGAAAGTTCACGCTCAGGAAGAAAGGCCTACAAAGCATAAACTCCTCACACGCTCACTGTCTGATTACACTGGTTCTCCCAAATTAGAAGTGTTTAAAAGTAAGGAGCATGTTACAAACACAACGGAGTTGCAGAGCACTGAAGCAAAGTTTCCTAATGGTGAGATTGCCACGGTTGACACTAAAGTCTCTGTTGCCCAGCTCCGTAATGTCTTTTTGGAAACTGCTAATGCCAGGAAGAAACCTGAACTGTAGGTGACATTTTCTGAATTTATTTTTTTTAAAAAAAATATTGGTGTGACACTTGCACGTTCTTGGCATAAATGGCACTTAAAACTCAACATCAGTTGCCTTTTGCAGCACTTCCAATACACCGTTCAACTCCCATCTAGTGTGTTTTGAAGGTGGGGTTGACCTGAATCTTCTCGTTTGTTTGTGCTTTTGCTTGCTTCGTGCAAGTTCTGATGTTGGTCGGCTGGAATGGAATGACTTTGTCCCTTTTTCTGTGCATGGTTTCCTAGGAGCATGCAGAGTGATCTAGAATGGATTGATTGGATGGGATGCATATATTTGCCTTCATTTCTCTCTCTCTTTCCCCTACTCCTCACCTTCATCCTAATTTTTTCTTTCTATCCTTGCATTTTCTGTCATGGTAAAAATAAAAGTGAATCTCGTTTTGAGATGCCAACATCAGATACTGATTTGTCTGGCAGTGCTGAACATGAAAGAGGGTCACGAAGGCCGAGACGCTATTTTTCTCCTGGGGAAAATAGAAAGACTTCTGAGAGATTTAGGACTCAACCTATAACTTCAGCAGAGCGGAAGGAAATGGATAGGTAGGCATTTATGGAGCTCCGCTCACTGGGACAGGATTGTACAGATTGACACTTTGCAGTAATGAAAATAGTCTAGTTTCTCCAAGGTCTTGAATTCCTTTATTGCAAGTTAAGTATCATTCAGTTCAATTTGGTTAATTACATAATTATGAAATTATATAACTTTTTAATGAACCAGTTAAAGTAACACTTAACAGTTAATCCAAATGTGTTTTTTAATGGGGAAAGAATTTTTTGTAAGGTTTTTAAAAATGTTTTAAGGTAAGATTTTTTTTAAAGACCCAAAAGTCGATGTTGTAACAATTAGAATATTTCAATTGTTGATCTTTCAATGAGATATCTGATATCATTCTTCTTCATGCAATTCACACCTGGCTGGAAATGGCTTCCCTTCCTGCTTCAAGGGTCATTTTAAATAAAACATTATTGTAGCTCAAAAACTCTTCTGATTTGTAATCTTGACCATGATTAAACTTAGCATTTTGTGACCTGGTCTTTTTATTTTGTTCTGATTTGTGTTTTCTTTTGCAAAATCTCCATAGGTCTGCGTTCAGTCCAGAAATGTCAGCTCCTGATGGTAAGATTATTATATCTATACTTTCCTTGAGTTGTTCCATGTTTTGCACAGAGAACTACCTCACTGCACAAAATTTCTCTACCAGAAAACGAGTGGGGTTTTTCCCCATTTCTGAAGCAATAGTTATTGAATGTGGGAGGTGCATGCCTCCCAGCCCCACAAACACTACAGAAATGACAAAACTAGAAATGGATCTGATGGACTTTGGATTGATTGATTGATTGATTGATTGATTGATTGATTGATTGATTGATTTCAGAGCCCAGTGCCACCTACAGAATCCTTGGGGATAAACCTGGTCCCCAGACCTGCCACAGATTTTTCATCCCTTAAGAATTTAGCTAAAACCCAAATATCCATAGCAATGTGTGACAATTTTCTAGCAAGGCATATTTCTCCTAAAGTGCCTTGGGCTGAAGTCGGATTTGAAGGCAGTATGAGGTGTGCGTGCGTGCGTGCGAGCGTGCATGAATGCGTGCGTCTCATCACTATTGGTTCATTGCATCCCCAGAAGAAGGGAATGGTAAACCACTTTTGCATTGTCTCTACCTAGAAAACTCTGGAAAGGAGCCAGAATTGACTTGATGGCATGCAGTTAATTTAACACTCAAACTCATACGTCCTTAATCTTTTAAAGCCAGGGGCCAGTTCATGCCCCCTCAGACTATTTGTGAGCCAGACTGGTGGTCCCATGAGCTGTGGCGGGGGAGTGATGGGGGCTTGAGATGGTCCCACACACAGACCACTTCCCTACTTACCGGCAGCCATGTGTGTCTGCTGGAAAAGCCACTCTCGGCCAGAGTGGCTTCTAGGAAAGACATGGGTGGCTGCGGGCAGCAGCTACTGCTGTCACCACCTCAATCCTTATCCCATCCGCTTGGCTTGGCATGTCCCTAACAACGCTCTGTAGCAGGGTGGATGTTGTAAGCCTTCTTACAACATCCGCCGTGCTATGGAGCACAGTTAGGGACACGTCAAGCCAAGCGGAGGGGACAAGGATTTGAGGCAGTGACGGCGGAAGTGGTGGGTTGAGCGAGGTCATGGGCCAGATGGAATAGTGCCTTGGGTGGCCCATGCACCATAGGTTGAGGATCCCTGCTCAAGAGACATTTCTGAGATTAAAGATATCACCTTGTGGTGCCCCCTTTCACCCATCCCAACTAATTGCTATGTCATTCTTCATTTTGCACATGTTTAAAACATTTTGTACAGATGTGTACATTTGTATAATTTGTTCATGCAATGTACACTTTGTCAATTTAACAGCTTTTGGAACTAATGTTGTTAAGTTTTCGTTGCAAACATGTAACAACTGCCATTTATGTAAACATTTTGCTAGGCCTTAACATCAAGTTATAAAGCACATAAAGGTTCATGGATTAAAAAAACAGATTGGAATTATTTGACTTTGTTTATTTATTATTTATTTACTAATTATTTATTTACTAATCACATTTATATCCCACCCTCATCAAAAGATTCAGGGTGGTTTACAAGACTAAAAACACAATTAAAAACACATTGGTTACATTGATTACATTAAAAGGTTAAAAAAATAAAAAGTTAAAAAATTAAAAAGATAACAGGGAGAGAGGTGGGGGTCAAAAGAGCCAGCCGGCCAAGGTAACCGTCTGGCCCACACCCTACACATGCCCCACCAGCCAGGTCTTTACCCCCTTCCTGAAGGGCAGCAGCTCTGTCTGGAGACGCAACTCACTTGGCAGGAGGTTCCATAGGTCCGGAGTGGACACAGAAAAGGCTCTCCTTCTGGTGCTAGAGAGGTGAACCTCTCCAGCTGATGGCATGACCAGAGAGCCTTTCTGGTCCACTCTGGTGGGATGGACAGATGTTCTCGGGCTGATGCGGTCTCTTAAGTATGCTGGCCCACTACCATGTAGGATTTTAAAGGTAATTACCAGCACCTTGAATTGGGAGCCAGTGCAGCTCTCAAAGCAGTGGTGAGGCATGAGCATATCGCCCGTACCCTATCACAACCCGACCAGCTGCATTCTGGACCAGCTGCAGTCTCCGAATGGTCACCAAGGGCAGCCCCATGTAGAGCACATTACAGTAATCAAGTCTGGAAGTGACCAAAGCGTGTGTGATCATGAGCAAGGAGTCCCGGTCCAGGAGCGGGTGTAACTGGTGTAAAATGCAAAGTTGTGCAAAAAGCCTCCTAGCCATGACTGCCACCTGCTCTTTGAGCAGTAGTTTTGAGTCCAGGAGGACCCCCAGGTTACGCACCGGGTCTGTTTGGGGCAAAACTGCCCCATCCAGAACCAAAGATGGTAGCTTTCGCGATAACGCAGGACCCCTGACCCACAGCCACTCAGTCTTGCCAGGATTCAGTTGTAGCCCGTTGTCCCCCATCCAGACCCTAACAACCTCCAGGCACCTGGAAAGAACTTCCACTGCATCACTAGGGTCTCCATGGGCTGAGATATACAGCTGGGTATCATCTGCATATTGATGATCCCTCACCCCATGGGAACTGATGATCTCACTCAGCGGTTTCATGTAGATGTTAAATAGGAGAGGTGAAAGCACTGAGCCCTGAGGCACCCCATATTGAAGCCTAGGATTGGATTTCTCACTCTCCAACCACACCGACTTGGTCTGGCCCCTCAGAAATGAGGAAAACCAGGACCACACAGTGCCCTGGATCCCCAATCCTCGGAGCCTTTCCAGAAGGGTACCGTGATCGACGATGTCAAAAGCCACTGAGAGGTCAAGAAAGAGCCATGACGGATGGATGTCCACCATCTCACTCTCTTCAGAGATCATCCACCAGCACGACCAATGCAGTTTCCGTACCATATCCGGGCCTGAATCCTGACTGGAAGAGGTCCAGATAATCCATTTCATTCAGGATCTCCTGTAACTGCCACGCCACTGCCTTCTCCAAAACCTTACCCAGAAAGGGCAGATTGGACACAGGCCGATAATTTGCCATTATTACAGGGTTGAGGGATGGCTTCTTCAGGAGAGGGTGCACCAGAGCATGCTTTAGAGGTCCTGGAACAACACACACATACCAGTGAAGAGTTGCTAATTGCCTTGACCCAACCGCCTGTCACCGTCCTGGTAGATTTAATTAGCCAGACAGGGCATGGATCTAACGCACAGGAAGTGGCATAGACAGCTACCAGGAGCCTGTCCACTTCCTCAGGGACAACTGGATCAAACCAATCCCAGATAACACAGCCAGACTGCACTTCAGTCAATCCCAGCTCTACATTTTCCACGCTGGGATTAAACTTTGAGCGGATCTGAGCGATTTTCTCTGTCAGATAATCAGCAAAAGCCTCAGCCAACCCCTGCCAACCGGGGCTCAACCCCCCTTTACCAAGGAGGGACCTGGTCACCCAGAAAAGGGCCGCTGGGTGATTATCTACAGAGGCAATGAGGGTGGTGAAGTACTGGGGTTTCACCACCTCCCATCTCCACTAGGTAGGCTTTAATAGCAGCTCTAACCAGTGTTTGGTCGGACTCATTCCGAGTCTTCACCCAGTGGTGCTCTTGGTATCTCTTTGCCCGTTTGAGCACCCTCAACTCCTCTGTAAACCATGAGGATGAGCGGTGCCCATGAGCATAGAGAGGCCGTAGTGGAGCGATTACATCCAAGGCTGCTGTCGCCCTCTCGTCCCAGAGGTCAAGAAGCACCTCAGGTGGATTGCATCTCTGGTCGAGAGGAATATCCCCCAGTTCCCTTTGGAATCCATTAGGATCCATCAGTCGCCAGGGGCGGGCCAAATTAAAAGGCTCTACCTCTCTACGGTGAAGCTTCGCCCTCAGAAAGTCCAAAGTCACCAAAAAGTGATCTGACCATGGCACAGGCCTAATGCCTAATTTCTGTAATTTCAGATCACTCTGCCACCACTCTGACAAGAAAACTAGATCCACGATGTGGCCACTGCATCTTGGAAAGCCCTGGTGGCTGCCTGGAACAACACAAGCCCCCCCCCCCATGGTGGTGGAGGCGAAGGTGGTGGCCACGGCATTGCCCCAGAGAACTGCCGGGCTGCCCAGCTGTACCAAGTTCTGTTCCCCACCCGGGGAGGGGCGGGGGGCCTTCAGAGTGGTAGTGGAGGCGGAGGCAACCCCAGTGTGGCCTTTAGAAGCCCACCTGGCCACCCAGTTGAGCAGTGTTCTCCTCCCTGCTCAGAACAGCACAGGGAGCCTACCTGGATGATGGTGGAGGCGGTGGCAGTGGCCCCAGCATGGCCTTTTGAAGCTTGCCGGGCTGCCCAGTTGAGTTCCTTTCCCCAACCGGAACGGCGCGGGGAGCCTGGTCTGTTGTTCTGTTCATGTCTGGAGTGCTCACTTTAGTAGATGAAATTTTATAGAAAATGAGTGACTAGATCCCAGCCTTTAGGGGCTTTCAATCTAGATTGGTGATTCCCAAGCCTCCCCTACTCTTTTTTTTTTTTTGCCTGCCCCACCTAAGCATTTCTAAAATCCTGATGCCCCCACCCCGTGACTTATTATTATTATTATTATTATTATTATTATTATTATTATTATTATTATTATTATTATTATTATTATTATTATTATTATTATTATTATTATTATTATTATTATTATTATTATTATTATTATTATTATTATTAATAATAATAATAATAATAATAATAATAATAATAATAATCATACGTATACCCTGCCCATCTAGGAGATTTTCCTATTCAGGGCAGCTAACAATATTATATTAACTGTATTGTTACAATGTTATATTTATGTTTTAGATTGTAATATTGCATTGCATTTTTTCTTTTTTTCTTTTCCCCTTATGTTTAGATATATTGATTGTATTAACTGTGATAATATATTTATATTTATGTTTCATATTGTAATATTGTTGTTTCACAGAATGTTATATTTGTGTGTTTTCTGTGAGGCGCCCTGAGTCGGTTTTTACTGAGTAGGGTGGCATACAAATAAAATAAATAACAAATAAATAATAATAATAAAACTCACACAATTAAAAACAGTCACACACTTTTTCAAAAAGTGGCATATGTATACACCAGAAACAAAAACTTCAAAAAAAGTGAACTCATTCATATTCACATGGAGGAAACCTAAAAGGCCAGTAACTTGGTCTAACTCATTCTAGAATCGCCCCCCTCACAAATCAGATTGTCCCCCTGTGGGGTGTGTGCCCCATCTTGGAAACCATGGATCTAGACTGTGAAACAGGCAAGAAGAGGTGAAATGACAGGGATAATAAGTCAATTTACATTATATAGGGGATATATCATGAGATTGGCTGAGCACCCGCACCCAAAAAGAGTGATGGATTGGGTGCCACAAGAGAATAAAAGAAAATCAGATAGATCAAAGAAAACATGGAGAGCCACTTTTAGAGAAGATACAGTAATACCTCAGATAATGTTTACCTCGAATAACACTAAAATCGCATAAAGTAATCTGGGGTGGAAAATTGGATCGAATAACGTTAAGGTCCTATGGGATGGATCGGATAACAACCACTAAAGCCTGTGCAGTTACAATGTATCTCTATGGAGCTTTAACATTATCCGATCCATCCCATAGGATTTTAACATGCATCAGATAACACTAAAAATCGGATAACACCAAGACTTGTGGAACCAAGTCTTAGCGTTATCCGAGGTTTTACTGTATGAAGAATACACGTGACTCCTGGGAAGAAGCACCATATGTAGCAGCAAATCAAACTCATTGGAGCCAATTGTTCACCCAATGTGCACCCTTGCATGCAAAGACAGAAGAAGAAGATCGAGGGAAAGGGCCAAGTCATGAGTCTTTGTTCAGCTAGTGACCTTCAGACCTTTGGCAGAAAACATGTTCATCTACATTCAGTATAAATTGCAGTTAAAGGTCAGAAAATAACTCACATGGTTCAATAATTAGGGACTGGAAGTCCTATCTTCACATTACGATTCCCTTTTCGTGGTCATATGGTTTTTCTAAAGCTGTGTCTTTCTTGCATACTGTAGCTCATATTCTCATTTAAAAGTTGTGTTCTGGACATTTCCCAGGCTTCCACTGTCTACTTTTTTTGCTGCAATTATCTGAGTTATTCTCATGTTTTTTCCTAAAAGTGCTTTGGGAGTGTCCCAGAAAGATATCTAAAGACACTGCCATGTTTTTTGTTTTCTATAGATGAGGAAAAATTGGACGAGCGTGCTAAGCTGAGCGTTGCTGCAAAGAGGCTGCTTTTCAAAGTAAGTGCTTTTTTAAAACTCCGAACTTGAAAATGTTGTATTTGGGGGATAGGTTCAATGTACAGTATTCCTTAAGTCCTGGTCTTGCTGGGAGCAGCATCCCCTTAAAGTGGAAGACCACTTTAAGACCCTAATAGGATTTTCACAGTAAGTAAAATATTTAAGGAGTAGTTTGGCTCAAATAGCTAAGATGCTGACTGGAAGGCAGGAAGTCAGCAGTTCAATTCCTGAGTACTGCAGGATGGAATGCACTCCTGTCTTTGCCCCAGCTCCTGCCAACCTAGCAGTTCAAAAGCAAGAAATTGCAAGTAGATAAATAGGGACCACTTTGCCAGGAAGGTAAACAGTGCCTGCCACATGACCACAGAAACGTCTGCAGAAACAGACAGCGCTGGGTCTTCGGTTTTGAAACAGTGATGAGCACTGAACCCCAGAGTCAGATACGACTGGCTTTCAAGCAAGATAAACCTTTACCTTTACTTATCAGTTCCACAGCCCCAGTGAGGTTCCATGGCTGAGCAGAGATTCAAACCCATGTGTCCTGAACCTACTCCATCGCTCTGTTCACTACACCACACTGGGTAGTCTCTTATCATGGTACATCTTGTCATAGTACAGTCCTGTTTTTACCTACAAACAGAGCTCCTTCCTTCCCTCCCAATACGGCTTTATAACATATCTTCATTCTGAGTGTTCATTTGGTTCTAGGAAATGGAAAAATCATTTGATGGACAAAGTATCCCAAAACCACGATCAAGAAACACAGCAGTGGAGAGAAGACTGAGGCGAACGCAGGACCGGTCACGCACACAGCCTATTACAACTGAAGAAGTAGTTATTGCAGCTACGTAAGTCCAGGAAATATTTTGGTCCTGCTGGTCTTTTGGCTTTTTAAATGGAGGTTTAAATTTCTCATCATAATATACATATTATTTAGTAGTTAGAAGAAGATATGATACTTAAGGATACCTTCCTTGACAGTTGACAATAAAATAACTTCAACCTAGAGAGGAAAAACAGTTTTTTGAAGAAGAGCTTAGATTGTGTGTGTTGTGTGTTTTGGTTCATATGGCTAGGGGATTCTTGGAGTAGTGATGCAAAAAAGCAACGTTTTCAAACTCAAGAGAGGGATTAGAGCAAGTGAAACTGCATTAACTGTAATCAGGAAAAATACTTATGAAGCAGTAAATGATGAACATAAATGAGTAATTAGTTGTAGATTTGGCTTAAAGGACAATTTAAAAAATTCTGCTGCAAGCATCCCTATACAATGTAGCTATAGAAACTGTTAGAACTGAAGAAATTTCTAGATTTCTGTATCCTTGCAAAAAAAAAAAAAAGAATTATAATCCTAAATTTTATACATTTCACAACCTCTCTGCAAACTGCGGTTATTTCCGTCTGGTCCTACAACCAAGAACTCAAAAGAAAGATCAATATGAAAATTACTCAAACTTTATGAAAAACCCAATTTGTCCTTGAACATCTTCACTGAAAACCATTTTGGGCGTAGCAATGTAATTTTATAAATAGTTTGTCAAATATCATTAACTGGGGGGAAAGTGCAGATTTGTCATCTTTGTGTAGTTAACACTGTATGCTTTTTCTTAATGCTTTTCTCTTCTCTCTTTCTCCTTGTGAATTTTCCTTCCTTTGGCTATTTTTTTAAAGTGACTCTACCCCTGCCTCATGTACTGTGAATACCCACCCTGTAGTGACAAGAATACCTAATCCCACTGTAGTTAAGAGCACTGTACATCCAACCAGGTACTTGGGTACACAACTTGCATGTTATAAGAAGCACAAAGGGTTATTGGTAGCAAATGCTTTTACAAAAGCAAGCAATTTAAATGCACCAAGCAATTTGAATGAACTTTTGGAGCATTATTTTTAATTTCTTATCAGCTTTTTGTGTTTGACTGAAAAAGCAATCCAGCACTTGGCCTATTGAGTGTTCAATCCAGCAACCTACCCATTTGTGTAAAATGCTGTCTTTTAATTTAGAAACTTTGGCTCTCTGGATGTTGCTGGGCTGCAGCCATAGCCGGTGATGAGGGATCAGTGAGAAATGCACACCATTAACATTTGGAAAGCCAGTTATTCACTCTGTTTCAGTGAGTTCAGTTCTTAGCTATGAAGGCAAAAAGTCCACTTGTCAAGTTATTAGTTAGAACAAGGGGGGAAATTTAGATATGCTCATAGATCCCTTCAACTTTTAAAAACAATTTGCAGAATTATTGGAAGGATGAGAAATTCTGCCATCTATAGGTCTCTCTTTCCTTCGACTCTATCTTACCTAATATATGTAACTGACAGACAAGGGTTATAGTAGACAATATCAGAAAACAGCACTGAAATGCTAATATTTCTTTTGTGACTTCAGCT
Organism: Furcifer pardalis; assembly: GCA_030440675.1. Classification (NCBI taxonomy): domain Eukaryota; kingdom Metazoa; phylum Chordata; class Lepidosauria; order Squamata; family Chamaeleonidae; genus Furcifer; species Furcifer pardalis. The sequence goes on from CP126897.1 coordinate 94,593,451, forward strand.
TTTGTTACCTCTAGCTCATTTTGTCAGGCATTCTTGTTTTCAGTTGCCAGAAGGTACTGGACAGAAGTGATATTTTTGGTATAGGATAGTGATAGTGAACCTTGGCACTCCAGCTATTCTTGAACTTAAATTCCCAGAAGCCAAAGTCTCTGTGAATCCATGCAAATAGGTTTATTGCACGTACGCACAGTAGTTCAAGGACTACTGAAGTTCAAGAACAGCTGCATATCCACAGTAAACCCATTCATGTCAATTCACAGAGATTGGGATTCTGGGAATTGAAGTCCAAGAACAGATCTCTCTAGATCTGAAAAACAGACACACACACACACACCCAAACACCCCAAACATCTTTCAGCTACAGCAATTTCATTTGCATATCTGTTTGGGTTTCTTTTTGCACCTCTGAATCTAGAGGAAATTGTGATCAAAGGCCTTTCCTAATCTCTGATCTTCTAGGCTGCTGCTCAAGCCCTCTGTATATTTTCTGAACTTCTTCCTCTTCCAACCCCCAACAAGATGCTTAGCCCTTATAGAGAAAGTGGAATCAAGGGGTAAAATTAGGGAAGTGAACCTGGAGGACATAAAGTTAGAAGAACAGGATGTGGTTTTGTGATAGGTGCTTTGTCATCTATAGAAAACATATCCTTTGTTCTAAACAGGAGTTAGGCAAAACAAATATTTCCTTAGAAAGGTTCAGCATCTGTTTTGATCCACAAAGGACAGGGACATTAAAAATCCTGTGTTATTCTGGGTCAGAACATTGGTCTGTCTAGGTCCTTGGTCTGCAAATGTGGCTCTCCAGATGTTCTTGGACTTCAATTCCCAGAAGCCCCAATCAGCAGGAGTGCTGACTTGGGCTCCTGGTAATTCAAGAACATCTGGAGAGCCACATTTGCAGACCACTGGTCTAGGTCAATTGGATCACAACTCCAACATCTGGAGATCTCAGTTTGGAAACCACTGGTTTATATTAACTGGCACTTGCTTTCCAGGGTTCCAGATACAGCCTTTCTCAGCTCTTTCTGGAGATGCCAGAAAATTGAAGCTATGACTTCCTGCCTACAAAATATGTGCTTTAGTACTGAGCCGCAGACCTTCCACAAAAGAGAGGAGGCCACCTGTATATCTTGCCTGCGTGTTCCTTTATATGTGCAGATAGTCTTGTACAAGCACCTTGAATATAAGAAATACAGAGAAAAGAAGATACTAATTCAGTTGCGCTGCTGCTACTGGTGCTTTCTTTGTCTGGTGGATCTGTGGTATAGTAAAGAACCTGATGCACACAAAGCTAAATGTAGCCCTTATGGAACTGCTGGCTCCTTCCTTTAATGTGGTGCATGTACCACCCCCACCACCCCCAAATACAGGGTTGATGGTAGTAATGCAAGGGGTAAATATCAGAGTTCTTCTCTCTACACGGATTAGCAAAAATCCTGAAGGTTGTAAAGTTAAGGCCAGATAGGACATTGCAAGCAGCAGATCTTTAAAAGGAGGAACTCCTGCAACATGTTATTTTTGATCCTTGTTGCTGTTTGGTCCATTGGCGTGCAATCTGTACAACTGTGCATTGTGTCCATGTCACAGGTAGAAGTCAGATATCAGTGAAGAAGAGCCTTAGATAATACCTATGATGAGTTTAGTGGATAGACCAACGTTTAAAGAATGTGTCCACTGTTCTGTCCTTATAAGCAGCTTCACCCTGTGTATGGCTGAGCTGATGCCACACTCAAGATATGAGAGCCGTGGTACCTGCACAGATTTTGCAGGACAACATGTGTCTGTCTGCAAATATTGTGGTTTTATAAATGAGGTGCCACTGCTATTGTATGCAGAGTTTGGGAGAGTTTGGTTTTTGGACTACAATTTCCAGGATTTCTGTGCTAGATGGGTATTTAGTGACTGGGGGTTCAGCAAGTCATAGCCCAAAATGGTAACTCTCCTCAGCAATAATTGTATGACAGATCATTCTATAACACAAAGCCAGGCTGTTTGCGCTTGTTGTTGGTTTTATTTTATATTTTCATTTTCTTGTGCTTTGCCTGAAGCTTTTTTGGTTTTTTAAAAATTGTCTTTATGTAATGATTGGAACTGTGAGAAACACAGCATACTAATTCCCAGTTTTACTTTAAAGGTTGCAGGCATCTGCACACCAAAAGACTTCTGCTAAAGAAGAAATAAAAGAAGCCAAAGATGCCCTCCAGCCAGAGGAATCTGGGGAACCAGACTCCTCAACATTAAGCTTGGCAGAAAAGATGGCCTTATTTAACAAATTATCTCAACCAGTAACGAAAATAGTCTCTACAAGAAGCAGAGGAGATATTAGACAAAGGAGATCCAAAGCCCGGTATCAGACTCAGCCTGTCACACTTGGAGAAGTTGAGCAGGTATATGTGCAGAATGTTTTCTTTCTCAATGCTTGGGTAGAAAGTAAATTGACTTTGCCTTTTAGAAGCCAGTTGGGAGAATCAAAAATGGCAACTACTGTTCTAACAGCCCGGTCTTGTGTTATTCAGCAGAACCTGATTATGCTGAGTTGAGTGAGACTCAGTCTTCAATCAGATAAATGTGTTGCCTTGCAGGCTGGCCAGACCCAATGGGCTCATATTCTTTTAGGATCTAAGAGACAATAAGCATTCAGTGGGTGAAGAAACAAAGCTTTATTAGAATGTTCCATAAGCAAAAAATAACAAAGACAGATCAAGAAACAAAAGCAAGAACAAAAGCAAGCTATGCATTTTATTTATTTTATTTATTTAGATTTATTATCCCGCCCTAATCAGGCGAACCTGACTCTAGGCGGCTTACAGAAATTCATAAATTAAAACCTTAAGGTTCATAAATTACTTAAAAGTCAATTAAAAAAGAATTAAACCATGAATTTACAAAAATCTAAAAGATTTAAAAAGGTTAAAAGGTTTAAAAAGATTTTAAAAGTTTAAAAGAGTGAGGGAGGGGTGGCTGTCCCATCATATCAGCCACCCAACATGGGACCCCAAATTCCTGGAGCCCCACACCTGCCCTGCCAGCCAGGTTTTTAGGCCCTTCCGAAAGGGCAGGAGCTCTGTCTGTAGACGTAACTCAGTTGGCAGGAGGTTCCAAAGGGCCGGGGCGGCCACGGAGAAGGCCCTCCTCCTGGTGCTAGAGAGATGCGCCTCTCTAGCCGATGGAATGATAAGAGAGCCTCTCCGATCCGCCCTGGTGGGACGGACAGATGTCCTTGGGACGATGCGGTCTCTTAAGTATCCTGGCCCACTACCATGTAGGGCTTTAAAGGTAATAACTAGCACCTTGAATTGCACCCGGAGACATACTGGCAACCAGTGCAGCTCCCGAAGCAGTGGTGAGGCATGAGCATAACGCCCGCACCCCATCACTACCTGAGCAGCCGCATTCTGGACCAGCTGCAGCCTCCGAATGGCTATGCATACCTAGCATGGACTCCTTCTCTGTCCAAACTCTAGCCCCTGGGAGCCCGAGTTAGGTGGCAGGGATGCTTCTGGTACTTCTGATGTATGGAAGGCTCCAAAGTCTGAGGCTACATCCCCTTTCTTTCATACCTCCAGCCAAAGTGGTGTCTCATCTTTTTTGGCTCTATGCACCTCATTGGGAGGATGTCAAAATTCAACATTGGCCATTTGGCCTAGGCTAATTGGACTCATTTCCAGTCGCTATCAGATAAGAACACAGGAAAGGGTCACCGTGACCTGCTTTATCTCTTCCTTATTTAGTCAGGGATTTTCCTCTCATTAGACATCCCAAGTGCTGGTCCACTTTGTCAGCCAAGAGCATGGATGAGTTCATATATCAGATAATATAAGTATCATAAGCATTTTCTTATGTTGTTGAAGTTTCTGCTGTTTGGATGGACTGCAAATCTGGTATTCATTTCCCTCTGTGACACAAAGCACATTTAAACAAAAAGTAGTGAAGAACTGAACTGATTGATCACAAGATGCAAACAAACCGTCTGATGCTTTCGATCTTGAAAATTCTGTGCAGAAAGGCAGCGGCTGAGATTTAACTGCATCCTTTGCAGAATTTTTTTTCCTCCCTAAGACAGATAGAAAATAGCTTGACTCACAAACAAGAATAACACTTTTGCATTTTATTGTTCTTATATGCAAAAAAAAGACAAGTGGTGCAAATAATCCTATTGGATGCAACCAAGTAGGGAAGTGTCACCATTTTGTATAACTTGCACTACATCCTAAAATAGTCAAAAGTGTTCTTGTTTCGCTCAAGAAAAATGTGTGTTGTTTAATTATAAGTTGTTTATGGAATAGCAACTGATAATGTAGTTTTTCCAGTAGACATTGTGCTGTCACAATAGTTGTGATGGGTGTAGTTGTAGATTGATGGATTTTTTCATACTTAGCGTGGGAACAACTACAAGATATTTGCTATTAATAAATTCACTCCCTCAGCAAATTCACTCCCTCAGCAAACCCAATGTTATTTCCATCCTACGTTGGACCATTGAAATCAATGGAGATTAATATAAACAAGCTTTGGTTATTACAAGTAGACATGGGTTTAGGCCAGATGAAGGAAAGTGTAAGATCATCAATTAATTTAGAATAGATTGAACCAGTGTATGAATTGTGTAATTGGAATTTTAAAGTACCTTATTTGCTGGAGTATAAGACCCACTCCCCCTCCCTTAAAATACACTGAAAAAATGGAATGTATCTTGTACTGCACATAGTGGCCTATAGTGGGCTATTTTGGTAATAACGGGGTGTGTCTTATACTCCAGTGTGTCTAATAACCGGGTGTGTCTTATACTCCGGTGTGTTTTATATGTTGGCAAATACAGTACTTCATGAACACTGTGCATCAATAGAATGCAGACACTGTAAAATACTTTACATTTCCAAAAATATTTTGGTATGCACTGGATTTAAAGTGCAATAAACAATCATTATGTGGCTGGTTATTAAGGATGTGGTTGTGATTTACCAGTTTTGAACCTCTGTCTTGCACCACAGGTACAGAGTGACAGTGGAAAGATTGCCCCTTTGTCACCCACCATTGTAACCTCTGTATCAACAATGGTTTCTGCCTTGTCGCCGATATATAGTAAGGATCTGCACCGGAAGGCAGTAAGAGATGAAACAGTCAGTGAGATCGGCAAGCCTGATTTCAGATACCTCTCATCAGTGGAAAGTGTGGATTCTTCATTAAAAAATATCTTGAAAACCGAGCGCTGGCAGCCTCCCGTGGAAATGAGAGAGAGCAAACAGCAGTCTAGGGAGCGTGAAGAGGCAGAGTCCAAGGGATTTGTAAAACGGGAAGAGAATGGTATTAAAAAACACAGTTCCTTTGAGGAAGAGCCTCTACATCCTGTTTCTGATAAAACAGAAGACTACAACAAAGAGATTAAATATGCATTCCCAAGAAAAAGCAGCATGGAATTGTTTAGCCCACAGCCTCTTTGTGAGCCAGCTGAACAAAAGGAATCTGCCGCCACCAGCATCCTGCATGAGAAACGAGAAGTCAAAGGCCAGCCTTTGGAGGACAGGATGGAGTTTGAGGGAGTCATAACACGACCCGCCCTGCAGAGAGGTAAATGTTTTCCTTCCAACTGTTCATGTCATTAGAGAAACCTTGGTGTCTTCATTGTATGATTGGTAGTCCGTTAATTAAATGATTAAATTGGCATCCATTTATATGTGAATAAAACAGTCACGGAGGAGGAGGAGACTGTTTATAGGCAATGTTTCCTGACAAGTATAACCTCAAGAGGCTTTCTGTTCTCTTTGAGAGGAAGGAGAATGCCTGATTTGGTGGTCATTGTTTTATTAAGTGTTTGTGATAAAAACAATACATGTATATATATATTTTAAAAAATCTGTTTGATTAATTGGTAAATATTTTAAGTCAGTTGATTGCTTGATTGATTAAAGGTTCCTGGCATCAGTGCATGATTTAAAACCTGTTGTAGCTCATTCAGTTAGTAGTACCGTATTTGTGGCTCTTAAAAATATAGTTAGTAGGAATCTCTTTAGGAGGGATCAGCCCATCATCTCTTTCCTAGAACATGCCCTACTGAAAACATGTTTCTGAATGTGGGTTTGTTTAATAACACATGTTTTTCCAAAAGTGTTTGTGTAGAGCAAGTCTCTACACACCCAGTTGGTAATCAAAGTTAACTCTATTCATTTTGGTTGATTTTCATTCAATAAACCGGGGTTCCCAACCTTTTTACTCGGTGGGCCTGACCACGCCCCCCGGACAGCTGAGCGGTTCTGACCACATCCTCGGAAGTGGGCACATTTATAGCCAGTGATGGGATGTAACAGGTTTGTACCAGTTTGCCAGAACCGGTAGTAACTTTCCCCAGTGTCCCGGAGAGCCGGTAGCAGCTTTTGGGGGGAACCACCTTTGGGGCTTACCTTTTCACTAGTTCCCCCACTGCACATGCGCACCAAGCACTTGGTGTGCATGCACATCTACAGTGCTTGGCGCGTATGCACGGCCTCCTTGCTGTCCTCCCAAGTGGGGAGGAGGAAGAGAAGCTGCTAGCCTGAAGCTCCCTATAGCCTGCTCCCCAGGGTAAGTGACTCACCTTTGAATGTGGTGGGTCTGTGTGTATTTTAATGTGTATTTAATACCTTTATCTATATTGACATACTACCACAGTTCCTAAAAAGGCCTGGCAGCCGGTAGGCCTGGCGGCCTAGCTTGGGGTTTTTAAGCAAAGTGGGTTTTAATGTATCATTTATTTATTTTATTTATTTTATTTATTTATGGGTTTGTGTTGTGGGTGGGTGGGTTGAGGTGTGTGTGTGTGCGCTTATTTTTATTTTATTTTATTATTTATTATTATTTGTATTTGGCCCCGCCCACAACATCATGATGTCATGATGTTGGCTCCGCCCATGACATCATGATGTTAGCTCCACCCACACTGTGGAGAAATATTTCTTTTTAAGCCCCCTCATTTTATCTTTTGTCTCTCAATACATTTTAGTTCCCCCACTTTAACTTCTGTTCCCTCTGCTGTTCTATAATGGAGCAGAAATGGTCCTTTTAAGCACTCTCATTTTAACTCTTGTCTCTTGATATATTTTAGTATCCCCATTTTAACGTCTGTTCCTTTTGCTGGTCTATGCTGGTCTTGGACCAGAATAAAGATTTGAACTTTGAGATTTTTCAGTATTTCTGTAGGTAGATGGTGTTGCTCTAGATAAGGAAGTAATGTAACATTTTTCAGGAGTCCCCATCACCCCAGTAATTTATTTCACTTGATTATGGTTGTTTCCTAAACTGCTTTACATTTTTAAAATGATGTGTCTTTCTGGGAAACTTTTAGATTGTTTTCCTACCTAAACCAAGTTCTGCCTGTCTATCGTCGTTTCATCCTCTGGCATCAAAAGAATGTTTGTGTGCTTTAAAAACATATCTCATAACATTAGGTTTTATTCCACTGTGAATTAAAGTCAAAGACACATTTAAAAGTACAGCTTTCAATCAGCTTTTTAAAAGAAACAAATCCACTACACTGCAGTATTCTTTTCAATGTTCATGTTTTATATTGCTCAGGGAAGATGATATCATTAGCTGGATAAATCAGTGAATTAGGTATCTGGCTGTAGAGCCAAAGGTTATTTGATTCCCCATTGTGCCTCTCAGGAGATGAGCCAGCTGTGTGACATTGAGCAAGCTGCACAGTCCCAGTGGTAGCAAATCTATAACACATGTGCCAGAGGGGGCACTCAGAGCCCTCTCTATGGCCACATGCACTGTTGCCCCAGCACAGAGTTCTGCCCAATGGGATTGCTTCCTCCCTCCCCCAGCACAGATTTCACCCCATCCCTCTGCCCAGCAGCCCCCAGTGGGAGTGCTTCCTCCCTCCCCTGTTAGCAGGTGACTCACATGCGGCGTAAGGGTGTGGGCACTGACAGCAGTTTGGATACTCGGTCTCTAAAAGGTTCGCCATCACTGCCCTAGAAGAAGGGAATGGTAAACCACTTCTGAGTTACTCTGTACCTAGAAACCCCTTGAAAAGCATTGCCAAGAGTCAAAATTGACTTCGTGGCACAGTTATTATTAGTAGGGATGTAATGAACAGTCACAAATTCCCTTGTCCTCAAGAAAGAAGAGTCGTTGGCAAAAAAAATAAATGTTTGACATATTTAGACATCCTGGCTGCTAAAAATACCTAGGCTTCCTTTTATAATAAATTGATCTATGAGAACAAAAAGTTCAGCAATTTTTTCCATACTCAGAGAAAAAATGGATTTTTTTGCAGAGGGTGATGGTGTTTTTCCTTGTTTTGTTTTGTTTTAATTTTTTGCAGCAAGAAATACTGATTTTTTAAAAAGTCTTGATGTGTGTGAAAAATGCACAAAAATGTTCATAATCTCAGTCAGAAGATTTCTTTCAAATTTCTGGTTCTTAGTTGTGACAATGAAGTAACTGAAGACTTACATCTCTAGTCTCTAGCAATCCTGTTTATCTGAAACAGTGTAGAAAATAGTTTTGTAGTTTCCTTGTAGAGAAACAGCCTCTCACTTAGAATATTGATGTTCATATCTAAAACTCAAGAACTTTATAGCTATCTTGGTTTGAACTGTCAGACACAACACCTTAAAGAGTTTTTGCTTTATGGCAAGAATAACATACTTGAGGGTATACAAAAGCAAAACTAAATCAGAAGATGGAGTAAGGAGCTCACTGGGAAAAGTACATCATTAAAGGAGGATATAGCTGAAGATCCCAATCTCCCCTATGGCACTTGGAGGACCCTGAATAGGCTGAGGTTTGGAATCCATAAATGCAAGACCAACATGCTCAAGTGGCAAATGCAAGACCAACATGCTCAATGACACATGGTGTTAATGTGGAGAGACACAGAGTCCAGCCCATTTATTGGTCTGCTGATTGCTGCCAGAGACATGCACCCATGAGGACTTGGGTTTGGGCAATGACAAAGTGAAGAAAGTGGCTTCATTTTGGCAGTCAAGGGTTTGTTTGATCAGGACATGAATGAAGTCTCTTTAAGGGTCCTGTGGGAAATCTTACTAGCTGAATCACTCAATGAGTTTGGTATCAGCTGCAGAGATTGGGAGTTTAATTCCACACTTTCCATCCAAGAAGAAGAACTAATCTGTGCAGCTGTGAGCAAGCTGCATGGCCTCATAAGCCCCCAGAAGAAGAGAATGGTGAAACAATTCTGAGTACTCTATAACTCAAAAATCCTAGAAAAGATTAACATAAGTGAGAATTGACTTGACAAAACATACTTATTATTACAGCTAGAGAAGACTCTGAATGGAAGAATCTACCTCTGTCCCTCTACCTTTACCTGCTCTGTTCTTTCCCAGCACTGTTAGAAACAGTAATCTCATATGGCAATGATGGCTAACCTTGGCACTCCAGGTGCTCTTGGACTTCAATTCCCAGAAGCCCAAGTCAACACACCTGTTGATTAGGGCTTGTGGGAAATGAAGTTCAAGAACACCTGGACACCAAGGTTAACCATCACTGTCATATGGTATCATTGGCAAGAAGGTTGACTAGTGCTCTTTATAAATTTGAAAGCAAGATATTGCAATTGCCACTTCAGTGGGCAGGTAAAAAGTGATCTATGCACTCTGGTATCTAGTCATGCCTGCCACATGTCCACGGAAACATCTACAGAGGCAGACAGCACTGGCCCTTTGACTATGAACAGAGATGAGCACTGACCCTTAGAGTTGGATATGACTGGCTTTTGAACAAGGGTGACCTTTTTACTATTATTGCATTGGAAAGTGTGCATTGGTGCAGTGGTTAAACTGCTGTACTGCAGCCAAAACATTGTGAGTTCAATCCCAATAGGGATCTAGGTTGACTCAGCTTTCCATTCTCTTGAGGTCAGTAAAATGAGTACCCAGCATGTTGGGGCAAAATGCTAATTACCTTGTGAACTGGCCAGAGAGTGCACTAAGAACTATGGGGTGGTATATAAGTATCATTGCTAAATTTCTAAATAAAAACGTCGGTGTATAAGGTGCATCGGAGTATATTACCAAAATAGCCCACTATAGGCCACTATATGTAGTACAAGATGCAGTCCATTTTTCCAGTATATTTTATGGTGGGAGAGTGGGTCTTATACGCCAACAAATAAGGTACTGTATGTGCTTTTATTAGTTTATCTAGTCCAGGAGTTCTCCGTCTTTTTAAGCCGGGGTCACGCTCCCTCAGACATCTTGTGGGGCCAAATAGCCATTTTCCCCTTCCTCCACTACATGGCACTTTGTGGTGTGGTGGAGGTGGGAGGCACATGAAATGGTGCTGTGGGCCCATGGGCCGCAGGTTGAGAATCTTTTATCTAGTCACACAACAGTATAACAACATTATGTTATAGTTTGTAAAGCAAGAACCAATCATGGTAATATTTGTGACCTGGGGAGTAATAATTCATGGCAGTTCTACAACAAACAAAAATTTACCTGAACAGCATGTTAGGAAGGATTTTTATTTTATTGCATTTTTAAATAGTTAAACACTAATCCCGAATCTCTCCCCCTCAGAGCATGATGAGCCAATTTCAGAACTTGTGGGAACAACAGAAACAAAGAATTTTCTTCAGTCTGTGGCTGTGGGATCTTGTAGGCTGCAGGAAACCTCTGAGTCATTAGAAGAAAAATTGGAGTCCAGAGAGAGCAAAGCAGAAACCACGGAGGACACCCTTGACACTCCCAGCAAAACTATGTCGATCAAAGAAAGGTAAATAATCAGTTATTTCTGAAAAGTGTGTTCTTTCCCTCTTTTAGAACAGAAAGATTTGGTACAGCGTGGATTTTCTCAATGCCTTAAAAAAAATTAAAAAGCTTTAAAAAAAAATAATTATTATTAAACAGAAGAAAGCTTTACATTCTTAGCGAAATAATAAAATGAGAAGTTCATTTTATTATTTTCCACCACACCAGGAAATTGTCTTTGCTAATTTGGTAAGTCAAAATGAAAGTGTAAAGGCTAGTCTGCCATCCACTTTCTATTTTAATTCTTCTGTTAAACATCTGAATAAGTTAAGCTTTGCAAAGAGTTCTTCAAGCAATAACTTGTTATATGTGTGGCTGTGGGTATACTATGATCAAAATATACCAGTCAGTCAGTGGTGGGCAGAGCCTACATCGTGGGTGGAGCCTATGTCATGGGCGGAGCCTATGTCATGGGTGATCTAGTAATCCCTGCCATATGGCCATGTATACATCTGCAAACACAGGCAGCACTGGCTCTTTGGCTGTCAATGGAGATGAGCACCGCACCTTAGAGTCGGATATGACTGGCTTTTGAGCAAGGGAGACCTTGAACCACTTGCAGGGACAAAACCTGATGTCAAATTTGAATATCAACCAGGGATCTTCTGTTATTAGGTGAAGGTTGCCCTTGCTCAAAAGCCAGTCATTACCAACTCTAGGGTTCAGTGCTCATCTCTGTTTATGGCCAAAGAGCCAGTGGACTTGATCCACAAAAGCTCACATTAAAATACAGCAGTTAGTCTTTAAGGTGCCACAACGTTTTTGTCTTTTTGTTTTGTTTACTCTGATATGCTTGCACAGAATAATTTTTTTTAAATGGTAGCTGTGTTAGGCTGGGCTGGGCAGGGCAGGGAGGTGGACATGGCCACCCAAATTTCGCTAACACCCCCACCCACCTGAAGGCCACCCAATTTTTGCACCCCCCTGCCCGAACGCCACCCAATTTTGCCACACACACACACACACACACACACACACACACACACACACACACACACACACACACACACACACACACACACACACACACACACACACACACACACACACACACACACACACACACACACACTGCCCAGGGAAGGGGTGCAAACCTGTTACTGCCCACCACTGCAGTCAGTATATGCAGCATTCAGAATGTTTGGGAATGTGCATGGTCTCAGTGATATGAAAAGGGGCATGAATGCATAGAGACAGTGCCTGGTTTATAATTAGTTAATTTACATGGGCTATAAACTATGATTATCAGGTCTGGATGTAAAAATGTTCCTGTTAACTTTTAAAATAGAGAATACACCCAATTCATGGTTTACATGATTTTCAATGATGTGCAAATAATCTTATTCCTCTTCCTTGACTCCCACCACCACCCAAAAAAAAGAATTGTCTGTGAGTTTATAGCAAAGTGGACAGCCCACCCAGGCAATTCTTCAACCTGTACAAAACAAATTTCAGCTGAAGGTGAAGGATTGCCACTTACAACCCCTCCAGGCATGGAAATTATTAGGGCAAGGAAAAAGAGCTCTTTTGGAGCCTCCCACCCCAAGTGCTGTAGAAGAGTTGTACAAAATAAGAAGGGAGTTCCAGTCAGTTCTGGTATCAGTTAGACCCGGGGTGGCCAACCTTGGTGCTCCAGCTGTTCTTGGACTTTAATTACCAGAAGCCCAAGTGATCAGAGCGTCTGGGAATTGAAGTCCAAGAACACATGGAGTGCCAAGATTGGCCACCCCTGACTTAGAGCAGTACAACCTATGGCAGGTCCCAAGAGTGAAAAATTAGCTCATAGGCCCACCAGGCTTGCCTACCTCTATCCTGCCTAATAAACATAGTGATATCATCCTTTCAATTAACTTCATTAAAAAAAAAACTTGTTCACTCTCTATATTAGGAGTTTTCAACCTTTTTAAGGCTAGGGCCGAGTCATGTTCCCTCAGACAGCTTCGGGAGCCAGACAGCCATTTTGCCCTTCTTCCACCACATGGCACTTCCAGATGTGGTGGAAGCGGGGGACACATGAAATGGCAACACGGGCAATAGGTTGAGAATCCCTGCTCTATATTATTGGAAAGGTTAGCTTGAAGTAACTTGTTCCCCCAGTGTCTGCAAGGAATGGATACGTGGTGAGTTCAGAATCTGGACTAGCTATCAGTGCAGGAATTCATGAAAGATGCATATTGCATCAACTGTACCAAATGCAAGGGAGACTCTACTATGGCATGTGTTTAAAGGAGTGGCATGCCAGCCACCTGTTTGAAGGAGGAACTAAAAAAAAAGTGACCATGCAATGATGAAAGGGAATGTTAGACCTATTACCTTGTTGATCTGCCACATAATCTCTGGCTATCTCCATGGACTGTTGATTAAGCATGTTTACACACAAAAAAGAATAATGGAGAGCATAACTAGAAAGGAGGTAGCACCATGAAGATTTTTTCCCCTTGCAGTGATGTCATATGTCTTACAGCTTTATTGATGAGTATTGAGGAAATACTCAGCTTTGTGTAATGTAGACAATTCTACTAGAAAGGCTGAGGTCAAGATTCAGATCTATCTGTAGGGATGCAGATGGGGTCAGTTTTATTCCAGCTCTAACACATGTGGGTACACAGAATAACATAAACAAAAATATAAAGTCCCTATTCCAGGATGTATACAATATAATTTTGGTGGGAAGACTGGGTGGTTCAGGATGGCTAAATGAATGGTTTCTACATATCAGCTAGTTGGAATAGGAGAGAGAAAGTGTGTGTGTGTGTGTGTGTGTGTGTGTGTGTGTGTGTGTGTGTGTGTGTGTGTGTGTGTGTGTGTGTGTGTGTGTGTGTGTGTGTGTGTGTGTGTGTGTGTGTTGAAGAGTAAAATATGGGTTGCATTTTATTATCTCATTGTTTGTTTATACATTTGCGAATATTTTGTATAGTGACTGAATTAGTGTTTACTTAAGGACTGAGTTGAAAGTCACGCAGAGGTCAATTGTAGTATCTTTGTTGTCATATATTGTTTGGTTGCTGGATTTATGGTTTTGATGTGCATGCTTGTTTGTTTCTTTAGCATTTTGGGCTTAATTTTTGGGAAGGAAACACACAATAGAAATACATGGTGAAGAAGCAGGATGTTGTGTGGAACTGTAGAAAAATTAACCCACGCACATACTTAGGCTTACTTCCAGTAGAAGAAGGATATTGTACTGACTAGTTAAGCCAATAATCTCACTGAAATGGTAGAATTTAGTTTTAAGGATAGGACAGAGAGTGGGTACAAACCTGTTTTTTTCTAAATTAAGGTGTGCTCTCTATATTCTTCAGTCTTGCTTTGAAAGTGGCATTCTACTGCCAGTACTACTTTCAAGCAAGACCATCTCAAGATATTTTGCTGCTGCCTAGGGACTGCCTTGGGACTGTGGTGGCTCAAGTAGTTAAGACGCTAACTAGAAGGTTGGCAGGTCAGGAGTTCAAGACCCAAGTACTGCACAACAAAATGAGCTCCCGTCTCTGTCCCAGCTCCTGCCAACCTAGCAGTTTGAAAGCAAGATATTGCAAGTGGATAAATAGGTACCATTTCAGTGGGAAGGTAAACAGCGCTCCGTGCACTCCGGTGTCTAGGCATGTCTGCCACATGTCCACAGAAATGTCTGCAAATGCAGACAGCGGTGGCTCTTTGGCTATAAACAGAGATGAGCACTGAACCCTAGAGTTGGATACGACTGGCTTTCAAACAAGGATAACCTTTACCTAGGTAGTGCACCAAAGCTGTATCTTCATCGCCATACTTACAGAAATGCTTCTCTTATGTATTAAAGAAATGCTTCTCTTATGTATTAAAGCACACACCAAAGTACTGTACGCGCATGACTGCTACAGTCACTGTGTCATCCAGAGAAGCTGGGAATATGGAATTTATTTGCTCGCCACCAAGATGGTCAGGCTGCTGCAAAGAGTGGGAAAGGTGTCAGCACTTAACTAGCCTTGTGCAAGCCAGAGAAGTAGCAGGCACAAGCAAAAGCTGCACAGTTCTACCTCATTCCTTGTGCCACCCCATTCACCCTGACCAAACACAAAGGAAACCAGAGTATGCCATTATACTTTTAAGCAACAGTTTTCTAGCCAAAGGGAGACATGAGGCATTTGCACATTTCATAAGCCATGTATTGGAATGAACTGAATATGAGAGGTTCTAGTTTTAGCGCTCATGGACAAAATGAACTGAGGCAAATACCCTTTGCTGGTAGGTAGCAATGATGCTAAGCCAGGGGTGCCCAAACTATGGCCCGGGGGCCATCCCCAGACACCAATTCATCTTGCCCACAAAGCCCTTGTCGCTCCTGGAAGTGGAAGTAAAACACTGAACCACATGACTGGCACCCCTGTGCTAAGCCAAAGGGCAATAACCATGATAATGAATTATTGTATTTTTCTTACATTTAAATGACAGGAAACTGTGTCTGTATGCCTTACCATATACAGTATTTCCATTTTAGAGCTAGGGAAAAGTAAGGCTCGGAATAACAATTTGCTTGGGGACGGCTTGCATTTGAGCACATTTTCACCTGTGCTGCTTCCACTTACTGAGCACTTTTCCAACCAGCCTTTTTGCTTAGTTATTTGATTAATGAGATTGTTGAAGCTTTTACACTTCAAAGCAATGCAAGACTAACAGGTTTAATTTGTAAGGCTCCGTACTTAGTATAGAACTAAATATTTAAATATTGCAACCTGTAACATGCCTTATTGTGTTGAAAACTGCTGAAGTCTGGGGATTTTTATTTTATTTATTTATTTTTGCAGGAATTCTGACAGAATGAGTGTAAAGGCTACTGATAAAGATTGGTGAGAATGGTCAATTTTAAGAGAAGGAGGTTGTTTTGGGGGGGAAGCTTTCATTAATAAAGGGAAGGAAGAATGTGGCTATAAATCTGGGTGGTAGCTAAGGAACAGAATCACACACACATGTTGGAAGGAGAACAAATAAGAGGCATTAGAAGGGACTGGCAGTACCCTTCAGGAATCACCCTTCGCAGTTGAAAATAAGGGAATTCTCTAGTATCATATCTCGTTTGGAGAACAGACAGATTTGAGAAGGAAGTGGTGCAGATTGAGGAGGTTGAACTTTTGCAGCAGAGTGTCTTTTGCTGAAAAGTTGCATCCTACACCTCCTAACAGCCATAAAATAAAGCATCAGCATGTGCTGAGAGTATGTTCAGAATGCTTTCCCTAGAAATATCGGTGGAAGACTGCAGCATTGTCTTCTACATACATTTAAAAGAGCATGTGTTAAGAATGACTGCTGCATCTTACAGGCATTCTCTCCCACCCCACCCCCTATTAACAAATGGCACAACTAAACTGTATCCCATCCAACTAAATTGAGAACTCCACTGGTTTTCATCTACCCAGAACTCCACTTCTGCCTCTCCCAATTTTGCTGCATGCAAAATTTAGGTTTCCTCTTTATAGTTTCCAAAAGTCTTTCCGTCCCCTTGTTAAAATTTAGGTGAGCCTTCCTTCCAGCTCAGTCCATAAGTTACCTTGCCCATCAACAGTTCCTCGTGGTGAACCAAACTTCAGGACCTGGACCTAATCAGTTTTGGAATTTGCGAAGAATTAAAATGCCAGGGCCTCTAAATTGTGCCCATGACCTCACACCCGTCAGCCTCCATATTTTATAAAATAGGAAATGAGGAGCAACCTGGAGGCACTATATTAAAATAGGCAACATCATGAACTAAGATTTATTTCAATGGGGAGAAACGAAGGGGAAACAGCTCAGATGGGGGCACAGTTTCAAAATCAGCACAATAAGAGGGGATTGAATCCAGTGACTGAATTACACACAGGTGAGTGTTCAAAGCCTCTCAAGCTGGCATCTCTCTCTGGTGCAAGTCTCAGGCTTCGCTCTGTAAGATCCAATGGTGGTGGCTGCTCTTTCCCTCTACAGTCTTTTCATTGGGGCTTGTTCATGTTCCCTGTCTCTGCATAGCCACCCTGTTCTCTTTCCAGCCTTCTGATCTTCTCAAAATCTCCTCAGCCCAACCAGCTCTTTTGACTCAGAAGAGGCTGTGCTTGCTCCAGCCATCCTACAGGAGGTTGGAGAATAAAAGGTTATCATGATACTGATGGTGACAAAAATCACCTTCATTCTGGTCATTGTTGTAAGCATGTCTGATGTCCCAGATTATGTTTTTCAGAAGAATATAGAAATTTCCAAAAGAGTGTGTTAGTTGTCTGTTAGTAGTCTCTTCTTCCTCTTCCTCAAGTGCCATATCCTATTTGGAATATTGGCTATCCTCATGGTGATGAGCCATGAAGATTGTCCTGGGGACAATATAGTGTGGTGACCTTTCATTTGCCTTCTGCATTGCAACATGACACCCGTACCATTGATCCAGCTCCATGATCCACTTTCTGGTTCTGAGCCCTTTGGCACACAAAGTCCTCCTCAGCTCTGAGCCAGTATTGATGAAGCTGCTGCCCTCCATCAAGATGGATTCAAGTGGGATTTAACCCACTTGGGGACCATCACCCTTCCCAATAGACTTCACCATCCAAGGCTGTTACTCCTCAGGGTTTGTCAGGTTAGTTAAACACTGCCTGATGATCAGCAATGAGTCGCTGGCAGTAGGGTCTACTCTATTTCCATAGCAGGGTAACCTGGCCAGGCCAGGCCAGGCCAGGCCAGATAGATAGATAGATAGACAGACAGACAGACAGACAGACAGAAAGATGGACAGACAGACAGTCTGGCCAGTAGTCTCTTGAGAGTTTTTTTTAAAGGTAATTATCACTACTACCTTGTTTGGTTGCGTAAGAGCAATCACACAACCTAATATGCCTGTTTTGCAGGTTGTGTGTCTGTTCATTCTCCAGTTACAGAATTGATTGTGGGATGGATAACAAGCAAAAAGGAAAAGCATGTTCTGTATACTGTTGCCCTTACAAGTGCAACTTTGCTCAATAGAATTTGGGCCAGAGTCTCATGACCCTTTGCCAGAAATCCTGTTGCTTAAGGCAACATGATTTCTCTTATGCAAGTGTAAAGTCACAGTAAATTTTTGGCCAGCAGCCCCCCCACACACACACACACACGCACACGCACATACACATGAAATGTTTGTAGACTGTAGCACGGCATACTTTTTAAGAAGTGACCTTCAGTCCATGAAAGCTTAGACTAAATAAACCTCCTTAATCTTTAAGGTACCACAGTTCTCTTCATTGCTTTTGCAGCAAAATGAAAACATGGGAATTTCTTCTGCAAGGATCTTGCAATCTAAATTTTGATGGGGAATATAGCTTTTGGTCAACAGGAGTAAAGTCAGCATTAAAGACAGCATCAGATGCACATGCATAAAGAAGAATGAGAATGATTATGCAGAGATATAATGTGTCCATAGGACCGGCACTGAAATACCTTTTGTGGCTTTTCTGAACTGGATATTATTACTAATATCCAGTAAACTAGTGTCTGAGGTGTGAAAAAGCTGTTGATGCTATCTTGTTCTCTAGGGGGACAGTCCAGGAAGACTAACTAAGCCATGCTTCCTTAGTACTGTAACCTCCCATGTGTTGTTCCAGCTGGTCACAATTAGCAGTTCCTGTTTGCCAGTGGATAGCATGAGCAGTGATCACTTATCATTTCTTGCAGCTGTTTTCTTTTTCCCCTTTGCCTGGTCAACCAACCTATCATCTGCTTTCAATGCAGTTCCACTGCTTCCTGGGAGCCCAGTGTCTACCTATGAGCTTGCTCTGGCTTCCTCTGTATCCAGTCAATCCCATCTTCTACAAATTTCAATTTTACTGTTTGGCTTGAGTTGTAATGGTTTCTGTATGGAGTAATTGGCTGTCTTTTAGACCATGGGTTCCCAACTTATGTGCCGTAGGCTGGACCTGGCCAGTGGCGTCATTTCATGTGGCCCACCACTACCACACCTGAAAGTGCCATGTGTGGTTTCTTTTAATGTACAGGGTGGCCACTTCAAAATGACCACCCCCATCATGCAAGCAGGGCAAAGTGGTCATCCAGACCCTCAGCTGTCTGAGAGCTCATGATCCGGCCTGTAGCTTGGAAAGGTTGGGAATCCCTGTCTTAGGCATAGCAGGGCCCCTTGTTTAAGAGGGTTCAAAAGCATTTTGCAGTCTTTAAGGAATGTACTTATTTGAGGGCATTTTGGCATGTGAGGTAATTTGAAAGCTTTCTTTACTGCACAATCATATTTTCTACAGGGGTCAAACCAATTGTATCTAATATTTATTTATTTTGACTTATGTCAGAATGTAAAATGTGTGTGACAGATCACTTTTAAAGTAACTGTTTAACTTACTGTCACATTTACCAGAAGGCTGAGATTTGGGAACATCCCTCATCCATCTAGTCTGTGATCCATTAGATGTGCATAAGAATTTCTTTACAGAGGAACTAACCCAATTCAGTATTGTTTGCATTTATTGGCAGTAGTTCTCAAAAATTGCAGACATACAATTTTACCATCTCTACCTGGAGATGGCAAGGAATGAACCCAGGATTTTTGCTTGTATAGTACATGTTCTACTGTTGAACTATAACCCCCTCTCTATTTAAAAATACCCAAACATTTTCCCTGTAGTATGGACAAAAGTTCCTTGAAGTATAGAAAACTGATGCTGAAAATCTAGAGTATTCTTACTTAGTATGGTGGTGTTTGGATTTTGTCCCTTTTCCTTCACTTTTAGGCTTGCTCTCCTGAAGAAAAGTGGTGAAGAAGATTGGAAAAACAGGCTGAACAAAAAGCAGGACACTGCCCGGGTAACAGTTATTGAGCGTGCCCCCCAGCTGCAAGACATGGATCAGCTGTTTACCAAGAAGGTAAAGTTGACCCTCTTTGGGAGATATATTTCTCTGGAAAACATTTCCGCATTGCACGTGCCTCAAACAAGACAAGCATGCATATCTTGGAGTTGCAGCTTCCACTTGTGACATGGCATTCAACCTGACCAATGTTTAAACTTAAAACTCTATGTAGTTTATCTTTTTAGGCTTCAAGGATGTTAACTGAGATTGAGCAGAGGAGGTGTTCTGGTCCTGTTGACAAGAAGTTTAATTCTTTGAGGGCAATTGTTTGGCATTGCATTGTAAAACTCTAGTTGATTAAGGCTCAGAATTAAAGGCACATTTTTTGTCTTCAATTTGAATTTTGGGTAGTCAGTGTAATTTTGGGTTGTAAAAGATTAAAATAGCATTGTTACATAAGCTGTAATTTGATTTTTTTGTACCTTTAGTATCTCAAGGATTATTTAGTATTTATACTAAGATGCAAATAATATGAAAATTTGTTACAATTTAGTTGATTCAATGTATTCATTGAGAAGCATGTAACCGACTGTGAACATATCCCTCTTCAACCTTTATTTTGTTATATACTGTAACACTAAATGGTTCAAGTTCCTCTAAACTTTGCTGCTGAAAGAAATACTGCTTTTAAAAAGTTAACTCTAGTTAAAAGATTCTAAACTTTGATCCAGTTTGCTGGTGATATAGAACTTCTCGAAGGGTTGTGCAACAATTAAGAATGTCTGTACATAGCCCTGTACTTGGTTGAGATTTTTTGATGACTACGAAGATCAAGGATGTTTGATTAGGTACAGAAAGGAAGGCTGTCTAGGGAGTTATTGTCAGTTTGACCTTAATGGAGTGAGGAGCCATGGTAGATGTCCAGCAGCAGTTAATGCAGGGGTCCTCAGCCATTTTAAGCAGGGGGCCAGTTCACATTCCTCAGACTGTTTAGGGGCTGGACTGGTGGTCCTGCTGGTGGGGGAGTGGTGCGGGCTTGGAGTGGTCTGGCAGCCAGACCACCCTGAGCCACCTACTACTACCCACACACACCATTGCTGGTGACCACCCCGAGCCACCCACCACCCCACACTGCTTCCCTGCTTACTAGCCTGGAGGAGCTGCATGGCATGAATGAAGGAGGGGTCCAGACTGTTCTTTCTCGGACTCAGCCAGAGCAGCCCCCAGGAAAGACACGGGCAGCCATGTGAATCCACCGGGAAAGTCATGCTCGGCCAGAGCGGCCCCTGGGAAAGACATGGAGGCTTGGCTTGGCTTGGCTTGGCTTGGTGCATCCCTAATGACATTCTGCAGCAGGGCAGATGTTGTAAGCCTTACAACATCTGCCCTGCTACTGTGCGCTTTTAGGGACACACCAAGCCAAACGGAGGGGACAGGGGTTGAGGAAGCAGCTGCGGCAGAAGCAGTGGCTGGAACAAGGGTGTGGACTGGATTATTTGGTGCCATGGACCAGATCTGGCCCATGGGCCATAGGTTGAGTATCCCTGAATTAACATATCAGCACTAGCCCTGATCTGAAAGAGAATGAAAGGGGGTGAGGCTGTCCCAGTAAAAGCTTCATATGCTAATTTTAGTACAAATGCGAATTTATAATAATTATGGACCAGAATCCTGTTACCAATTTATACTTATTGAAGGGGAATCAAGTCTTGGCAATAACCATTGCCTGGTTAATAAGCTGTAATTTGTCTCCAAGATTTACACAGTTTCTTTGTACAGATATAAATCAACAATAAGATTCTAACCAGCTCACTTCTAATCCAAAGGAAATGCAGTACATCCCAGAATAGTGTACAGATGCCCTGTGTGGTTGCTTAGTCTGCTGTCTAAGTACCAATTGCTCATTAGCAAATTCAGGATCTCAGGTGGTAAAAACATGACCAGCCCTGTAGAGCCAGCAAAGAATCTATAGTCCAAACCTGTGCTTAGTTGATAAATATCAATAAAGAGCTTTGACACATTTGCATGAAATAATATATCTATATATGCAATAGAAAAGCAAAATTTTGTTCAGGGTGTTTTTTTTTAAATACAAAAAATTGCAAGTTACCTTGACTGAAATGGCATTTCATTTGAATTTTCCCGTTGTTCTCTAGCCTTACATTCCAAACAAAATTTGTGTGGGAATGTTATGGCTTTATTTTAAGATGGCAGCATTCAACTCCTCAAAGGTCTTCTTTCATTCAGTATATTCAGACTAGCGTCTCTTGGATAGTTTATAAATGACTCTATTATTTCTAGTGCCGATGGAAACTGCATGAGCTGCTAAATACTGGATCGTGCTCTGGTGCTGTATAGATGTTTTATACTGAGAATGGTTCAGGAAACAAGCAATACTATGGCTGGTTTTCCTGTTTGCATACAAATTGAATATACTGTGGATCATCTGCTGATTCATGTCATAAGTAGTATCAGAACCTCTGGCTTATTTTATTTGGTATGATTTGCATGTGCTTCCCCTCTGCAACATGCAGCAGCAACCTGTAACACTCCTAAATATTAACGATGCTTTTGTAAAATTGCATATCTGCATAATGGAGTGAAACTTCAATGCCTGGGGCTAATGATATGACTCCAGCCAAATGCTTAAACAAATGTTAGATAACTTGCTTCTAGCTTATGTGTTTATTTTTCAAGAATTAAAACCTTTACTGACAGACCAGGGCAATAGAGGTCTTTCAGAAAGTGTATAAAACAGCAAAACTTTGGCTTCCTTTCAGACAGCACCATAAAACAAATACACATGGAATAAATATCAGTCAAGAAACATAGCAAAATGGAAGTAAATTAATAATACATTTTAACAACACAACAACACAAAAACATTGTGGCACCTTAAAGACTAATTGCTATATTTTAATTAATGTGAACTTTCATGGATCAATTCCACTTCCACAGACCAGGAAGGAAGGATGTTTTAAATTGATGGCCCTAATAGCTAGATGCTCTGTTAAACAAAAATATAATAGGCATCTCAGAAAACAAAACAAAACAAAATAAACAAAATAAAATAAAATAAAAAACACAGTAGCACTTTAAAGACTAACTGCTATATTTTTATTGTTAGCTTTCGTGGATCAAGTCCACTTCATCAGACAAAGAATGAAACTTACAGACATGTTCTTTATATACCAAATTTAGGGGCTCGACGGGAGAAGGGTTGTGGTCAAGCAAGATGACAGACAAGCAAGCACAAGAATGCAGTTTCACCCAGCCATTAGCAACAATAGATTATTCAGATAAACTTGTGCTTGCTTGTCTGTCATCTTGCTTGACACCAACCCTTCTCCCGTCGAGCCCCTGAATTTGGTATATAAAGAACAAAGTGTTACTGTGTTTTTATTTTATTTTATTTTGTTTGTTTTGTTTTGTTTTCTGAGATGCCTCAACCACAGACTAACACGGCTACTATTCCAAAAAATACTATGAGTTGACATTGAAATGCATCTGCATATCAATATGCACAAATTTGCGCAAATCACTGTAGCCCTATCCTCAGTGTAAATCAAAATAGTATAAAACTTATTGGCATTCTTTCATGGGAAGTATGGTCAGTGGAATGTAATATCTTGTATTTACATGTGAACCTTCATGGTGCCAAAATAGGCATTAATAGGTATGTAGGGATTATTATTTTTTCACATCTGTTCAGGTAATGAGGCTCAACATTGGTAAGAACATTTCCTGGATTAGAACATCTTTTATATTTTCTTTAGCGTCTTTAGCCTAGCAACCTTTGAAATCCACTGTATTTATCAGATAAAATTATAATAAACTCAGTACATTTATATTGTAGCTAAACCTCAAAATATCTTCAAATTCCATTTCCCTTTCTATTCATTCTGCTTTTCCTTTGCATTTTTGTAATCATACCCTGAAAAGCTCAAATGTTGTTTCTTACTGAAAAGCACACATTTGTTTCACAACCAGTTTGGTGCTCCAGATTATTCAGTGAGTGCTAAATCGGACAAGAGGTACATTATGCCTGCAAAAGGAGTTTGAGATGCATTTTATCCCAGCCAGAAAAAAAACTCCTGCAAAAATATGTCCTTTCAATCTCTTGTACTGAAAGGTTTAAAATGATATTCTCAAATATTCACAGACAGAAATAATCTCTTACATGTAGAGACATCATGCTTTTCTTGGAGTTCAATTCCCAGAAGCGCAAGTCTTTGTGAATCCACACGAATGGGTTTACTGGCACTCCAGCTGTTCTTGGAGTTCAGTGCCCAGAAGCCCAAGTCCCCGTGAATCCACACGAATGGGTTTACAGTAAACCCACTTGTGTGGATTCACAGGGTCTTGGGCTTCTGGGCATTGAGCTCCAAGAACAGCTGGAGTGCCAAGGTTTGCCATCACTGGCTTAGAGTTATTCTTACATCAAGTGTTGACTTTCAACATTGGGGGTGACAGATGTAGCATAGGTCTAGCCACTAGAAGGCAGCCTGCTTTCCTCGCAGAATTTAAGCTTTCACTGTGTGCAGCAATTACAATTTTTAATCAGCCTGAGAGCAATTGGAATGTGAGCTACTTTCTGTGGCTGCACCTTTTTGTCTCTCCCTGCAATGTCTCCTGTTTGTTTTAGCCTGTAGGAAGGAGGAGGAGGAGGAGGTACAAATGATAATGCCATGTCTAAGCTGCTTTGGGTAAGCCTGACTCTAATACATAGAGGTTATTTTAGGCAGTTGGCTCAGGTTCTCTGTTTCTAGATGTGGTCAGCATTTCTAGTCATATTTTTGCTCTGTTTATGGCACTGGCTGCATTAAAATGACAACTTGGGACAACTCTTTTTCTCAATAGCAACTCAGAACCCGTCAGCCCAGTGTGGCTCATGGGATTTTGGTAAATGTAAACAAAAAAAGTTAACTTTTCTGAGTTGTGATAATGAGCTTGGCAGCAATAGACCTTTGTTTCGCATTGCCAGGTGAAAGCTTTGCTAATTGTGGCTAATGGACATCAAAGGTGCTCTCTACTTAGGCTTCCAAGAGTACTTTCTTACCAATAACCTTTTTAATCTTTGCACCAGAGTGTAGCTTCATTAAACATAACACATTGGTGTGCTTGTGTTTCAAGTATTACAGCATATTGTCTGCAAGAATAATGTTTTGAATCCATTACTTTGAAAACAGGCATAAACTTTTTAACAGAAAATAATCTTTCCCCTTTTATGTCCCTTCTCTTTTTATCTGGCATACCATTTTCAGGTCTTTCTCATTCTGTCCTGTGCTTCTGCCCCCACATCTGTAGGAACCTGTCTATGCTACTACTTATTCTCCTGCTATAGCTGCTGCCCATAAACTTCTTCCCTTTGCACCTATTAATCAGGTGAGCAAATCTTGCACACACTAAACAGGTCTTGCAATGATTTGTTGAGTAGTAGTTCGTGGAGAGAAGATATCCTTGGATCACTCTCCTTTTTTATCCCTGAATATTTTCCCCGAGTCTCCTTTGTACCTTTATGCTTAGAAATTCAGAATTGCTGTGTGCCACTGTATATTTTTGTCCTGTGTATGTAGCTAAACAATAATGTTTTTCTTTCAAATTTGGTATTTTAAAAATAAATTGTTGTTATGCACTATCAAGTCATGGTTTATGACAAACACTAATAATGTTTTCAAGCTATGTGAGATGTACAAGAAGTACCACACTGTTGCTGGTTTCCATGATCAAGTAGAGATTTGAACTGGGTCTCCTAAGTCCCAGTCTAAACACATCTTTCTCTAAACTGCAGTGGTTTCCCATAGGCTGTATGCATCCTAAGCATGATGATGATGATGATGATGATGATGATGATAATGATGAAATAAAATCTGTCATTAGATTCACAGTCAAAGACTGGTATAAAATTAACAGTTCAAGTCCTAATCAAGTAGCTAAGAACTGTTAAGGTAACATCTGAATATTTAGACCAGTGTTTCCCAAATGCTGGTGTTTGGACTTCAATTCCCAGAAGCTTAAGTCAATTCCCCAAAGCACTAATCAGTCAATATCCTGGCTTAGGCTTCTGGGAACTGAAGTCCAAACACCAGCATTTGGGAAACACTGATTTAGACAGTTCTTAGTAAAGTTTTTTGTAGAGTTAGGATGTTCAAGTCCAATAAATCTAACATTTCCAAATATCTAGGGAGTCCTTTAGATATTGTTCCAAGGGCTTCAATAACTTTGGGTACAACAACAGATTTCTTCTTCCATATATATTCAAGTCAATTTGGCAAATTTAGTGTCCTAGCAGAAAAAAACAAAGACAATCTTGTCAGCCTGAGGCCTGACAACCCTAGATCAAAAGCATAAACTAGAGTTGTCATATCAATGTTGTTGTTCAGTCGCACAGTCGAATCTGACCCTTTGCGATCCCATGGACCACCACACTCCAGGTTCCTCTGTTATCTGCCATCCTCTGTACCCCACCCAGATCTATGCCCACTGTATCAATGATACCATCTAGCCATCTCATCCTCTGCCTCCACCTTCTCCTTTTGCCTTCAATCTTTCCCAGCACCAGGGCCTTTTCCAGTGAGTCCTCCCTTCTCATTTGGTGGCCAAAGCACTTGAGCTTCCAAGGAAGCACTTGAGCTTCCAAGGAGCAATCATGGTCGATTTACTTTAGAATGGACTGATTTGATCTCTTTGCAGTCCAGGTGACTCTCAAAAGTCTTCTCCAGCACCACAGTTCAAACGTGTCTAT
Organism: Furcifer pardalis; assembly: GCA_030440675.1. Taxonomy (NCBI): domain Eukaryota; kingdom Metazoa; phylum Chordata; class Lepidosauria; order Squamata; family Chamaeleonidae; genus Furcifer; species Furcifer pardalis. Next base: position 94,619,713 of record CP126897.1, read on the forward strand.
TCTTCTGCGCTCAGCCTTTCTTACGGTCCAGCTCTCACAGCCATACATTACTACTTGCTTTAACTGTGCAGACTTTTGTTGGCAGGGTGATGTCTCTACTTTTTATTATGCAGCCTAGGTTTGCAATAGCTTGCCTCAAAATAAGTAAGTGTCTTTTTATTTCATGGCTGCAGTCACTGTCAATGCATCTATCCAAATAAAAAATTTAGAAGGCAGCACACTGGAGAAGCCAACATCTGTGACAGCAATTAGATTTCAATGCAATGTTTTGTACTGCCTCAGGAAATGGTATGTTCTCTAGCTTAGGGATACCATGATGATCCACAATGGCTGTTTCATGCACATTCTTAGTACACTAGTACCCCGAATAACGTTATGACTTGGTTCCACAAGTCCCGTCGTTATTCGGTTTTTAACGTTGTGCGATACATTGAACACACAATGTTTAAAAAAGCCCTGTTTCCCTGGAGGCTGCAGGAAGCGAGAACATCGGGATTTGAATCCTGACATTTTGGCTTGCTGCTGCCTCCAGGGAGGTGGGAGAACTTTGGAAACAGCTTGGAGCGGGTTTCCCCACCTCCCTGGACCCGGCAGGGGGGGGGGGGTCAGAGACCCCAAAATTGGTAAAAAAAACGGACTTTTTTTTACCAATTTTGGGGGCTCTGACCCCCCCGCCGGGTCCAGGGAGGTGTGGGGACCTGATCCAAGGTGTTTCTGGGCTTCCCCGACGTCCTGAGCCAGTGCAGCAAGCCAGAATGTCAGGATTCGAACTCTGACATTCTGGCTTGCTACACTGGCTCAGGACGTCGGGGAAGCTCAGAAAAAGCTTGGATCGTGTCTGCCCACCTCCCTGGACCCGGCGGGGGGGTCAGAAACCCCCAAATTGGTAAAAAAAAATGGACTTTTTTTTAAACCAATTTTGGGGTGTCTGACCCCCCCGCTGGGTCCAGGGAGGTGTGGGGACCCGATCCAAGGTGTTTCTGGGCTTCCCCGACGTCCTGAGCCAGTGCAGCAAGCCAGAATGTCGGGATTCGAACTCTGACATTCTGGCTTGCTGCACTGGCTCAGGACGTCGGGGAAGCCCAGAACACCTCCAGAGAGATCAGAGGGCCCTATCTACAGCTGCAGGGTGGCTGGGGAAGCTGACGGGGACTCCCTGTCGGCTTCCCTAGCCACCCGTCCATGCCTCCGCAGCTGTGGGGTGGCTGGGTAAGCCGATGGGGGAGCCCCCCGTCAGCTTTCCAGCCTCCCCACCCCTGCCTCCGTAGCTGCAGGGTGGCTGGGAAGCTGAACGGAGAACCCCGTTCAGCTTTCCAGCCGCCCTGCTGCTAAGAACGACTGTATCGTATAACGTTAAAAATCGTGTTATTCGATACAAGATTTTCCCGAAAATCTTGTAACATTATGCGGTTTTCACGCTATACGGTACTCGCGTTATACGGGGTATTACTGTAATTTAGTTTCAAAATGGTTTTGCTTAGTTTAGCTTTGATACTGGGCGTTGGTTTCTGAGCTGCTTTTCAGCTTTGTTTTTCTATCTGATACAGCAAAACCTCAGATAATGCTAAAACTTAGTTCCACAAGTCTTGGTGTTATCCGATTTTCAGTGTTATCTGATCCATGTTAAAATCCTATGGGATGGATCGGATAACGTTAAAGCTCCATAGAGATACATTGTAACCACACAGGCTTTAGCAGTTGTTATCCGATCCATCCCAAAGGACCTTAACGTTATTCAGTCTAATTCTCCTCCCAAGATTACTTAATGTTATGCGATTTTAGCGTTATCCAATCCAATCGTTATCTGGTATTTTACTGTACTTTAATTTTCTCCTCTTAAGGTCGGTAATGCTAGTTTGAGAGAGTCAAGTCCCCTGGTCTTTTAAAGTGACCCTTGTAGATGGAAATGGGCCTTCATAGAAAAATATTATTTCTTTCTCTCTCCCCCCTCCTTTTTTTTTTTTTTTTGGCTTATTTCCAAATCAAAGGATTCAAAAGTGTCCTGTTCTGGTGTTGAGCTAATATAGGAATTGCTTTTGAACTGAAAAAAATTGGTTCACTACGCATCATTTTGAAGAATTTGCTAGTTCAGGAAAAGAGACAAATGTTAGTATAGTAAGGACCAAAAGGTGCCTTCATTTTGGCAGTTTCACATCTGCCCTTGATATGGAAGAAAAGACAGGGAGGAATCAATCCCTTGAATATTGGAATGAATTCTGCTTCTCGTCAGGTTGCTTGGTCCATGAGACACAGTATATGTAGGAGGCAAGATACTCTAGATTAAAATTGTGCTACATTTCTTCAGAATATGTTTTTGTTTAAATAAAAGTGTGATACACAGTGCTTTTAAAGGTTGTGCAATGGAGAGGCATACCAGCCCTGACTGTTTTGAGGTTCTTCGAGAATATCTACCGGTATAAATACACAAATTACAGGCATACTTATTTTGAGAATTAATGGTCAGGGAGCACATTTAATGGGCTAGCACACATTATAGTAGAGTATTTAATGGTTCATATTCATACAAATTCTTAAATACTTCCTTTTGTCAGAATAATAAGCATACTTCCCTTGTAGTCCCATTTCCTCCCCTTTGATAATGATTTATACCTGAACTAATATTTTATGTGAATGTCACCACTCTTCTAGCAGTAAATAAAGACGTTTTAGAGCAAATGTTTAGCACTTAGGAAAACTGATCTCTACTACTCAACTCATGCAGTGATCTACAGTTACATTTTATATTTATTCATTATAAATAAGGCATAGCCTTATCTCCAAATTGATTGACCGTATGAGCACTCCTCCTATATTCATTATAAAACAGATTTATAGATACATAAAACCAAAGGGAGAGTAGGAAACATTTCTTCTCTGCCATATCACCTAAAAGCGGAGTTAGGTGTTTTGCTTCTGAATTGAAAACTGCCCTGTACAGACTTGATTCTCTTAGGAGAAGTTGCCATTGTTGTTATTAAAGAGAGATACTACAGTAGGATTAGCCATGAATGGAAAATGTGGAGTAGCTATCCAAGCCAGTCACGTAGCCATGTCAAATACCTTGATGGATAAGATAAAATGCCTTCCCATGGCTGCACATTTTCCCAGAGCAGTTAATTCATTAGCCAGCAGACTACTTGTGAAATGTATTTGCTACCTTGGATGTGTCAAAAGCTGATTTCAAAAGCTAGAGCAGCAAGAGAGACCTACTTTGTTATGTGCGTTTTTGTAATCTGCTGTCCATGTGCATGTAGAACTCTTGGGGTTACTTGAGGTGAAATGACTATATAATATAAATGACTACTTAGAAGAAGAAAGAGTTCTATTGTGCCGTTTTTGTTTTGGAGCACAAAAAGGCAGATGAAAGCCCTATGCTTTGTTTTAAAGAATAGTCTTTTTTCCCCTTGAAGCCTGCTAGGAGAAGGGGCTGCAGTGGTTAGGAAGCTCATTTTGTTAGCTGGAAGGCCAACAAGTTGGCAGTTCGAGACCTAGGTACTGCATGATGGATTGAGCACCTGTCTCTGTCCCAGCTCTTGGGGACATAAAAGGAGCCTCATTCAGGGGTGGAGGCAGAAAGTGGAAGGGTCATTTAAAATAAACAGAGACCATGTGGTTCCTGTCCCTGTCCTAGTCTGCCAGTTATTCCCTTCTCCTGCCATGGTGTATACTCTCTGCTGCATAGTAATGTCATAGAGAAAGCAGTTAGTAAAGTTTGGGTGTATAACTTTGCAAGTTTCTGTGTGTTTCAAAAGCAAAGCAGTAAGACCTTCCCAAAGAGGCTCGTTATAGCATAATGATGTGCAAAAACATTTTAAATGGCCTCATGATACAGATATTATGTTTCCTTGGTATGTTTCACAAGCAAACTTAATTTTGAGCAATATCATAGATTGAACTTCATTCTTCCTATCAGTGGTTGCAACTGTAAACTTGGCTACTTTGGATGGCTGTTGAAGAAGTTAATTAAATCAAGAACAACCACAAAAAATGAATTGTATGCAGCACCATCTGTCTCTAGTGTTGCTCTCTTAAAATGTATAATGAAAAAAGTACATGGAACATTGCCCTGGATTAATTCTGCAATTAAAGCAAAGCAGGCGAGGCTGAAGAAGTATTGTCAGTAAATGTTGTTCAACAATAGCACAATAACTTCTTCCTTTTGTGCTATATCCAATTTCGAACATTGACGATCATCTTGGCAATCAGCCATGAAGAGTGTCCTACCAAATGAAAAAAGTCAGAATGTAGGCATTGGCCAAAGTCTTGTTGATTATCATAGTAAATCACATTAGAGGAGGCCTATTGAATCAATGGAGATTCAGTTTGTCAAGTCCCATTGCTTCAAATGGGCCTATAGAACCATGACTTACAATGCTAAAGTTACCCATTTAAATAAATGAAATGTACAGATGACTTGACTCACCGAATCCCCATTTATTCAGTGGCCCTATTCTAGTTCATCTTACCATACTAAGCAACAAGATTTTGACCTTTGGAACAGGTAATATATTTAAATATTCAGGGTTTGTTTGTTTAATTTTAGTTTGTTGTACCATATAATGCTCACTTTTGACTTGTTAACATCTTCTGTTTGAAAAAGCAGAAGATGCCAGATGCCTGTGAGAGTCAGATGACAATTGAAGAAAGAAAGCAATTGATAAGTGTTCGAGAAGAAGCTTGGAAGGCAAGGGGTAAAGGAGCATCCAATGATTCCACCCAATTCACTGTAGCTGGCAGAATGGTCAAAAAAGGTCAGTAAATTATTCATCCTTTATGTCTGCTCCCCTCCCCTTTGTTTAATGTTACTAGCAAAGAAAACGAGCATGGGAATATTTGCCAAAGAACATTCAATTTCATTAATATCAGTAAATTGTTTGTTTTTATTTTTTCCTCCATTATTTGTTTAGCCATTTCCATTATTTTGAAAGCTTACAAGGACAATTAAGTTCCAAATATGTTCTCACTTTAAACAATTAGAACATTTTAGAATTAAAATCAAAGTCTGTTTATATAAGAACAGAGTGTTCTGTTGACATCATTTTAGGTTCATCAAATTGCATAGTTGTTGTCAGTTCCAACTCGTATCTGAGAATGATTTTTTTCCTGAAGCAGGAAAAATGCCATTGGCATGAATTTGTTTCAGGTGGATCCCAGCTTGCCATGAAGTGACCCACACACTATGATCACAGAGCCATTTCCTGTGGCATGTATGAAATCAGACATGCAGGATTTAACACCAGGACTGCAATGGACTGCAGCAGCCTTGAGGATATTATCAAGGTGCACCTTCACAGCCAGTCCATCTATCATGGCTTCTTCTGCCTCCATGACTGTTGGGGAATCAGAGTTCCTCTGCTCATTTTGCCTTTGGGCCCAATATGATGGTTTCCAGTGGCATTTCTTCCACTGAGGGGGCCATCACCCCACCTAAAGGGGCTCATCTGCCCCTAGTCGTTGGCCTCTTTAGGGAGTCAGGTTATTTACCACTGCCCAACATTCGACGTTGGATCGCTGGCTGTATGGTCTACTCCATTTCTGTTATTGCATTGTAGTGGTGTTTAAGAAATGCCTTTAGGAAATGTTTTTAAATTTTCTGATTAGCATTGGTGGTTTTGGTTACTGATGCATTTAAACATAAAGTCAAGAAGTTGAATAGTTTTGGAAAGTGTTGTTTTTTCAGTTCTTGGAAAATTGTCAGGGATTTCTCAATGAAAAGAGCATTAAAGATGGGGAAGCTTTCCTGGAAGGTAGCAATTGTTCTCAGAAGAGTGTTGGCAATCCTGTGGTATGCATGGTAATGGTTCCCACCTGGTAAGCTTATGATCTGTGGGAATGGAATATATGTTCTGTCAAAAGCATGCCAACAAACCTTTGCAACATGCTGGGATTCCATGTTAGCTTTGCAAAGGCCCCTTCCTAGACAGTGGAAGCTGCTTCCCCATGGTCATAAAAGAGATTGCAAAGCCTTTAATGACAGGGCGAGGGAGATAAATTCCCAGTTAAAACATTTAGACATATGAGTTTGGCAAATGTTAAAGCATCTGTTGTGAAGTATGATATTGACAATCTGTTGGTTTTGCAGGTTTGGCATCCCCTACTGCTATCACACCAGTTGCATCTCCTTTCTGCAGCAGATTGAAATCAACAACACCTATCTCAAAACCTCTGGAAGGTAAGTATTAAAAAAAGATTCAGATAGAACAAATATGATCCTTTCTTTTTTTAAAAAAAATTATTTAATCTCTATGACATTTTTCTTTTTCATTTTGTTTTAGAGATTGAAGCAAAGCCAGATATGCATTTAGAATCAGATATGAAGCTGGATAAACTGGAGACTTTCCTGGGAAGGCTGAACAACAAAAGTACAGTACAGTAAAACATCGCATATAGAGTGTCTTGCTTAGAGAGTAACTCGCTTAAAGAGCAGAATTTTCTCCGAATGGTCGCTTCACTTAACAAATAAAACCAACCAAAAACTCGCTTAATAAATAAGTCGGAGTTCACAATCCCCTCCCCCCACACACACACCAGAAGTCACAATTGGTCATTTACAATGGTGTTTCACTTAAAGAGCAAACTCGTTTAAAGAGCAATCCTGTAGAACGCATTATGCTCTTTAAGCGAGATACAACTGGATGTAACATTTTAAGAAGGCTATCTGTGTTAGTTTATATTGCTTTGCTTAATATGTTGATGATACAGTTTTATTCTCCAAGACAAAAAAGTACTATTAGAGACTTTATTTGTAGTATGCAGCACTTGGGTCTCGAGCTGTTGACCTGCTGACTTTCCAGTCATCAATTTCAGAATCTTAACCACTAAGCCACCGCAGTCCCATGAATTCTCTAGTCCCCTTTTAAAAGCTACCAAAGCCGTTAAAATTGTCTAAAAGTGTTCCTTCATATCTTTTATGCTTATACAGGGGGCTAATTCTAGTTTCATGTGGGCAGTGAATTTACTACAAGGTTTAGCCTAAATTTTACAAGTACTCTTTAAAACGCTGAACTTGTTTTGATCTAAAACCTGGAGCAAATTCCCCACCCCTGAAAAACTGGAATTAACAACCTGCATTTCAAATGAACTATTGGTAGTACATGTCCACTACTACGCAGCCGTTCTTATGTCTTCGATATATCATGGTAAAATTCTATAGTGTTTTGACGGAGCAGAACCCAAATTAAAATGTTTGTACTGTTGGTAGAAATTAAAATTCAGGCAAAGATCTAACTAATATTGTTACTGATAAAGTTTTCCCCTTCTTATAGTGGGCGGAATGCAAGAAACAGTGCTGACAGTGACAGCAAAATCTGTGAAAGAAGTAATGAAGTTGGATGATGATGAAACCTTTTCTAAATTTTACCGCTGCATGGATTACCCCGCTCCTTCATTACCTTTAGAACTAGATGAAGACTTTGATGCTATATTTGATCCTGATGCACCAAAGTGAGCACTTTGACTTACCTACCTGGGGAGGAAGACAACTGTTTGTACCACCTTGAGATGACTGGGTAGGAGGTAAAGGTATAGGTTGCCCTTGCTCAAAAGTCAGTCGTATCCAACTCTAGGGCTCAGTGCTCATCTCTGTTTATAGCCAAAGAGCCAGTGCTGTCTGCATCTGCAGATGCTTCCGTTGACATGTGGCAGGCATGACTAGACACTGGAGTGCACGGATCAATATTTACTTTCTCACCGAAATGGTACCTATTTATCTACTTGCGATTTCTTGCTTTTGAACTGCTAGGCTGGTATGAGTGGGGACAGAGACGGAAGCTCACTCCGTTATGCAGCACTTGGGTCTCAAACTGCTGACCTGCCAACCTTCCAGTCCTCAAGTTCAGCATCTTAACCACTGGTAGGAAGTTGGCTATATATATAACAAGTAAATAAATAGCAGCTCTATAACCTCTGGGTGTTGGTTGATAAATTAAGAGGTAGAGGTTGTTTACACTATGTGACATATGACACACACTGTTTCAGTGTGAACTTATGAAGTGGAGGTTTAAGTGTGCAGATCTTTTGCTTCTCAGGTTGATTTCTTCAGTAGCTGAGCACAAGCGTGCCGTGAGACCCACACGCAGAGTCCAGGCTTCTAGAAACCCTTTAAAAATGCTAGCAGCAAGAGACGATATTCTTCATGAGTACACGGAGCAAAGGCTAAATGTAGCATTCATGGAGTCCAAACGGATGAAAGTTGAAAAAAGTAAGTTTGATTTCTCAGGACCACCTTTGATACGTAGCTGTCTACAAGCAATTTCCATGCAGTTTTATTATGGGATTCAGGGTTTAGAAAAGCTTTGAGAAATAAATGTACAGTACTGTCAGTTCATCCCCTAAGAATATACTGTGGATCTGTTCAGATAATCTAAGACCAATAACCATGATCTGTCTATCATAGAAAGAAAAAGAAACCATACACCAGCATTCTCCGTCTTCCTTCTTTGTGCACAAAACGTTCACGCTGGTACCATTGCATTTAACCAACAGTTTCCCCAAACTACATTTTTGTTTCATACACTGTTTAAGTTAGAAGATATTGAATCTCTGTTTTAGGTTGAGAGTTAGAAGATATTGAATCTCTGTTTTAGGTTGAGATGTAATGGGAAACATTGGTTTAAACAAGCCAGGGTGACAATGACAAGGTTAGACATGTAATGGGAAGAGCAAAGCAAAGAAATTTCATTTATGGTTGTTTTCATCTTACTAAGACTAAGTTTTTGTAATTTAAAAAATTAGTATTAGTATCACCTTAAGAAGCCCACCCCACCCCAAATATACATTTTTTGGTCATTCGCAGAATGCTGCATGCAAAGGGAAAGTGTTGCCACTCATCAACATGGATGTCATGGCAGCTATGCATTATAGGATAATCTAACATTTCATGTAAATGCATGTTCCTTATTATTATTGTTGTTTATATAATGGAGGGAGGGAGAATAAACACTTCATTGTTTGGGCAACTGCTGTCACACCTGGATCCCATGCAACATTTGGATGACTATTGTGCAAAATTCATGTTTGAAAGGATTCTTATATTTGGTTCTGCTGCTCTAAATGCATATATAAAAAATGAAACTTAAATGTTAAATGTTTCATTATTATTATTTTCACTATAATCTTGAAATTTTCCTCTTGGAAATGTTAGATTCTTCAGAGTAGTGAGTAATTTGAGCTCAACCTGTTTTTGTGTTGTCTCTTTCAGCAGCAACAACAAAATAAAACAAAAGAGCTGGAAATGAACCATGCATGACAAAAAAAACCTAAATAAAATATGGAAATGAAACATAATGTAGTTTCTTTGTTGTTTTTTTGTGTGTGGCTTTTTTTTCTTTCTTTCTCTTTCCTTTTTCTTTCTTTCTGTCTTTGTTTTACTCCATCTGTCTTAAGTGTCTGCAAACTCAAATTTCTCAGAAGTAGCACTTGCTGGCTTAGCAAGTAAGGAGAACTTCAGCAATGTTAGCCTCCGTAGTGTCAATCTAACAGAACAGAACTCAAACAACAGTGCAGTGCCATATAAGAAGCTGATGCTCTTGCAGATCAAAGGTATGTGAAAAAAGCTATTAAAATGTTCCTTTTTTTCTTTCAAAACTGACACAAATGCAGTTACTGCATCTGCATTGTGGGAATTGCTGTTATCTGCAGTGTGGGGCTCAACAAAGATGGGACAGTATTGCCAACTTCAGTACTTCCCCATGGTGGGCAGCAACAACCTCCATATACTGGGAGAGCTTCCAAAATAGAAAGTAGCCAAAATGTTATATGACTATTCATTCTAGATCAGAGCTAGAGTTAACCAACCTTGTCTTCCATGAATTTGTCTAATTCCCTTTTAAGAGTGGTGAACATTGGTAGCTCTCATCACCTCTTGTGTAAGATAAAGATAAAGCCAGTCATATTTGACTCTAGGTTGTGGTGTTCATCTTCATCTGCAGACATTTCTACACACAGAACACTGTTAACTTTCCTGCTGAATCAGTACCTATTTATCTACTTGCAATTTCTTGCTTTTGAACTGCTAGTTTGGCAAGAGGTGGGACAGAGATGGGTGATTACTCTGTACAGCACACAGGTCTCAAAATGCTGACCTTCTGACCTTCCAGTAGTCAATTTCAACATCTTAACCACTAAGCCACCTCTTGTGTACAACCATACTAAAAACTCCTCTCATCACACACCCTTTTGATTTTTGAGAAGCCCTCATACCTGTTCACCCCAGTTTATAGTTTAGAAATGAACACAAAAACTTAAAAAATAATATCTCTATCACAGTCATTTGTATGAGCTGATGAAAATGTTTTTTCTTTCTTTATGAAAGTCTCATTTATTGCCTCTACCAAATTTCTTCATATACACCTACTCACAATCATTGTTTCTGTACAAAATTCCATTTTTAATTTGCATGCTATGTAAAGTACTTTTGTCTTGTCACTTCCGAAGTTCCCCTCATTCAGATTTAAAGCATGATCTTTGGTTCTAGTATTATGAGACTTTTTCACAACATGCATCATTTGATGTCTATCTGTCTTACACCCCATTGTCCATACCTTTTCAAATGAACTCTCCCCAGTAATTTTAATATTCTTCATAAGAAACTGTTCCACAAGGCAATTTTGTTTCTTTTGCACGTGAACCCACTACAATTCATTCCCCATCTCTTGCATAAAATTGACTTTGGAAGAGTATGACATTATCTGTCTGTGAGGAGGTTTCTTTCTGGGGGGAAACTGACCTTGAACGTTGACTCCATTATATATTTAAAGGAATGAAATTAGTCTGGATTTTCTCTTCACTGCATAGGAAGAAGGCATGTACAGACAAGATTAGTGGAACCAAGGGCTACATCATTAAACAGTGGTGATTGTTTCCTGTTACTTACTCCCCTTTATTGCTTCCTGTGGGTAGGAGAGTTTGCAAATGTCATCGAAAAAGCAAAGGTAAGTGATCCAAACTATGCAGTTAACTAGAACCCTATTTACTTCCATATAATGGTGTTTTGAAGCAGATCAGCCATGGACAGAGCACAGAATACAAAGCAACATGTAAGGATGATACCAGACCTAATACAGAACAAATTAAATATGATGAGTATGTCCTTCCCAAACTATTGTGATAATTGTAAAATCGTCCAGTTGAGCTTATATAATAAAGGGGGAGAATTCAGTTTATAGCCCTATCTTTTTTGTAAGAGCACACATTAATAATCTACACACAGAGAGAGAGAGAGAGCACAATTAAAAGCACAAAGTAGAGATGTCCTCAGTCCACCATGATGGTGAACCATGGCACTCCAGGTGTTCTTGGACATCAATTCCCAGAAGCCCTGATCAGTAGGAGTGTTGACTTGGGCTTCTGGAAATTGAAGTCCAAGAATACCTGGAATGCCAAGGTTCACCATCAAGGAGCTAGAAGATGACTAAAAAAGCACAAATGTAAATTACTAAAAACCAAGAAATCACAAAACACATGAAAAGCAGGAAGATAGAATAGCTCAATCATGTAAGGAGAAATAAAAGAGACAGGCTTTTACAGCTGGTCATTCAACTAAAATATTAGTGCATCAAGGAGAAGAACATTTTGGCTGAAAAAGAAAACCTAACACCATTGTTCAGAGGTGCCACATTCAAAGACAAGGTAGCCAAGAAGACACTTAATCCCTCGTGCGAGAAGAACAATAGCAACAACAACAACAAAACCACAATTATTTAAAGTACACTAGTACCCCGGATAACGTTATGACTTGGTTCCACAAGTCATGTCGTTATCTGGTTTTTAGTGTTGTCCGGGGTATACACCGAACAATGCTAAAAAACATTGGGCGCGCTGGCGCGCGCGCGTCAAACACAGTTTGGGGAGGATACGGAGATTTTCTCTGTATCCTCCCCAAGCCGCGTTTGACAGGAGTATGGGGGCCCATACCCTTTCCAAACATCGGGCGGGCTGGTGCGCGCGGGTCAAACACGGTTTGGGTAGGATACGGAGATTTTCTCCGTATCCTCCCCAAGCCGCGTTTGACAGGCGCATGCCTTCACGGTGTTTGGAAAAGGTATGGGGGCCCATACCCTTAACAAACATTGGGCGGGCTGGAGCGTGCGTATCAAACGCGGTTTGGGTAGGATACGGAGATTTTCTCCGTATCCTCCCTAAGCCGCGTTTGACACGCGCGCGCCTGCATGGTGTTTGGAAAGTGTATGGGGGCCCATACCCTTTCCAAACATCCGGCGGGCTGGCGCGCGCATGTCAAACGCAGTTTGGGGAGGATACGGAGATTTTCTCTGTATCCTCCCCAAGCCGCGTTTGACAGGCACGCGCCTGCACGGTGTTTGGAAAGGGTATGGGTGCCCGTACCCTTTCCAAACATCTGGCGGGCTGGCGCGTGCGTGTCAGAGGGGGTTTGGGTAGGGTACGGGGAAGATCTCTGTACCCTCCCCAAACCCCGTTTGACACGCGCGTGCCCGCATAGTGTTTGGAAAGGGTACGGGGCCCTGGGGAGTGTTTGGCCCTGGGGAGTGTGTGTTGGATTGTACCGGATAACGCTAAAAATTGCGTTACCCAATACAAGATTTTTCCAAAAATCTTGCATCTTTATGCGGTTTTAGCACTATTCGGTACAATTGTTATCCGGGATATTACTGTAATAAAATAATCTGCTAAAATACAATAAAAGCAATGCAAACAAGCAACTTTAGAAGATATATCTATGTAAAAGTATTTTAAAAGGCTCTGTGTAATAGAATGTATTTTTGGCATATAAAAATTAGTTGGATAAATCCTGATTTGAATAGAGCCAGGGAGTCTGCATGTATCTGATACAGTTTCCATGTTAAATATCATTTGTCTGATGGAATTAGCAGAAGACGCCAGTTCTTTTCTTTTCTTCTGAACTGAGCAATTGTCCTGCCAGTTTAAGCAACTCTATTCATCTAATCATGTTTCATTTCTTAGGCTTCAGAACTTGCAACTTTAATTCAGACAAAGAGAGAACTTGGCTGCCGAGCTCCTTATGTTCAGACCATAGAGGAAGGAATAAATACTCACACGCATGCAGCCAAAGACTTCTGGAAACTCCTGGGTGGCCAAACCAGTTACCAATGTAAGGAAGCCATTTTTTCCATCTCTATTTGTCTGTCATTAAAAAAAAACCCTCTTGTTGCTTCTTCCAAATTTTAATGCCTGTGCTAGGTTTCTAATGTTTTTATTTTTGTTTGTTTGAAGCGGCCGGAAGACCAGAGGAAGATGAGATGTATGAAGCTGCTATAATAGAAACAAACTGCATTTACCGACTGATTGATGATAAGCTTATTCCTGATGATGACTACTGGGGAAAGATGCCAAAGTGTACACTGTTAAATTCAAAAGAGGTATAAGAAGTAGAATTTCAAAGTTCAATGGAAGCTCCTTAAAAATACATAATACAAACACTTCATTTTCATTTCCTGGATACATTTCTCCTTAGAACTCAGTTGAGAAAAAACTGACCTTGTATGTGTCCTACAATGAATTAGGCAAATTTATTGGCTTGGTTTTGCTAGCACTGTAAGCTCCATACAACTTCAAGCAGGGTAGCCCTTTCAGCATATGTGAACGATCACATCATCATATAGGACAGTGATGGCAAACGTTGGCATTCCAGCTGTTCTTGAACTTCCAGAAGCTCAAGTCTCTGGAAAGCCACACAAATGTAAACCCATTCTTGTGGGCTTCTGGGAATTGAAGTTCCAGAACAGCTTGAGTGCCAAGGTTCACCATTACAGATATAGGAAGTGCAGGAGCCAGGTAGGCAGCATTTTAGAAAGCTGCTATTATGATTTTTTAAAAGCCTTGCTTGTTAATTTTTCTATGCTCATTTATTGCCGGGTACTTTTGAATACAGTATATGTGTTTCATGTTGAATCTGGATTTGGTGTGATTTCACTGCAGTTCCTGGAAGCCCAAATGCAGGCCCTCAAATCAATTTTTTAAAATCTTTTGTCCTTTTTGGGGGGAAGTTTTGCAATATTTTGAGGGGGCTGCATATATCATACATTTTAGACGACCAGGTGGTGCAGGGAATACTCTTATTTTCTTGAAAGCGGTTTTCTGAGATAAAAATTGCCATCCAATGTGATAGCAAACCTTGGCACTCCAACTGTTCTTGGACTTCAATTCCCTGAAACCCTGATCAGCAGGTGTGCTCCAGAAGGTAATTGGAGCACCAAGGTTGGCCACCAGCAATAGGACAATAATACACAATCAAGAATAGTTTAGTGTTATGTATTCAAGCAACTGAGTCACAAGAGGCTTGAGAGAACTCAAGTAAGTGGACCCCATGAGGCTACAACTGCACTGCCCAACATGTAAACTAATAATAAATTTCATATTCCAGAATTTGATTTAAAATTTATTCCATTGTACCATGGTTTATGTATTGTTATAGTCAATATTAGAAACTGTTACTACTCAACTACAAACTGTATTTTTTTTCAGCATCTTACTTTAACATCCTGTTGTTGTTGTTGTTGTTGTTGTTGTTGTTGTTGTTGTTGTTGTTGTTGTTGTTGTTGTTGTTGTTGTTGTTGAATGATTGGTATGTTCTCCCTTCTTTACTATCCAGGTCTTGGTATTTGATTTTGGTAGTGAAGTCTATGTTTGGCATGGAAAGGAAGTCACACTACCACAAAGAAAAGTGGCATTCCAACTAGCCAAACACTTGTGGAATGGTACGTTTGACTACGCCAACTGTGACATCAATCCTCTGGATCCTGGTGAATGCAATCCCCTTATTCCAAGGTATCAAACCTTTTCAGGGTGAATTTGCTTTCTAATAGATGCCTACATAACAAACACTATTGAAAATTTGAAGATTTACTTATAGACTAAAAGGTTTTTTTGACTTGTTGATTCACATGTGTTTCTTAGAAGAGAAAGATGCCTTGTGCCTTTGCCTTGCCATTATTATGGAACACACAAGCCCCAAACCAGGGAAACAGAAACATGTTAGGAAAAATAAATGTTTCAGGCTTACTTTCCAAATTAATTAGAATACGCTTATGTAATTAAAACTTTTGAACTGTGGCTCTACAGATGGCTGCTAAGGATATCATGGGCTGGCAATGTGACTAACGTAGAAGTATTGTGCCAAATAGATAAAGAATGAGAACTTTTAAAGACCATTAAGTAAAGAAAGCTCCAATACCTTGGCCATATCATGAGGAACAACATAAAGTGTAGATTACTCCAAGTTGCTCTGCAAGGAAAGATCCCTGTGAAGATTGGCCGTGAACGTAGATGGACTTAATGGGTGAAGAACCTGAGAGACTGGTGTGGCATGTCCTCAGAAGAACTTTTCCAAGGAGTTAAGGACAGGAACACTATTGCCATGATGATAGCCAATATCTGGAACAGATACTGCATCTGAAGAAGAAGAATGCTTATAGCCTATTAATCCAGTGCTTCACTCATTTTTACAGTCCTGCACCTAACTTGCATCCAAACTATAAATGTTTACAAAATCTGAAGTTCTTGTAATTTAATGGAAGAATTCTTATGGAATAGTTCTTAAGGAATTTCACCAGTTAAATTAGAAATGTACTATTTTGGAGGGGGAAGTGTTTACAACTCTGTTGTCTTTTATGTTGTAAAATAAAATATTAAGCAATGTCCGAGTATTTTCCTATCTTCATTCTTCTGTTTTATAACAGAAAGGGACAAGGACGACCAGACTGGGCTATTTTTGGCAGGCTTACAGAGCACAATGAGACAATACTATTTAAAGAAAAATTCCTTGATTGGACTGAATTGAAGAAATCAGCTGAGAAGAATTCCAGTGAATCCCCTCAGAAGGTAACTGATTTGTTTGTTTGCTTGCTTGCTTGTTTGTTTGTTTATTTATTTATTTATATCAATTACATTACTGTTTATAATTTATCCAGCTTGTGAACTGTAAATACATCATATTGCTTTTTGGACTTAATTGTTGAATTCATGGGTAGAGAATTTCACTCAATAGTTACAGTCTAACCTCTGGTTTCCATTGGCTTTCAATTTTTTAATAACTTAAAGATTATAGAGTTTCTTAAGGCTCCTTGTAGACTAGAAAAGGAGAGGGAACATTAATGTACAAGGCTGTGTTTCATCAGTGCAAATGTAATACTCATTCTATAGTTTACTCTCAAAGGCTTTGAATGTTATATTTGTAATTGGCAACCGTAGCAAATTGTCAATGAACATCTATATCATTCTAATACAGTATTATGATAAGGGCTCTGGTGTATATCATTCTGCATTTAAGGGGATTTCTGACAGTTCTGTGTAACTTGAAAACTGGCTTTATCTTGATACAGGAAGAAGCCAAGTCTGAAGCAAAACCATATGATGTCATGCGAATGGTACCCGTACCAGAAACAACAGTTGGCACAGTTTTGGATGGGATGAATATTGGGCGTGGCTATGGATTAATTGAGGGAGATGATGGAAGACAGTTTGAAATTATCACTGTCTCTGTGGATGTCTGGCATATCTTAGAATTTGATTATAGCAGGCTCCCTAAGCAAAGTATCGGGCAGTTTCATGAAGGAGACACATATGTTGTCAAATGGAAGTATTTGGTGAGCACTTCAGGTTAGTGAAAACCCAGAATCCTCTCTAACATGGTATTGAGATGCTTGAATCAGATAATACTGATATGTGCTGCTTATGATATATCTAACACTTCAGGCACATCAGCAATTGAATTTTTTAGTACATTAATTGCTAGAAGTTACCTTACATCTGAGCAGGAAGGCACAAGAAATGTTTTCTTATGGAGCCACACAATTGTATTATTTTTCCACTTGAGAAAATAAGCTATTTATTATCTCTTAAATTTGATTCCATCAGTAATCCTAAAGAGTTGCATCCAATTGATTATTTGTTTTAAAAAATACATTACTTCTTGCTGTCGATCTGTAGCTTTTTCTCTTATTGCTCAGCAGTGTTGGGTGCTCAGCACAAAAATGTGATTAAAGATGTAAAAGTTTAGTACTGTATAATTGGAAAAAGGAAAAATCCTTAGCACATTTAATTCAGTAGAGTAGTCTGAAGAGATATATAATGTCATAGATGTGCTACAACATCTTCATTTGCTTCAAGCCATGCTGCTTACTTTCTTTTCTGGTCCTTCGGTAAGTATACAGTGCTAGTCAGTTTGCATGTATTTTCCCCTAACACATCATTGGCTTACCAGGTCTTTGTTAAGAACACTTTGCACTTTTTCAACTTCACGTTTTTTAGATTTGTCCAAGATATGAGGTCTGAGTTGGCTATGTTCCCTTCTGACTTAGCCAGACTTTTTTGCTTTGGCTTTACAGTTGGAAGCAGACAAAAGGGAGATTTACAGACCAGGGTTGTTGGCAAAGAGAAATGTGTTTACTTCTTCTGGCAAGGGAGGCATTCTACTGTCAGTGAGAAAGGAACTTCTGCATTGATGACTGTGGAGCTGGATGAAGAAAGAGGAGCTCAGGTAAGGAAAGCATATCAAAATCTCCAATATCCAGTACCGTCTAGGTAGGACTTCTTTTATAATGGAAGGAGGAAATTGTTCTTAGCTTTTATTTGTTGTTCAGTCGCACAGTCGAGTCAGACTCTTTGTGACCCTATGGACCACAGCATGGCAGGCTCCTCTGACATCCACCACCATCTGTAGTCCACGCAGATCTACGCACACTGTGCCAATGATGTACTAGCTTTTACTAGTAAACATTTAATGTTATTCATTCAGTTTTTACATTTCTGACATGATGTAATGCTGAAGGTGACTTATAAAAATCATAAAGCAAATAGGAAACTGATTTGAGTATAAAAAAGGATAAGAGTAGTAAACATAGCTCAGTGAATCGGAGCACCTGGCTGCAGAACCAGGGTTCCAGGCTGGATTCACCACTGCACTTTGTAGAAGAACAAACCTGTGCAGACTTGGGCAAGTGACATGGTGCTAGAGGACAGATACACCCAGAAGGAAATGGTAAACCTGAGTACTTTATGCAGTGGATTCTGATATGGTAAGATGCTACCATGACAGAATCAACTAGACAGAACACAATTACTTAATTATTATTAGGAATGTGGATGTCCAAAGGAGGACATCAAAACATCAGGCCACAAATTGAGATGGAGTTGCATGGTTGGTGTATGTTTGCTTGCCATGAGTACAACTTGAGAAATATTCTGCATGTAGAACTGACACACAAGGACAATACTGTTGGGAGACAAAGTACCAGAGGGGTTATTTTCTGGTTCTGGATCTAGGCCCATGGAAGATTGAATAGCTACAGTAATAATTACCTTGTGAACCACCCAGAGAGAGCTCTAAGTGCTATGGGGCAGTATATAAGGGCAATTGCTATGGCTATAACTTAAATCATGATGATTCTTCAATACTTTTCAGGTGCAGGTTCTTCAAGGAAAAGAGACCCCGTGTTTTCTCCAGTGTTTTCAGGGTGGAATGATTGTTCATTCTGGAAGAAGAGAAGAGGAAGAAGAAAATACACAGAGTAAAATAATTTATTCTTGCATTTTTCTGCTAGTTTTAAAGAGGAGGGAGGTTTGACCTATGAGATATTTTACCTTTAACATACTCTACAATTTGACTATACCAAATGGGTGGTATAGAGATGCAATAAAATAAATAAATAAGTTCTTGTTTTGAGTCCAGATTACCTTTGGAGGATGATGCAGTTTTAGTGAAGCAGGTTCATGCAACACTTCTTATGACCCCTGTTGGCCCATCCTCCTGGAGGCCTGGCAGCGGTGGAGTCCCCATGGGTTCCAACTTGGTTTGATCACTTAAGGCAGATTTTATTAAAGGCATAAGACTCAGCCACCCCTTCATCCATCTTTCCAGAGGGCAGAGCTTACAGCACTATCCTCTTGAATGCACTCCATCTTGGGGGTCCAGGACTAGAGAATGTACAGGAAGTATGGGTTCAGAGCTGGGACATAGTTACTTTAGGGAGGGCAGGTAAAGGGAGATGATGGGAACCAGTGGTGCTTTCCTCAGATGCTGGGGTGGTGCTAAATCAGCTGGTGGCTGCATTGTCTGACCTTCAGATTCCTGAGGCTTTCCAAATCCAAATGGGCTAGGCAGGGGAAGGAGGCTCCACCTTTCTTCTATTTCTGCTTGTTCCTCCCTAGAGGTACAGAAGACAAGACTCCAGTCCTTGGCTGCCTCCCACTTCACGTCTCCTCTTCATCTGATATGGATGACTCAAGCCATGTAACTCCCACCCTCTCATTCCCAGAGCTGTCCTATATCAGGCAGCCACTTCCGCTCTACTTACAGTGGTGTGTCTCTGTTAGCTAGGGACTTGGGAGACTCAACCACTCCTGGACTTCTGCTGGAAATGTGTGTGGCAACCCATCACACTTGTTTTCTCTGTCGATAAATAATCAAAGATGGACCACACAACATGGGGATGTAATGTAACACTGAAGAATCTCATCTACACTAGACCAACTATTGCATGCCCATTTGTACATGAATAATCATGTAGCACTTAATAAAGAAAAACATATCAATTATCTCTATAATCCTGCCTTTTTTCTAAAGCACTTAGAAATTTCTACTGTAAAATAATGCCTTGCCATCTAAAAAAGAAGAAAAGAACAGGGAATGAAAACTAGGAAACTAATCAATTGAAGTTCTATAGCTCAGAAAATCCACATGTTTTATGTGCCTATGTTCTAAACAGAAACTAGGTAAGCTTTCCCCAGGAGTATAACATTAAAGAGCAAGTGAGACAGGGTCATAATTATTTATTCACTAATTGGTTGTATACCCCATCTAAATGAGAAACCATCTTAAACCTCAAAGGATTGTCTGAATAGTTATTCTCAGGTTATGGTGCTCCATTTCAGGCTCATCTGCTCCCCTCCCTCTTCAGACAGATCTTTCTCATCCAACCATTCACTGAGGAAGAAATGTTTTCTGGCCAGATCCATTTAACTGTGTTTGAACATTTGAACTTGTTTTACATTTTGACTGTTTTTAAAAATTCATTCTTATCCTGAGCTGCCCTGAGTCCTGTTTCTAGAAGAAAGGCAGAGTATAACTCTGATAAATAAATAATTCTCCTTATTGCTTAATCTTCCCTACAGCCTCTAAGGTAGATCAGGCTGAGAGAGACTAAGTGACCTAAGATTACCTAGTGAGTTTCGTGGCTGAGTAGTGATTGGAACTCCAATCTCCCAATTCTCACTTCAAGGACCAAAGTCAGTTCATAGTTCCAAGTGTCTATCCACTGAGTTACTTGTTGAATTATCAGACAAGAAATAAAACAACACAAAAAAGGACAAAAACACTCTTCTTTCCTTCCTCTTTTACCCTGTTAGGTGTCGAGGGATGACAAAAACCTTGTGACACCTTAAAGCAGGGGTACCCAAACTTTTTGGGCCAGGGGCCTGACCACGCCCCTGGAACAGCTGAGCAGGCCACACCACGCACGGGTGTTGGTCATTTTACTTTCTGGTTTGGTGCGTATGCTTTGCGCATGCGTGAAAAGCAGCCATTTTAATTCCTGGTTTGGTGCAGACACTTCTGCACATGCATGAAAGCAACCATTTTACTTCACAGAAGTATCCGTGCCAAACCAGGAAGTAAAATGGCTGCTTTTCATGCATGTGCAGAAGTGTCCATATTTACTTCCTGGTTTGGTGAGAGTGTTGCAGGTCTGATGGAATGCCTTTGGGGGCTGGATCCAGCCCACGGACTATAGTTTGAGCATCCCTGCCTTAAAGTCTAGTCCAATGTCTTAATTATCCAGAAAAGCTAAATTTAAAATATAACAGGCTTTAAGGTACCACAGTGTTTTTGGTTTTTGTCTGATACGCTTGCACAGACTTGCATAGCTACCACTTCGAAAAAGTTCAATTATTAAAAAGTGAGTCAACATGTAAGTGAATCCCTTTGATGTGGGTGTACTCTAATTGGAATTACACATTAGATGCGAGCTTCACATTCCACTGTACCAAAGTAGCTGTCAGTAGGAAGAAGGGACAGTGGAATATGAACTGCTGTTTCTAAAGTGCAGTTGAAATGGAACCTATACTGATCATGATACTCTCTCTTTACTACTAATGAAAATACAGTCAAGGTGAAGATTATATATATTGAGAAATCTGCAAGCTAGAGATTAAGGATCTCAAGACATCTGAAATATCATTTGTGTAGATTACTGCCTTTTGGAAATTATGTCTTATCTGTGTTGTCAATGTCAACTGCAGGTGACTGGCGAATGTACTGTGTGCGAGGGGAAGTTAGTGTGGAAGGGAGCTTGCTAGAAGTAGCCTGCCACTGTAGTAGCCTCCGGTCCAGGACTTCAATGATTGTCCTCAACATTAACAAAGCCCTGATCTACTTGTGGCATGGCTGCAAGGCGCAGCCACACACAAAGGAAGTAGGAGGAACAGCAGCCAATAAAATAAAGGAGCAGTAAGTAGCAAAGCTATTTTTGTGTTGATGTGTGATTTCTGAGGAATTCTTTGATAAATTTCTGATAAGGGAAGAAAATTGGCTATGACCAAGATAGGTTTGCTTTAAATTATTTTAGTTTTAATTTTTTACGTGACAAATTTCTGTTCAAAATATAAATCTATCCCAAAGTTACATTTATGGAATAATGATTCAGATTTTTAAAAAAGTAGTATTATTATAATGTTTTAAAAAGCTGCTTACTGTACAGCTGCTACTGTACAGCTTACTATTTCATTACTTTTTCTTTTTTAAATATAAGATTGATAAGAGAATATTTCTCTCAAATGGCTTCAAACATGCCTTAAAATGAATTTAGAAGTAGATTTTGAGTGGAACTAGAAAGCAGTACTTGCTATACTCATGAAATAACTTCATTTCAACCCACTACATTAACCGGGGGGGGGGGGACCTTCATTACACTCTCGTTATAAAAAATGTAAACAGTTCTGTGTAAATTACATTATTTTAACTTGTTATTTCCAATATTTGTTTTCTAAGTTCTGTATAGAGAAGACATTACAGCCTAAAGCCAGTTCCTTATCTCAACTAGAGTGGACCCCATTAAATCAATGAGTTTTAAAATTTGGCTTTTAACAACTGATTTAATGGGTTATCTCACTTAGACAAGTGGTTAATTAATTAATTTATTTAGTTTCAATTTGTATCCCCAATTTAGACCGGTTCTCGATGTTTTTAAGCTGGGGGCCGGGTCATGCTCCCTCAAACAGCTTTAGAGACCAGACAGCCATTTTTCCCTTCCTCCACCACATGGCACTTCCTGGTATGGTAGTCCACATGAAATGTTGCTGTGGGCCTCAGGTTGAGAATCCCTGATTTAGACCATATGCATGGTAACGATGCCACAGTTATAAGAATGATTACTTAAAAGGAAATTGAAATGATCCAGGTTGGCATGCAGTTATTAGCTGGCATTCTTTGTATCATAATTTTTAGCAGATCAGTAGTGAGTGGTGTATGATAGAGATAAAAATATTTGTTTATATCATTGTTGTAGAGAACAAAAATGGGAAAATCTGGTGTAGATTACAGGAGGGGGTTGCATTGGGGGGGGATATCTTTTGACATAAAATCTATGGTTGATTTTTTTAAAGCACCCAACAAACTTGTATTTATGCAGAACACAAGTTTCTATGTGGGATGGGGGTTTTTTTGTATTTTAAAAAAAAACCCTGCTCTTTTTTATCTTATGGGGGAGGGTCACAGCAGTTGACCCTGCAAAGAGGCAGTGTGTCAAGATATACATTTTCATCAAGGTTGATGAAAAACTGTAAATATTTCTTGTGTCTTAGTTAAATCACTACCCTATCAAGTTCAAGAGATTAAAAGCCAGTGTTTTCATGTTGCTTTTAAGATGTCCATTGGAAGCAGGATTGCATAGCAGTAGCAAAGTGACGATACATGAATGTGACGAAGGGTCAGAGCCATTGGGATTTTGGGATGCTTTGGGAAGGAGAGACCGGAAAGCCTACGACTGTATGTTGCAAGGTACGGCGGTGTGCTTGGTTTTCCTGTGATACTTTGTGAGATACCCCAGAAGTGAAAAGGTGAGCCTCAAAGGCCTCCACTAAAACAGGTGGGCAAAATATGTCTCTCTGTGTGTCGTTGGACTGCAACTCACAACACATTCTTCATCATGGCTATGCAGGTTAGAGTTGATGGGGATTGCAATCCAACAACATCCCGAGGGCCATGTCCGTCTCTGATCTAAAACCTTGGCAAAGCTGTCAGATAACATTACTTTCTTGGCAAGAGAAAAGCATGAAGTGGGTCTGCTGGGTTATCTGTTCTCAAGAATGAACATGGAATGCCAGCTGGTATTTACCCTCTTTATCCATCATATGTAACACAGTTTTCTATTGCAATTGCTTATTATGCTTAAGACTTATATGTGAGGTGGGGGAAATAACAAATCTGAATGTGTGTAGGCTAATTGAATTACTCTCCTCCCCCTTTCCTCCCTCCCTCCCTCTCTTCTTTTTTAAAAAGATCCTGGGAAGTTTAATTTCACCCCCCGCCTCTTCATCTTTGGTAGTTCATCAGGAGAATTCTCAGCCACTGAATATGTATATCCAGCAAGGGATCCCTCTGTGGTGAATTCTATGCCATTCCTGCAGGAAGACCTCTACACAGCACCCCAACCAGGTAACTAAAAAGACAAGATGGATGATCATGTGCTTGTGAAATTCCCAATTCATTTTTTTCACTCCTTTCAAATTAATTAAAAGGGGTTAATGAGGGAGAAATGAAATTTCTGGTGCAAAGCATAATACCCAAAGCAGCACTTGTACGGGACTGGAACACTTCATGTATTTGGAGACTCTCCTGGTATCCTGCTGTTGTTGACTAGAGGGGTATGGCTTTGTATTTTTTGATTACAAAAATTCCTCAAGCAGCATATCCTGATAAATCCTGTGAGTTGTAGTCCAAAAACACAAAGCCAAATGCTACTAGGATTTTCATATGGTTTCTGTAACATGCCACAGTTAATTTAAGCAAATTGATGGGGAGATAGTTCATATACCCATTTGCGCAGGTAAGATGTGCCCTGACACCTTGTCAATTAGCCGCTGTGAAGCACAAACCTTACAATAGAGTTCTCACTGGTACAAGAGTTAGTACAACTATTCCTCTGGCAGGTGTTCAATGTACTTTACAATTTTTCACTTTCTGTTTTCCTTGTAGCAAATTCTATGAGGCGGTTGATCTAAATTATCATTGTTATTATTGGTGTTATTACTACTATTCCGTCTACTGTCTCCTATTTTCCTTGTGGAGAACTGAGACAGAGAAACAATGATAATCAAGATTACGCAATTAATCCACTTTGGGCCCTCTCACCATTCCATGGGTTTAATATATAAGACTAAACTGATATATTATAAAGAGTGACAGTTCTGTTTTGGCTCTCAAGGGCACCCAATTCTCTGTGCCCAGCTTCTGCTTCACGTGTCATGGGAAGGTGTAAAGGGTAGAAAGGTGTACCAGTTTCGATGAAAAGTGCTCAAATAAGGATATATTTCCAGGCCAGCTACAGGTTTCAGTATCCCCCAGTTGCCTTCAGGTTAGTTTACATTCCCCTAGAAATAACTAATGTTTGCTCCCATTTGGGGGTTGCTGGGTGGGGAGTTAGAAATTCTGAAATATGGAAGCAAAAAACTTGGTATGCCAGTTGATATAACAAAAGAAGAAAGTACCAAAGTAGAAAGAGATTGACAGTTGAAGCCACAGTGAATGCCAATATCTCTCCTGAAGACTCCCCATGACAGAGTCCCTGGGTGGTCACAGAACAAATTTGCCAGATTATATATTCCCACCCACTCAATCAGGCATCCATTTCACATGAGAGAGATTGTTATATATTTTACTAGTCTGTCTGTTTCCGATAATTACTCCCCTTTCCTTTGAGGTAGCTATACTGAGCCGTATTATACTTAGAACTGAATATGACGTAGGGGTGGGGGGATATGCAGGTTTTCTTATTAGGTATTAGGGACTATTTCCCCACACATCATCCCCCACTATTTTTCTTATGCTTTAGTCCCTGTTGCTGGGGGATCGGTTCATGAAAAAGTTCAGTCCCAGACTCTACAGCAAATATTCAGATATAAATTCACACACCTCTGGTATACAGCTTTATATAGGTCATGACTAGCATTGTGAATCATGAATACCATTTGACACTATTATTTATCCTGTGCAGCCCTCTTCCTTGTTGACAATCACCATGAAGTGTACCTCTGGCAAGGCTGGTGGCCTGCGGAAAACAAAATAGCAGGTTCTGCTCGAATCCGGTGGGCTTCAGACAGAAAATGTGCCATGGAGACTGTCCTCCAGTACTGTAAAGGTAATGATAAATTAAGGATTGGTTCTGTTGGCAGGCACTTCTCCTATGATGTTACAGCTTCTTTGCAGGGATACGTCTTACTGTTGCACATAAAAAACTCAAGCACTGATTGTCATCCTTCTGTTTGAAATCCCCTGTCACCATTCTATTCTTGGTATTCATCAGTGTCATCCAGTGGTTTAGCACATGGGTGGGGAAGCACACAAAGTAATGGTTTTAGAACATGGCTTTGGTTTACTGTGTGTTACAGATGTTGGGGGAATTGCTTTTGGGGGTTTGGTTAATTGGGAGTTTGTTAGTAAGAGCCAAGCAGGACTAGTAAGGAAATTTTGAAGATCATTTAATTCAGAGGTAACTTAACAGCATATAACAGGAACAATACTGAGTTTGACCCTTTAAAATAATTCTAACCATCATAGAAGACTCCTGGCTAAT